>JAUDYJ010000005.1:43540204-44140204 GCA_030761175.1 Masticophis lateralis | reverse complement strand
GATAGGCTGTGGGTGGTTTAATAGGACAGGATCCCATATATGACTGCTTAAAGGGACATCAATACTTGAGTCTCCTCAAATACAGCTGCTGGTGCTACCTTTTTGAATTGAAATATCAGTCTCTTTTGTTTCTTAATTTGCTATTCAGTAATGTGGAAAAGCTGTATTTCTGGAAAGAAAGGACTAGTGTTTCTTTAATGCATTTTCTCAGTCTCTTACAGGTATTCTTGAAGGTCATTCACTAGTGCTCATAAATGCATACAAATCATCAGCTAAAAGATTATTAACCCTGGAAGTAATACCATTTTAGCATTGCTAAGTGCATCCTTATTCTACATTCTGTGAGCCTCTGTGCACTTTCTGCATCCAGAATGCAACGGCTTTTACAGTTTTCCTACTTCAGGTTGGTCTTGATAATAGCAGTACTTTTTTCATAGAGATACTTGAATTCATTCTCCTCTTTGTTGGTGCCTGCTATAGTGGTATCACACTAACCTAATTGTTTATTTTTAAGTGATGTTTTGTTTTGGAGAGGAGGAATATTGTTAGACAATTGCAGTTGTTACAGTATGCTAAGAATTATCATTTCTTTACTCTGCAGATTTTTTTTTTAAGAATAACACTGACTTGCTGGAGTGAGATTATTTAAAGCACATTTGGTGTTGTTATATTCTCACAAAGTAGCTGCAGTAATGAGCATGACAAGTCACAGAATGCTCATTTACTAGAAATGCAAACTAACCCCCGCCTCCCATATTGCCTATCATTGCAGATTGGTATGTGTGTGGGAAGGGTCACTTGCCTTTTTTTCTGGCTGCAGAGCAGAGAACATGCTGGGCTGGAACCATCCATCATGTTGAATTTCTGTGGGCCCAATATGGGTTCCAGAGACATTCTTCTAAATAATGAAGATGCTGAAATCTGATACTCTGCTTTAAGAATGCTGGTATCCTACCTTTGTTTTGCATTAAAATGGTCTTAATAAAATTAGCATAAAGGCACATTCCATCGCCACATTGATCCCTATTTGATATGGAGTGTAGGTATGGAAGTTACATGGGGCACTAGATTTTCTCAGAAATGTCATGCCAACAACCAACATCCATCTAGCATTAGGCTTGAAAAGCCCAATGCAATATGTCCTTTAAGCTGTGAAAAAGGTGGCGAGAAAAGTGAGAATGAGAAGGCATTGCATTCTTATATTGAGAGAAAGGAAACAACTCCTTCAAAGTGACTTCATCCTTGTATGCGTTGAAGATTCTCACCTTACCATACCATATTTCAGTAGTTTCTGCTAATAATAGAGCCAGAGAGTACCTTATGTCTGCTTGAAAACATGCTTCCAGGGGTTCTTCAGAGTCATCTCCTTTCTGCTGTGCTCTGCCCTAAGCAGACAAGAATTCCAAATTCCAGCTTTATGTTTTACCATACTTCAGGCACAGTTGAAAATAGGGCTTAGGCACATTTGGTAGCCTTGCTTCCTCCTTTCAGGTAGTGGTGAAATTCAGCCGGTTCTATCCAGCTCAGCTGAACCGGTAACTCCACCCATCCGCCCAGATGTCATCACGTTCCGTTTTTAACCCACTGCAGATGCTCAGAAGGCTCTGTGCATGTGTGGAGGAGGCACACCCGTTCATATTTATGAACCGGTAACGAAGGTAAATGGATTTCACCCCTGCTTTCAGGGATTATAATTTTCCTTCACAGAAGCAAAAGCAGGGAAGTATGAACTTTTTAAAACCCATGGTGTCCTTAAAGAACTTAAATAAGCCTCCTAGACCTCAAATATAGCTCACTTTTTCTCAGATATGTGGGTAGCTGATGCCCCAATAACTGTAGCTAGAAGGTATCTAACATAAAGATAAGTGGGGAGAGGAGATATGGACTTTCCAGTTCTTTGGGTACCATTTATAAACCCCAATGTGTTATTGTGTCAGAATTCACTGAAGCTCATATGCACTAAATTACCTAGTTCTGGATTTGATTTGGTCCTTTTTTTTACATAAGAGAGTAACTTATTGAGGTCCAAACCAGACATTGTGTAGAATATCCACAATTAGGTTTCTCTTTGTATTGCTGATTTGCCGCATAGTGTGTTTATTGTAGTGATTAGGGTAGTAGTACTCTTGGGAAACATGATATTAAAATCCTGCTCCCCCGCCCCCATAGCTATTTTTCTGTATGGAGAGAGACGTGAAGAGCATCCATTTTGGCTTGGAAAGGATTGATTGAGCATGAACTTTCTTTAAACTCCTTGGAGCAGGCAGTTAATATGGATTGCCACATTCTGCTGCTGAAAACAGAATATTTCAGTTTTCTCCTTTTGTGCTTCCCCTCCCACTTCCTCAGTTTCTTAGTTTCCTTCTCCCTACATTTACCTTTTTTAATTCATGAGTTTCTGCCACAGCTTTACTTAATCTTGGTTTTGTGCTCTCATTAACAAGAATCTGTCACAGAAATTTACCTGCTGAGCCTTTTACGAAAGTTCTTATTGCTGGCAAAACCACTGGGAACATCTCTCCTATGTGCACAATAATATCAAATAATAACATTAATACTACGAGTAAAAATAAATCTATCAAATGACTGAGTTGTCTGAGAGAATTGCCCACAAGGATCTAAGTAGAAATAAATTCCTCTGGCTAAAAGCTTAAAATTTGGTAAATGAATGTTATCAAGTTTTTTTGGCAAACAGTGTTTTGTTCATTAAGTCAGAAGGAACAAAAGAGTTCTAGACTGTGGCGCATTTTGTTTGAATGTTGTATGTGTATTTTCACAGCTTGTTATTATTTTCTCCTTCTTTGCTGCAAATTTATTTTCTGTCCATTTAGAAGCTCTAGATGGATCACGTCAAGAACTAGGCTTTTTTGGAAAATCTTACATATACAGCTCATATATACAAGTCTAGGCTCATCCTCTGCTTAGACATAAAGCATTCTGAGCAACAAATATTTATACTGTATGGGGAAACAGCAAGTTGCAACTCCAAACTCCTTTTCTTGCAGCCTTCAAAGTAATCTGCTGTTGCAAATCCATATTTGTTTTTAATATATATATAATTAAAAAATTATATATAACAGACAAAAGGTCCAGATCTGTTTCTTCTTCTTCAACAAATCTTGGGGATAGAATGAAAATCCAAACTTTATTCTAAATCCTGTGCTTCCTTTCTTCAGCTTCGGTGTACACATAGTTTAATTGACAGACTTCAGGATTCTAATTAAAGTCAGATTGATCCAGTAAATTTACATTTTAGCAATCCAGAAGTTAGGAAGTAGAATTGTTTAATTTCTCATTAGCATACTGAAGTGAATTGCACGTTTACTATGGACAACACACCAATTGTTATTAATGTTGTAATCAGGACAGATCACAAGCTTTTAATATTAAGTAGGGGTAGTGGCCTTTGGACCACATGTAACCACAGCATTCCATTTGCCTCTGCAACACCCTAAGATTATATTTCTGAAAGTCTATGGCAAAATGACCAAGTTTCAGTCAAAATTTAGACCCATTTGGGGTTGGTGTAAGGATGGTAATGATCTGACATTTTTAATCCCACTTCCAGTAATGTTAACAGTGTTACCAGGTGGTTTCTGTGGATTTTAAGAAGGTTTGCTGGCTGAGTTTTTGCCCTTGATTACTTAAAGTTTTTCTTTCTGGACTTACAGGCTCTGTGATTCACTTATGTGTCTCAGACCATTTTAAGTATTGTTCTTATTTTTGAATATGAAGCCTAAAAGCTAGAATAATCTTTCAAAACAAAAATGAATAGTTATTCATCAATGAATAAAATCCAGTCTTTCAATTCACATTTTTAATTGTTTTTTTAAATTATGATTTCCCTTGTTTAGACTGAATTTCAAGTTATGTGTTGAAAAGGTATTCCACAAATGACCCCAAGTTCCTAGGATTGCACAGAACAGAAGCAGATAAAACATTGCAGTATTCCACTACTATCTGTACACATCAATCTCCAAGTAACAGTCAGCGAAACTTATAGAGGCTTAAAAACCATTAAAACCTTTGTTTCTTCCCAGTTCTAGTTTTTTTTTAAAGCGTTGCGTAAGTATGCATTCATAAAGTATGCATTGAAAAATAATTTTGCTTCCTCTGTAGGCTTCCTTAATCTTGGGCTTTGTATGCATACTTACACAATTCTGTCACAGAATTCAGCTGCTGACCTTTGGAATTTCTCACTTTCTGTAAGAGTCAAAGATACATTTTGATTCTCTTAAAAATAAAAAGACTACTATAACTGCTGTTACTACTAATATAACTATATATAACTATTACTACTAATACCATTGTCAAGTGTATTTAGAGTCTTTAGAAAGAATATTTTTCATAAAGTAAAAACAGGTAATCTGCAGGCTGTGTGAAATTCTCAGCCCCTTTTTGAAGCCTTCTAACTCTTTTTCCTAATGGTATTACATATGCTGAGATATTACACCATCCTTTAAGTAGACAAATTGGCAGAGAATGTACCAGTAACACTGAAAAACACTGTACCAGTTGGATGCCAGTTTTTTGGGTTTTGTGTTGGTCAGTTGGAAGAAGTGCTGTCAAGGTTGATAGCTTTTGAGGATTACTGAGGGACAAAATTAAAACAATTGCTGGAGGTTTATGGAAGCATATGTGGTGGTAGTATGATAGGCTGAGAGTCAAACAGAGAGCAAGTAATTATCCAAGATTGCAGAAAACTTTAAGGCTAAATGGGGATTTAAGTGTTAATTTTCAAGTTGATATTTGATCCCGACATTAGCATGACCACTGGTTAAGGTCATGGGAACTGTGGTCAACCTAAGTGTGCTCTTTTCTGTTGAACTACACTTAGTTTCAGTCTCCCATTTCCTTTCATTTTTTTTTTTTAAATCTGTAACCGAAATGTACTTGCTACTTGGTCTTTTTGAACCTCCCTTGATTTCTTACTACTTTATATATTTAATTCATTGAGAAGTGTTTCTTGATTGGTCATAAAATCCAGTGTAAATTCATTTATGATAAACTAATTTTTCTCAACCTTGTATTCTCCAGATGCACAAATTTCAATTCCCATAATTCCTCAGCCTTGATTGATTGTCAAAAAAGTTGCAGAAATTGACATACAATACATCTTGAAACGTATCAGAACTAAGGAACTGTAAAATAACTTGATATTTCTTAGGTCAAGTGGGCACAGTTGGGATGTACCTTTTTGTTTAACAGAGACAATAAAGTCTTTATAGCAAAAATTGGATTTGAAAAGCCCTCCTTTTTTTACATAATATTTATGTTATTCTTGTAATATTTGAGAAGTTAGATCTGTATCTGCTTTTTTCAGATATGTAAATTTGAAGCAGAAGTTGCAGTAGGATATAAGATGTGATAACAGTCTTTTAAAGTCATGAATAACAAAGGAGTGCTTGGATTGTATTATGGGTTCTCCTCCTGTTTTCCAGTGACTAAAGAGAGTGGGAGTCATTGTTTTGATGGAATCAAACCAACTGTCTTTGTTTTCAGTCCTGATAATATTTTTGAATATGGTGATACTCAAGCTGGCAAAGAGATAACATTTCCACTGGATACTTCCAAAATCCTCTAAAAGAAAAGAGTAACACTGACCTTATAAAAGATTGGAAAGAAGATTGCTTGTTGCCACAAATTAATTTGGTTCTGAAACTAAATATATTTATTCATGAACTTGGCATAGTTGTTCCAAAACATCCCCCTTCTTCAGTGGGAATAATTTTAAGAATATGCTTCTCTTACTGAAATCAGTGGGATATTTAAAGTATTTAACTGGCTGAATAATGCTATTTTTCCCCACTGTCCCTGTGGGAACTATAATAATTGATTTCTCAATGCAATATCTGGTTATTTTAATTCTCCAGGAACAGCTTTTTTTCCTTGTTTAATTTTCAGTGAAGAAATTGGAGCATGAGAAAGAAATAGATTATTTTTTTTAGACAATCCTTTTGTGGAGCATTGCCATGTGGCCACAATACAAATGATGCAAGAGCATATATTTTGGAATATGTCAGATGTGAGATGTTTTCAATGCTACACAGCTGGGCAAAGAATGTGTCTAAAAGAGTATTGCTTAATCTCTGGTTTCATGTGGCTCTCACCATTATCTAGGCAAAGGTCTTTCTTCATGTGTATGTGAAGGAGAGTCCTTCTTCTGCACAGTCCTATAAATTCTGGCAACTTTTAACCCTGATTCTGCCTCCATTGGATGTGCATAGCCACTGGTATTTTTCCATAAATGGGGAGGCGGGGGGATGAGCCAAACTTGTTATACATAAAAACGTCATTTGTATGTTCCATTATTTGTTTTCATTAATTTAACCTTTTAAAAATAAGAATTCTTATTTAAGTGTTACCTATGAAACTAATCTTTCTCAATTTATGGAATAGCTCTTCATGTTTGTGGGCAAATAAGTATATAGTCTTTTATATGCCATAAACCATTTTCTGTCAACCCACACCTAGCCTATACCATACTTCCCCACCCACATCTCAGTTTTTATGTGTCAGTTCTGATTTTCAAACATCGCCAGTGTGACTTTTCTTCGCCTGTGTTGCATTGGAGAATTCAGTGAGAAAAATCTTGAAAAGAGAAGGAGTCCACTGGATTGTACTGCTGCCTTACTACAAGTGGGGAGGTTGTGGTAGGTAAATAAGTATGAATGTGCTTTATTTATTTATTTATTTTTATTTTATTGAATTTATATACCGCCCTACTCCCGAAGAACTCAGGGTGGTGAATAGCCAAAGATAAAAATACAATTTCCAAAAGTTAAAAACCCATTAAAATATATTAAATAATTTGACCCAAGAACGAATTGAAAAACATCCAATTTATATAAAATTTAAAAACACATTTAAAAGGGAGAGTCAGGCCAGACCAGCTTGCTGGAATAAAAATGTTTTGAGGGCGTGGCGGAAAGTGTGCAAATGTGGGATCCTCCGTATCTCCGGGGGAGCTCATTCCAGATGGCAGGTGCTCCCACAGAGAAGGCTCTCCTCCTGGGGGCCGCCAGTCAACACTGTTTGGCTGACAGCACCCTGAGGAGTCCCTCTCTATGGGAGCGTACTGGTTGGTGAGAGGCTACTGGCAGTAGAAGGCAGTCTCGTAAGTACCCTGGCCTTAAGCCATGGAGCGCTCTAAAGATGGTAACCAAAACCTTGAAGCACACCTGGAAGACCACTGGGAGCCAATGCAGCTCACGCAGAAGAGGGGTCTCATGGGAGCACCACATCACTCCCATAACCACCCGCACGGCCACATTCGGGACCAGCTGGAGCCTCTGGGTTCTCCTCAAGGGGAGCCCCATGTAGAGAGCATTACAGTAGTCCAGGCATGAGGTAACGAGGGCATGAGTGACCATACGTAATGAGTCCCGATCCAGAAAGGGACGCAACTGGCGAATCAGGCGGACCTGATAAAAAGTCCTCCTGGCCACAGCTGTCAGATGCCCTTCCAAGTTGCGAGCCCTATCGATGGGGACCAACGACTCACCCCCAATAGTCGTGCTGGTGCCATCACCATCACTGACGTCGGGACATCAGAAACCACAGCCACTCGGTCTTGGATGGGTTGAGTCTGAGTCTGTTTCTCCCCATCCAGATCCGCACAGCCTCCAGGCACCGGGACATCACTTCAAGGACATCATTAGGGTGATCTGGGGTGGAGATGTACAGCTGAGTGTCATCAGCATACTGGTGGTACTTCATCCCGAAACCACGGATGATCTCGCCCAGCGGCTTCACATAAATGTTGAACAGAAAGTGTGAGAGGACCGACCCTTGTGGCACCCCACATGTAAGGGGCCTCGGGGTCGACCTCTGCCCCCCTGAAAACCCAGACTGACTGGTCAGAGAAAAAGGAGAACCACCGCAACACGGTGCCTCCCATCCCCAAGCCTTCCAACCGGTGCAGGATGATACCATGGTTGATAGTATCAATAGCCGCTGAGATATCTAACAGGACCAGGATAGAGGAGCAACCCCTGTCCCGAGCTCTCCAGAGATCATCAATCAATGCGACCAATGCTGTTTCCGTGCTGTACCCAGGCCTGAAGCCTGACTGGAACGGATCTAGATAGGCCGCTTCATCCAGGTACTGAGGCAGCTGTCGTGCAACCACACTCTCAACAACCTTCACAACAAAGTGAAGGTTGGAGACTGGACAATAATTAGCCAACACTGTTGGGTCCAGGGAAGGCTTCTCGAGGAGAGGCCTCACCACCGCCTCTTTCAAGGCGGTGGGGAAAACACCCGTGCTTCCCAGCAGGACTTGATCCATGGCATATGGATCCATGGCATATGGCACAAGTGCTTCCCAGCAGCACTTGTCGAAAGTCTTGTTCTGTGAGATGCTGAATGAGACAAATTCTTGGAAATAGATGGCGTTCAGTAGCCATGTCTTTGATACAGCATCATATACAAAATACAAAATATAGAATTAGAGCTGGAAAGGACATTGGAGGTCTTTTAGTTCAGCCCCCTGCCCAAATAGGAGACCCTATACCAGTGATGGCTAACCTTTTCCAGACCGAGTACCCAAAGCTTGTGCATGCGCATGTGAATGCACGCACGTGCGCCTGAAGCCCCAAAATGCAATGCGCGCAGTCCCTCCACACATGCCCCCTATGCATGAGTGGGCCCCACACGTGCCCCCCCACACATTCCTTCCCATGCATGCGTGGCAGAGACCTGAAGATGAGTTGGCCGGTGGGAGGCATGTGCGCATGCACAGCAGAGCTGAACTGGGCGACGGCTCACGTACCCACATAGAGGGTGCTGCGTCCACCTCTGGCACGCATGCCATAGGTTCACCCTCATGGCCCTATACCATTCCAGACAAATGGATGTCCAATCTCTTTTTAAAAACCTCCAGTGTTGGAACACCTACAGCTTCCAAAGGCCAGCTGTTCGACTGATTAATTGTTCTCACTGTCTCAGGAAATTTTTCTTAGTTCTAGACTGGATCTCTCTTTAATAAGTTTCCATCTGTTCCTTCTTTATCTTGCCCTCAGGAGATTTGGAGAATAGTTGTCTCCTATTCTTTGTGACAGCCCCGCAAATATTGGAAGAGTGCTATCATGTTATCCTTAGTTCTTCTCTTCATTAGACTAGACATATACACAGTTTCAGCAATTGTTTGTTATATGTTTTAGCCTCCAAACCCCTAATCATCTTTATTGCGCTTCTCTGCACTCTTTCTGGAGCATCAACATATTCTTTCTTTGTATATGGTAGTATTAATGCTTCACGTGTTCTTGATACTCTTCTTCTGTTAATGCAGCCTAGGACTGCATTGGCATTTATGGCAGGTGCAGCACACTCTTAACTCATACTTGTCCTATTTGTCCATTAGGACTTCTAGATCCCTCTTACAGTTGCTAATATTGTGCCAAGTACCCCTTATTGTATACCTGTACATTTGTTTTTTCTTACTGTATGTGCTACCTTACTTTTCTCATCACTGAATTGCATTTTGTTGACTAGGGCTCAGTTCTAAAGTCTGTCAAGGTCCTTCTGTATCTTGACTCTTTCTTCTGATCTTCCTCCTCCCAGTTTGGTGTCATTTACAAATATGATGAGTTCTACTTTTATCCCTTCATTTATGAAATTATTGAAGAGTATTGGGCCTAAGACAGAACATTGTAGTATCTCACTGCATGCTTCCCTCCATGTAGACGTAGTTTCATTGAAGACAAAATGTTGAATGCAGTTTGTTAGCCAGTAACAAATCCATCTGTTGGTGATGCTGTCTAATACACCTTATTCTATCTTACTAAAAAGTAGGTTGTAGTGTACTTTGCACATGCCTTACTGAAGTCCAAGTATAGTATGTCCATAGCATTTCGCTGGTCCATTGTTAGTCACTTTGTCAAAGATTGTACTAAAATTTCTTTGGCATGATCTGTTTTTGATGTTGGCTTCTAGTAATAGCTTTGCTTACTACTAGGTGTCCACAGATCCATTTCTTAATTATGTTTTCCAGGATCTTCCCAAGTATTGATGTCAGTCTGTAGTTTCCTGGATTTTTTCCCCTTTTTTAAAAATGGGAACCACAACAGCTCTTTTTTAGTTCTCAGGTAGTACCCTGGTGCTCCAAGATCTTTGCAAGGCATGGTTCAGTGGTTCTGAGACCACATCTGCCAGCTCCTTCAGAACTTTGGGGTGTAACATAACTGATTCTGGTGATTTGAACTTGTCTAGAATGACTAGGTGTTGTATTACCATTTTCTTGCCTATTTTGGCTTGAATTCCTAATCTGTCTTTAATGGTTCTATTGTCAGTAGGTTAGTAGACTGATAGTTTCCTTGACTTTTTTGTTTTTTTGTTTTTTGTTTACATGTTGAAGAGAGTTCTTTATGCAACCATGTTGATTTCTTCTTGGATCTCTTATTTTTCTTTTTCAACTGTATCATGTTGGACTAGGTTTTTGTACTCTCATTCCCGAGCTCTCTAAGTTTGTTGAAATCAGCAGTCTTAAAGTATAAGATGCTAGTTTGATTTTGTTTTATTGCTTGTGTCTGCATTATATTGAATTCCAATATGACATGGTCATTCTTCCCCAAAGTTCTCACAATTTGAACCCATTCTATTATTTTATCTCTATTACTAAGAATTAAGTCCAGTATAGCAAACCCTCTAGTTCCCTTTTCTACCTTTTGGGAGACAAAGTTATCTGCTAGATTTGTCAGGAGTCTGTTTCATCTCCCACTAGGTGCAGAGGTTTCCTCCTAATTGATACCAAGATAATTACTATTGCAGTGTGCTTCCTGCATACCTTAGCTAACTGATAATGAAAAGTTCATCTGTTTGGTTTGATTGATTCGTAGTATACACCTATGACAATATCACTGAGTTTTCATTGTTGTTTCTTTGCATTTCTATTGTAGTGAAGCTGTCTTTTATATATAAATCAACTCCATCTCCTATTTTATTATGCCTTTTCTTTTGAACAATTCAAATCCCTCAAGCTGTATGTACCACTCATGTGTTTCATCCCACCAGGTTTTGGTAATGACAACTGTGTTTATATCTGCTCTCATGTGCTTCAAGTTCACCTTGTTTGTTCTTCATACTTTGAGTGTTAGTGTATAGTGTCTGACTCCTTTTTGTTTGACATTGTGTTTACTTCCTACATCTCCTGTTTTGTATTGGAGTTTCCCTTCTTTCATGCCACTTGGTTGTTTGTTCTGAGATTTATGCTTGGCATTAGTTTCTAAAAGTTTGTCTCCCTCCTCCTCTAGTTGTAGACCTTCAGATTAAGGGTCCCTCCCTCTAGTTTAGATGCCTTCAGATAAGGCAAGACAGTTGCTTTCCAAGGTATTCTTCCTAGTTATTGTGAGGTGGTAGGGGTAGGAGTAGTCCATCCCCTGCCAGAAGCCCCTCATAAGGGCTTTTGTAGATCATGGTCTAAGAATCTGAAGTTCTCTCATTGTCACCACCTCCAAATAATTTCAAAAGTTCTGTGTTCCCTGATTGGATATCTCCCTTGGGAGCACGGAAGAAAGCATCACCTATGCACCCATCTCTTTGGATTTTATTTCTAGCTGCTCATAGTCTCTTGATCCAGGAACACGTTCTGTATTTTCCTTTGTGTGATAGATTTTACTGTTAGTATTTCTTGTGCATGCATTACTTGGAGATGTATTAAGCAACATCTGATATCTCAATAAAATTAGATTACAAAGGTTAATTACCGCTGAAAGTAAATAACATTTTGAGAAAAATGCTAAAAGGGAAATACAGTTTTGCTCATAAAGTAAAATTTGCCTGTTGTCAGAATTTCTTACAGGTTTCTTACAGGTACTTGTCTGGCATATCTATAATATGAAGGAAATTATAGCTTGTTATAATTGGCTGTCAGTTAGCAATTATTACATGTATGAAATGCTAGAAATATTTGAAAGCATTATTTATACAAGCATGAGTAATAGTTCCATGGATACAGAACTGTAGTTTGGAATATGTCAGTTGTATGCTTAAGTGCCTCTTTATTGTGCTTCAAAAACAATTGTAGCTAAGATGGTTTGTGAAAAAATTCCATAGTTGAGTTAGGACCAACTCCACTGTTCCCAAGAATTCTTCATCAAGCAGTGAGAATGAGGAAAGAAGAAAAGTTAAACCAGATGTTTCAGGCATGTAGTGTGCTGTTCAAAGATAGTTGCAGGAGTGGATTAATCAGAGATGGATGCAATTTCCCTGATAAATGGTGTTGGGGGGAAGGCCAAAAAGCTTATAAAACTCTTTTGTGCCTTGTTGAGTGAGCCTAATAAAGCATTATCCAATTACAAATTTGAGGTGTTTTGATAATGGTATGTTGGTTTATTTTTAAAATATATCCCATTGCTTGTAAAATCCTGCTTCATTATATCACAGTCTCTAGAAATGTTCAGACTTCTTTTCCCTAGATGCTTTCTGATTAAGCTAAGCTGTGTGAATGTTTCTTTTCCCTAGGAAGGATTGTGTGGCTCTTGTCTTGATCTTAATTGAAAAGTGATTTGCTTTCTAGCCATGCATCTTAAAACATTCTATACTGCCGATGCTTAGTAAGTATTACCTTTGGGACTGTTGATCTGTACCAAGTGCTAACCAATAAACTTAAAGAATTTTGATCGGAGTAGCAATACAAGAAGACCTCAACAATTGAACAGAGCGGAAAAGCACTTTCTCTGTATGCTCCTTGGAGGTGAGTAGATGAGACAGTTATCTTTAACCATATATTCTAAACAGTTATGTCTCCATATGTTCTGTTTAATCACGGCTATTGAATTTCTGTCTGAATAGTTGTTGATTTTATATAGATGATATCTGAAATGTCTCTAAATTTACTCCACTCTGTCCTCTTTTGTGTTCATGCTAAGCTCAACTTAACAGCTGAAAACCCCATTTGGACAAGCAATTCTTGGCAAATGCCTTTCATCTTTAAGAAGAAAATGGTGATTTTCAATTAGCAATTTCATGTTAACAGCGCATCTTATTACATAACTCCAGCTAATGCAGAATCACAGTAGTGATTCTTAGATTATGCCTTAGTATAATTTACAATAGTACATTTTATTCATTGCGTTTTGGTATTTGTAAAAAAAAAAAATCCTGTTTGCAAAGTCTTTGTTTTCATAGCTATATAAAAACAATAAAGAAATATAAATATATACACTTTAAATGAAATAATAGACTTTTTGCAGTGACAGATGTTTTCAAGATTTTTTTTATATTAAAGATAGATAAAATTTACAATACTCACTAAAAGATTAATATTCTGTTTTCTTTTTTTCAATAAAGTTAAGCAATTTCCAGAATAGAATTAAGTCCAACAGTTTGAAACATTTTAGTATTGTATTCAGCACCAGAAAGACTTGGACATTCTCTCTACACAAAGCATTCAGACAAACAAAAGAGAGCCAGTTTGGCCTAGTGGTTAAGGCACCAACTGGAGAGTGGAAGACTTGAGTTCAAAAATCCCATCTTAGCCATGAAAGCCAACTGAATGACTTTGGGCCAGTTATTCTCTCTCAGCCACCTTACAGGGTTGTTGTTTTGGAGAAAATAGGAGGAGGAAGATGTATTGAATATGTTCGCCACCTTGAATTATTTGTAAAAATAACAAAGGTAGAAAATAAATAAAACTAAACAGTAGATGTTTTGAGCACGTTAAAAAATGAAACTGATATAATTTCAAACTGCATCCTGAAAATCTATATGCAACTTATAAATGTTTTAAGCCTGACCACTCTTGCCATAAAATATTATATACCGGTAGATAGGATTATTGTGGCTGTTTTTCTGAATCTGTTTTGATGATTTGATTGGTTAAATAGCCTCATAAAACCGTAGAAGCAGCACCCAAATGACAATTGGTCACATTTTGTTTTGCTTCCAAGTCCTTTTGTTGCCTACCATCTATCTCTGGCAATTTCCCTTACGCTGTCAAATCTTGTCAATACAGAATCTATCTGTGTGCATGTTGGTGTGTTTGTGTGTGCGTGTGCATTATAGATGTGTGGCCCTTTCTTCCCTTTAGTAACAATTGCTGCTAGGAGATTAGTGACAGCATTGCAAACCTTGGGGTGGGGAGAAAGAGATCAATGTTGCATTGCTGAGACAAGCTAGGGGAGATTGCTGGCTCATCAGTTCCTGGCCTCTCTCATTTTTCCTAATGGAAGCAATGGATGGTCTTCAGCAAAAACATTAAACTGTAATCATAATCGGTCAGCTATTCCTTCGTTCACATACTTTAAATCAGAAAAGACAGGATTAATCTTACCCTTCCTCCTTCCTCTCCCCTGGCTTTTAAAGCTCCTTTTAAGTGGGTTTCTCCAGAGGAAAGTGGCAGATACAAATTGGGTTGCTGCATAGGAAGCAAGAATGAATAGTTTTATCCTGTCTAATGCTGTGCCTGTCTGCTGAAATGAATCGCCGTCTCAGAACAAACATGTTTAGTGCCCCTTGTCAGGGCAATTGCAAGCCAACTTCTAGAATCCTCTGGTTTCTGGGGAAAGCCCGTGAATACTCTTGCTTTCCTAATTCAGCTAATTAAACTGTCATTGTGTCTTAGACTGACAGAAAATGTAAGGGTGAGTTTTATTTTGAATTTTGGGATATGAATGAGTGCAGTGGATTTTATTTTTCTCTTATGTCGTTATGTGGATGATGCCTAATACATAGGTGGGAGGCCCAGGTTTTCCCCATCAGTTAGACCAGATATGCAGATCTGAGGCCCCAAAACTTCATTGGCTCTTGCTCATGTACAGTCTTGAGGCTTCTCAGACTTTACTCAACTCTACATTTCAATATGATAAAAAATAAAATGATTAAATATGTAGGAAGCTCTCACATAAGCTGTATTTTAATTAGTGAACTGTATTTTCATTACATTTTCATCCCAAATTTAATATTTATTCTGGCTCTGCCCTCCTAGCTTTTCAATTTTACTCTGGTATACCACTCAAAAACCAAATGAAATCTCCGGTGAAAATTTTTAATGTGGGAAAATGGCAGACATTTGTACATGTCGAGACATAAAGTTAAAAAATGTTCCCCTCCAACAAAATATAGGATATCCTCACAATCATATATTTTCCTGGTTGATCAATATCAAGCTACAAAACTAAATTAGGCTTGAGCAGCATTTAGTTTGTATCTAGACCAGGGGTATCAAACTCAAGGCCCAGGGGCCGGATTCGACCCACAGGGTGCTTAGATTTGGCCCATGGGGCCACTCTGGAAACAGTGAAGAACTGGCCTGTGGGGCCTCTACCAGCGAAAACAGAGCACAGGAGGGCTGCACAGAGTTCCATTTTTGCTGGCAGAGGCTGCAGGAGGCCCTCACGGCCAAAAACAGGACTCAGGAGGGACACGCACGGCCTGTTTTCATAGGCAGAGGGCTGCAGGAGCTCTGTTTTCATAGGCAGAGGCAGAGGGCTGCAGGAGCTCTGTTTTCATAGGCAGAGGGCTGCAGGAGGCTGTTGCGGCCGAAAACAGAGATTGGGAGCCCATTTTTTCTGGCAGAGCGCTTGGGCCACGACAAGTGGCCACGACATGAGTGATATCAAGCTGGCCATGCCCACCCTGACCAGGCCCACTCCAGCTCATGAGGTTAAATACAATCCTAATGTGACCCTCAATGAAATCAAGTTTGACATCCCTGATCTAGACTGACTAAGCACACAATGTAGCTCACTTTATTAGATTGTTTCGTTTTGTGCTCTACTTTTTCTTCCCAATTAAAGGGGATGTAAGTAAATCAAATTTTACTTACAATAATATCCCAACTTCTCTCTCCACCCCTACAAAGAACAATAATCTTAGATAAAAAAACTACAGTAGCCAACTGATCAAATTGCTCTTCAGGATACGTAGGAAAATCCAACTTTTCTCTTAATAGACAACATATTATTCTAAATACTAAAATTTTATTTTAAATTGCTTTCCAATTCTCATAAGTGGTGGAGAATGTTTTCTAACAACTCCCTCTCTATTTGCAGTCCTCTGCAAATTCCACATCATTCTCAAACCATTCCTAGGCTCCTAAGAGCATATTTTTGGGGGGCTGCCAAATCTGCAGAGGAAAGGAGAAAGGCATGAGCCCTGAATCTGCTTCATTCCTGTAAAGAAAATAAAGATTAAGCCACATCCTTATGTTTCTATAAGTAAGAATCAAATCTTTAAGAAAAATATTCAGAGCATTATTGACTAGTAGGTCAAATATATTTCAAAGTAATTATTTATCTCTTCATTGATCTTAGTTTGTTCCTAAACAAAAAAAAGCATCATTCAATAAAATGAAAGACTACTAAACACTGTAAATTATGCAAAATGTACCTAAAATCTACTTACTTGGTTGTCTTTAAATGTTTTAAAGTACAGGTAGTCTTGAGTTACGACCACAACTGAGCCCAAAATTTCTGTTGCTACGTGAGACATTTGTTAAGTGAAATTTGGCCCATTTTATGACCTTTCTTGCCATAGTTGTTAAGTGAATCATTACAGTTGTTAAGTTGGTAACATAGTTGTTAAATGAATCTGGCTTCCCCATTGACTTTACTTGTCAAAATGTCATGAAAGGGGATCATAGGATCCCGGACACTGCACTGTCATAAATATGATTCAGCGGCCAAGTACCTGAATTTTGATCATGTGACCATGGGGATGCTACAATGGTCATAAGTGTGAAAAACAGTTATAAGTCACTTTTTTCAGTGCCGTTGTAAGTTTGAACAGTCACTAAATGAATTGTTGTAAGTCGAGGAATATCTGTAATTAAAAAGTGAAATGTAGATTTATTTATCTTTTTATTATAAATTCAGCTTGATTATGCATTCATTTCTTCACTAGGGACCCAGTTTGGAGTAGTGGTCAAAGCACCAGGTTAGAAAGCAGTAAACATTTCAGTTTTAGCCCTGCTTTAAGTGTGAAGGCAACTGGGTAACCTTGGGCCTTTTCTCAGTTGCAGGAAGAAGGCAAGCCTCTTCCAAAAATGTTGCCAAGAAAATGCAATGTAGTTGCCAGGAGTTAAAACTGATGTGAAAGCACAAATTTTCTTTATATTCATTAGCATAAGCAGTAATTTGATTTGATCTGATACTTTTTTCCCAAACAAATAAGGCAGCCAAGCAACGGTGGCTGCTTTTTCCTATTTTATTTTGTTTTGTTTTTTCATTGTATAACATAGACTATTAAAAAGAAAATGAATATTTCCAACCTGAAGGTCAAAAGATAAATCCTGCAATAAATTTGTTTGAAGATGGCATGCTCATTTTTCATTATGTCCAAATCAAGATGTACTCTTGTAATTTAAATTAAATTTACGCAATAGCTGGTTTTGAAGTAATTTTGATAATAAATCTTTTGTTATATTAAACAACATAGAATGAGTTTCAAAAAGCTGCTGGACTTCGTATCAATAGGGTAGAATTGTCTTTGCTGCTTTCTTAATGTACCTTATGAATACATAATAAAATAGAGTCTATTCAACAAATCTTGTAATTTGGGGATGATGCAGAGAAAGAGTGAATTTAGTCCCCAGTCACTAATCATTACGTTTCTATAGAAAAGCAGTTATTTGTCTTATCTGCAAACGTATTTATTGTGGTCATTGATCAGAACCATATATACCATATTTTTCAGAGTATAAGATGCTTCTACCTTTTTTGGGGAGGAAAAGAAAAAAAACAATCTGCCTCTGCTTCCCAGAAGTTTGCCTCCTTACAGCAAACAGTCTGTTTCATTTTCATTTACAGCATAGCCTGATTAGCACAAGAAAAAAAATCTGCCTCTGCCTCCCAACAATTTGTCTCCTTGCAGCAAACAGCAAACAGTCCCTTTCAGTTTCAGCTTCAACCCAGCCTGATTAGCCCAAGTAGCTGATTGTCAGTTGGATCGGCCTCCTGACCATCAGCTGTTTCAGGCTGCAGGGATTGCCATTGCTTATTGCCATCTCTATGTGCCCCACCCGGAACGGGTGAACAAAGGGACGTGAATATGGGGTGCATGGAGGCGGCAATAGGCTATGGTAATCCCTGCAGGCTGAATTGCTGAGAGGCAGGGGTGGGGGCCGGCGGGTGGGCAGGGCTATATTCAGTGTATAAGACATACCCAAATTTTCACCCTCTTTTGGGGGAGGGATATGTCTTATACTTCAAAAATACGGCATTGTGAGCATTTGTATGGCTGAATTTACGTGGGCTAATTTTTGTGAGCTCAAATAGAAATACATAAACAATTGTGATTAAATTAGGACAAATTAAACTATTTTATCTGAGAGTCTGTCTTAGTCAGAAACTGTTCTGAAAACTAAGGCAATGGCTGGAAACTTCTGGGATCTGTATTCCTCTACAGAAGCTTAGATGAAGTTTGCTCTGTCCCACCCACCACAGACACTCAACTGCACCACTTCGGATACAATTCATTTATTTAAATTTTCCTCCCTTCTATTTTCTTTTTATCCAGCTCCATGCTGAGGAATGACCTTGCTTTGTGTTTTTCAATGAAAGGTTTGAGGTAAGAGTTTAAATATATAATAGAAAAGAATGGACTTTTATGAACTCCACAAGAAAATTTAATAACTAGGCTGTTGTTTAAATTCACATTTCGGACTGGGTTGTAAGATGTTCTGTTTCCTGATTCCATGCTTTTGGTGTTTGCCATTGGTCATATTTAAATGGATTATAAACAGAAAGAGGAAAAATACCTACTAATACCACATTTATAGCAATTGCTAGTTTTTATTTGTAGCTGAAAGTTGCCTAATTTGGTGCATAACTAATAGGAATTAATTATGCGTTTATGAACATTTGAAAAATGGCCTAAATACTAAATATTTTTCTACTGTCATGGCTCACTTTGAAAGCAACTGTCCTAAAACTTGCTCATTTGGTTGCAAAGCCTTGCACAAAGAGTCAAGGATAGGATCTAAGGCTATTAAATATAAATTTGTGTAGAAAACCTTGATGAAAACTGATCACTAATCAATGCTATAGCTGCCCTCTTTCTCTTTAGAAGCTGCAGGTAAGGAACTTGAAGCACTTTAACAAATAATGCAATATCTAAATTTAATGAAATAAGTAACTACCCTCTATTCAGTTTTGGGCTTTTTTATGAGTTGTATGAACAAACATTTTTTTGATTGTAAATTATGACCAATGACAACAATCTGTAATCTTCTTCTGTTCATGGGCCAGTATTTCTATAATAAACTACAAAAGTAGGTGGTACCAGTAAAAAATCAGTGTATTTAATTTTAATTTAAAGTACAATTAAATTAGCTAAGTACGGTTTATATTATTATCCTCCATATTTCTTCCTTCTTTTGCTGTCAGGCTAAAATCACAATTCAGCAGAAACATTTGAAGTTCTCAGACCATATCCAAGGCTCTTGGGGACTGCATGACTACCTAGACGTTTCTGCTTTATGATTCAGCTCATGACCCTGATGATCTCTTAGTTGCTTGAAGACAAAAGCTGATACTCTTCCATCTCTTATTTTTGCCAGAATCAGGTTGTGGCACTTGAGTTCCATGAAATTTGTCTTTTGGAACTTGGAAAGGGAATCAAGACAACAGATAGGCTGTTGTTGCTTTTTCAGAACTTTCAGCGCATGTGTCAGAACAAGCAAAAAGACTCTTTTCAATGGATCAAATTTTTCTATCCACATCTTCCCTCCTGAATTTTGTAAGGAGGATAAAAAAGAATAACAATATGAACTGTAGCTATTACAGAACTTTATTCTATAGTATGTAGGTGAAAGAAAGCAAGAAAATGCTTCTCAAATTCCCACAACCTTAGGGTATTCATTCATCTGACATAAATAGATAAAATATAACAGTTAAGGATTTCTCACACCTCCAGTGGAGAGTGACAAGCATTTTTCCCTTCTTTCCTGTCCTTTTGAAAGACCTGCATCATACTGTACTTTTAGAAAGTGTGTGTGGAGTAGAGAGCAAAAACACTGCAAGCTAAGCAGATTATTTGGTTCAGGAACAGCAGTTGTCTCTTGATAAGCCTAGGGCATGCGTGCAATTTATTTTTGCCAGTTTTCTGATTTGAGAAAGCATCCATGGGATAAGTATATATCTCAAACCAAAATGGGCCATGTCCTCAAAGAACACAGTCTTAAAAGGTACTGTAGAGTTGGAACAATCTGTAAAGTTGATTCAAAGTTATTCCTCAATTATATTGCATTTTTTTAATGCTATATGTTTTTAAATTAATTATGTTCACTGACAGTTAATAATAATGAAGGAATTGACTCCTAAGAAATATAGATTCCAAACTCATAGTGCAGGGAGAAAGAGAACCAAGTTGCTTGATCAGGATTGTAACTCTAAATATCTTATTATTTTCATTAATAAGAAGTGGATTGAAACCAGATTGAATATGAATTTTATTCAGTATTCAAAAACCACCAGTCCCTTAGCAGGAATGTTGCCTTTCTCCTTTCTCCTCTGGTTGTGCTTATGATACAGAACTGCAGGCACAGATGCAGGTCTTATAAATTCAGTCTGACGAGCAGAGTGGATGGAATTGTTTGCTTGGCCTCCAGCTAGAAAAGCCACAGATCTCTACTGTAGGCTTTGCAGCACTGAAAAATAAATAAAATAAGCAATTGGGTTTGTTTAGTATCTTTGAATTTCTCATGCATAAAGATCTTTTAATCTTGGTCATGATAATTGAGCTGTCAGTGGAAAACCCAAACAGTAAACTTTTTGAGTGTAGATTTTTCTGTTCCAGTAGGTGAATAGATAATTTAACTGAATTGTATATTAAGTGAAAATGATATTTTAGTAAAAATGTATTTTTGCTTTAAAACTGTTGTATTTTTTCCCTTTATTTCCCCCATCATGTCACTGTAATATAAATTCCTTTCCAAAACAATAATATTGTTTTGGAAAGGAAAATGTGCTCTGGAATCCACTTGCTTGGATTCCAGAGCACATTTCTGCCCATAATATATAGTGTCCCTTATTGGTTAAATAATTTATCTATGTTAAATGTATATTCCGCTTTTTTCTAAATAAATTTAAGTCAATTTACAACATTAAAACAAGATACAATGGTTGGATACCTCTCAATAGAATTTTACAGGCTGTAGTTTCCAAGCAAGTTTCATAAGCAGCATACTGCAGTTATCTAATCTGGAGGTAGCTAGACTGATCATGAAAGTCCAAATGGAAAAAGGTTCATCACCACTGGTATGAATGAACATCAGTGTTCATTTAGGAGGCACCTCACCCTAATAGATAGCACCCAAAGCCCAGTCACACTGCTTAGTTGGCTATTTCTGTTCTATTTTGATTTTTTTGTAGCTTATCATGTCCTTTCTAGTTCTTCATACCTAACCTTAGTATCAGATTATAAAGAAGGGAGAGTTATTTATTTATTTATTTATTATTAAAATTTGTATGCCGCCCTTCTCCCTTGGGACTCGGGGTGGCTCTTATGGTAAAAGCAGACAATAATACAAACTAAAACAATCCAATTATAAAATCCCCAATTATAAAGCCCCATAACCGATCATGGGATTTGCTGGAACAGCCATGTCTTCAAACCAGTACGAAAAGTGTGGAGATCTGGAACCGTTTGGAGCTCAGTGGGTAGCCTATTCCAGAGGGTCCGGCATGGCCACAGAGAATGCCCTCATCCTGGGGGTCACCAGCCAACATTGTCTGACCGACGGCACCTGGAGAAGAGCAGCTCTATGAGACCGTACAAGGTAGTGGGAGGTCGGCAGAAGGTGTCCAACAAGTACCTTGGACCCATGCCATGAAGGGCTTTATAGGTAAGCACCAGCACCTTGAAGCGGATCTGGAAGGCCACCGGATCAACTGCGTATTGATGCCCACATTTTTGGATGATTTCATGTATCAGATTCCTATAGATAGGTGATGGAAAACCTTTTAGGCACCGAGTACCCAAACTGCACACATGGGCATGCCCAAACTGAAAAGTGTGCCGCACGCAAACCTGCGCATGTACAAATGTGTGTGTGCACATGGACATGTGTGCATGTGCAGCAAAGACCTGAAGACCAGCCGGCTAGCAGGATGTGGGGCACCCCAAAACCAGCAGCGTGGCAAGAGGTAAGATCTTTTTCTTTCGTGAGCTTCTGTTTCATTGTTTGCAGGGAAATGGAAGCTCATGAAAGAAACACTATGGAAATCTGACCTGGTGTGCGTGCCAGCAGAGAGGGCTCTGCTTGCCACTTCTGGCACACATGCCATAGGTTCGCCATCACGACTATAGATGTTGAGCCAAGGAGACAAGATAGAATCGTTCAGCAACCCATCGGCTACCAGCCAAAGGCAAAAACAATAAATCTTATTGGCTTTCTTGTCCAGCTATGTCTTGATATGTACACTATATTCTTTGAAAACTAAAACCAGAAGCTCTGAGTTACTGGCTCTTTTCCTCTTAGCATTGCAGTTGTATCAAAACCTTCAACTGCAGCCATATATTTGTATGAATTGAATACTAATTTGAATTTCATGAGTTTGTGTGTGTGTGTGTGTCTGTGTGCGTAAATTCTGTCTTTTCTAAGAATCTAAGGAAACTTAAGAGCAAAGAGATTCCAAACACAGCATTCTTAAATAGGGTAAACCTTAGTGTTGCTGATTATAAACTGAAAAGCTTGTTACTGCTCTGTTAGAATTTATTCTGATTATGGAAATCTGAGATGGTCACTTGAGCATGGATGTTTAGTATCTCCAGAGTAGATCACAATTAATGATAAGCCTGTTCTCTCTCAATTCTTGTGCAAATTGAACAGAACTGTCCTAAATCACAGACAATAGAAGTCCGTAAGATCTCAGAATGTGTCAGAAAGTGAAGTCAAATGATAGCAATTGATATAAATACCAATGGAAATATTTCTTTTGCTTGGTAGCATCATAACAATTGACCTGCCGAGCCTGCCTCCTTTCCCTAGCTCTGTTTGTGCATCTGCTACATCCATTGCAATGCAGGTATTGAGCCATTCTTTATCCAATGCTCTCTGTGTTGCCTCCTTGCTCCTGTTTTCATTTTTCAGTCCTTTAAATTTCATGGCGTTCAGCTTTCTATAATAATCCTTTCCTAAGAGGCAATAAGGACTTTCACTGTCTTGTGCCAAACCGAGCTGCACAGCTGCCATCCACTTGTTTTATTGTCTGTAGAAGCTGCACCTAGCTAGTGTTTTATGCCATTCGATGATTAGGACAAGTATGCCGCAAATGTGCAGGAAATATCTTTTTATATCTTCATCATAACATCAAAAATAACTGCATTGTCTCCTTGATTTAACGCAGTTCAGCAAAGTCTTGAATTCTAAATGGATTTTACTGGTTCTCCCATTTTATTTCTCTTCCTTTGTGCCATGCCCACATCTCTTCCTCCTCCTCCTCCTGATAAATATCACCAGCTTGTTTTTGTTTAAGTGGTTTCTGGAAAGCAAATTTCCTCAGCCTGGCCTCCTCCGGTAGCATTGGGTCTACAATCACATTATGAAAATGTAGGAAAGGTAGACAGTTTGTGGCCTGCAGGCACAGATGCTCCCCTGGGGCCTTCTTATTGCCCACTTCTTAGCTATAAAAACCTTGATGAGTTCTAGATGGCCACAATAAATATTGCAATTCGGGTTTGGTAACCCAAGCAAGGTGCCCCAAGAGGAACTGTGGCAGAAGAGCAGCATGAAAGAAAGAATGAGGAAAGTGCTACCACTGCTGCTTCCTTCTTTGTCTCTTATTGCTTCCAAATCTGCCTTAGCAGTAGACTCCTACACTAGAAGCAAGTCCTTGCAAGCTCTAGCAACTCACTTAGCAATTGCTACTTACTTCTCTGTTCTCCTCAGGGTTCTCTTTCTCTTCATTTCTTACAAAGGAGCTAGGGCTAGAGTAAGCATACCTGCAAAATCTAAACCACCAATAGATGGCAGCAAAAAGGTATAAAACCAGTTTTTCTAGCTGCTATCTCCTGATGATTGATCAGTTTGTAACCAATATATGTTGAGCCTTGTCTCCTCTTTCTCTAGCTCATTTTCCTTCAGCTGCTGCAACCTTTTTTGGACTGCCCTGCTCCCAATTGTAGCATCCTGAGGGCATCTGAATTTTCACAGTTAAAGAGCTGCATCTTGAGATACTTGCTTTGGGCCCAGAGAGTTCTACTTATGGCCCTGACTTCCATAATTCCCAGTTGGCAAAACTATGCCAAATTATAAGATCTGTAGTCCAAAACACATTTTTAGTGAAGGTTGAGTAAGAGGATGACAAAAGTTAGGCTGTTGGTTTATGCTACAAGCTTGCAATTTCGTTGCAAACGTTTCGTCACCATTCAAGGAGACATCATCATGTGACAAAAGTTCTGTCCTGAAAAAGAATGTATCATTTGGAGTTCGTAGGTCTGTTAAATTTAAACTAAATTAAATTTGCTTCCTCATTTCCCTTTGAGCAAAATTACCATAATTATCTGCAACCAATACTAGAAATGTTTGCTTTTACTATCCTGAAAATTTGATCACTGTAAAGTAAACAGTGCATTGAAAAGCACATGTACTTAACTGTCTTGGTGATAAACACCTAATAGGTAACGCATATGGTGGCTTGTTCGGTGGAGTCCATTGGAACTTTCTAAAAGTTTATTTGGAATAAAATATTTTTTCAGGATCCCTTAGTGCGTCACTCTTCTAATTACTAAGCAACAGCAAAAGACTTGAATGTTCTTTGTATAAACCTAATAGTAGTTTCAGATTGCTTTGTTTAAATTTATACTATTCCTACCTTCAAATTTCAAGGAGAATAGAAATGCTATTTAGTAATATATATGCAATATCTTACATATTGTCACTGCGCTATATGTTTAATTAACTTTCTAGACCTGTTACCTTACCTTTTATCACTGAAAGGCAGTTTAGAAGGATCTGTAAAATGTCACAGTATACTACATTTATGGTGACAAGAAAAATCAGTCGATATTGGCTTATCATAAAACAGAAGAATCCTATCCAAAAATGTTTTAAAGCGCTTATGGAATAAATTTGGCAAGAGGAGCTTGTCCACACTCATAAAGCACCTACAGTACTAAGATGTTGGCCCATATTACTTCTTCAATTGGTCATATTACAGAGCAGTTTTTCCCCCAGCTTGGTGCATTACAGATTATTAGGTTTCAGTCCCCAAATTTTTTAGCTAACAGAGTTAACAACTGGCTGGCAATCCTGAAAATTGAAGGCTAGTATTCTACAGTATATCCAGTGACTGCCAGTAGTGGAAGAAACCAATATAGGGAGCTTGATTGCTTTAAAAATTGCAATAAGCTATAATAAGAAGGGAGACTCTGTTAGCTACAGTGAACCTAGGCCATTTAGAATTTTTCATAGCTCAAAAGGAAGGTTCTGCTTGAAAGATGAAAGGGTGACATAACAGACTCTGCAGCTCAGCTCCATTGTTGTTCCAGAGCCTGTTAGGAACTGATGTGCTCTGCCACATAATAGCTGTGGTTTCTGACCATTTTGTCAAAGACAGTCATAAAGTAGTGAGTTCTGATTGGGTGTTAAAGCCATGAATGACAGAAGATGTGAAGTAACTGCAGCATGTTTTCTAGAGTGAAAGTTTCTTTCTAGGATTCTAGTGAAAAATACTTTTGATAATCAAATTACTAGAATTTCTGATTCAGTGCTAAATAGGCTGTGGATCAGAGCTTTGGGATCCGCAGAACAGAACCCAAGCAGATGGTGAATAGTTTTGTTTTAGGAGCAATTTATTGACTGGATTTCTATGTTATCCTAACCTATGAAACAGTTTGGATGGTTTTGAATTAATGTTTTATGTGGACTCAACTAATTATTATTAAATCAACTAATCATAGTTAAACCATGTCAAAACAATGCTGTTAAGTCAGACAATATTTCATTACAGCAAAGAATGGCTTTGTGATGTTTTCTCAAGACAGTGCTCCAAGTAATTTACATCTATTATTGAATATTCATGCTTGCTACCATGGGTATATATTGTAGCCATTGTAATTGACAATTTGTAAAGATGAGATTAAGGTCACCATGTTAGTTTGCTGCTGAGCAGAGATGTCCATCAGATATCAAAGATACAGTCTTTGATTATTAATAAGTTCAACAATTAAAAATCTAAATCAAAAGACTTGATTTAAAAAATCTATTTAAATAATCAAAGTATAAATAATCATTCAAAACCACAAGGACAATTGATGTTGTACCCACCACTCATAGGATAAATCAACATATAGAAAGCTACTATATGAAAAAGAAAAGAAAGAAAAAGAAAAAGAAGAAGAAGAAGAAGAAGAAACTTGTCGGTTTAGCAGCCTTTCTATCTCACCCTTAGCCTTACCTAGCTTATTTTTTCTAAGATGGAGATTAACTAGCTGAAATATCAATATGAAGAACCACTGTTGTCAACAAAAGGCCTTTATTTTGATTATTTTTAATGCGAAAATAGCAGCATTTATTTGTATTGATGGACTGTTAAATATAATGTAATAATATGGAGAAACCATATCCTGATTTGGCACATAATATTTAAGCATAAGTATTTCCAATTAGGTCACAATCAATCAACCAATACAAGCCTACAGAATATAGCTTTCTTTGAGCTTTTAAAGACTTAGTTGCAACCTTACATCAATTGCCTAGAATTGGGTTTTTATATTGATAACAGCTTACAATATTGCATTGTCTTCAACAAGGAAGGAATATATGAGGAATAATCATGAAACTGCTCAAAAAATGAGCAGCCGGAGTGGAAATTGTTGGTTTTACTCCTATTTTGGTCTATTTCTGGAGAACATTTAAAATAGCAAGGAAATGGACAGCAAGAAAGAATTTTTGAAATACAGGTAGCCCTTGACTTAAGACCACAATTGAGCCCAAAATTTATGTTGCTAAATGAAACATTTGTTAAGTGAGTTTTGGCCCATTTTATGACCTTTCTTGCCACCATTGTTAAGTGAATCACTGCACTTGTTAAATTAGTAACACCACTGTTAAGTGAATCCGGCTTTCCCATTGACTTTGCTTGTCAGAAGATCACAAAAGGTCATCACAGGACTCCAGCACACTGCAACGGTCATAAATATGAACCAGTTGTCAAGCATCCAAATGCAAATCACGTGACTATGGGGATGCTGCAACTGTCATAAGTGTATGGTCATAAATCACTTTTTTCAGTGCTGTTGTAACTTTGAACAGTCACTAAATGAACTGTTGTAAGTTGAGGACTACCTGTAATTGTTTCACCACGTCCTCCAGAGCAATTTTATTTCTTTGCTAATTCACGATCTTCACAGAATACACAGCAGAGGCAAAAATATATGAAAAATATGAAAGCAAAAAATACCATATACTATATTGTAGGAAGGTTTTAATAACTTTAATAACTTCTTGACAAATTTAGTAGTATCCTTCTATGCAGGTAGTATTCTGATAAAGCTATTCCATCTACTGGTCTTCAGCAGCCTAGCATATGAAACAACAGTGTTGAAGTTTTCTATCCCTGCATTAGAAAGTAAACGTTCAAAGCTTCAGGGTACTAAAGCGAGTGAAGCAAGCACTCACGGGTGCTCTTCTGCGCATGCGCAGAAACATTTTTTTTTTTATTGAAAAAGTTTTACAATACAAAAATTTTCCCCCTTTTTCACCCCTCCCCCACCCCCATCCTCCCATCCCCCCCAATCTCCCCCTAACCCCCCCAATCTCCCCCCAACCCCACCCCCTCCCTCCCCATCCCACCCCTGACTTCCGCTACACATTTAAAGAAAAAAACCAACAAGAATTTGTAACGATAAGAAAAGCAAATACTATTATATATTCAATTCTAAATTTAGAGGAAGAGAAAAGAAAGAAAGAAAAGAATTAAGAAGATAAAAATAAAATTTAAAAAAGCCCATAAACATAGATATTTATCTAAAATTAACAGTATTATAATAAGAAAAACACCCAGAAAAAAATAACCATTATAATATTTAACCCAAAGAAAAAAAAACATTAGTAACATTACTAATCATATGCCATACACAGTCCCCCCAAAATTATATATCCTACTTATTCATATTAAGTAATATCAAATAGTTTAATCCCAACTATTTAATCCCCTTAATTCAAGAACACAAAACCCCCCTAAAGAAAAGAACATAAAACATACAATACAATATAATTACATATATTGTTATAATTTTCCATAACTCGAATTTCAATCTTCTCTTCATCCTGATTGAAGTTAAATCTTCTTTCTTCACATATGTCCAATACCAATAAGCTTCATCTTCTATCTGCCCCCATCAATAAAATAAAGCATTCCATATAAACCCCCGTGTGACTTTATATAGATAGCATCCAACCACGAAGATATTCACGCCTCTAGGTAGAATCATTCAGACTAACGTATTCTATTTCAACAAGAAGAAACCCAATGCAGCTCCGCCAAGCCTTAAGAACAAGAAAAATCAAAAAATAAAAAAAAATCCTAGAAACTGCATTCCCAGATGTTCTTATAAAACTGTTTCAAATCCTGCCACCCTTTGTTGTTCACTCCTTCTGGTTGTGAGATGTTTTCATTTCCGTTCTTTCCTCTTGGATAATAAATTCCAAAAAAAAAAACCTATAATAGGGTAATCACAGAACGCTGCTACTATTGCAGCGATCTGTTAAACTTACTCAAGATGTTGAATCCAATTCAAAGTAATAAAAATTTTATAAGTCTCCAATTCAGGATGAAGACTTTATAGTCCATAAGTCCAATTCAGTATAAACTTTAAGAATTTTATAACCATTTTCCGAAGTTATCCATACTTTCTGATAACAACTGTATCTGGTAGAGGACTTCACGACACTCATTAGTGAACGCTTGAATTTCCTCATTAAATTCTGGTTCCTGTTCGACATCACCACCCTTTCCTTGCGGAGCGTTGGACCTCTGCTGCTGTTCATCTTGAGTTATAATATTTTTTAAATCTTGCTCCAGCAGTTCAAGGTCCGGTGCTCCTAGTCTAGGTTCACTGGTATGCTCAATTTTTCCATCTGAAAAATCCATAGTAAAATCCTCAGAGAAACCAGATTGTACTCCTTGTACTTTTAACATTCTTTGATTCATTCTTTGAGTCTCATCCTTCTGTTTACCTTTTGTAAACTCTCTTTCTTATTTCTTATTCTTAAGATATTCCGAAGCTCCCTTAAGAATATTTTTATAAAAATGTTCCGCCTTTCCAATAGTATTCAAACAATATCTCACACCATGATATCTAAAAATTATGCCAGCTGGTAAGTCCCATCTAAATGGGATATTATTTCTCTTCAATTCCTTAGTTAAAAAGGCAAATTCTTTCCTATCCTTTAGAACCTTTGATGGTAACTCTTTAAAGATATTAATTTGTGCCCCTTCTACTTGCATTCTGGCAGAGTAGGACTTTTGTAAGATGTCATCTCTCAGCCTTTTATCAGTAAAGTAAACAACAACATCTCTAGGCAAATTCCTTTGTCTGGCTATTCGTGAGTTGACTCTATAAATTTTCTCTATACAACCAAGAATTATCTCATCTTCTAGCTCTAGTAATTCAGCAAAGACCTTTGCAGAAGTTGCTTTTAAATCTCTCTGGTTTTCTTTAATACCTCTTACCCTGATAGCTGATGCCATAGTTTTGATTTGAAGCATGATAATGTCATTCTGTGTAGCCTGATTTCGAATCTCAGCTTCCACAAACTTTTCTTTTATTTCTTGAATCTGAAAATCAAATTTACTGCTAATTTCAGTTACTTTCTCCTCCATTTCAATCACCACATTTGAAAGATCTGAAATTACTTTAATAATATTTTGACTTAATTGGTCCTGCTTTCCAGCAATCAAGTCCACAAGATTCTTCTGTGAATTTTTAATTTTGTCAACTGCGCTCGGTAGAGAAGTTGTTATAAGATCTTTTAAGTCCCCTTCTGCCAATCCACACAATTGCATCATTTCAGCTTTCTTCTTCAGCTGACTCATGGGGGAGCCCCCCCTTCCTTTAGTCATCTTTACTTTACTTTAAATTGCCTTACTTTGCTTAACTTTATCTTACTTTACTTTAATTAAAAGAAGAGAAAAAAAAAATATCCAAAAAAATTCTTCTTTCTTTAAGTGCCTTTCCCATTGCAGAGTATTTATTTCAAAACCTCCATTCTCAATCGCTCTGGCATTTCTTCAAATAAGACCAGTCGCCATCTTAAAGGACTTTCTTAAAAACTTTCACTTCTCTTCCTCTCCTTCCCCCTTCCCCTCTTTCCTCTTCCAGAAAATCAATAAAAAATCAGTAAAAAAATCCATACTTGCTTTGACTTTTCTTCTTTCTTTTTCAGCTTGTTCAATAAACGCTTCAACTGTGGTGTTGCTTCCAGCGTCTGGCTCCGCTAATTAGCGGAGGACTGTCTCGACGCGGAGCATTCTCCGGGGGATATGGAGGGGGCCATCCTTCTGAGCCCTCCCCAGGACAAACAGAACATTCCTGGGGCGACTCAGGGGGCCCAACCTCACCCCCAGAAGCTCTACCTGCTCCTCCCACTGAGGAGCAGGTTGTTCGAGCCGCCTGCCAGCTGTAGGGCGGCTCTGACGCGCCAAGAAGCCGGCGGGCATGGAGAAGCCCGCCGACGACGAGGAAGGCGCCACCGGAAGTCCCGCAGAAACATTTTGAGGACGTTGGGGTCAGTGGCCGGAGCCTCCTGCTGGTTTTACTAGCAGTTCTAATGAACCGGTGCAAATCAGGGGCAACTCACCACTTGTGTAATAGCAGGTGATTGGATAGGAATCACTACCATAAAATTCATGGCATAAATTAAAAGGTTTTTAGGCAATGGAAGCAATTGTAGTATCAGAATTCAGCAATGATGTGGGGCAGCTATGATGTTACCCAAATCTTAAGTTGAATTTGGCACCTTATTTTGAACCATTTTAAACTGGTACTGATTTTTTCTAAATACCAGTATGTGTAATGTTTGTCCTGGTCTCTTATTCTCTACTGTCTATGCAATCAAGACAGCATACAATAAAATAAAATAGCATTTGGGTTTAAATAGCAGTTGTCTAAAACAATAGCTTCTTTTTAAAACATTCATTAGCATAAAAAGTATGGTAAGGCTTGAGGCTATTTTGTAATCAAATTGCTTAATAGAACAGAGTCCAACAATTGTGTCATTGAATTTCCTTGTGTACATTTGCATAGTTTCTGCTAACATTTTATTGCATTATGTCTTGATCTATGTAGCTTTACTTTCCCTCTCTCCTATTTAAAACTCATTGCAAATTACTATGGAAAGGTCATAATTCTAATCATTGGCGCAGTGCAGTATATTGGAATGTATATATGAGAGCCTGCATCATGGTGGTGATATCTGCATCTAACTCCTTGATATGTCTCTACAGACCTACGAACTTCAAGCCTTGAGCAAGATTTGTAATATGTTTTCATTATTTCTTCTTACCCTCCTCCTTCTCATTAAAATCCCAAGCTCTACCATCTGGACTCTGTTTCAAAAAAGGAGGCACTTAAAATTAAAGAATTCGGAGATCAGAACTTTGTTTTAAATGCCAGAACTGAAAGAAGTTCCCAGTCCTTCTGTATGAAAGGCAGTTTCCAGTTACTCCAAGTGGTTTTTACTTCACGAGTGTCATTTAAGTTGACGAAGAAGAGTAATTTTATTACAACTATTGTTCAGTGATTGGGAATCAGAAATCCTGGTTGATTTAAATAAATCTATTAATAGATCCAAATATGTCCATGCCTGCACCAGAAACTGTTATGCATTAATCCACTGAAATGATTAATGAAAGTAAACAAGGGGGGAGGGGAAACAAAGACATTTATTGCAACATAAAAGCATTTATGAGACCAGCCCTAATCGATTACAATATGCCTACCACAACATATGAATTGGGTCTTTAAAATGTTTCAGGGCTCTTAAAAAAATAGAAATGGATAAAAGCCATAAAAAAATAAAGAATGTTTGTTCATGGATTTTGCTATCAGTGAATGTAGAATACAGTGTCTGGGCTTTTTAAGCTATGTTTAAGATTACAGTTATGCATTTTTTTATTCTTCAGCATTTCCACTTCCACCCTTGAGTGGGTGTTTTCTAGCTCTGCTTAAATGATTTATTAATAACAGTTGCTAAATATCTCAACAAGTTATTTCAGGCACATGCGTAGGAAACATTTAGAATGTCTCAAGTTGTTCTTCCTTAAAATAAAAAGGAGTACATGTACAGTTGGAAATCTGTGTTTTTGTTTTGTTTTGCTTTGTTTTGAAGATGGGGAAGGAAATGTATTCAAGTTTAAGGGAAATGGAAAATGGGAAGAAGGCTCTTGATAATGTGGGCATTTTGTTACATCCTTTGTGCCAGATGTTCCCTGACCTTGCACGCTCTGGAGGCAATTAATACTTTTTGAGTTATTTTTCTTAGCAGCTGTTACCAAGATTGTCTGAACAATTAATGAGAAATTCCAAGAATTTTAAATCACAACATTTAAGGCAAATTATATAAGCACAGTCAAAATATCACTGGTTATTAAAGCTAGAAAGAGAAAAAAACCATATGGACTATAGTTGTTTGCATCTGCGCTATTTAATTGCTTTAGACAAATTCCAAGAGCAGGCTCTAAGATAATGTTCCTTAGAGCAAATCATGGGTGACTCATCTTTGCTGTGATTAGAATCATAACAAGGACTTGATTCTGTTTTGGCAAATATTGCTGCAAACTTTGCACTCCCAAATTTTTGAAAAGCATCTTACTGTCAAAAAACAAGTTCCTTCATTCAATTTTTTATTTTAAAAATGTAAAATAAATAAAAAGTTGGTTTAGCAAAATGGACATTTTTCACATTATTTTGAAAACCATTTCTTTCAAAAATATGTTTCTGATTGAAGTTTTTTCATAAATCTCAGAATTGGAAAAAGCTATTTAGGCCCTTGAGTCCAACCTTCTGCTTTGTGAAGGAATTCCAGATTAAAATATCCATGACAGATGGCTGTCTAGCCTCTGCTTAAACACACCAGGTCCACCACCATTCCATGTAATTGGTTTCACTGCCAAATTGGAATCTGCCTTCTTAAAGACTTTAAAAGATTAATCCATGTCCTGCCTTCTGGGATAAGGTCTTGGCCTTCTGTGTGATTTATTTTTAGGGGTTTGATTTATAAATTTCTGTCCCTGATCAGAACTGGTTTATGGCAATTCCTCTGCCCCATCATTAGCATTTCCTCTGCCAGCCCATCCTCTACTGTTAAGGGTTGAAGAAACTTAAAGTATGAATATATGATAAATATGTTTATCACATAGGATAAATATGTGATAAATGTCTTTATCAAATAGGAAATCTATGGCCTTTAAAATTTCAGGAACCAGCATTTCATTCTATGGACAATGCTGATTTCAGGAGCTGAGAAAAGCACTAAAAGGTTTGCTGTTTGTCTACAGTCAGTTCATCTAATATTAAAACTGAAGCCAGCTTGTATAACATTCGTGAATCACCTTTCATTGTCACTTAGTACTATGTCTAATATTCCTGTGAATATTATATATTCCTACATGTATATATTCCTATACTGTTGCATTTCTTCAGTTTTGTTGCCTCTGGTCTTTGGAGAGCAGTCTGTTTCTAGAGAAGATCTAAGGCCCATGCTATTTACTTAGAGGTATTTTATAATATTGCATGAGCCTCAGTACATTTTGAATACAGCAAGAACCTAGCTTGCTTTTTTATTATTACTTGGCTTTCTTTATATATATATTTAAAATCATGCAGTTTCAAAACCAAAAGGGTGCTTTTAGGGTGCTGGGGATGCAATTTTGCCTGCAGCTCCTTAAAGCTGATCAGTCCCAAGAGAAGGTATGTCTGGTTTAATCATTTACCTTCCGCACTTCTATTTTGCTTTTGAATCCAAAGAGCTGCACGATCCTGTTGTAAATAATACTTGCTCTGAACAGTAGCTGGCTAAAACCAAGCTTTACCATTAACCAATGTATACACATCTTGTAGTTTTCCTCTGGGCTTAATAGAAGACCCATGCAGGTCAAGAAAGGTTAAAAGGGCTTCGTATTATGCTTTTGGCATTTCAGAAAGGAAGGCTTATATATCAAAGGTAATGCATGAGATTGATTTGGGGGCGAAGAAAGATCTATGGCTCATTTCCCCCATTGTGAAGGCATTGGGCTAAAAGGGTTTCTTAAGTCCAGCTTTAGCTTCTAGGGCACCTGTAACCAACCAGTGAATACAGTACAGAGTGTTTTGGTGAGTTTAATAGCTCATTTCCTCTGTTGAACAGAAGGGAGAAAAATAATCAGTTGAAGGAGAAAGAAAAACAAACTGTTATTGCTTTAATCAAAGCAACAGCAAGGTCATAAATCTGAGAGGCAGGTAAACAGTTGTAGAAAATACTTGGAAATACACGGATGAGGAAAGTAAGTTTTTGTGCTCAGCAACCATTGGGAAACTAAACTGAATTGATTATATAATGAATAGATTGTGCAAGAAACAGATAAAACTGTACAATATGATTGTGCACTTGAGATCATACACATAAATAATCTATCTTTCTGCTTCCCCCTTGTTTTCCATCCTGATTAAGTGTGCAGTAACTTAACATAGAATGCCTGAAACTAAACTAAGGATTTTTTTAAAAAAAGTAATGTTAAAGAATCTTTTATGTTTGGAAGTAGATAAGGTAGAAACTTGATTAGGAAGAAGGCGTTTTATTTTTAAAAGTAAAAACTTATTGTTACATATCAAACATTCATATTTTGTGTTATTTTTGGAATCAAATGAAAATGAAAAAACCAGTCTCTGTATTCAAAAGATAATGTGGTCATTAATGACTACATTGGACCAAGCAACAGAAATATCTAAATTTTAAGAGCTTCTCTGAAAGAGATCTTTTCCCGTTTGTGCTTGAAAAGTAATAAATGTGGCCAGAGATTTAAAGTATTTGGCTCATGTTGAGACCATCTGGGCTGATAGAGCTTTATTCTGTTTCTCTCTGATCTGAACATCTGACAGGTTTTTCAGGAGGTATCCTCACTTTTACATTGCACCTTAACACACACTCACACACACAAAATTTACTTTAGAACTGCGGAGGCTATCTTGGCTCCCCTCATGCTGCTATGAAACGTTCTGTACAAGTCCACTAATTCTAAAGCAGAGGACTTCTTGCTATTTCCAATCTGAGTAGGAGAAACCAATAGACTGAATCTGGACCAGGTATGGTTGGTTGTAAATAGAAAGAAGCAATATTAGTGAAAACATAATTTGGAAAAGTGACCCAATGAGCATAAACAGATTGATTTGAACATGTCTTCTTTGAAATGCTTGGCACTCCCCATAAATTTCTGTATTATTTAGCATGGAGATGAGGAAGTATTTTCTTGATCCAAATACCTCAACATAAATTGAATCTTTAAACATTCATTCATTCATTCATTCATTTTGCACTATTTGTGTGGTTGCTCGTCTCACAGAAACATGACTGTGTATCATATTGTTGTGTTCTGTGTTTCCTGATACTATTTTCAGATATATTTCTCTAGGTTTTCTAGAAATTAAGATGTCCTTTATGAGTCAGGAAATTAATATGAATGTGGATGTATCTAAGGAAGATTAGTTTTGTGTAGAGGTTATCATATATAATCATAGAATTAATTCCTGTGCAAGGAAAAATAATGCATATAAACATGCAAAAGTCATGCTGGGGTCTATTTTTCCATTGATAGGCCTACTTCAAAGTGCTTTCATCTTCTACAAAACTGTAATTGTAAAAAATATGTTCTATTTTTATACACAATAATGTGTTCAAGAGTTGATTTTCTGTTCTCACAAAGGCATGTTTGCAGAGCTACAGACATCTGAATATTTTATTTGAAAAATAAATTATCTAATTTGCGATTAGGGTCACATACTTGATTTGGTGATCACTATGAGCATTTTGAATTTAATTAGATAAAGCCATTTAAAATGGATGTTTTTAAAAAAGGACATTTGCCAGTTTTGTGGCCTTCCAACTTTGGTCACTGGTGAAAACTTTAGTCTTTGGATTATGTCTTTGTGTCTTAATCTAGCAATTTATGAATCCAATGCAGAGGTGGGTTTCAGCAGTTTCTGACCAGTTTTGGAGAACCAGTAGTGGAAATTTTGAGTAGTTCAGAGAACCCATAGCAGAAATTCTGACTGGCCCCGCCCCCATCTATTCGCTGCCTCCCAAGTCCTAGCTGATCAGGAGGAAATGGGGATTTCGCAGTATCCTTCCCCTACCATGCCCACCAAGCAATGCCACGCCCATCAAGCCACACCCGTAGAACCGGTAGTAAAAATTTTTGAAACCCACCACTGATCCAATGTCCTGTTTATCTAAAACGAGCTTGCTCTTTCTGACTTCAGCATTGAAATATGCCAGTAATGGGAAATGAAATTAGTAAATAACTTAATATATTTCCTTTAGGAAATTGAACAAGACAAATCTGAAATTGAATGCTGTTATTCTTCTTTATTAGAGAACTTCTCCCTGTAAGTTAATTGTCCCAGGTTAGCAAAACAAAATATTTCAAGAAAACTATGGGCCTCAGCTGCTTTAGCAATCTTACTACTGTTTACAGAATGTAAGCGTGGTTCACTTTTAGTGCTTTTGAATCTCTTGAAATCCTGAACAATTCTCTAGAACTGGAAGGTGCCATTTAGTCCATTTAGTCCTTCTGAGAACAGGATTCCATTCCTAGTATATGGCTTTCCAATTTCTTTTTAATTCAACCTGGAAATGGTGAGCATTACTTCTTTGGACATTCATTTTCACAGTCAAATTTGCTTTTTGTGTTAGAATTGCTTTTCTGACATTTGGTCTGAAACTGCCTTCCTATAACTTGAATTCATTATTTTGTGTCCTTTATTTTGGAACAATGAAGAACAAGCCTTGACCTCTTTCTGTGTAACATCCTTTCAGGTGTTTCAAGAGTGCTATGTCCTGTCTTCTCAAGGGAAACACTCCAGGCTTTTTAAATCTCTCTTCTAGGATATAAATTCTGATTAGTTTTCTCTCAATCTTTTCTACTTGTGTGAATTGTTCTTGAAAATTTGTGCTGAACTAGACAGAATACCCAAAGCAAAGTCAGATTACAGCAAAATAGAATGAGTTACATCCCAAGTCTTTACTTTGGATGTTATGTGAGTTATATAAACAACAAAGAAGTTGTTCTGAGACTTATTGTTATTGCAGGCTTTAGTGAAAAATCTGTTTGGCACAAAACTTTTTAATTTTTTAACTATCATTGCTCAAGAAGCCAGTTTCCACCTCAAATTTCCCAGGACATTGTTTTTTGAAAATTAGGTCTATCCATTGCACAATCAATTTAGAATGTTAGTTTCACTTCCCAGAAGAGGGTAGTGAAAATCAACATTGCTTGCAAAATTCAAGTGAATAAATTATTGCATCATCTGCGTACCTTCTCTTGGCAAATGACTCACTTTGCTGATTCCAAATGTGCCTGAATAAAAGAAAATATCATAAATTCTGGGTTTTTGGGAATGTGATTCAATATGATGGCTAAAAGAAGTAAGATTCAAATTCTGAGTTCATATTCATAAGTAGCTTACAGCAAGTAATTAACAGCATTTATTCACCATCTGTGATTGGGTATATTAATTGATTATTAATCTAATTACTGTTTAATTACATTAAATCTCTTTGAACACTAAAGCATGAACCATAGCCGTCATAACTATTATGACTGTCTCACCTAAGCAGATAAAATTATTTTCTATTCCTTACTTCCAAACATTCAAAAACAATAAATGTTAAGCTCTTTATTATTGTCATTGACAGTTGATGATGTTTTTGAGCTAGTTAGAACATAATACCTTCTTTCCTGATGACTTCTGATGTACTTGTCAAAATGCGTTCCTCTTATTGCTCAATCTGGAAGACTTTACATCATCATAAAGCAATTATTTTAAAGCCAGAGAGTTATGATGATTAACAAACCTTGGAAATTCATTGCTTTGACCCAGTATTTGACCCAGTATTGACTACTGTTACTAAGTCTTATTCTTAAACCTTATTTGTGTCATTTCCTTTTATAAATGGCAAGGGGCTTCAGCCGGTTTGACACCTACAAAAATGATTGTCTTTCCAGTCAAGACAACATAGGCTTTGCAGTTGAATATAATTGGAAGGCTCCAGAAAAATTCTTTTCCAAGAATTGGAAAGTTCTTCTATATACTGTAGGTAATATATGGATAGAACTTTTGAAAGTTCTTAACAGTGAATAGGTGAAAATATGATCACAAAAAACTGTACGGTATTGGGACTTATTCAGGAGGTAATTTGCCAGCATTCACAGCCTGCCTTTGGGATGTGCATACCTTGTAGTGCCAATAATAGCTTTGATTACTACCTTGCTGTATATGCATGATTATTTCCAGTGGATGGTGATGTGCAGTTTGTTTTTTTGCGTTTTATTTAAAACTGTTTGATTTGCAGTCTTAATTTTGAGGTCTCTGCCTTGTTGCTGGCAAGTGTCTTGATAATATTCTAGACTGTCTCTTTTAAACGATTGAGTCTCTCAGCTAGAAAAAGGAAATTCTTTCACATTATTCCATTTGAACAGCAAGGCAATTTTCCACATGGTAGCTTTATGGAAATGTGCTGCAGCTCTCTCCAACCATGACCAGGACATTATAGGAAATGTATTTTCATGGAAGATTTGCTTCAATTGCCAAGTGCAGGGTGTGGTGGTGGTGGCAATGTGGAGAATGGTGTTTGTTCTGTTAATGGACAACAGTGTGCCATGATGTGAATCCCTTCTGTTAAATTAAATTGGCTGCATTTCCCACCATGACCAGCTTGTCATTATTGATGCATTGTTCTTTGGCACAAAGAGCTGCTGTGTGATATGGCAATACAAGTTCTGGAGAGAAGGGAGAACAAGAGAGAATGAACCATGAAAGAGATATATGCATACGTATGCATATACATACACACCTACAAATTCTTGTTAGGAATCGTCTCATACAATCAGAAAAATCTCCTTGACTTACATGACAGCAAGTGGCTCAGAATACCCCTTCCTTTGTTAAGGCTGGAAGGAGATAAGATGCTTCTACTATTGTTTCATCATAGTCACAATTTAGTTTTATCTGTGTTGCCAATGGAAATACTTTCCACTCTCCATCTTAGAATTCATAGCAAGCAGTGTTTAACTCATCTATTTTTCCAGTACATCAGTCAAATGGAAAGAAAGCTTTTTTTCCATTTTGAAATGTAAATGTATGTTAGAATGCTTGTGAGAATATTATGAGACTAATGGTGAAAATAATAAGTATTAGAGATGCAATTATTAAGAATAACTATATATCCTGTTGTAGTTCTGTTTAAATTTAAAAAGTCCAAGTTAAGATCTGTTTTAGAAAATTATTTGAGGCAGTAGCTTAGACCAGACATGATCCCAACATTGCAACATTTGCTGCATGTGTACATTCCAATTATTGTGTTTATGTGAATTTGTCCAAATATGTGTTCCTGATTAAAAGTAACAAATTATATATACAAGGTATTTTCAAAGTCATATAAATGGAAGTTACCTCAGAGGGTCATACACTCCTTTTTGGTACACAAGTCACCAAAGTTTCTTGATCTTCTTTCTATTTTTAATGATAAATTTGGCTGCTCTGTAGCAGTGTTCTCAGATTTGATGAGGTTGTCCTTGGAAGCCTATGCAGATTTATTTAACATAAAAACAAGATCCAAAAATATGTGCTTCAGATTGTAAATGATCAGAAAAATAGACAACAATGGTAAAATTCCATAGTATAATGGTGGAACAATATCTGATATTCAAAGTCACTGCCAGCATTCTGTAAACAATAAGCAATAGCTATATGTGTTTTCTCCATTAATTATAGTGATTAAGTCCAAGAATATTGTCCAAGAGTAGGAGAACTTTAGAAAGCCAATTTGGTGTTGGTGTATAAACTGAGAAAACATGATTTATAATCTCACCTTATGTCAGCTTTGAAAGCCATATTAACACCAGAAGTTTCCACGCTGCCACCTTCTTGCGCTTGGGAAAATAGGAGGGTGGGAATTAAATAGAGGGATTGTAGTTAGACATAATAGCATTTTTCTTTTCAGTCAAGGTCAGGGTATTCCTGCATCTGGAGGAAGAGTGGTTGAAGTGGGGGCTCAATTTGGAATTGGGCCATGTGATGGACTAATGGGTACAGGGGCTAGATTTCAGGTTTTGATTTACTGAGGAAAAACCCGAAACTCTCAGATTCGGGTTTCTCCAGATGTGCCAGTATATCTACTCTAATAAATTGGAACTTTGAGAAAATGCCTGTCTCAGAGTTTTAATTGCAGTTGGGTTCTTCTGGAACACTGATACCTTAAGCACTAAGTCAGTTAGGTGACCTTAGGCCAGTCACATCCTTTCAGCCCTAGGAAAGAGGCAATGGCAAACCACTTCCAAAAAATCTTGCCAAGAAAATTGCAAGGACTAGTCCAGACAGTCACCAGAAGTAAAAACTGACTCAAAAGTGCGTGTACCCACACATACACACACAAGGGAAAGGGAGGGGGGGTTAGATTTACAAATGCATAACCTCTCCTGAAATGCTTTAGGTGTACTATATGACTATCTGTCAAAAAGACTGAACCAAAATCTATTATTATTATCTGTTATGCACCTGCAAGGCCACTCACACAGAGATATATAGTTCAGCAGTTGACACTAGGATGCCAACTACAAGATCCTTGTGTTCTGAAAACACACACTATTGACCTTGCGTGTGCCTTTATCAGTGGGCAGGATCTCCTTATCTGTACCAAGAAGTTGCAAGTTACTTGCCATTTCAGTAACCTACAGTGCTATAGAGCAGTATCGGGGCATTATAGTTCATAACAGTATCAGGTGGCTTGCATTTGCCTGGTACTAATTTCCATTCCGTTTTTACTTATCACCATTTCAGATAAGCTCATTGGTTGAATGAGAAGGACTTTCTCCTTTGGTAGTTTTAAATCCGTCATCTACATCAATTACTAGTGAACATTAAAGTTTTTAAATCTTGCATTCCAACCCATGGTGCATTTCTGGTGTGATTATTGGCACTGCACAGGACTTCCCTCCCTGAGTTTATGAAACATCATTCCTGTATTTCCTTTTCATAGGAAAGGCAAAAGAAAAGAAGTGCAGTTGTAGGTAAAAAAGAATAACAGCAATAAGCTTACCATGCATGAGAGCTGAAGGTGAAATGGAGGAAAGTCCATATCAACCTGGAGCTGGCCTTGGTGCTAGGAGAACAAAAGATCTGAATTTTTCACCTTTTCAAGTTTATATGCAGTTGAACTCTTCACTGACCATTTGTTTTTATCTTTTTCAGCTTCCCAATAATTGAGCATGCTAGAATATTTGCAAATACAAGATGTGAGCTGAATTGTCAGACTGTTGCTTTTCCTTCTTTTCTGCCAGAAGAGTGAATGAAATGCTATTTAAGTTTTTCAAAGATGCTTTGAATGCTTTGTACAATTCAGAAGTCAGTTGCAATATGGGAGGATTATAAAAACCTTATCCTTATCCTTTCCTCCTCCCCATCCCCTATGGCTTGTCCTCACATTAAATATCTCCTTGGATTGCATCCAGGGTGTATAATCAAAAAAAAGTTAAAACTCATTGAATCAATGGGGTTTAAGTGTTTAATTGTGCATTCAAGACCATTGATTTTGATGGGGTTTAGATAATTTCAACTCTCCCTGAGTTGTGCCCAAGAGAATTTGCAAATCTTACCCGGCTTGCATTTTTTTATTGCATTTCTTTTAAAAAATCCCTGTTGAAACAAGGATGCACTCAATCTTAACGTCACTGGTGTGATTTTGAAAATTAGTTGACAGAGTTGATTTCAGTGGCTAATTATTTCTGACCAGTTTTAGCATGCCTTTAACTGCTCATCTTAAGAAAAAAGAGAACAAACAGTTTCAGGAAACAATCTCATTATTGGCCAATTCATTCCTTCTCCAGAGCATGCCATAATCAAGCTAGATGAGAGAAGAGGCATAGGTTTGTTTGCATATCATGGAGAAAAGCAGAAATGTGTAATTAAAACTATGTACATACTGTATGGACAGATGGTTGCATTAATTTTAATTAAGTATATAAATGGGACTTAATAGATACGATGTGTCAGATGTCATATAAGTCTTATTCCTGAAATGTTAATATATGCTAAAAAGTGTTCCAGGGAGGGCAGTCATCCTTGTTCCTTAACCAATATTGGTATTTTTAATGTACAGAAGTTTATTGTGTGACAGTGCAAAATAAAATGTCAAAGAGAGCAAGCCTTGAATGTTGACAAAGAGTTGTTTAGTCTCCACTGAAGTCCTGAAAGATAGGATCCCTTTCTGATCTTAATCCTATATCTCAGTAATCTGTACTAGGTATACTTTAAATTGGAATCCTGTATAAATCAGAGGACTGACTTTGAAGCCAGCTGTGTCCTTCATAGCTTTTTATTCTGTCAGGTATAAGGTGATGAAACTAGTGCCTTTCTTTGTGCAATGACACCTAAAATATTTAGGGTTAGATTATTATAATTATATGGTCAATAACAGACCCTGACTTAATCCTTAAAAACTAGGTGTGAAACATGCACTTTGTATTATTAAAAGAGACAGAAGGTGTAACACAGTAATTTTCTTGAAATGATGGATTGACTCTGTGTAAAAATAAATCGGGATCTCTGTGAGGAAGAACAAAGACATATGGTGGAAGTAAGAAAGATCTAAAAGTCTTTCTAAATCCATTCTCTGAAAAAAATGTAATCAAACTTCCTAAGCTTTGCCACATGAAATATAATAAATTTTTAGCAAAAGCTTCGTAAATTCAGACCAAAGGCAGAGGGAAAGCTCTTTTTCCCCCACCCTGCTATTTGTTTGATGTGACAATTAAAATTTCTGGGTTAAAAACAGAGAACAAGAATTCTAGTCCTGCCTTAGGCACAAAACCAGTCACTCTCTCAATCCGGGGAGGACAGTTCTGGCAAGACACTTCCAGAAAAATGTTGCCAAGAAACCTGCATGGACTTGTTTGTGTAGTTGTCAGGAGTCAAGACTGACTTCAAGGCATGCACACACCATTTTTAACTAGAGAAATATTCTCACAGTTGATTTTTTAATTAAAGTCATAAAACGGAAGGATTTTATACAAGGCTGGGAAGCTTTAATCCATTTATATCCACAATTACATATTTAAAATGCAAATGTAAAACTCCCATCCTCCTAAAGGGTATACTGTATTTAGAAGATTTAGAAGGCCTCTTGGTGAAAGCCTATGTCACAGCCAGCTGTTTTCACAACTCTCCCCTCTGTGAGAAGAATATAAGTTGGGGCGACAGGGACATGGCAAGCGAATATACCAGAACACTGTTTCAACCACATCGGAAAGAGAGAGAGAACAAAAACTAGTTCTCTGTGAACCAACCCTTTTTGAAGTTTGAAGTGTGCCTGCACTGACATGCTGTCATCACTGTGCAAGCGCCAAGTGTGCTTTCTGCAGCAGATATAGGGTATAATCCCCATGTGGTACAACTCAGCACTTGATAAAGCTTTTCTGACTATTGGGTCATGTAGGATTTCTAAGCTAAAGGATTTATGGGACAATCTGAAGTCTTGCCAAACGTTAGTGTCCATTTGTTATTAGCATTAACATGCCTAGTTTTCCTATAGATTGTTTGTTTTGATGTTTTTTTTTCTTTAACATAAAAAGATTACACTGTCCCTGTTATTTAAATCATTGATATATTGTTTTATCTGTAGGCCGCAATTCAAAATGGGTTACCAAGGATTGACCAATATGATCTGAAAAGGAAACCACCATGCATAAAGTTAGAGCATCTTAAAATAGAAGAACAATAATGTGAATATTATGTATCTAATGGGGATATGTTTTCATCATATAAAAATAAGAAAAGAAAAAACCTGCTCTGTCCCTAGGTTTCTGCCTCTCAGTAATAGTCACAGAGTTTCAAAAGTTGAATTTGAAGTTTGGAAATGCTGCAGAAGAAGTTTATCTTCCAGAATGATTTTTTTTTTCAAAAGACAGCCTCTGTTATTAAAATTAAAGTATTTAGCTCAGCTTTATGAATGCCAATGCTCTCTTATTGTTGATTTGCACAGTTTCAGTGGCTAGCAGTGGCAGATGACTTTGATTTTACAAATAAGAAATTGAGGCTGAAATAACTTATTGTTTGAATTGAAATTGACATGGCACAATGAACATATAGTACAACTTAAGTGTACTAGCCTAGATGGGTCTAGCCTTTCTTCCTCATATTGCACACAAACATATACATATACACACAGGTACTTATATACATATATACCTTTTTCAGTGGAGAGATTTTGCATTTGCCCTTGAAAACATAAGCACTGTTGAGAGATGTGCAATATATCGTATGTCTGCATTGACTGTAAAGGCTTGTATCCACATGATTATTATTTGGTTAGGAGGAGGGTCTTAAGGCAAAGGTGAAAACAAAATTGTCTTTGTCTAAAGTAGTAAAAGTAAATGGAAAAGAATGATAAAAACAATCCTAAGGAAACAATGCTGTGCTCAGTTTAGGATGGTAGAAAAGACACCGAGAGTACAACATGGGAATGGGGAGACAAGACACATTTAAATTATATTAATTTGAAACAAGTTTATTCAAAAAATACTTAACCATCTCAAACACATAGCTTTTTGTAAAAACTTTGAAAAATGGAATGGACACTGCTATAATGTCATGTAATTAATAGCTTCCAATGAGGATTTTAATAGCATCAAATTGTTACTGTTTGTATGTTTTATAAATCACTTTAACACTCCTTATTCATGACTGTATGTAAAAGTCTGAAATTTAATTTCAGATATAAAAAGCCTAAAATACAACGCTGGCTTAGTGCATAAGATATGGCAACATTGTAGGTGTGAGCTGATTCCTCTCTAAAAGTTCTTTTAGAATTCTTTTAGAATTCTATTTTCCAGCTCAGATTGTATTTCAATACAGTAATCTCCTTTGTTTGAGGCTTCAAGGGCTCTGAAAACATGTAGCTTTCTCAAGGGCTGGGGCAGTATTCTAAGGAGATATGCTTTACTGGGGTTTCAGCCAGGTCTTCCTGCAGCATTATTAGTTAAATAGACAGTGAATTGAGTGGGATTGATGATGAGAGACATCTGGACTCTGTTTCATATTCAGTGACTTCATCACTGAAAATTCAGCAGGGTTCAAATTTTAGGACTGGGTTCAGTAAAACCCAAGCTAGTTGCTCATTTAGTAGAAGAGGCACAGGTTTCTTTCTCTCACACACACAGACATACACACACACACACCACCCAATACTTAAGTGCAGTATGTCATGATGCTTCTGATGAATTAGATGCTTCAAGGGTCCAATTTTTTTAGTACAGAAAGGCCACTTTCAAGGAGGTCAAGAGTTTTGGAGGCTGTGTGTTTGTGAAGGGAGAGGGAGAGAGAGAGGGAGATAAATTGAGAGGGCAAGGGAGACCAGTTTCTTACCCACACTGAATTTATTACTCGACTGCCTCAAGACTCTTACATCAGACTATTGGACCAGACCCAAATGCTGTACCCATCTGACTTACTAGATGTATTTGGCGACCGAACTCTTGGCATTGCGAGACTCCCCCCTCTCGCAAATTTGGCCCTCCACATTATCGAGGGCCCACCTTAATGACGGGTTTTGGGACCCCGAGAGGTGGCATGCCAAAAAACGGGGATTGAGGGGTTTTTTAAGTTCTTGTTTTACTAAATTTTTAAGGGGTTCAGGGGTGGGGGTGGGAGTGGATTTGGGGGAGAACCCACAGGGGGGAAGGTTAGGTCCAGCTGTTTATGGGACCGTGGGGGGTCAAGATTCTGGAGGCAAGAGGGCGTCTACTAAGCCCTCTGTCGAGGGCTGTGCGATCAAGATACTGTGTGGGAGGGGCAGATATGGGGTGGGTAGGGGACCATATCATGTGGTGGGGGCTCGCACTCGCTGTCTTCGAGCGATTGCGTGCCCCGGTCCCCCGAGCCATTCCCGTTCCCCGGGTTGTTTAGAGTCTCAGGACCCGAAGCTCCGGCTGTTGTTATGCAACGCGAGGTCCGTTGTCAATAAGGCCCCCCTCATATGTGACCTTCTCCAAGAGGGGGGTGCAGACCTGGCCGGCATTACTGAGACCTGGTTGGGCCACGAGGGGGGGGTTCCCCTCGTGGAGATGTGCCCACCAGGTTTCCTTGCATTCCACCAGCCGAGAGCTCAGGGGAGGGGTGGGGGAGTAGCGGTCATTATTAAGGAAGGTCTGAGTCCAAGGGAGACCACTGTACCGCAGATAGCCGGGTGTGAGTCCATCTTCGTGAGGTGGGGTCGTGGTGGGCAGATGGGTCTGTTAGTCACGTACCTGGCTCCCTGCCACGTGGCAACGACCCTGCCCGAGCTTCTCAATGTTGTAGCCGAAGTGGCGGTTGATACCCCTAGGCTTATGGTCATGGGGGATTTCAACCTGCCATCTATTGGTGAAACATCTGAGTTAGCCCAGGAGTTCATGGCTTCCATGACGGCCATGGACCTGACCCAGGTAATTCAGGGCCCGACCCACGTTGGTGGACACACCCTGGATCTAGTTTTTGTCTCTGGTCAGTGGTTGAGTGGTCTAGATATTGGGGATATAGTTATGGAGCCCTTGTCATGGACTGACCACTTGCTCCTTCGACTCGACTTTCAGACCGCTGCACCTCACCGCAGGGAGGTGGAACTGACTAGGTGGTTCCGCCTGATGGATCCTGATAGGTTCCAGACGGAGCTTGGGCCATTTCCTGAGACACTGACACACGACTCGGCTGAGGATCTGGTGGCTGCCTGGAATAGGGCAGCCGGTGGGGCCTTGGACCGTGTCGTGCCTTCGCGGCCTCTGACCCGGCGCCGAACTCACTTATCTCCTTGGTTTACTGAGGAGCTGAGGGAGATGAAACGCCGGAGAAGACGCCTAGAGAGCGGTTGGAGGGCCAGTCGCTCTGAATCTGACTTGACACTAGTAAGAGCTCACATTAAGACTTACTTAGTGGCGATAAAAGCGGCAAAATCTAACTATTTTGCCACCCTTATCGCATCATCAGATAATTGCCCAGCCGCCCTGTTTAGGGTGACCCGCTCCCTCCTTCATTCGGGAGCGCGGGAGGATCCCTTGCAGGGTCGTGCTGAGGATTTTGTTCAATATCTGGATGACAAAATAACTCAGATTCGGGATGACTTGGCCGCCGACTGGGTTAGTTCGGGCGAGGTGACTGAGGCAGGTCTTGAGAGTGTTATCTGGGCTGAGTTCGATCCTGTGGCTCCCGAGGACGTGGACAGGACCTTGGGGAGACTGAATGCAACCACATGTTTATTGGACCCGTGTCCCTCCTGGTTGGTGCTGGCCTCCCAGGAGGTTACACGAGGCTGGCTCCAGGAGATCATAAATGCTTCTTTGCATGAGGGTGCCCTACCGGCCACCTTGAAGGAGGCGGTGGTGAGGCCCCTCCTCAAGAAGCCCTCCCTGGACCCGGCTATTTTGGCTAATTACCGTCCAGTCTCCAACCTTCCCTTTTTAGCGAAGGTTGTTGAGAGTGTGGTTGCATGGCAGCTCCCTCGGTACCTGGATGAAGCTGTCTATTTAGACCCGCTCCAGTCCGGCTTCAGGCCTGGATACAGCACTGAAACGGCATTGGTCGCGTTGGTGGATGATCTCTGGCGGGCCCGGGGTAGGGGTTATTCCTCTATCCTGGTGTTATTAGACCTCTCAGCGGCTTTTGATACCATCGACCATGGTATCATGTTGCGCCGGTTGGAGGGACTGGGGGTAGGAGGCACCGTTTTACGATGGTTCTCCTCCTACCTCTCCGACCGGTCGCAATCTGTGTTGACAGGGGGGCAGCGGTCGACCCCGAGGCGCCTAGTGTGTGGGGTGCCGCAGGGATCGGTCCTCTCGCCCCTCCTGTTCAACATTTATGTAAAGCCGCTGGGTGAGATCATCCGTGGTTTTGGGGTGGAGTTCCATCAGTACGCTGATGATACGCAGCTGTACATTTCCACCCCAGACCACCCCAACGATGCCGTGGAAGTGATGTCCCAGTGCCTTGAAGCCGTGCGGGCCTGGCTGGGGAGAAACAGGCTTCGACTCAACCCCTCCAAGACCGAGTGGCTGTGGCTGCCGGCGTCCCGATATAGCCAGCTGACACCATCGATGGTTATTGGGGGAGAATCATTGGCCCCCACGGAAAGGGTGCGCAACTTGGGCGTCCTCCTGGACCCACGGCTGTCTTTGGAGGATCACACGACAGCTGTGGCCAGGGGAGCTTTCTATCAGGTTCGCCTGATACGCCAGTTGCGGCCCTTTCTAGATCGGGACTCCCTACGCACAGTCACTCAGGCACTCGTCACCTCTCGCCTGGACTACTGCAATGCTCTCTACCTGGGGCTCCCCTTGGGGTGCACCCGGAGGCTCCAACTAGTGCAGAATGCGGCCGCGCGGGGGATTATGGGAGCGACGGGACACTCCCATGTGACACCTCTCCTGTGCGAGCTGCATTGGCTACCGGTGGACTTCCGGGTGCATTTCAAGGTGTTGGTGACCACCTTTAAAGCGCTCCATGGCTTAGGACCTGGGTACTTACGGGACCGCCTTCTGCCGCCAATAGCCTCCCACTGGCCGGTGCGTTCCCACAGAGAGGGTCTCCTCAGGGTGCCGTCAGCCAGACAATGCCGGCTGGCGACCCCCAGGGGGAGGGCCTTCTCTGTGGCAGCCCCTACCCTCTGGAACGATCTTCCTCCAAAACTGAGAACAATTGCTGACCTCCGGACTTTTCGTCGGGTCCTGAAAACTCATCTCTTTCAGCTTGCTGGTCTAGCCTGACCCCGCTGAATTTTTAAGATCTGTATTATAGGGTTGGGTATTTTAAATATTTAATGGTTAATGGTTTTAATTTTTAGCCAAAGTTATATGCTTTTTTAAGAAATTGTTTAACTTTTGTGTACTATTTTTATTTGGCTGTTCACCGCCCTGAGTCCGCAAGGAGAAGGGCGGTATACAAATCTAAACAAACAAATAAATAAATAAATAAATTTCACTTTCTATCCTAATAGACTACCAGCATGTAGGGAGATATTATGAAAGTTCTGTTCTTGTTGGGCTGTGAGGGCATCTACCACCTTAAAGCCTAAGGTGGTACTGGTGATATGATTCTGAGATGGGTTCACTAATCATTTAAGATCCTGGGCCAAAACCAAATAAGGTATCAAAATATGTAAAATAAGCCACAGAGCTGAAAGAGTCATCCAGGGAGTATTTCTTTATGCCTGAGGTATTGAGCAAGAAAATCACCTCAAGGGCTTAAGACAAGGATAGATGTTTTAGTGTCTGAGCACCACATTTAATCATGGCATGGTTTTGAAAACTGGAGCAAGTGAGGGGAATAACAAATAAATGTGGTCAAGTAATATGGAGGGGCCAAGCAAAGGTTTCCTGTTTCTGAAGTATTATAAGCTTGTTTTTTTAGAGCAGGGGTGTCGAACTCATTGGCCAGATGCACCACATGCTGGCCCCGCCCCTGCCCGGTTTAGCAGAGGAGGGGATAGTCACGATGCATCACGTGACTACGCCATGATGACATGGGTTTGACACCCCTGTTTTAGAGTGTACACTTACATTATCGTGAACTTTATGCCTTAGAATGATTAAAAAAAAAACCTGCATGATCAAAGAAAGCTCTTTGCTGTCAAGTCTGAAGTTCTTGAACCTCAGCATTATCATTCTTGACTTATAGGGAAATGAAGTTCACACATACAATGTTGCCTACTGTCATCAAAGAGTAAGCACTCACAGAGATTGTAAATAGATTATTCATTTATCTTGTTGAGATTTCTTACTTCCACAGTAACATCTAGCATCTGCTAGTTTTTCAGTGCCAACTTGCCCAGGTAGTCACAATTGAACAGAAGGGGACACACACACACACACACACACACCTATATATTTAGGTGTACACCTAAATATATATTATATATATTTATATATATCTATATATAAATATAAAGTTCTTGGTCTTAATATCTATCACAGGAAAGGTTGAATTATTTCTTTCCACTTTTAATATTTTATTCTTAATTTTGACACCATTCTAAAAGGGTACCTTTTTATCTGAAGCATTCTGATCTGACAAGAGTGTCTTTTGCAAATGCCATGAGCTCAGAACATCAGTGGCATTCCAAAAAAAATAATTAGAGATTTCCCCCTTACTTTAAATTGAATTTCCATTATGTTATGTATTAACTTGTAACAATTTACTGAGAGAAAGATTTCAGAATCTGACTTGCATCTTACAGGCTGATCAGTCAATTGCTAATAGACTTTGGATGCTCTAGACCAGTGTTTCACAACCTCAGCAATTTGAAGATGTGTGAAATTCAGATCAGCTGGGGAATTCTAGGTATTGATATCAATACAGTACATCTTCAGGTTGCTGAAATTAAGAAACAATGCTCTAGAACTACAAGCTAATGGATTTTCTATTGCTGCTTTGTCCCTGTTATTTCTGGTGGTTAAACGAAAGTTCAGGACAAATACACATCTGTCACAAAAAAGGGCTTTGTCTTTATATAAAAGGAGACAGATAAAATTTTCAATTAATTTGTATTTTACTCTGTTTTAATAGTCATACTATTACCATGATAGATGCTTAGTTAATAGCCTGCAATATAAAATGTTCTCTTCCTAACCCATGAATAATGGTTCTGGTATAGAAAAAATAAGACCTAGAGAGGTACAAATGCTTAGTGTGAGATTCTTGGACCCATTGTAGATTGATGCAGATCCGTTATGATTCTGTAGCATTCAATATGGTGATACCAGATTCAATGTCTTAGAGCCTGGGTGGTGTAATGGTTTATGGCATTGGGTTTAAGAATTGGGAAGATTCAGGTTCAGGTTCACTCTCACGAAGAAATTCAGTGGGTATCTTTGAGTCAGTCACTCTCTGACCAAGACCAAGATATTTGCAGTGGGAATAAAATGAAAGAAGATTTCCCCATGGACTTCTAAGAAAAAGTAGAGGTATAATAAAAATAAATTATATGGCGTGCATAACAACATGGAAAGAGGGCCCATTGTAATGTTCTATATGGAAATGGGAACACGTCTCTTCTGATGCTAGCATTAGAATAAATTAAGCTAAATAATTGAGCTCAGTGCAATTTGCATAATTTATTTATAAAGCTTTCCTTAGCAGAACTATGATTTTTTTTGCTGCGCTGATCTATGCTAGGACAAGTCTTTTAACCTTCAGTCTTGATCACTAAACTAGAAATAATAATGCCTTACTTCAAAAGCACTTGGCCCTTTTAAAAGTACTATAGAAGTCATTAGCAATAAGAATCTTATTATAGACCCACCTCAGTGGGAGCTGATCATTTAGTCTATTGGTGTCACATGGCAACAAGGTTAGCTGAGTGCAGAAGGCTGATCCAGTCAAAGTCAACTGCCATTAATTACCTACAACAGAGTAAGAAGTGTGTTTAACTTGTGCTTAAGTGTTTTATTGGATTGCAGGAGAAAAAGAGCTTCTGTTTGAACAACCAGGGATTAATATAGTCAGATTATGGTCAAGAGAAAAAGCGTTGATAAGGGCAGGCTGGAAAAAAAAGAGATAAATACCTCAATCAATGCAAAGGTTAGAACTATGGTTCTCTATTGCTAGTACAGAATCAAAGTGTATATGTACTCTGAAATTATATAGTATTTTATTGTTTTGGAGATGTTTCAGAAGATAGCTTGCTTTCCTCTGCATTCCAAATTGCAGCCTTCAGTTTTCTCTTTGATGAGTGGAACCTTTTAAAGGGAGTGTAGCATAGTCTTTGATCTTTTACAGCTGTTTGCATGTGTGCAGACCATTAAGATTTTGCATGTAAAATTGATGCTAACATACACACGTCATCTACTGCAGTGTTTTTAAAGCGGGAATTCTTGGGAGTTAAGAAGTCCATATATATTTAAGCCAAACATCATAGAATGGATCTCTGTCTTTCCTATCTCTGTGTTATAATATTTTTGACAAGAATATCCAGTTAAATCATTTTCAGCTCGGAGTTCACAAGGGTACAAATAGTTCTGTTTTCTTAGCTATGAAATGCAATACCTCCACAGAAGAGAATCTTCACTGAACCCTGATATAGCTTTCCCCACCGTAGATATAGTTCAAGTATCTAGACCAGGGGTGTCAAACTCACAGCATCATGGCATTGTTACGTGATGTATCGGGACTTTTCCCCCTTTCACTAAACCAGGTGTGAGTGGCCAGCATGTGACGCATCTGGCCTGTGGGTCAGGAGTGTGGCAGCCCTGATCTTGACCATGGATGTGAAACTCGCACTGTTGTCACATGACATTTTTCCCATTCACAGAGCTGGGGTGGGCCTGACCTGCACATGACACATCTGGCCCATGGACCGCCTGTTTTACACTCCAAATCTAGACCTTCATCAATTGCAAATAATTCTTCTATTGGAAAGACTTGCAGGTTTGAGAGGATCTGTTTACCGGCAAACCATTGATTTTGAAATCTTTATTGTAACTCTTAAATGACACAATTTCCTGACATCATTACGCATTTAGACTTTGCTTCTAGTCATCACAGCCACCTGATTGAAACAGTCTTCTAAATTACTATTACTGCAGGTGTATTTATATACAACTCTTTAACATTGTCAGAGTAACATTTTCTCTTTTAAAAGCAAATAACAAATTTCTTAGAATTTCTGCCTTCTTTTGGAGACATTTATCCAAACAGCAGGGAAAGAAAAGTGCCTCACTTTTGCAATTTGCTTTTATGGGATGGAGGGGAAATGTTAGAATTTAGACAGTGTTTGTGAAGTCAGTGCTACATTATAAATGTTCTCATGCAGAAAATAGTGAAACATCATCAAACATGGCACTGCACTGGACTTTTTCTTTTCTCGTATTTCATAAATGCCAAGATATGATATACTAAACTGAAGGTTAAATCATCTGCTTGCCTTTAAGACAATTCTGTTGAAAGCATAGTAAATGCTGTCCTACATCTGCTTTAACTATTTCTCAAGTAATTAACTAATGACTATCATATTAACAGTTAAGCTACATTATAAGCACTGTACAATGTGGGGAATCATATTCTCTTGCAATCTGTGGAAAATTGATTCCTACAATGATATTAAACTCCTAGCCCAAAATATTTTTTCTTTTTTTCCTTTACTCTTTTCAGACAATATCTAAAGGATATCCATTCTCCAAACTAATTGAGGAAGTGTTCATTTGTGAATTTAACTCATTCTTCCCTTTAAAATTGTAAAGTTTAATCCCACTCATGGCTAAGAAATAAGGGTTTTACTGCTGCCAGTAGCAAATGTGCCAGAAATACCATTAATTTTAACAAAGTTCTGTTGGAGAGGATTTATGAGAGGTGAAGCTGCGACTCATAAAATTAGAAGTGTCTAATCCCAATAATATCTATTCATTAGGAGCCCTATTTATGTTGATAGGGACTCCCATCTAATTAAGTATGTACAGGACTCCTCTTTCAGAGACCAGAATATACTTTAGCGATCTTCTGTCCTTATCCCTGCTTCATTAAACTTTTTCTTTCAAAGGAACCAAATTGCATACTGTATTACAGACATGGCTAGAAGCTCTTCTTTCTTTCCTCTCCTTTCTTTTATAATGTAAGCCCAGGAGACACTTCAGCACTTGGGGCTTTGTCTGGCAATAAAGGAATTTAATTTTTTGTCCTCTGCTGTGCCCTCAGTCAGGTTTGGGTGCCTGTTATTTGCCAATTGTATTGCAGAAGGTGATCCATTTGCTCTATCCCCCCTCCCTATTGATCTTTGCACAAGGCTACATGAAGCCTGTGGTCCTGAGCTTAGGGTTTCAGCCGTGGAAAGTGTTAATGAAGCTCCCTGGGTATTCATTTTTTTCTCCTTTTGGGATTTGTGTGTGTAAGAGAAGGCAGCATGTGAGAGACAAAGACGTACACAGCATTACCTTGAAAGATATTCAAATATTGCATACTGAGCTGTATTTCAAACATTATTCTTAAACATCATTCCTAAAAAGGAATTTGCACTATCTTTTGGAAATTTCTCACTCAGAACTTATGAAAAGATTACGTTGCTCCCAACTGTCATTTTTGGAGGTTCCAATCTTATGAAATGGGGTGAAATATCAACATTTAAACATGTGCGATAAAGTCTTAAAGAATGTAACAACTACCTTATATTATTACTTTTTCCTTCACTTCCTCTGTTTATATAAATAAACATAGGAAATCCTTAAGACAGCACCCAACTTGATTTTCATCCCACTGCCCTTTTAGAAATAGACCAGTTTTTACAATACCTGGAAATAGTTGCTTTGAAACCTCTTTCTACAAACATCTTATCTGGGAACTTGTAGAGATATAGTTTGATGATAGTGGAAGGTTAGATTGGAGCTTTTCTAACCTAAAGGATTAGTTGTCAGAGCAGAAGTGTTTTCAGAAAGAAAGCAAGAAAGAAAAGAATCCACACAGTGGTTACAGTTTTCATGTTGAACAGCACTTCCCTATTAAATAATTAACCAGCTTCAGCCTCAAAACTACTGACCTGAAACATGACATGCCACCAGGGGCACAAGTCTCTGTCAAGTCAGGGGCAAATCTGAGAAACTCTGTAAAAGACAGCAGTGTGTTTCCCAATGCATTTCAGTTCTCCATTTGACTGCTACATTGAAGCTTTGCTTTGAAAATGCTTCTAAATGTGCTTTGTAATAGAGAAATTTTGGTGCAGTGCACTTGTCTCTGTAGACAAGTAATTGTATTTTTGTATGTGCATCAGCATTACTCTGAATCTTCTGCTGAAGAATCCATTTTGTTCTAGAGGAGTTGAGGACGGGAGCTTTGCATAGATAAAAACAATGTTCCAGGTGGTAGCCACGGGGGTGTGTGTGCGTGTGTGTGTGTGTTTCATTCTGGTTTTGTAAGGATATCATTGATTAATAAACTAAAGATAATTACTATAATTGAAATTAAGATACGTAAAATGCCCATTTGGCTGCCGTATCACTGCCTAACTAGTTTACCTACAAAAGTATAGATACCAAAAATATAGTGGTGTCGGAAAAAAATTGTTCCAGAAACATTTCCATCTTATAGCCCAAAAGAAGACTTGTGTGCTAGCAGTTCCTTGCCTTTCAAATTGTGCTAATTGTCCCACATAACTGGAATCTCTCGAGGGCTTCCGTTGATTGATAGCCTAGCATTAAGGATTTGTTTACCTGTCCCATTAAAGTCTATGTACAGAGCCATTGAGGCCTCTTTGCTCCATGTTTTGATTCTGAAAGACATCCTTTTTGATAACTTTCATGACTTAGGGAAAGTAGAAGTCTCTACACTCCTGTCCAACACCGTACCCCATTACTATATACCACGTCTCTCATGTAAAGACTGCACTTCTGTTTCCTTGCAGGAAGAGAAGGCAGCATGTTTACACCTAAATGCACACATTCATGATCTACATGTTTAGTCCTGAGAAAGACAATAGGATAGCAGTTTGAAATGATACTACATGGAAGAAGATCAAGAGCTATTTGTCACTTCAAGAATGGGATACACAAAGCTCCCCCACCCGTGCTGTCCACCAGACAAACAGATGTGAGACCCATTTGTGAGTTTGGGCTTTCTGAAACAGATGGGACTGCTATTTCTGTATCAGCTTTCCTGCTGTGAAATGGCATACTGTCAGCCCTCCTAAGTAAACCAGATAGGAAACACAACTAGAGTAACTAATTCAACTTCATTGTAAGGCCGTATTAACAAATTTTGCAAATCTGAAAGTACAAATATCCTGCCACCAATTTTAACATCTAAACAATTAAGGAGGGATCTTCCTATATTACTTTCTCTAATCATTAAGACAGTGAACGTTGCCTCTCTTGTCTGATTGTTTCCTTGGCAGCATCTCTTCTCTTTGTTTTCCAAGATGATCCACAAACTCCATTACACATACGTAACTGTACAACTTGATTCAGTTCTTTGCCTGGCAATTTTCTTCAGGTTGCCATCTTGGTCCCTGAGTCTTGAATGGCAACTATAGTCATATTCCAAATTATCAGGAGTTTAACACATCGTTTGGAGCTCCTGTTAGATCTCTTTTATTTAATCTCAGGACAGTGGTGACATGATCTGTCGTTTGTCATGGAAAGATCAGTCTTTTGATTGATTAGAAGTTCTTCTTGCCCACTCCACTACAGAAAGATAAATCTTATTTATCCAGTCTATCCCAAGTCTGGGTTCAAAGGGCACATTGGAATTTCCAAGAATTTGGTGCACAGTTTGTCTGAAGGCTTAGTAACATATGGAATGAGAGGGTGGCAATGACTTTAGACTGGATTGTACTAGTCTAAAAAAGTAGCCTTTTTCTATCAATTCTGGAAGCCTCTGAATTTCTTTGTTTCTTTGTTTGTATGTTTGTTTTCTGGGAGATGAAATAACAGAAGAAAAATGCTGGAGAAAAATGAAGAGCAAATACAATTTGACACTAGTAAGGGCCTTTGTTAGAGACTGCACTGTGGCAATAAGAGTGGCAAAACAGAAGTATTTTGCTTCTACAGACTGCTTCCAGTGGCCTTTTAAGGTGACATGCTCCTTATTAAGGGAGCCATAATGAAAATTTTTCATGGATTTCTCAGATAACATTACGGGATTTATAGTAATTGGACTGTAGAGTTGGATTCTGGTGGTTCAGCTTCTACAGAGTTGGATGAACTCTAGTCTGACATGATTGGGCTGGAAACTGGATAGGTTCCTTAGAGTTGTGAATGTGTCCATCTGCATTTTAAATACATTTTGCTACTGGTAGGATAAGGCCTCTTGGAAGGTAGCAGGTGGCTGGATCCAAGCCTAGAGCCATGATGAAGAACCTATCACATGTGTGCTAGATATGACACACGAGCCCTGGCTTGTGGGCACATGCACAGTCGCCTCAGCCCAGCTCCAATTGCTTTTCTCCATTGCATTTCACTCAATCAATTCCAACCTCTCGCGAAAGAAAAAGATCTCACAAAGTTGGAATTAATTGAGTGAACCTTTACACTCACACGCTTCACAATGGGGGAGACGGGGTCCTGTCCTCCTCCTGAAGCCAGGGGTGAAATGCTCCTGGTTCGGACCGGATCACCTGATCCGGTAGCGATGGTTCTGAGAATCGGTTGCAAAAATCCCTGCCACCCCCCATGCCCAGCTGAGCCGTGCGATCATCAGAGGCTTTTTTAAAAAAAAAATTTAAAAGCATTTTTTCTACAACCTCTTCGGCTGAAAAATGCTTTTAAAACTAAAAAAAAAAAGCCTCTAATGATCGCGCGGCTCAGCTGGGATCATCAAAGGCTTTTAAAACCATTTTTTCTACAACTTCTTCAGAGGTTATAGAAAAAATACTTTTAAAAGCCTCTGATAATCCCAACTGAGTTGCCTGATCGGCAGAGGCTTTTTTTCTTTTAAAAGCTTCTGACGATCCAAGCTGAGTTGCTTGATCAGCAGAGGTTTTTTTCCTTTTAAAAGCCTCTGATGATCCAAGCTGAGTTGCCTGATCGGCAGAGGCTTTTAAAAGAAAAAGAGCCTCTGCCAATCAGGCAACTCAGCTGGGATCATCAGAGCCTTTTTAAGGTGTTTTTTTTACAACCTCTTTGCTGAAGAGGTTGTAGAAAAAATGGTTTTAAAAGTTTTTTTAAAAAATGACCATGCCCACATTACCCCCACCATCATCAAGGCACACCTACAGAACCGGTAGTAACAAATTTTAGATTTCACCACTGCCTAAAGCCCATTACAACGCGGAGCCACAATACAACTCTGCATCATTTTGACTTGGCAAAAAAATGCAGCTTCTTTTCCTGCAGAACTGCCAGTGGTGGGATGCTCTACCTCCCTGCCAGCCAGCTGGACTTCTTCAGGCACTTAGCTTGGACACCTATTAGTTCCACCCCACCCTCCGCCTCAGCAAGTGGCATGCAAATGTTTGGTCAGGCTCCTCAAGAGATGGAGTTTTCAGGGGGCCAATCTAGCACCCGGATTGGCTACAATACAAACATTCATTCTCAGCTTTGAGATTCCTAGCTGCAATGGGCAGCAAAGTTAAGTTCGTCCCCCTGCACCGATCCAGAAGACAAAAAAGGAAAAGGGGGCAGAAAGAAACAGTCCTGTTGCCAAGGTACGCACAGGTCGGAGGGGGGCAGAAATTCCAACTTCAGCCTCCTGGTGCAGCACAGGGCTTTAGGCAAAAACTGGAGGGAAGCATTGCTGGCTTGCTCATGCTCTCTCCCTCCCCAGTCTAACTTGATGCAGACAGCAGCTCAGCTCACATTGCCCTTTGCAAGCCCACTGTAGATAAATCTGGGCGCCAGTGTCGGCTGACTTTTTGCCTAGTTTTGTGCGGCTGTTGGGGTGGGGGAACAGGCGGAGGTCTGGGGTGGAAGCCTGCGTTAAACTAGACTGGGAAAGCTGGCTGCAAGAGGAAGAGAAGCCAGGTGAGCTGGACCCAGATGCTTCCCAGGTCCCCTCATCCCAGAAGCAGCAACCTCGCACTGTCCCCTCTCTGCTAGCCTCCTTCTTCACAAGGGATGCCCAGCAGCGGAAACAGAATAGGAGAAGGGGGTAGCAGTGGCCTCTAGCATTGAGAGGAGAGTGCCACACAGAAACGGGAGCACACAGGAATGCCGCTCCCTCTCTGTTCCTGCTGCTGGGCAATCCCATGTGAAGAAGGGGGCTGCCTCCCTCCTTGAACTCTTGGCATCCCTCAGTACTATTGACATGGTAACTTTCTGGATCACTTCAGGATTTGAAAGTGGGAGATACAGTGTTGCAGTAGTTCTTTTCATCTCCTGCTGGAGAAGGTTCTAGTTAGCATTCATGGGGAGAAATCCGCTCTCAAAGCCTTTGTTCTGGGGAGCCTCAGGATCAAACATTAGTTTCACATTTTTTAGACTAACCTCCCATTGGTTGACAAGAACAACACATTCAAGTTCATTGTTCCAAATATAATCTGAATTGATGTCACTTTAATCTTCATTATTCAGCTCTTTATCAAGATAAGTTATTGGTTTTGAAATCACAATTAATTTGTCCAGCTGCAACAGCATTCCCCCCCCCATCCAACCAATAAATGCTTAAGTTGTGTAAACTGCCAAGAAACATTCTCAAATTAATCAAATCTAGTGCTAAGCTTGAAAAACATTTTTAAAATTGCTTTATCCAAATTAAGCTGCTCCAAAATAATCATATTATGATAAACCCGGGTTACTTTCCCAAAATGCATTCTCTGTCTTTTATTGGTTGGGTTCACACAACAAGTTAAGCTATAACAGGCAAGGCCACGTCAGGGCGAGGCTTCATTTGATACAAAGATCCAGGTCCCTTCTCATTTTTGTTTGTTTTAATGCTGGAATTGAATTTGGATTGGGTTCTTGCTCTTATAGCACATGCCTGTGCCTTATTTTGTTTGTAAAAGCTGTCATTCAGCTTTGATATGATGAAATTACAGAAGCTGCAAGTGGGCAGTAAGAGCTCACATGAATGTTGTGGAAGGAATGGGCTTTCATTCTCACACAGGTTCTGCCATTTTAATATATGTATGCAATATTGTTTGCCTGAAAATATTCCCAGCTACCCACCCCCAGTCATCTTTCTCATAAACTGAAAATGCATCAGGACAATAGCATTTAAACCCATTACATTTGTTGAGATGTTCAAAGAGCCTGGGACCAAAAGGTCTCCCGGGACAAAAGCATATATGGGGTTGTTTCTTCCACACCATCACCTGGACAGTAGGTGAGTCATTGCTAACAGGAATTATTTTTGCTGCTGAACTACAACATGCTGAGGAGAAGACATTTCCCCCTTTTCTTTCATTTTAAACATGGATGCTTCAGACAACACTTAGAACTTCCCCCTTGCTGCCAGAATTTGCTTTAAAATACTGTTGATCTTTCTTATCTTTATGTGGAATTAATTCAGCTAGGATTTTACATGTGTCTCTTATCCTGCCAGACTGCTGTATCATCTCTTTTTAATTACAGATATAAACTCTGTTTACAGCTAAGGGATTTAAGAACAACTCTATTTTTAAATGACTAGGGATGTGGTATTCAGGGATATGGCAGTCATAACTGGCTTCTTTGGGATATGGTAGAAGACTATCTATCTACCTTTTCTTGTGCTTCTTATACTGAGAGAGACCTATTGGAACAAGAAAGACAACTTTGCCTTTGCATTAATATACAAGTAATGCTGTACCTTATGCCATCTGTTTTGCATTAGTTAGGTTCATACACTGCTCTAAGATGTACTGTGATTTATTTGTGGTTTTATTTAATGTGCTGTGATATTAATATTAAAGTTCATAAACCACATTTTAAAGTTTAGTGTGAATAATAAATGTTCATGCAGCTTAAAACAAGATGTGTTTTTTTTATTGTTAATCTACACATTTCATCTGAGAATTTGGAACTGGTATGTTTGCTTAATCCTTTTTTAAATTTGTATGTTGCCAAATGCTTGCTTATTAGAAAAAGTAACGTTTTCCATAATTTTTGGTGAAATGGCTAAGGTATTTTGGTGAGTTACACTGACAATAAGATAACACCTCCTTGCTCCATGTATAAATGCTGAGTAGCTTCTTTTCCACATTGGTCATAACACTTCACCTTTCCCTTGTCTGAGGGCAGTAGGCTAACTTCAGGTGCATAGGACAGCCCCTTTGGAAATCAAATCCCAACAATTCACTTCTAATTCGACGAAAATAAGCAATTCTCAAAGGAATGATTTCACAGTGTCTGTAGAACAATTCTAATCCACTGCAACATCTTTAGTACAGTACAAGTTCCATACATACTATTTTAGCTTTATTCCATAAAATCCATCTTAGCCAACATAATGATGCCAACCATTTGAACAATAATAAATAAAAGTATGTAGATAAAGGAGACTAGATCTTTGAAAATAGTGACATTCCACATTTCCTGGATATGTTGCTGTGTGGATTGTCCATTTCCAGTTGATTTTTTTTCAAAGGAAGTAAGCTTTACAATTATTTTTTTTAAAAAAAATAATATTCCAATAGGCTTGAATTGTGAATAGGTTTGAATTATGAAATATTTTTCATATAACGTGTAGTTGAAGATTGGCTGCTGAATGCGCTAAGAACTTCAGATGATGGAAAAAAAACATCTGTGAGAATAAATAGAATGCTTAGCAAATGTTTCAGCAAAATAAGAGTATGTTATTTCTCCTTGATCAACATATTAATAGATAAATGGATAAAGAATGTTTGTGACAGTAATAGAGGTGTGTTGGTTGGGATTTGGATTAGAGTTAGTGTGAATGCATAAGTAGTGTTGTAACCAGATGATGCCATGTTGCTGGTTGAGAAGCAGAATGACTTTCCAGAAAAAGCTAATAGATTGTATGAAGCAATGAGGAATACAGATCTGAAAGTTTATACATCAAAAACATGAGTGATCGTGGTATAAGACAGAGAAAATGGAATGAACGGTAGTCCTTTATAAATAAATTGTGAAAAATCACAGTAAAAGGATGAATTTGTGAAATCTTGATGGAGCGTTTACTAAAGTTACCAAATCGATCACTAAATTCTAAGATATACAAATGTGACTAGAAAGATAGTGGTGGTAAATAGTCTGCTTCAAGTGAATGATTCTCTAAAGTAACCAGTTGTTACACACTTCTGTTAATAAGAACATGCTTCTTACTTATTTTGCTGTGGAATTGGGAATTGGGCAAGTCAGGAGAAATGGACAAATACATTGCATTCTCATGTGTAGACATTTGAATGCTCATCAGATGGCCGAAGAAGAAAGGGAAGAAAGACATTCTTAACAGTCCAGGTAAAGGTAGCAATAGATTTTTTGGAAGAAATATCCTTCTGGGTTCAGCTCCAAGTGGGGAAAAAGACACTGGAAACATGGAGACTGCTTGGAAAGATGGTTTAATGGTGGACAGGATCACATGGTTTGAGTTCCTGAACAGAAAAAGGGCCGAGATGCTGTGAGTCCCTGGGTTTTATGCTCTCTCTGAGCTTTGAACTTCCTGGGGTACAGAAAGAGTATCCTATTGGTTGTCAGGCTTCCAGGAGGTGGGGGTCTTAGCTAACTTTGTAGGTTATCTCTCAAGACATTGCTTGAATCTTGCCATGTGGTGAGTTTCTGTTGCTAGATGGGTCCTATTGTGTTGCAGATGATGGCCCATTGACAAAAGGAGGGGCGGAATGAGTGAGCTTGGCTGAGGCCTTAATGGCCCATTGACTTTAATGGTGTGGGTTGGGGGCAGGAAGCTGCTTTGTCTTTAAAACATGTTTCTCCATTAATCATCCAGGGAAATATATTCTGCCTTTTTAATATTTCCTAAAATATTTCATTCTTCTAGGAGAGAGGTGGGTGCTAACCTCCTACAGATTAAATCAGACTTTCAATAAGGAGTATCAGGTATTTTAAGTTAGCTAAATTAGAATAGATTAGACTGCTCCTGAACTACTGTGGAAAAATGTAAAATATGCATGAGGCTATTGGCCCAGGGGCCAGGAAAGACAGAAATGGTATGCATTTGTTTCCTTTGGCTAGGAGAACATTTGTTTTTTTCCCTCACTCTTAATCCTTTAAAATAGTTCTGAGCCATCCTTTGAAAGGATGTTGAGGAGCAGAGTCTTATCTTGTTTCCCAGATTAAGCTGACATGATGGCCCTAGTGTCTTCACTGTCTGTCACTTCCTCCTTTGATGACTGGAAAACTAAATAAATAAATGCCCCCTGCAGTGACAGGTTCTCTCATTAGCTTTTGTACTTCCATACCCTCCAGTAAAGGGATGATGAACTCAGCACCTGTTTGTAAGCCAATCATTTTAAAGAGGTATGGGGATGGGCATAATCCTCTACAGAAATTTGATTGGATAGGCTAACAAACAAGACTAAGTCAATCAGAATGTGTTAATCACCAATTACATATCCTAAGGCTTTAAAATGAAATTATTTTAAAAGAAAAGTAATTGTGGGCATTCTAATTAATTAATTTAGGGTTTTTTTCCCCAAATCCTGCATGAGGAAACAATGGAAGAGTCTTATGTGAAGGAATAGAAGGAAAAGGAGAGAACAAAGTGGAGCTTTGACCCTTTGTTATGGAGACACTTCTCAATGGAAAGATGCTTCTGCATTGTCATGATACCATTGTATTGGTCATTTCCATTCTGCTGCAGGAAACAACTAATAAAATAAGAGTGTGGCATAAAAATCCATGGCATCATAACATGCTGCCATATGTTTTCTATTACTAGATGTTGCTACTGATATGCCTGTGGCTATCTAGCTGCATAATGCAGGATTATAATATGCAAAAACTGAAGTTATCGTTTGAAGACAATCTAGCAATTGAAATAGCTCATAATGCATCTGTGTTTTGAATGCCTTCAGGATTGCCATGAGACCTTTAGTGAGTCCAATAAGGGAGAATAATTTTTGCTGATATAATCTGTCCAAAATTTTCAGAAGGTTAGGAATTACCTTTTAAAAACTGTAGAAAAAAAGGGATAATTTGTAGAAATCAACTCTGCTCATAAAAGCACTGACTGGAGTGAAGAGTCTTCTATTAAGCAGAGGACAAAATTTGATACATTACATGTATTAGATTAACAAGACTATTTTCCCATTGTTGTTTCACAGAAACTGCCATCAAGCAAAATATATTTCTATTTCCACTAAATTATCTCTCAAAAGCTGCCGGCATGGTACAGAATATTTCATTATGTCATAAGTGTAGTCTATTTGTGTTTGTCTTGTCCTGGTAAAGATTGAGCTTTCTGTCCTGTCCTTTTACCTCTTTTCTGCAGACAGGAATCCTTGTCCAGCCTACTTCTTTTTACAGAACAATCCACAGACTATATACATATTTTAGTATAATTTCTGCATTAGAAAAAGCATTAGACATTACCATAACTTGAAATAGACAACAGGACAGTATTTCTGTAGCCAATAAAACACTATTTTTTTCAAATTCTCTTTGAAAAGAAAGACCTATGTTTTTCCAGATTAGGAATTAATCCTATTATTCCCTAAACTCAGTACCACTGTAGTTAATCATGACTAACAATGTATTGCTTTCCATTCATATTTAAATTTAGTTAGATCAAAAGTTTTCTGTATTTATTGTATATGGATATATATTGAATAGAAAGCAACTCCCTCACCAACATCTTTAAATTTAGCAATATCCTAATATTAATCTTTAAAAAATCATTTAATTGAACCTTGAGACTTCCTCAACTTTGAGCCTTCCACCTTTTGTCTCTAATTTAAAGTAGTCTCAGAAAATGGTTCTGTTCTCTCTTTTGTTCTTTTCCTGCTCCTTTTTTCTGTACCTCTCACTTCTGGGAAAAATTTATGCTAACTGTTAAATTCACTCACTAACCTCCATACTACCCAGACATTAAAAACACCCTACATAAACTTTGGCCAATGATGTTAATGATTGTCCCATTGTTTCTTTAGTTAGCTCATCTAGTGAGCCTGTTAGATAATGTTCTTGTGGATTTCATGTTAAATTGTTGGGATTTTATATACGGTAAATAATTTGAATAGTTCAAACTAAATTTCTGATTAATCTACTGTTAAAATATTTCACTCATTAAACATAATGCAATTTATCAAATAATGAGCTAAGGACTGTTTGATTCAAAAGAAAGCTGCATGTTCAAAGATATTTTACCTACCTACATTACTAAAAACAGAGTGCTATTTCAGTCTGGTAGATTCTGTAGAAAAATAATGAAATAATGAAAAGACATTGACTCCTCAATGATAAGAACATAATAACATTTGCTTGATTTTATATTAGATGAATTGGGCAATAGAAAACTGTAATTTCACTAAGGCCTATCCTATATATTTTATAGGGAACTGTGGACATTAATATCTCAGCAGAGGCCTGTGGCTGAATTCCCTTGTTGTAGCCTCACAGTATTTATCTGTATTTATGCCAACTCCCCCCTGCTGCCAAGGTTTGGGGCTCTACAATATCCGTAAATATTCTGTAAAAGGAGGAGACTTCATGCTGATCTCTTGCACATTCACAGAAAACATTTTGAAGTCTCTCTGCCATATACTGTAACAAAGGGATCGTGTTGATCTGAGATAGATCACAGCTGAAATTGTGGGGAACAGTGTTCCTGATTTGTGATGTTTTGGTTGGTTTTTGTGTTGGACTTCTATTGTAACTTGTCCAAGTTGAGCAGAGTAGAACGTGTCTGTTCAATGAGTGACCTTCTGATTTTCTTTGACAGGGAGACCATTGAGATGGTTGGGAAGGAAAGTTTCTTGGTGGTTTGTATTGTATTCTATTTGTATTCCAAAGCATAGGGCTGCCAGTTTCATTTGGCCCTTATATTGCTTGGACACATTTTCAGTTTATTATGTTCAAGCAACTCAGTTGTTTTATTATAGCCTTTGCTGTTCACTTCTGTTCCTATTGCCATAGCAGCACCTGCTGGTTAAAGGGAATATAATTGCTTTCTGGGTTGAGAACTGAGTTTTCTGAAAGCTCATATTTTTATCATCCCATGTTTGCCTGACCACATACTTCTTTATTTACTTTTTCTACTTATTGGCTGAATTTGTATAATCTGGCAAACTGCTAGACTCTTCCTCTTTACATACACAATTACTTATAAAATACATTTAGAAAAGGGGCAGTGTGTAAGAAATACACAAAACTGAATATTCAGAGTGATTAAAGGTTTATTGATATCATTGCATCTTTTTATTTTGTAGCTAGATTTTTTAAGAGTCAGTTTTTAAATGTCATTATGTGTCAGGTGGGAAAGACCAGGACCACACATGAAGTTCCAATTAAATTGATTTATTAGTACTCATGCCTATGTACAAGAATCTATTCAACGATTAGCACTATTATGGCCTAGATGAGGGTCAGTGGAATTCAAGAGGAGTTAGACTTATTTTGTGGCTAGATAGAGACACTAAGCTGATTTCTTAGATCTGATTTCTCACCTTTTGCACGGCTGTTAATAAAAATGGAAATTCAGAGCTATGTTAATGTCTTCCCAGTCTAGACACTCTGGGAATTACAAATCCAAAAAATAGCTGGAAGATATCATATTAGAGAAGGCTTTTTTAGATAATCAACAGTAGATGCTTTAATACTTGTCAAAAGAAGAAGTTAATTGAAGCTAGACAAATAACCCTAACTATCTCATAAAAACTGGCCAGCTTACATAATTTGAACAAGAGAGCCAGTGTGTTCCTTTGAGACTCCATCCAATAGGTTACTATGTGTGCCTTGTTTCATTCATCTATCACTTTTGACCTTCTACCCAACTAATCTTTGCAACTAACATAAATGTGCGCCTTATTAGTATTTCTAGCTGCCTTGAGTCTGTCAGTACATAATAATCAAATTGAATAAATATTTCAAATTCCTAGGCATCAACATAATCTTGATGTGTATGTACTAGCAACTAAGCACTTGCATCTTCCTATTTACTTTAAGCCATTAACTGTTCAGAAACCTACAATGTTGAACAGCAGATATCCCAAGAAAACAAAGTTCAGAGGAATTAAATTTTAAAAAGAGTAAGAAGAGTGAATAAGAATTTTAAAAAGCTGAGTAAGAATGGTTTGTTGAAGAGACTTCAGCCTCATTACATTCTTTTTCTTAAGAAACACAGATTATGCAGCAAGTATATTTTGCTTTTTTCAATAGTTTATAAGGTTGCCAAATTCTTTTATTTTCAAGTGTTTTCACTAGAGTCATAACAGCAAATATATCCAATCATTATTCCCAGTAGCAAGCTCTAGGTCAAGGCTGGTTTATTCTTTAAAGTAGAATATTCTAAATAATGTTTGCCATCCAATGTACTTGTACCCTGAAGTATGTACTTACTTGTGTGATAGCTCTAGAATTTTTCAACCCCTTTCAAATACACATTTTAAATACTATATTATATCTGTGGAAAATGTGGAAAAATACCAGGCTTAGAAAAAAAAGTTATTGTCAGCCTAACTAAATAGCTAAGTGGGATATGATTAGAAAAACTGAAAATCAAGATATGTTCATATCGGTGTATTTCCCTTTGACGTTCTCCAACCTGATGGACAGATAATAGGAATGGGCCCTGCATGTCTGGTAAAGCCTAAAAGAAATAGCAAAGGAATCTAGTTGTATTTCATGTCATAGGGGGACCAAGTTACTTGAGGAACCTAAAAGTCTATATAATGTCCAGGCTTTGTAAAAGCCTGGACATTTCCCAAAACATCGTCTGAGATTCTGCATAACTAAACATACTACTTCTTTGACTTCTAGTCAAAGAAGTATATTTGTTGGAATTCAGCACATCTGGATCGCAACAGGTTTGGGAAGGTTGACATCGGTCACTTAGACTGGAGAAAATGTGTATTGGAGTCTAAAGGAGATTGCAGACTAACCACAGGCTTTCTCTGCTGCCCTAATTTGAAAAGCAGCCCAGATATTGAAGGAGAAGGTGAGTGTTCAGAAAATCAAGTTGCTGAAAATAAAGTTTCAAAACTAAAATTCTTTCTCTTGAGCATTGCCTTTATTGAGCCTGTATTCTGGCTGATTGTGCAGAATAAGAGAAAGACTCATTACAGACAACTATGGTAATTAACTTCAAATAATGTTAAAATCAAAGATGTTAGCTGTTGCTGAATTCCAAGACAGTAGGTCAACAGCTGAAAAATGCTGTGATGAAACATCTCCCAGCATTTGTCTGAGCTGGGCCAGCCAATTGTGCTGGAATCGTCTGTGGTTTTGAGGCTATGAGGGAGCTGTATGAGACTTGCCAAATTCCTTTATGCTTGTGACTGAAGCCAGAACTAATACATCTAAAACATAGCAGCCTTGTCCTTGTTATGGAAAAGTGTTGCCTTTGTAGACTATTCTTCCTTTTTGCTTTCCTTGTCCCAGCATCAATCCTAGGCTGCCCAGAGACCCACAGGGCTTTTGTGCTCTGCATTTTACAGCAAAATAAACAAAGAACAGAAATGTAAAACTTTCCCTCTCTCCCTTTTTAATGGGTGGGAAATCTTCCACATTCTGCAAGTTTTAAAAATGCTTGCCATCTCTCTTGGGATATTGGTATGAAGAAAATCTGCAATTAAGACTGCTTAATTATTTTGTCATTTTCAAGCTGTCCTTTTAAGCATATGGCAGAAAATTGGTTCCTGTTCTGAATCAGTTTCCTCCTTCATTTACTTCTTTGTTTATTTTTCTTCATTACACAGATCTGCCTCCTTTCCTCCCTACCTAAATTCCTCCTTAAAATCCTACCAAGCAGTGTTTGTCAACCTCAACAAGTTTCAACACCCATCATTATCCACTGCTGAGACTGAGAAACACTGCTACAGATTGACTCATAACGTTTACTTCTATGTCAGTGATTGAGACCTTGCACCCCAAATGTGTGTAACACTAATTCCACTGAGTTATGGGAAAGTATTGTGTTTCCACTGCATATTAAAACAAAGCTCAGGCATCGTTTGGGAGGGTTGAGAATGGAGGGTAGCATTCCAGTTCATTCAGAAACAGGTTAGTTGAGTAGGGCTCTCCTTTGTCAAGGTTCAGTGTGTTGATTAGGTCACACATTGGTGCTTGTTCTGAATAATATTGAAACCCTTGAGAAATTCCTTTGCCAAATGAGGGGAATGAAAGGAAAAGAAGAATTGTTTTGTGGTGTGTGAAAGGAAGGACCAAAGTCTTGTTGAGACTGGCAGTAGAAGGTCAACTGTCTCCTATGACCTTGAACTGCCTAATTGATCTTTTAAGACAGTTGTCTGCATTGCCAAAGCTGACTGAGGCTAATTGACTACTGGCCTCTGAGGATGCTAAGGACCAGTGTGCTTTCTGCTTCTAAATCACTGTGTTCTGTACACTGACACCTGTTTTATGACTAACACATAATATGCCATTGTGTTCTGGTTAGTTTTTCTTTTAGGTAATATATAGAGAACATAGGCTGCCAATTCTGTACAAATGAGTTTACATGCTGCGATTCCATGTGTAATTTTAATAGTAAAATAATCTCATGGTTAGGCTCCTTTATAATGCACATTCTGATGGCAGTATCTTATCTCCTCATCCAGGCATCCAGCCCTAGCTATATACCTTTATACAAAATATATACTTCTCCAAATGTTTAAAGAGTAGAGCTTTTTGTAGCTTAGTATTTCTTTCATTAATGTTATCTTCTTCAACATCATTGAGTTCTAGGTTTGTTTCTCTTGTCCTCCTGAACAGAAAAAGACTCTTCCTTATGTTAGCTTTTACCAACAAATGGATCTTTCTTAAGATCATGGGTTTTTCTGTTCACAGATAGTTGATCTGCAACTCCCCGCATCTTTCATTATTGATCTTTCTGGTTGGAATTTTTCAACATTTGCAGGGCTGCAGATCCCCATCCTTACTTTCTAAATCATCACAGTCAGGCTGTCTTTCTGATTTATTTTGATAGAATTCACATATCGAAATAAACCTTATTGTGGTTTGTTTTTTGTCTGGGCAAATTCAAACACTTTGGATTCTAAATATTTATTGTGAATCAAGTTATTTAAGGAAATATAGTTCCTTAAACCACAAATGTGATTTAGGGCAATGAGTAAACCATTAATACTACATGGCGTTAATTCTGCTATTTATCACATGGATCCATAGAGGAATATTCTGCTTGATAACACATCTTGAGAAATATGTTCACCTAGCTTTCCTAGCTGAGTGAAAGCAAGCAAGCAAACAAAAAAATATACTTACTGAATGTATGCCTATTAATTAATACAATATTTATTTTAAAAAAGCAAAACATTCCTTTTTCTTAGGACTGCAGTGATATTAGAAATTTTTGGTTTTATATACAGATCATTGGCATTGTAAAGAGCTCTCTATAATTTAAATATCTGAACAACAAAAGTAAAACATTAAAGCAAACTCTCAATTACTTTTCCTAGATATTCCGTGTTGTTGTCACCTTAGATAAAGATTAATAGATTTGATAAATGAAGCCTCTCTTAATATTTGACATATAGACACCAATTCCTTCTAAGATTCCAAAGAAAAGGTCTGGTATATATCTGAATGGCTGTGGCTCCCAGCGTCCCGGTATAGTCAGCTGGTACCATCACTGACAATTGGGGATGAGACCTTGCTCCCCACAGAGAGGGCCCGCAATTTGGGTGTCCTCCTGGACTCACGGCTATCTTTAGAAGACCATTTGATGGCCGTGGCCAGGGGGTCCTTTTATCAGGTTCGCCTGATCCGCCAGTTTTGTCCCTTTCTGGATCGGGATGCCTTGCGCACGTCATGCCCTAGTCACCTCCCGTATGGACTACTGCAATGCTCTCTACATGGGGGTCCCCTTGAAAAGCACCCGGACGCTCCAACTGGTCCAGAATGTAGCCGTGCGGGTGATTACGGGTGCATCTCGTTACACCCATGTAACACCTCTCCTACGCGAGCTGCACTGGCTCCCAGTGGTCTTCCGGGTGCGATTCAAGGTGTTAGTTATCACCTTTAAAGCGCTCCATGGCTTAGGGCCTGGGTACTTACGAGACCGTCTTTTGCCACCAATAGCCTCCCACCGACCAGTTCGTTCTCACAGGGAGGGACTACTCAGGGTACCGTCAGTCAAATTGTGCCAACTGGCAACTCCCAGGGGAAGGGCCTTCTCTGTAAGGGCTCCAACCCTTTGGAATGAACTGCCCCCTGATATACGAAACATCCCTAATCGCCGTGCTTTCCGCTGTGCCCTCAAGACCCTGATGTTCAATCAGGCGGGGCTAAACATGTTAACTGGGAATGATTAAAATATTATCTAATTCTGGGTTTTATTTAATTTGGGCTAAACTATGTTATAATTTTAATTATCAATTTTATGATGTTTATGTATCTTTTATTTTTTCTTGACTGTACACCGCCTTGAGTCCTGCGGGAGAAAGGCGGTATAGAAATATAATAAATAAATAAATTAAATAAATAAATAAATAAGAAGTATTACCATGCTTGGTAGGTTAAATCTATAATTATACTATTCCTTTAAGCATTGCCATGTTATTCTTCCCTAAAGAAACTAATAATTACTTGAAACCTTTTCTATGTTGTGAACTTGAAATGTCCCCAAGAATAATTATATGAAAATATGTACAATTGGACTAATACAATCATAGTTTGCTGGTGGCAATTTGGTGCATCTCAACTGTTTATTTTTCAGTTCGTACAATTAGAGAAACTGACTGACACTTTTTTATAATCCAGATTACATTATTTGTTTTCTATACAGACAGAGAATTAACCAAATTAAAACGTTTCTCACAAAATGTGATGTGAATATTATTAGTTTTCAAAACCATTTTCTTTTTCCACACGCTACCGACACTCTGAAAGTTGGTTCATTCTTCCCATTTATAAGGAAGTAAAATGATTGCTATTGGTGACCTGAGAGCATCAAGTAGGCATTAATGGGTGGCAAATCACAGTGTGTACATATAATGATTGAGTGATGGAATTACCAATCAAAGGATGGCCATGGAAGGCATCTCATTGCAGCTGGAATTTTTCCTGGAAGTTATCTTCCTGTAATTGGCAATTTTGCCGCTTAGTCATCGAAGTGCATGATTATCAGCTCTTTGAGGTAGGCTAGGTCATGAAACCAACAGAGCAAGGATTACAGAAATGCTATTTTACTGCTGTAAGGTATAATTACAGATTCTTGAAAGCCTATTAAAGTTTTCTTCTGCCCCCTCTTATACCAAACAACTCAAGGCAGGATTATTTTGAGTTTCTTTTCTCACACTTTCTCATTTCCCAGGACTGAGTTTTCTGTCATTTTGCCCTTACTATTCCTGCATTCTTCTTTGCATTCCTACGCACTCTTCTGCAAGGATGGCATTATCACACAAATTACATGCCTAATGTATTTACATCAGACATCATGAGGTCATTACATAATTGCAGCAGTTGGGTAATGATATAATAATACATGTGTTGTTTTAAAGTCATTGGGACCTTGTTACAGATGCCACTGAATGGGGGGGGGGGGGCTGTATCAAATAAAGGCTTTAGCATTCTAGCAACAAACTTGGAAAACTGGCTGAAATTAACAAAGATATTTTTGCATATTAAGAGACTGGTGGTATTTTCCCATTACTGGTTTAAAACAATGCCACCTATCCTTGTATGGGCAAGACAGTGTTGTATTGTGCTTAAGGTGTTTAACTGGCATCAGGGAAACTCATGTTTAGATATTTCTTTAGCCATAAAAGTCACCTGATTGTTTTGATACACACACATCTCTCTCTCTCATTTCACTTCATAGGGCTCCTGTTGTCAAATAAAATGCAAATGAGTGCTTTGCATAACATCTTTAGTAATTCAGTTAAAACGCAGGATGTAAAACTAACAAAAAAAATTAAAATGTTATTATTTGTAATAACGTATATTATTTCTGTCCTATCCATTCATGTCGTCTAGCAAAATGTGTTTGTCCCCTTGAATCTCATTCAGAATGTTGCACAAATCTTCCAAAAATCATTTCTGGTGCTCCCATTAGCATCTCGTACTTTTGAGCATAACTCATGTTTCCCCAATAATCATCTGTGAAGTAATATGTGTGTGAATTGGATGGCCATATAAATTTGTTTGCTAAATAAATAAATAATTGATGAGATCTATACATCTGTGAGTCCCTTGGACTGCAAGGCAATCAAACCAGTCAGTCCTAGAGGAGATCAACTCTGACTGCTCTTTAAAAGGCCAGATCCTGAAGATGAAACTCAAATACTTTGGTCACCTAATGAGAAGGAAGAATTAACTGGAGAAGAGCCTAATGCTGGGAACGATTGAGGGCAAAAGAAGAAGGGGACGGCAGAGAATGAGGTGGCTGGATGGAGTCACTGAAGCGGTCGTCGTGAGCCTAAATGGACTCTGGGAGATGGTAGAAGAAAGGAGGCCTGGAGAAACATTGTCCATGGGGTCGTGATGGGTCGGACACAACTTCGCGACTAACAACGACAACATACATCTGCAGTTTAGCTGACATTAGTTAGGTGACACTAGTTCATACAACTTACGTGACACTAGTTCATACCTTCCAATATACCTTTTAATTATTTCATAATTAAATCTATATGTTCATTTTTATTAATCCCATGTCATTTTTCAGTATTCCCTGCTAACAGTCCAGTTGCCAATATTGTCATTACTATTTTAGTTTGTCATCAGACTGACTATTGGTTATTAATTTTCATTTTTATCTCTCTCTTTTTATATATGCTCTTCGGATGGAACTTTTCCCAACTTGTCTCTTGATGGATGAATTTAGGTAAGTCAGTTCTTGCTATTTTACAGTTGAGTAATGTATAGTGTTACTATCAAAGAACAATTAACATCTTTAGAATGCTCTCACTAGGTATAAAAATCTGTATCAGAGTTAATCTGTATATGAAATTTGTGTAGAAATCTACAAACATTCTTACATAAATACAACACAGTACACATATTATTTGACATATTTTATGCAAGGGTCAAAGCATCCGTGCAAAAAAAAAATGTAAATATGTATTCCCGACTAAATAAGAAGACTAATTTTTGCAATTAACAAACAATGATATACAACTATAACTAAAAAAACAGGTACAACATTTCGTGATGCTTTTCCTCTTCATGCACTGCAGCTGAAGTTCCTAGAATCTGTGTTAATTCTTCTAAACTTTCAGTTAATATTTTCCAGTACTTTGACAAGTTCTTGTTGCGAAGCATCTGATCTGTTAACCTAATAAATGGATGTGTCATGTGGCCTGCACATGACACATCCAGCCCACAGATTGCCAGTTTGTCACCCCTGACTTAGATAGATGCTAGAAGTGCTCTCTGGAAAGAGAACTCACAGGTACAGCCATAAAAAGAAAACAATGATATAAGACTGGATATGTGTATCAATGCCCAAAATAGGAGGCCCTTTTAATCTGATATTGTTCCTCTTTCCATGAACAATAATAATGATGTACTAATGTTCCAGTTCAGATTTCTAAATGTTGTGTATGTCTTTTTAAAACTCTTTTATTATGCCACAATGATTTAACAAATATTATAGTTTTTATACTTCTGTTCACTGAATTGTTTGATGTATACATTGCTTGGTAGTCTGCATATTAAAACAACTATGTAATAATACAATTTCTAGTCGCTTTTGTGATATTCATGTGTTGTGGGCAAACCTGAATGTTAGAAGGGTTCATATGTGAATAGAAAGTTCCAGGAATTCTTCCCTGAATTATCATTTATCTTATCTTGGTCAAGCTAACTTGCCAAAATTTCTAATGTATTCTCCATCATCAACAATATGACATCTCTTAGCCCATTGTTGTGATGGACATAGTGATTAGCAGAGGTCTATAGAAATATAATATGAACCATTCATCCAAATATCTATGAGCTTTTTTCATTGTCTCTGAACACAAATATTTTCATATTATTATTCCTGCATTCAGGTTATTCCAGGGCTATTTAGAATAAAATTTATATAATTTGCTTGAATCTATTGCTGACTATCAGCTACCTTACATTTGTTATTTACAATGTTTTCGTATTATGTTATGAGGAGTTAAATAACACCAGAGATGTAGAATACGTCTGGGGAATGAGTTTATTTTTTGGAAATATAAGGAAAAACGGGAAGGAAAGACAAGAAAAGAGGTGTCAGTAAAATCTGTCCTTAAAATATTTCTTACAAAATTGAAGTCTTGAAAACAGTAGCATCCTAGAGGATATGGATACATTCAGGCATGCTTTTTATTCCCATAAAATCAAACAAATGGGCAAAACTTTAATACTAATGGATGCACATTCAGTGATCATCAGTCTGCTTTCTTCAGAGCTGTACTATCTCTTAAACTGAATTAAATACACAAGTTCCTTCCCTGTAGATCTGTCAATTTTTCAACCATACAACCTTTTTTTAATTTAAAATTCCCATTTTGTGATACCTAATGGCTTTATTTTTTCATAAAATATTTATCTTGAACCATAATATTGAATATCATACCCCGTTTCCCCTAAAATAAGACCTCCCCTGATAATAAGCCCAATCGGGCTTTTTTTTTAAAAGTAAAAGTTTTTTATTTATAATCAATATACATCATAACATACATCGTAATCATTTTAAAAAAAACATTTGATTTCCCCCCTCCCTTCACCTCCCCTACCTATCCCAACCTCCCCTCCCCCCGACTTCCCAGAACAAATACAGGGTAAAAGTTAATAACAATTCATTGACAACAAAACAAAAAAAACAAACAAAACAAAGCAAAAAAAAACCCCAACCAACTAATTAGTTATGAGTTCAATCATCACTTGCACTTTAACTCTGCTTATTTAAAACCAAATATAACTGCTCTTGCTTGAAGGTAATTAATTTTCCACAAACAAAGAAACTTTTAAGTGTCCTAAACCCCACAAAAGTATATTGAAAGATCTAATAACCTCCAACAAATTTTCTCAATTCTATTTATCTAAACAAAAATAAAAATAAGCATAATTTTTCCCTTCTACAACAACAATAAACAAAGAAAATTTTTAAGTATAATAGTCTTAAAACCCCGTTTTTAATCCTCCTAATTATCCTTAAAACCTCCTAAATATTACAAATATAAGTATAAATCAATCATTAAGAACCCTTATTCATGAAGTAAAACCAAAGCATTTTCCCTCTCCCTCCAAAATAGTATGATGAAAAGTAATTAAAAGTAAACATTAAGCTCCATTTTCCCTCTCCCTCCTTCTTTTCCACCATGTTACCTACCTAACAAGGAGAGGTAACATTCTTCCACTACCATTTAGTTTAAAACCAATTACACAATTTAATAATATCTTAAAACCTTTAAAAGTATATATATATAAAAAAATCTAATATTCTACAACAGTAAACAAAGAAAACCCCTTTTTAAAACCTTATAAAGTACACAATTTAATAGTTTCTTAAAACCCTTAGAAGTATATTAAAAAAGAAAAAAAATCTGTTATTCTACAACAATAAACAAAAAGAACCCTTTTTAAATCCCCTAAATATCCTGCATACAAATATAAGTATAAATCAATCATTGAGAGCCCTTATTTATAAAATAAAAGCATACAATTTAAGAGCATACAATTTCATCCATATAATCCAACTTTTTAGTCCAAAATCATTCTTTTCCATCATATTATCCTGCCAAGTAATAAGGGGTAAAATTCTTCCATTTCCCCCTAAGTTTTTTTTTCTTCTTTTTCCGTACCTTCTTCTTCCGTATTCTTCCTCCATTTTCTTTTCTTTTTGCCAACTCGTGACTATTCCACAATAATTCCTGAGTCTTAAATCCTTGTACAAAACGTAAAGTAGTTCCTTTTAAAAAACAAACCTCCTTAATTAGAATTAAAAACCCATTTTTATAAAGAAATTGCAATGTTCCATTTCGGATTCTTTTAGATATCTTGATGATCACGAAACCTCCTGAAGCAGCCCAATCGGGCTTTTGAAAGCATGGCAATAAGGCCAAGCACTTATTTCAGGGTTCAAAAAAATATAAGACAGGGTCTTATTTTCAGGGAAACACGGTAGATGGAAGAATACATAAAAGAAAATTAGTACAAAATTAAGTCAGTTACCAACTGTTTTAAGAAAAAGTGCATGTGGAGGCTAAATAGAAAGCTAATGTGCACACTTTCGTAACTTTAGTCTAAATAGGGATACTTATTAAATGAAAACGGAAATAATCACATAATAGCAACAGCACTTAGACTTATATACCACTTTACAGTGTTTTAAAACCTTCTCTAAGCAGTTTAGAGTCAGCATATTGTCCCCAACAATCTGGGTCCTCATTTTACCAATCTCGGAACCATTTGCTACAAAATGCATAGTTCTACATTTTATCACACTGTAAGCTGCTCAGAGAAACCTCAGACCATGAGATGGACAGCAAATAAATTTAATCATAAAAAATAAAATAAAAAATAATCCCAATAAAATAAAAATAATTCTGCTAGTAATAGACAAGCTAATTAAAGCCATCACAAAAGAAATCTACCCTTCTCTTTTCATCAAATCTTGACAGTCTTTTCTGCCTTTTCATTTGAGATAAACTACTGCCTAGGAAGATATCTCAAATTTTTAATTTGAGAGTCCAATCCAAGTTGTAACTTCAGGGCAGCCCAAGTAGTCCCCAATGAAATAGTCCAATCATGAGATGATCAGGGCATGAATTATTTTCTGAAGGGTTTCCTAAATGGAATTTATTATGTAGGAATCATTTCCAAACAAAAATATATGGTTGCGAAGACAAGATCTCTTGATTCTATTTATTTTCTGTTTACTTTGATAATAATTTAATTCAAACCAAATCAGCCACTCATCCTGCAAATGTTCTTAAAGCCATTGTGTCATTTGTTACTAGGCCATCTGCAAAAATATAAGCCTAAGTCTAGTAATACTATGTAATACTAGCTAAAGAACATTGATGATTTGCAGAAGGGGAATAAAAAGGATTGGAGGGAACATGTTTTGTAAGACCATCTGCTACTATGATCTGGACTGTCTATATTTAAACCATGGCTCCAGCATTTACTACAGGTTAACAAAAGCTTTTAAGTAGGGTAGCTAATGGGTCACATGTATCGTTCTTGTAAGGTTAAGACCCACAAGTCATCATTTGTAAGGCAGTGGGGGATGAATTGTCACTGGAGTGGAAAAACATTAAATCAAAATGCAATGCCACAAGGGCCTCTATTGTTTCTCAGCATTATGTGTCTTAATGAAATGCAACATTGCTGTTGGTTTTCCCTTTAGAATTTGAACTCTATTTAAGGCTATCAAGAATCTACTAATTTTAAATCACCTAATATTCTATCAGAATTTAAAAGCTGAATTTTCAGACTGGAAATAATTATTGATTTCTAAATAAAACTATAGGATGTTCCTTTTTGTTTAATTTAGAATTTATATAATCAGCAGTATAGTGAGATATTGAATAATATGTTCCATATGGTCTAGACCAGTTGAATGTCATTTTGTTCATGATGAGATTGTTTTGGACATAGAAGCTAGATAAAAGTTGCCTCAAACTATTAGATAGGTGACTTATGAATTTAATAACAGACAACTAAATAAATAAGCTTATACCAGGGGTGAAATATAAATTTTTTTGCTACCCGTTCTGTCGGCGTGGCTTGGTGTGGCATGGCTTGGTAGTTATGTGACTGGGTGGACGTGGCCAGTTTGATGTCATTCACATCACTCTGCTGTGCATAGGGCACTTGGAGAGAAAGCGAGCAAGACAGCTTTCCAAACTGTGTGTGTGTGCGTGTGCGTGTGGGGGGGGGGATCTGAAGCCGAGGCACCCAAACTTCTGGCAGCGCCAGGGCAACTTCTGAGCAGCCAGATCCACCTGACCTATTCACTAAGTCTCACCGTTCTCCTGCCCCCCTCCCCAGCTCAAGCAGCGGCTTCCCTGCTCAGCCCCAACAAGCTATGCATCCATGGTACCTGCACCAGCATTCCGAGAGAAGCAGAGAAGATCATTGCTTGCAAGCAGACAAACAGAGGTAGCAAGCGTACGCCATGCTGTGAGAAAAATGAGAGGTCCTGTTGTCCCACAGAACCTGCCGCTGCTTGAGCTGTGGGGGGCAGGAGAACAGCGAGACTCAGGGATAGGTCAGGTGGAGCTGGCTGCTCAGAAGCTGCCCCGCCGCTGCCAAAAATTTGGGTGCCTCAGCTTCAGATCGCTCGCTCCCTCTCTCCCTCCCTCTTTCCCACACAGACAGACAGACACACACACACACACACATACAGATGTTGGAGAGCTCTCTTGCTCGCTCGCTCTCCAAGCGCCCCATGCACAGCCCATTTGAGGAAAGGGCACGGATGGCTGGGCGCGTTTGGCTACGCAATGGGATTGTTTTGTTCACCGAGGTGGTACTTCAGGAGGGCAGGCGGACGTCTTCAGCTGACAACTATAATGAATATGTCCACTTGCCCTCCCGAAGCACCACCATGGTGAACAAAACCATTTGCTTTGCTATCCATGCATTGCTATGGATGCATAGCTTGTTGGGGCTGAGCAAGGAAGCCGCTGCTTCAGTGGGGGGGAGGCGAGTAAGCTGCTAGCTCTTTTCCCTCAGCCCTGCCATGCTTGCCTGCCTTCGCAAGTTGGCCACAAGGATGTCAGGAAAGCAGCATGGAAGGCAGGCAAGCATGGCAGGACTGCACGCGTGGATCAGTTCGGGGGCGTGACCAGCCAGCCATTGCTCCTGGTTCAGCGAACTAGCCTCAATCTCGGCTACCTACTCGCCCGAGCCGGTCCAAATCAGGAGCATTTCATCCCTGGTTTATACCCTGGAACATTCCTGCTGTGGACAACTTGAAGATGTGGTTCTGTTCCTTAGACCATGTTTTGTTGTATATCTGGTTTCCTGGAGAAGTCTTTTTGAACTTACCTGTCTCTTGACCCTGTGTGCAATTTCTAGATTGTATCTATGCTTGACTACTGTTGACTAGATAAATCAAATTGCTTATTTGAGTCTGTGAGATTTGTACTAATTCCTATCTCTCTCTTGCTTTGCCTTAAATTTTATTGCTAAAAAGTAGAACATGGGCCAACAATGTTAACAATTCTCTTATTTTCAGAGGGATTGCATTTCAGAACCCAGAAGCAATTACTGAGTAAAGCAACTGCTAATATTTGCTAGATAATCCAGCAACTGTTGGAGACAGATCTGTTAGTGTTTTCTGGGTGAACTCTAGTGGAATATTTTGTAATATTAGTATATTATAGTCCCTTCATATTACATTATAGGTCAACCTATTTTCTGCAGACTAAACTTTAGCTGTTCATAAAGTATTTCAATAATCCATTATAGACATTATCAACAATTTTGGGAAATCTTAGAAAAAGTTGATTATAAGATATGTCTGCCTGTTGTCACAATCTGTGATATCAGACAGATATTCATCCAGAAGGACTCTTAATATATCTGCCTCTTTTGAAGAAGCCTAAACCCATTCATAAATAGATAAATTTCGGATTCCTTGCAGTAAGCTGGTTTGGATTCAGCTTAGCTGTATAGCTTTCTGATACATATATAAAATGATAAAAAGCAGAGATACAGAGCTCTTGGGGCCATTAAGATCCTTTCCTAAATCAGTTTTATGCTATAAACAGAGTCTCCCTTCTGTGATGCAAAATCATTTAGCTTAATGATGTACTTCTTCAATAGCAGAATAAATTTTTTGAGCGGTTCACTTAGTGAAATCTTTTCATGAAATGGACTGACCTTTTGTCCATTTATTGATCTGCTAAATATCAATATGTCATGAGATATTGGTCAAATCTATCAGAGCCCACAGCATATATAGTAAATATATGAAATGCAAAAATGTATTTCATGAAATCCTGTAGGTGCCATTTTCTGAAATCTCACTTAAAACTGACTTATATTTGCAGATGTAGGAGATTTTTCTTTCTACAGGGAATATAACAATCCATGTTATATTCTCCCAAACATTCCAAAGTTCTTGGAATACCAGCAGAAAGTAAATGTTTATATTTTATCAGCTCTTTTACTTACTTAATACATTAATAATGTATTAATACATTACCATTGAGTCAAGCTAAATTCTGGCTGGTTGCATGAACAAATTGCTCACCACTTTACCTTATTTTAGAGTAAGTAAAACAATTTTATAATCTCTTTCATTCCACCAATCCTCCTTCCTCTACTTCCTCAATCTTGTCAAGAATAATAATTTTTTTCATCATCCACTTTCAACGCATGCCCAAAATGTGTAAGTTTCTACTTCCTTATTGTTGACCCAAGAATCAGGATCAACCAGTTGGTTTCTCCTCGTAAACCATGGTACTCTTAATAATCTTCTTTTGGTTAGTCTTTGTGATTCAGTGGTATATATCTTCCTCCTGTAACTGTTTCTTATTGTTCAAATTCACAACTGTACATTATCACTGAAAAGATCCCAAGGAAAAAAACAGCAGTTTTCACTTCTTCACTACGAATTTTCATTAAGAAAACAGAATTACATTACCTTTGTCTTCTTAACATTTAACATTAATCTGTACTTTCACTTTCCATTTTTATTCTGCACATGAATTCTTTTAGTTCATTGTTACTTTCAGCTAAAACAGTGGTATCAATTGCATATCTCAACTATTTGTATTCTAGCCCCTTATTTTGATTACAGCTGTCATCTTTTCTAATCTTGTTATTTTTATAATATATTCACTGTATACATTAAGGAGATATGAGAACAATATGCATCTTTGTCTCAGTCCCTTTCTATTCTGAATAACTGTTTTCAATGTTCATGTAGGGTTTTATTCCTTCTGTGGCCGTTTATAAAAAGTGAATTTCTCTATGAAATGGTGAGAATTCTCCTTAGTTCCATATTGTAATCTGAAATTGGAAAAATGTTTTAAGTAGTGGTACGGCAGAGTTGCCCAACATTTTTGGTTTTGCAGTCAGACAGGAAGGGGAGGGGAGGGAAGAGGAGATGGTGTCATGCAAGAGGCCAGCAAGCCTGCACGTGTGCGCAGCTCCATTTGTGCACGTGGTGTGCACACATGCCTGCCACTCAGCAGATGGAGCATATGTGCCCCCTGCTGCTTGTGCAAGTGAGAATGCATGTGTGCGTAGTCTTCCTGGCCGTTTCCACGGCCTGGTTGCAAACCTCTCACAGCCCACGGCCCACAGGTTGGGAACCCCTGCGCCAGTGGTGGAATTCAAATTTTTTTTACTACCAGTTCTGTGGGCGTGATTTGGTGGGTGTGCCTTGGTGGGCATAGCAGAGGAAAGCTACTGCAAAATCTCCATTCCCACCCCACTCCAGGGGAAGGATATTGCAAAATCTCCATTCCCACCCCACTCTGGGGCCAGCCAGTATTTGCCAGTTCTCCAAACTATTCAAAATTTCCACTACCGGTTCTCCAGAACCTGTCAGAACCTGCTGAATTTCACCCCTGCCCTGTGCTGTAGTACACTACATTAAAATGCAGATGATTCAAACTATCTCTGACAATAATTTCAGTGAGCTTTTCTAGTTGCCTTTGCAGTTCAGTCATAATATAGAACAAATGAATAGAACAATCATACATTAAGCACCTTTAACAATATATAATTTAGAAAAAATCAATAAATTATCAATTAATATAAACTGAATGCTCTGTTAAATTTCTTTCATTGGGGTGTTACTTGAAACCCTGACAAAGACAGTCTTTATTAAAACTATGTTGAAACTAAAATGGTTTTTAATTTGTTTTTTTTACTTGTTTTGAAGGATGTATATTACTACTACATATTCTCTTGGAAACAATTACATCTCAGTATGGGTTGGATTTGTACTGTGCAATGGCTAACAATGGCTTGTTATGAAAACAGATTTAGTTTACAGATTTCTTCCTTGTAGTCGTAATATACGAAGATTGAGAACCCTCCTTTCCAAGAATGTAGCAACAATAACTTGCTATTTATTTTGAATCCAGTCAACTAGACTTTGCTCACAACACAGGCAAGGATCAAACCATGCTTCAAGATTCTGGTTTAAAGGCAAATTATACCTTGCACAGAAACCATCATTTTCCTAAAATATAGTTTATTAAGTTCCAGTGAAATATAAAAACACCAGCTTGCTGCAGCCTCAAAATAAATAAAATAAAATAAAATAAAAATGTTACTCTCATCTGCAAAGACAAAGTGAAAATACTCTTTTCCTTCCTATAATTGAACAACCTCATGAGATATCTGTTTCCATTCTGGATGGGTGCATAGGAAGAACTACTTCTAAAGTTTCAGTGAAAAGTTTGACAAAGTGGCCTAAAATTGTTCTCTTTCCCAAATTGATTTCTTCTTCTTTAACCTGGGAAGCTCTGGCAATACTATTTTTTCCCTCATGTGTAGCCAAAGAATGGGAACTAAACTGTAAAAGCTTTCTAACAGCTCTGACATTTTGCCCATCAATTTAGACTAGGATTCATTATTAGATTTGGAACTTGTTGCCCTGTGATAAATAAATGAAGGTTTGAGAAGACACATGTGTCCCTGCCAGGATCAGCAAGCTATTTCTACCATATTTCCTACGGTTATATCCAAATGAGTTGTTATAATTCAACTAAGATAGTTTTATGTTTCTCTAAAGTATTTTAATTATTTCTATACATGGCTCATTACATAAATTCTTCATTGGGGTCCCAGTGATTCACTGTATATTTCCAGTGGGCACCATTTGGAATTTTTTTAGAGCATAAAGAATTGGTCCAGATACAATCAAAATTTAAATTGCTAGGATGAATATCAACAACCTCAAATATGCTGCTCCTGATAGTATTTTGATTGCTTGAATGAGGAAAACTTGGGACTCGTTTCTTAAAGGTGAAAGAAGACATAAAAACCTGTTTAATGCCCAATATTAAGATATACACATACATACATTTATTTATTTTTTTATATTTCATATTTCTTAACCATCTGTCTCGCACAGAGAGGGACTGTGGGCAATGTAATAATTATGTACATTATGTACAATACATAATGTACATAATTACTATTATATCTCAGTAGGCAGCACCAGCACAAAGTGGAGAAGAATTTGATTTACTAACAGAGTTAAATTCCTAGGTCAGAAATTCACAGGGATGGACCTGAGAAATAAAGAGATACCTGTTACTTTGAAAGTGCAGAGATATCATACTGCCAACAAAGTTACATATTGCAAAGGTTATGGTTTACACATACATATGCGTATTTAAGTTAAAGAATATTAGAGAGGCTGAAGAAAGATAAAGATGCCTTTGAATCATGGTGCTGGAAAATATCAGAGAAAAATCATTCACTGCTAGATGAAGTAAGAGCAAACTACTCACTGGAAGCATTCACAACAAAGCTAAAGAATAAATATTTGACACATTTAATGTAAAAGGAAGAGTCCTGAAAATACACTAACACTTGGAAAAACTGAAGCTAGGTGAAAAAGAGGCTGATAGAAGAGAAGGTGGCTAGATTATTTTCAATCATGAAATAAGGATGAGTTTACAGGGACTCAAGAAAGCAGTTTCTGATTGACAATTCTAGCGAAATGTTGTCTACTGGGTCACTATGAATCAGAAGCAACTGAACAAACAGTGAAATGGTCACATTTTGATGTCAAAAAATAAATTGCTGCAGAAATGTGGTGAGACAGGTATTTTAGTCTTCATTGGTGACATCTGAAGGCAAAGATGATTTTTAAGGAATCACATTTTGCTGTAAGAATTGTTAATTAAGGTATTAAATAGGGTAGTGATGGCTAACCTTTTTGCCACCAGGGAACGTGAGGGAATTGTGCATCCATGTTCCCACAGCCATTGTTTAATGCCCCCCTGCCCCACCCCACCCACATATGTGCATGTGAAACCACCACCACCACCCCGGGCTCCCCTTGCTTTTGTCAGGCGACAGCAAAAAGTTTACTGGTGTGCCGAGTAGGCCCGTTTTTCACCTCCCGGGCTCCAGAGGCTTTCTTGGAGCCTGGGGAGGGCGAAAATTGCCTTCCCCACCCCCACACCTGGAGGCCCTCCAGAGGACAAAAACAGCCTTTTTTCTGACTTCCGGTGTGCCCAGAAGGCCTGAAAATCAGCTAGCCAGTACGCACATGCGCGTTGGAGCTGAGCCATGGCAACGCTCACGTGCCTACAAATATGGCTCCATATGCCACCTGTGGCACGCGTGCCATAGGTTTGCCATCACAGAAATAGGGAAATGCAATGTTTCCCACAGAAATACTACGCTAAAGATATACTATCATTCATTGTAGAAAAATCACAAGAATTGTTTGGGAAAAAAATTGTAAGATGTAGCTCCTGATTTTAACTCTGAACTTTGTTCAGAAATGTGTTAACAAACATTAATTTGCACATTGTGTTCATTTTCAGTGCCATTTGTCACCCTTTTATAAAAAGGCTGATTTCAACAGCCTCATAATTCATTACAACTGCAAAAACTATCAAGAATTAAGATAATTACAAGGATGATACTGAGATATTAATTTTCAGTTGTTTTCTAATTATTTTGATGGTTTAAATCTGAATAATTGGCTGCCAGTATGTATGAAAGACAATAATCTTTACAGGGTTACTTGGCAGGAATGAAAATCTTACTAGAACAGGACTTTACATAACAGCAAAAAGACATTTTTGTTCACAGTGTATACAAAATTCATGTTCAGTTTGCTGCAAGAATCCAACTACCCAGATAGATAATTTTTTTTTATTTGATTTATATGCCGCCCTTCTCCGGAGACTCAGGGCGGCTTACAATGCGTTAAGCAATAGCCTTCATACTTTTGTATATTTTATACAAAGTCAGCTTATTGCCCCCACAAACTGGGTCCTCAATTTACCTACCTTAGAAAGGATGGAAGGCTGAGTCAACCTTGAGCCTGGTGAGATTCAAACTTATAGTAATTGCAGAAAGTTGGAGTTAATTACAATGCATTAGTCAGCTGAGCTATCCAGGCTCCTTTTACCAGTTAACATTGAAGAGAGGATGTCATTTTAGTTGGTATTCAAAACTATCATGATTTTGAGTTTCTGGAAGAATGTATATATAAAATCCAATGGGAACATTTTGTTGAAATTTCCCAGGATTAAGATAGTAATGTGACCTATAGTACTTCAACCCATCCAGTGGGTTTCTCAGACATCTAAAAGAATCACTCTTGACATAGTATGAATACCAAATGGGATGAGTCTGCTAGATTTTTGCTGCTATTCTCAAGCGATAGACATAAGGCTGCCCCATTTTCTTTTTCTGGTGTGCCATTATCTTTATCCATTCCCAAGCACACTTTTCTTGCATTCATATTTTAATCTTCAATCAGAGATCTTCTCATTGCCTCCACTGTCTGTACATTACCCTTCATAATACCTTGCAGCACCACTTGTCCTTTCTCTTTCTCCTCCAACTTGTTTCATAGCTATTGTGATGTGGCACAGCTTTCAGAAGGGACTTTTAAAGAGGGGGATTGTGTAAGAAAAGACCCACCACCACCACCACTGATTTCTTGTGGCATAGATTTCACATAGCCAGTTGCATCAGATAGTAAATTCTAAGCAGCAAGCAGGATTGCTTTAATTCTTGTACAGTACTTAATGTTTTTTAATGGGAAAAGATACCCGAAGACATATTATAACTGTTAAAAACCAAGAAAGATTGAGTTATTCCCTCCTGCTACCTGTGAATTTTTAATACATTATATTCTCCCTTCTAAATTAATTTGTGAACATGATAAATGGTATAATTTTCAAATAATCAATTCATTTATTCATAACTGATGTTGCCCTCATTAGTCTGTATCGGTTCAGCAGATAGGTTTCTCATAAGATAGGTTTCCTACATCCTTCACTTTCACCGAAGTGACTCATGATTCCTCATACAATCATTCAACCTTCTGGTTATAAATGTGCATCCTTTTTGTCCTTGTGATCATTTCCCATAGAATGAAGACACTATCCATTGCATTTTTCCACTCACAATCTCTTGAAACACATTTTGTCACCTTCAGATATTATACCTTCCCTTCCCTAATACTGATTGCCAGATGCTAATAACCCAAGCAAATTTGCCAATTTGATCAACTTAGTGTTTACTATATTAAGAAGTACTTTCAAGGAGGCTCATAGCAGCATGAACAAGCAATATAGACATTAAAGATATGAGTGAGGAAGGGCCCTGCTTGTTTATGGATTACTGCATAATTACATATTTTAATAAAGGAGAATGACTTTCCTTTCTTTACTACCCATAATGCTGCTGTTAATAGATCTGGATTCATGAGCAAAGAATTTTAATAGAATGTTTGGGATGTTTTTTTCTATATGCCAAATAGAGTTTTTCTCTTAGCTAATCCTTTTAAGTAGCACACTAGTGGAAACATCTGAGTTGTAGAAATCAAGCAACTACCATTGCCCTAGATTCTGCATTGCTGGAAAATCCTTATATGTTCAGCATCATAATCATTTTCAAATCATAACACAACCCAAATGTTATGCCATATATTGTGAATATCATAAGATTTATTACCTCTTCTACTGAATGGAACTAAATTGCTAATCATCTATAATTTTCTTATATAGTCTAAAGAGAGCTTCACAGTGGAGCCAAAACAATTACCAAAGCCAAACTAATAGGTTTGATGCAAAATGATGGCTGAGATTGTAAAACCATTTCTGTAGAGGCACTAGAAAGAGTCTGATTGGAAGAAAATATTTTAAATATACAAGTTTGTAAAGGTTTTAGGAATCTACTGGGTACTTTTAGTCTTTAATCTAGAGTACCTTTTGCATTATACATTTTTTTTTAGGAAAATTGACAAAAACGTGTTTTTTATCCCTATTGAAAAAAGGAAATAATAAGCCCTGGCATAAGCATCAGTCAAGATGTGAGTTATTTAAATGCATGTTTTTAAAACCTACCTGGTCATTCAAATAACAATAGAGTTGATCAGCACAGTGATAAATGTAAGACGCTGATTCTTTTAGAAGAGAATATGTGTAGCTCACAGTTGAACTATGGTTGAGCTCCTGGTGCTGTCTGAGCTTGATGGTTTGCTAGCAGATGTTTCATTTCCCAACAAGGTAACATCTTCAGTGTCCTGCTGATGTTACCTAGTCAGTAACAAAACATAGGCAAGCTCATACTGATTTTTTTTTTTTACTGAATTAAGGAGGATCTATTTCAACAGCGTTGAGGGCTATTTGGAACATGGAACTATGGAAGACTGACAGATAATTTTTTTTCAGTACTTCTGGTTTGCCTTTGACTTTAATTTAAAATTAATCTGGCAAGCCAGCTGCTCAGAAGGAATTTTCACCACTTGCTGCAAGTAAAAAGATGACCAACCAAGTCTCAATGATCTCTGGCGGGCCAGGGATGGGGGTTGTTCCTCCATCCTGGTCCTTCTTGACCTCTCAGTGGCTTTCGATACCATCAACCATGGTATCCTGCTGCAGCGACTCAGTTGTGCCCTTTTCTAGACCGATATGCCCTCGCCACGGTCACTCACGCCCTCATTACCTCTAGGTTGGACTACTGTAATGCCCACTACATGGAACTGCCCTTGGGATGTGTCCGAAGGCTCCAGCTAGTCCAGAATGCGGCTGCGCGGGTAATTATGGGGGCCTTTCGATACTCCCGTGTAACACCTCTCCTGCGCGAGCTGCACTGGCTGCTAGTGATGTTCTGGATTTGTTTCAAGGTGCTGGTGCTTACCTATAAAGCCCTTCATTGCTTAGGCCCGGGGTACTTGCAGGACCATCTCCAGCTGTTCTCCCACCATCCCGTGTGCTCTCACAGAGTAGGCCTCCTCAGGGTGCCTTCAGCCAAACAATGTCGGCTGACGGCCCCCAGGAGAAGAGCGTTCTCTGTGGGAGCCCCGACCCTCTGGAATGATTTGCCCACCGAGCTCAGGACAGCCGCCGACCTCCTTTCCTTCCGTCGTGAACTGAAGACGTGGCTCTTTCGCCAACTTAACTGATCCGTTATGGGTGTACATTGTTATAATTTTAAATTGTTTTAATTGGGTTGTTGATTTTAATTTTATTGTGATTTGTATTGGATATTGTTGCTTTTGTAAGCCGCCCTGAGTCCCTAGGGAGAATGGCGGCATATAAATTGCAATAAATAAATAAATAAATAAATAAATTTCTTTTCCACTACCAAATTTCCAATCTGTAGGTCATTTTTGCCAAGTGACTTATAATCATTTTTCAAATGAAGCCTATAGCATCCCCATGGTCACATGATTAAGATTTGGTTGCTTGGGAATTGGTTCATATTTATGGCAATTGCAGTGTCCCAGGATCATGTGATCACCTTTTGCAATCTTCTGACATGCAAAGTTAGTGGGGAGGCCAGATTCACTTTGTAACTCTGATACTAACTTCACACCTGCGGTGATTCACTTAACAACCGTGGAAAGAAAAGTCATATAATGGGGCAAAACTCACTTAACAACTATCTGAGCAACAAATTTTGGGCTCAATTGTGGTCATAAGCCTAGGAACAAACAAACAAACACACACACACACACGCATCCATGCTTACTGTGGCCAGTGGGACATTATTTGACATTGCCATATGTTATGAAGAGCAGTTAATTCCACAGTTATTTCTTGGGTCATTCAAGTTCTGTGTATTTCTTCCTTTTTGAGAGGTGACTGCACCCCTGTGTTTACTGCGAGGATTAATTTGGCAGCTATCCAAATGTGGTTTGGAAAAAGTCAATGTTGGATCTTGCTTTAGCTAAGGTTGTGGGAATGGATGGATTTTTAGCAGTCAATAGTATTAAATCCCATTCAGGTAAGAATTTATGAGTGTCTGTATGGGGAGAAGCAGAGTTCTTATTATTAATAATACCCATTATATTACTGTTGGGTTTCATACACCTAGTTATAAATAAGGTTCTCTCACTGTGATCTCAGTACTTCGCATGGAGACTCATACGGTGTCATTTATAGTATAATTCTACATACTTTATAACTATTCAAATGTTGCCTCACTATTTTCAGTGATAGGGCAAAATTCAAATAGGCACATCATGTTAGGAATTTTTTTTTTAAATTGCCAGGTGAAGTGTTCTTTTTAAATTCTCTGTCTGTAGGAGAGAACTAGGTGCATCGTAATCCCAATCCAAACCAGCCTTTCATTGTCCTATGGTTTAAAATAAACTAAATTGAAAATGCAGAAGACAATTTTAATAAATCATTCAATTTTTATCAGCACTGAAAATAGCCAAACATTCAATGCCCTTCAGACAAATATTTCATGAGAGCAATGACATCTGTAATGGGGAGAGAGTCAAGAAGGCACTTGCCCATAATTTTCATGTATTTAAAAAGTGGTGGACTATCAGCTATGTAACTGTGGCTGCCATCTTGAATTTTGTGGATGCTCCTGAATGATAATGGCCTTTGAAAATGTTCTGGTATCCTTTGCAAAGTAATTGATTTGAGCTGCATGCAAGTATCCCCACCCCCATCCCCTTTTACCAAAAGAAACCCAAATTGCTGTGAAATGCTATATTTGGTTTTTGCGTAACAAAAAATAGTACCATGGAACTTGGCTCCATTGCTGATGATAGAAATCCAATTTTAAATTACTGAAAAGTATTGCATGCCTCTGCCTAGAGTTTGACTTCATTTTGTTCATAGAACAAAAACGTTCTTTTGTATCTTTGCACATTGGTTTCTCTTGCAGATTTGGATTGATTTCTCTTGCAGAAATAATGGAGTAAAAATAAAACGTATTTTCTATTCTTTATTTAAATACATGCATTTCCAACTTTATTGTTGTGCATGGCATTTCACACAAAAAACTAGAAGCACTAATAGCATATCTGCTGTACCCAGAGCCATATTCTTCCTCCAGATAACAGATAACAAATAACAAATGATGCAGTGATTCCAAGACTAGTATTTTTCTATAATATCTGTCCTTATCACCTGTAGCCTTATTGTTTAAAATTTTATTCAGTTGTTGGCTTCCTTTACGATAGATGTATTTTTCCATTGATTGCAAGTAGCTCCTGTGAATGACATAGGCAAGCCAGTGCATAATGAGTTTATTTTTGTTTTGACAACATAAATAATCAATCTTGGTATCCATAAATGTGTTAAGAAAGTTTCAAAAACTGTTTCATGTGTTTCTTATTAAAGTAAAAAGAATAAATCTAGACCATGTCCATCAAACTTAAATGCCTCTGAAATTAATGCAAAAGAAGTAAATGAATAATTAATTTCATTGGATACTATGACAAACAAATTTAGCCTAAACCCAATCCATGGTATTTTCCTAAAATATACCGTGTTTCCCCGAAAATACGACATGTCCTGAAAATAAGGCCAGCCTAATTTTTGGGGTGGGTGTAAATATACGCCCTCCCCCGAAAATAAGCCCTTGTGAAGGGGCGGGTGTGGGTAGCATAGGAGGTAGCCCTTCTCTTCCCTAGTCAGCTAATGGCAGCTAGGCCCCTTAATTGTGACCCATGGATCAGCTGAGCTGATGGGGAGCTGCCTCTCATTCTCTCTCTCCCCAGCGTTCTTGGCGCTCGCCCTCCTCCCATCCATCCATTCATCCATCCATCCCCCTCACCTGCAAACTGCTGCCCCGTTCGCAAGAGAGCAGCCGGCCGTCACTTCTTGCCATGTGTTGCCCACCTAGCATTCAGGATGGTTTCCCTTGTGGCTTCCAAACCCTGGCTGGAAACAGAGAAGACCCAATCGGGCCAGCCACCTGCTCCCAAGTCTTCCGAGAGCTAGGGCAGAAAGTAGTCTGGCAGCTGGGGCAGAGAGGCGGTGAAGGGCTAAGGGAGCCGCAACCACACATGGGGAGATCATGCCACCACCATCGCCATCTGAGCACTGAGGATGGCTTTCTCTGTGGCTTCCAAAACCCGGCTGGAAGCCGCTGGAAGCAGAGAAGAGGCCAGTCAGGCCAGCCTCCTGCTGTCGAGTCTTCCGGGAGCCGGGGCAGCCGCGTGAAGTTGGAACTATAGAGGGGAAGCACACTCACAGAGTGGCCAGTCTATGGTTCCAACTCCAATTCGGGCTCCTGGAAGACTGTTAATATTTAAAAGTTGATAATATTTTTCTGAGGTGGATTGCTTTTTAAGTTCTGGTGTACCCAAAGTATTCTGCTAATTTGTTTGGGATAATGAAGACATCTTTAGAAAGGTTGAGCGTGTATCAGTTTAGCAAGAGATCAGATCAAAAGCAATGATCACAATGAAGCATGATGTGGTTATCCCAAAGGTGCTTTTTCAAGAGGCAACTGGACTTTCTGGTTAAGGTATAGCTTCTTGCATGAGAAGCGAAACATCTTCAAAGAAAAACCAGAAAGTCCAGTTGCCTCTTGAAAAAGCACCTTTGGGACAACCATGACCTGGATGACTGAGAATCTCCATAGACACGATGTGGTCATTAATTTCTTCCAGTTTGCTATCTATTAATGTGATGATTGAGGGCAAAAGAAGGGGACAACAAATGGAGTGGATTGGCTGGATGGAGTCAGATGGAGTGGTTGGCTCGATGGAGTCACTGAAGCAGTCGTCATGAGCTTAAATGGAAGATGATCCAGGAAGAGAATGTGCGGAGGCCAAAGGGTGGGGGCTGGAGGGTGGGTGGAGTTACATTTGGAGTATAAGAAGCACCCAAATTTTCAGCCTTTTTTAGGAGGGAAAAAAGTGCATCTTATACTCCGAAAAATATGGTACTTGATCACAAGTAGTCCCCGACTTAAAACTGTTTGTTGCAATTCACATAGCAGAGAGGTTTTATGTGAGTATACCAAGAGTGAGGCTTACTATGTAAGCAGAGGCATAGTAGATACAGCTGTCTCCAAAAAAGAGGACAGCAGAAGCAGGTTGTGTGATTCGCAAGCACTGTTTGGGATAACAAAGTCTTCAAAATGCAGCCCATGGCCCAGCAACTCAATAAAATACTGTGCTGTTTTTAAATAGCATAAGTAATAGGTAGTGGTGGTTTTTTTAAAAAAAATGTGATTGAGGCTTTAGCCAGATAACCAAACCATGTAAAAAGGTAAAGGTAAAGATTTCCCCTGACCAATCATGTCTGACTCTAGGGCACAGTGCTCATCTCCATTTCTTGGCCAAGGGAGCCAGCATTGTCTGAAGACACTTCTGTGATCATGTGGCCAGCATGACTATATACCAGAGGTGCATGGAATGCTGATACCTTTCCACCCAAGTGGTACCAATTTATCTACTCCTATTTGCATGCTTTCAAACTTCTAGGTGGGAAGGAGCAGGGACAGAAACCGGAGCTCACCCCATTGCCTGGTGCTGAGGTCTTAAACCCGGGCTGTAAGCTTTCCAGCTGACTAGCTCAGCATCTTAAGCTGCTGAGCCATCACCAGCTTGTACCACGATGTTTTTTCATGTTGATTGCTATTATATTTTTTTTTCTTGCTCTCCCAAAAAACGTCCTATTTAAAATTCCAGCAGTTTGCTTTGGTAGAATCCAATTTAATCTACATCATAAATTTTTGCAATAATCAAGACAAGAGACAAAGATGTATTAATTTATAGTGATCCTAATTATAGGTAATGTCACCTTTCTGATACATACGATTCCTGTATTGCATTTTTTATACTGTATAAAAAAAGCAGGCAAAGAAATAGCATTATTATTATTTATATGAAAGACTGGCTGTCAGAAATACATTGTGTCAACAATTGGGTTTCCTGTTTCTTAGAGTGATCGTTTGGCACTTGTAAAAATGCTAAAGAATACTATGGTTCTCCTTCCGGCTTCAGAAATGGGATAAATTAGCCTTAGTGGTGATCTCTAGTGTCAGAATAATTTATGTCCTAAGACTGTACCAAAAACGTACCTTAGAAAACAATAACAAATCAAACATTGACTCAATGCTGGCATGTCTTATGGTCCCAGCCTCTGTTTGGATTGTGTTTTCAGGTGGGTTTTGAAGTAACCAAATCAGTGGGTTTCTGAGCCAAAGTAAATTAACTTTGATTTACTTTGATTAGAATGATTCCTGAACAGGATGTTTTTATGTAACCCAACATTTTCTTTAATAATTCTTCATAGGGTTTAACCCATTCTTCAAAGGGTTTTAATTTCCCGCTCCTTAAACATGCAATGTGTGGATTTTTTTAAAATCAATATTTAAACGTTTACTTTAAAAACCTTAACAATATTTTTGGAAAGTATCATTAAGAAGAGGCTAAGAAGTATAACAAGTATGGTTGCATTGTTTCAAAATAGTTTAGCTGGTATTTCAAAAGTGCTTTTTAATTGACCAGAAATGGCAGACTGCACAGAAACTATGTTTTAAAGAAGGAATAAATCAGATTCTAGTTATGAAAGAGTTTGCGTTCATATATCACTCTAGACCAGAGGTGTCAAACTGGATTTCTTTGAGGGCCAGATCAGCATTGCAGTTCTCCTCTGCGGGCCGGGGGGCAGGAGAGTGGGGAGGGAGACGAGACGGACACCTCCTGCAGCACCCTGCCAGCCAAAATAGGGCATGGCGGCCCCCTGTGCTTCATTTTTGCCTTCCATGGCAGAGTGCTGCAGGAGTCCAGGGAGGCTGAAAATGGACCACGGGGAGCCATACACAACCCGTTTTAGCCAGAATAGCCACCCCAGGCCAGTCTTTTGATATTTCCAGACTCGCCCTCAGGCCGGATTTAAGCACCCCGCAGGCTAGAGTTTGACACCCCTGTTCTAGACTTTGTAGTCATTGTTTTAAATAGATGTGGTTCAGAAAAACCACATAAGCAGTCCTCCCCTTACAATATTCTGAATCTTAAGTCAAATAGTTTGGATGGCTGTCAACCAAACCATCAATTCTCAATCGTTTATTTGGGAAAATCAAAAATACTAAACAAATGGTCATTGCAGTATCAGCTTCCCTCATCCTTCATCTGGAATGCAATAAATTGTGCAAGATTGTACTACACTATATGATCCCTAAATTGATAATTTGATAAAGGAAGTTGTAAAAATAGACCACAGATAGTCCTTGATTCATAACAGTTCATTTAGTGACTGTTCAGATTTACAACAACACTGAAAAAAGTGACTTATGACCATTTTTCACACTTAACAACTGTTGCAGCATCCCTATGGTCATGTGATCAAAATTCAGGTATATTATTTATTTATTGATTCAATTTATATGCCGCCCTTCTCCGGAGACTTAGGGTGGCTTACAATGCATTAAGCAATAGTCTTCATCTTTTGTATATACCTACTTAGTAGGTGTTCTTTTTTATACAAAGTCAGCTTATTGCCCTCACAATCTGGGTCCTCATTTTACTTACCTCAAAAGGATGGAAGACTGAGTCAACCTTGAGCCTGGTGAGTTTCAAACTTGCAGTAATTGCAGGCAGCTGGTGCTACATAACAGCATTTTAGTCTGCTGTGCCACCAAGGCTCTTTTAATATAGCAACTGACTCATATTTATGACCGTTGCAGCAATAGCTTCTGGGAGTCATGTTGCAACCTTCTGACAAGCAAAGACAATGGGGAAGCCAGATTCACTTAATTTAGTAATGTGTTACTAACTGAACAACAGCAGCGATTCACTTAACAACTATGGCAAGAAAGGTCATAAAATGGGGCAAAATTCACTTAACAAATGTCTCATTTAGTAACAGAAATTTTGGCTCAATTGTGGTCATAAGATGAGAACTACCTGTAATGCGGCTCTCCATTGCTGTGTCTAAACCTCTAAAGCAGATGCATCAAACTCAGGGCCTGCAAGCCGGTTGCGTCATTTGCTGGCCACGCCTACCCCCGGTTTAGCGAAGGGGGAAAAAGTCCCAATACATCACATGATGATGACATGAGTTTGACACACCTGCTCTAAAAATAATGGAATATTTGGGTAATTGGTGGAAATGGAATTAGTGCTCTCATTCTGCGCAGTTATTAACAATCCCAGGCCTCAAGCTACGGAATTGTTCTATTAAAAGTGAAAGAAATTACAGGGAACTCTGATAATCTTTCTGTAGCAAACATCTACTAGTTCAAATTCTCTGTTATCAGTGTAGTTTGTTGATATATGAAAGATAGAGAGAAGCTGATATTAATTAAATCTGTTAGATTTCTCACCCATTTTGCAGTTATAGTAGTAATTGTGGGATTAATAAATCATGATGGAAACTGTTACCCACTATTCCATCATGCTTCATCTTTCTCAGCAACTAGAATCTGTCTTGGATTTTCATTTTCATTTACATTTCAGATGTACATGAAGCTACCACTCCTTTTAGTTTGTCTTGCTGTAAAAGAATAAGCTTATTTTGTACTAGTAAAAATCATTAGAATTTAATGAGTTAAGCCTGTTAAATGGAATTCAAATGTATTTATCATGACAACAGGAACAATCCATGAAGAATGACCATGAAGATAAAGGTATTTTTAAAATTCTAATTTAATTAAATTAAACTGCAATTAAGAAAAATAGGAAATATTTTAAGGGTGAGATAAAAAGAAAACAAAATATAAGAAGTGATAGGAGGTAGGTTTATTTTGAGTAATTGCTGTTAGACACAGATAAGATGTATCTCCAACAAATTTTGGTGTATCTGCTGTGTATTTTAATTTATTTGTCTCTATTTTTCTCATCTGTTTTAAGTTCAAAGCATTTCAGTTTAAAATTAGCCCAATTTTTCAAGGCAGATGTTAAAAATAAGACATATTTCATACTTAATTTTTTAAGTTCTAGAATTGTGTATAGGCTCTCATGTGATAATACAACATAGAATCATATTGTCTTTTTAAGCACCAAAGTCTTACATTAATTTATTTTAGGAAGTCACTATCTTTTCAATTACACTTTTGATTTTCCTGCAGTGTTAATCATGGATGAAGAAGTAGAATGAATAAATCAATTGATTTCAGACTTATTCATAAATATTTTCTGAGCTAAAGTGTTTCTTCAGTCACCCATATACAATTTTTTTTATTTTTAAATTCATACTTTACAAAACAAATGTTTTGCTTTTTTTTTTTTACAGCAAACATGTATGTATATATTTTCTTTAGCATATAAATTGTGCTAAATAAGGCAGTCCTTTCAGCAGTCCCATTCAGCCTCCACCCTTTCAGGCTCCACACCCATTTGTACTACTCATTTGCACCGGAGGATACATCTCTAAGTGGCCTCAATGACTCTTTAAAAAAATGCAAATGACCAGCTACTGTATCTGCAAGGAATATAAATCCTTCCATTCCCCCAACCTTCATACAGTCAGAGCTGAAGAAGCTTCTAGGATGACAAGTGAACCGGATGAGGAATGAACCATCTTCAAAGAAAAAACAAGAAAGTCCAGTTGTCTCTTGAAAAAAGCACCTTTAGGACAGTGTTCTCACATGTTACAGATTATCGTGGGGATATCTTTAAACCAATATTCAGAAATGTAAAGGACAGAAATATTTCTTAAGTCCTGGGAAAGGAAGTAGTATTCAGAAAAGATTCAGGTTAGCTCTGATATACCTGATTCACTAGTATAAGAGAAAGGGGAGAAAAAAACACCTGTAAGATTACTGTAGCCCATTTCAATAAAGTATAGTTCTAGTCTTCCTATGTAATCAGTTTTATGATCTGGTCTAGGATTGGAACGTATGAAGCAGGATGGCTGAGTAGCTTCTGCAGAAGGATCCCAAATTGCTATTCTGTCTGATCATTGTGTAAAGTATCAAAATTACTGTATGCGCTGCTAAACTGATCAGAACTCAGTTAACATGTACTTCTGATCCTCAGCCTTAAAATCAAAAATAATCTCTAGCAATTTGAGTAGTTTGGGGGTTGGGTAGAGACATTATGAGAACCTCATTGCAACACAGGTCACATAACTTGCGTATTTGTGTGCAGCGTTGGGGCAGAAGTACAAAAGTTTTTCACCATGATTCATGACAGACATTTAATCATTTTCACATCTTTGCAGTTTGTCCTGGATGTTACATCTGACAGTAGTAATTCTTAAATGGCACTGAGTATGGATGTACGGTCATATTACAAAAATTAATAACGAAATAGGATATGCATGGGCTTTGTTTTAACCAAGATTTTATTGAAACAGTAACCAGAGCAATGTCAGTTAAAGTTGCCAAGTTTGAAAAACACTGTTTTATATATATTTTCTAATATTTTTATAATAAATACCATTCCTGAGATCTTTAGTAGGTCCTTGTTTGAAATATTCTAGAAATTAATATTTTCTCAGGGCATCCATCCATTATAAAAGTCAAGATGACAGTGCAATTCCCCACTCACCCCACACACAGATACTCCTGGGTTTTCTTGCTTTTAGAGAATTCCATACTCACTTATTCATATAAAAATTCTATGAATTAGAAGTTATTCCAAGGAAAAAGCTAACTTGATTTATAAATTACATGTCTAATATGGTTACTGTCATAGTCTGGCACCAATTTAAAAATGTAGTAGAGGTGGTAAATGTAAGATGTATGTTGGAAATAATTCTCCTGTCATATGCTGCAACTGAGCAGAGAAGACAGACTTCAGCTACATTATAATCTCATAGTATAACTGCTAGCAGCTACTGTAGGACACTGTAGTAGAACTACAATATAATTCTACTGTTTTGTTCCTAATGGATTAGGGTTTCTGTTCAGGCACGGTGATGATGACTATGCTTGAATGATCCATTAATCATCAACTAGCTACCTAGATTTTAGTTTAGCATGCCTGATTAACTCAGTCAGTATAGTTGATTATGATTGTTTGTTGTGTGAACTCATAAAATTGGAATAATTTGAGTATAGGGCCTATTTGGTCTAGTGGTTAAGGCACCAAACTAGAAACTGGGAGATCATGAGTCCTAATCTCCCTCAATAATCGGCTGTTTAACAATTGTTTGAAGTTGCAGTGGCATCACAAAGGGCATTTTGTGATTTATAAAGCATATCCAACCATCGTAAAATATCACACACCCTCTCTCCCACATTTTGGGCACTTGGCAACTGCCTCACATTTATGACCTAGATCTGTAATGCTTTTTGCTATTTTAAAGCAGAAAATGGCAAAAATGCTCATTGGATATGCTGGATTTACTTAACCACATAATTTGCTTAACAACCATAGTGACTCATTTTATGACCATTGTAAAATCAAGTCAGATAATGTGGTGACCCATTTAATGACTATTCTGACTTTTGGCTAAAATTCCAGTCCCAATTTTGGTCATAAATTGAAACTACGTGCAAAACAGGATTACATTATTAATGGTGTATTGCTTATTTCTAGTTCTAATTCTGTTTCGTTCTGCAAAATACTATAAATCACCAGTTAGTTATGCTTATCTAGAGATCATAAATCTAACATCCATGCTCTCCCACCATTTCCCAATCAAAGCATCTGAAGATTGATGAGAGACCACAATATATGATGTATCTTATTTGAATTCTTAATGGTGCACAGCATATATATTTTAATCATCACTTGTCTTGGTAAAATAAATGGAAAAAGGTAGTTGGCAAAGGATTGAATAAGTCTAGAGCCTATTCCATGTAATTTTCATATTTATAATTCCCACAAAAGGTAGCCTCAGATTGAAATGTTTTTAGTTATAGACATAGTTTACTTTCCCCTTGGATTCTCCATACATATTTCTAAAGAAGTGTAATCTGATCAAATTCAAGATTTGATTAGTTCCAGCTGTTGAAGGAAAAGCCAGCTAATTTTTGTTAGAATGCGTGTTCTCTTAGAAATCTAGAAATAATAATAAAGGAATTCCTTAAGTGATAGGATCCAAGATAGATAAAAATCTTGCTAGACATGTTGGCCCCGTAGAACAAGAAACACGTGTTCACGTGACAACTAGCACAGACATGTCTGTGATCATTGCCCTTAGCTCATGAAGCTCCACATGTGTTTTTTATATTCCTACCTGGAAATAATTTTCATCCACAGCATTGGAAAAGCCCAAATTATAAAGCTATGTATTAGATTTTAAACACTAGTTGGTCCAAATAAAAAGGCACAGTATGCCTCGTTTTGTGTTTCAAGGCCTAAGTGGCAGTGCTAATGAGAGGAAAGATTCCTGTTCTGCTTATGCTTGGCAGTGGAATCATGTAAAATCTAGGAGGTTGCTAGGCTGACAAGCCAGGAGATGAAAGAATAAGTAACAACTGCTTTGAATTATTCAGTCCTGGGCCATCAGGTACTTTTGACCCTTCAATTGTAGCACATTCTGAATAATTGGAGGTGGGGGAATGCCTCAGGGATATTTTAAAAAATACTGATATCAATCTTTCACAAACGTTTTTCAGAGAAACAGATTTTGGCTGAATGTTGGAAGAAACATGCTAATAATTAGAACACTTTGGATGGATATTCCTGGTTAATTAGGAGCGCTTTGCTGAAAATATTGAAGCAAAGATTGGAGAGTCTAGCTGGATAATGTTCTATAATACGCATCCTGAATTAAGCAACAAATTAGACCTCAAATATGTTTTCCCAGCTGTAGAGTGACAACTGTCTATAGCTCTGCTGAATTGCCTCCGCGAGATTCTATAGTTTACCTCTTTTGTGCAAGAAAAGGAACAACTAAAGCTTTCTTTACCTGTATATCATGAATCTCTAGATTGCAGTCTGACAGTTTGTCAACACCCACCTTAATTCTTCCATTTCCAATAAAAAGGAGGATATATGCTCCTTTAATATTTCATGCATTTATATTCATGACTCCTAAATTATGAATACTATCCTTCAAACCCTTCTCTTCTAGATTAACATACTTTACCTCTTATTTTCCATCTGTGTTCTCTCTCTCTCTCTCTCTCTCTTTCTCTCCCCCCCCCTTCCTCCACCCCTCTCACTCATATCAGCAATTGCCTTTTCTGTAGGCAGCTTATTTCCTTAGCATACCCTTAGTGAAGGGTTAAATCTTGCATGAGTTACTTCAACTGGCTTATGAGTTGGCAGCAAATATCATGGATGCCCTTTGTAGTGACTGGTTCTCAGGTTGCTACTAAGGATATGAAACCATGAAAGAGTGATAAATGACATTTCTTTTTCAATTAATCATGCATGGGCCATGTATGTAACCCAAGGTTATGACACCTAACTTACAGCACTTTGCAAATAGTGACATTACCTTGCTTTTGGGTTTCAGAAGTTTTGGTCTTAGAATTGGGCCTAAAAATTCCTTGCTTGACTACCGCTTTCATGTGAGGAAGACTTTCTACATCTTTGGCAAATAATACTAGAAACCTATACACAGAGTCTGTGGAATACGTATTGCTTTAACACAACCGTATCAAGGGAGAATGCTATTTTGTGAAAAGTGCAGTAGCTGATAAGGAGAAAGAACAGTGGAAAGAAAATAAGCCTTAGCCAAGTTGGTTGAAAGAATGTGGAAGTCTTTAAGTGCTAATCGCAGTGGGAGTATGAAGAGGTATTCTAATGTCTGAAGTCTGTGGGAAGAAGAAAGGCAAGTGCTGGAAGCCACATGACTACAAATCCCAAACTCCCAGCAGAACAGACTTGTAAAATAAAACAAGGTTTTCCAGGCACCAGTTTAATAGGCTATCAGATTGAATGGCCCAATTGGGATAATCCATACCTCACTACATTTCATTGGGAAGAGTGGAATGTGAAGTTGGCTTTCACTTACTTTTAGAGACTTAGAATGCCAAAAGAGTGCAACTAAAGTGATTACAAGTTCCTTTATTTCACTTATTTGCAAGCGATCTTTTTGTCTAGTTTCCACAAAAACTGATCAAAATCTTCGTGCAGGAACCATTAAAATTCAAATTTCTTAGAATTTCATCTCTGAGCCTCTTAAGTGAACATTTCGAAACCGAAGGCATATTCTTTCTCTTCTTTTCTTTTAAAGACAACAAATTATTCATTTTTTTCTGTTTTGTGTATCTTGTGTGCTCATGTTCTCTTGCTACTCATCAAACTATATCTAATTTAAAGTTATCCTGGCTTCGGCTTGTTTTTCTTTCTTGTTTTTTTTAACTTTCTTCTGTCTTACAGTTTGACTTTATTATCTAAACCATGCCATGGTAAAGAAACAGGTTTCAGTGTTCTTTTGCACTGATATGCAAGCATTGGGGCTCTGTTTTTTGGTATTCATGAAGCCCTTGGAAAGCACCCACTTTGCAAAATCACTGCCAAAATCTTTGTGAAGATACGAAATTGGAAAACTGGCCTCCAGAACCTATTAGGTTCATTCACTAAAAAGAAACCACCGCTACTGCCAGACTGATCACCTCTCCTAATTAAGCACAGGAAAGCAGTGGGCCAGTTTAATTGACCACAAGGTCTCTGCTAGTGGTGGTGGAGATGATGATGCATGCACACTTCTATTCAGATTCTAAGGAATAAAGTTCATAGAGGTTAATGGCTGACATTAGTTCTGTGGGCTACATAGTAAAATAAAAACTGCTTTCAAACATGTTCAGAAGCAGTGTAGATAGTTTCAGTTTCATTAATTCAAGACTAGATTATCATAGATTCATAGGGCTGGACGGAATCTTGGAGTCTTCTAGTCCAACCATCTGCCCAAGACAGGAGGAAATTAAGGAGAGTGTTCTGAAGAAGTAAAGATGGGGGATGTTCTCGAGAAGATGTTTATCAGCTTACACAAATTCTTGAAGACTAAGAATATTTCTATAATAGCAGAAATCAGAATAGTTACAGCAATAGAACACTGCAGTGATAATACAAACAAGTTGTGAAAGTTGGACATTGAGAAAGAACAGGAGACAAATGATATATGGGTTTGGAAATAGCTGCTAAAAGTAGCAACAGCAATAGCAATAATATTTAGACTTCATAGTGCTTTACTATTTTACAAGATATCAAGGAAGGCTGAATCAATCTTGAGCCAGTAAGAATCGAACTGCTGGCAGTTGGCAGAATTAGCCTGCAATACTGCATTCTAACCACTGCTCCACCACGGTTCTCAGTACCACAAAATGTTAAGAATTTATCAATTAGTTCCAGATAAAATAAAGACTAGTTTAGTCTTTTGAGGTGATGAACCTCAAAGCAGAAAACCACGTACTTTGAACACTTGATGAGGGCACATAATATGCTAGAACAAATGCATTATGCAAGTTGTGGAGAATAAAAGAAAGGAAAGACGATGGATAAGATAAAAATATGGGATCAAAGATATGACTTGTATGCCCATTGAAAAGTTATGCATTACTGCTAAGGAAAGGTGAGAATGATAAGCATTTGTCTACACTGTCATGGGAGTTGAGATTGATTGAATGGTACCTAACAAATTATGACAAACTTTACCATAAAATGCTAGATATCTGACCTAGATTAAGAGCCAAAACAGCCCTATTTTGGGAACGGAGCATTTTGTGATGATTTTAAAATAGAAAATAGTGCTCCAACTATTATGACTTTGAAAACCTTCCTCACCAAATCATACAGAACCAGTTCTGGCATATGCATTTCATTTCAATCAACTGTCTATTAATATCTCTACTTAGCCATTATGTTGGCTTTGAAGCATATTCTATATTCTATAACCTTCCTGTATCATTACGGTGCACCTTCTTAAAGCATATTCTGTCCATTTTTTGAAAACAAGCACTTAATCAAGATGTATATTAATTAGGTTTGTCACCTGCTTTGCATTTTGTTTTTAAAGCTGCTAATGAGTTACGGCATATTGATTTCAATATGCCACCTTTTCATATCACAGAGACACTGGAAATATACAAGTCCTTTAAGATGCTCCAATGCTAAAAGTTTAAGAATATCAGAGATCTTCCAGTTTTCCTACAACTTCCAGTTTATACACCATTTGAAGTGTATTTGAAGAAATGAATAAAAAAATTCAAACTGCCTTAAATTGTATTGTCTGGCCTCTGCATAAATCTGCAATTTTGAAAAAAGTTGCCATTTTATTTCTCCAAAAAAAGTATCATTTGTGGAAGGCAAATAGTTCCTAACTAACAGGCATCTTTATTTATTCAGAAAGCATTTTTTGACTTAGTCATGTGATATTACAGTAAATGTGAATATTTTAGTTGCTGGTTGTTAATGTCATTTATTTCCACCATGGTGAGAAGAATAATATACAACCAGGAAATTTGTAACTCCGTAAATCTAAATCTAGGCTAAGCAAGCATGTAGTCTCCTTGGAAATTATATATAAGAAGTAAGTATGTAAATATTCTTGCTTTACAAAGAATATATCTAAAAAGTGGATTGAATATTTAACCCTGTATTGATAATGATGGCCTGTTGAATCCTTGCTGTTTCTGCTTCCTTTGCTTTAGCCAGGTTCATAAATCAAATTTCAAATTTCCCTACAGTTAAGTTAGCAAATCATACTTTAGTAGGATCCTCAAATAAAGTCTTGAGATTTGAAGCCTTTTCTATCACTTTAACAAAGCATTGCTGCTTTTCCAAATCAAGACTTGCTACCATACTTCAGTTGCATATAGCAAGGATGGGCAAGTCCTGATGACTCCTTGGACCATGCTGGGGCTTTTGGGAGTTGAAATACAATATCATTTGAATAGCTATAACTTCCTTATCCACCCTGATGAAGTATTTTTCATAAGACAACAACATAAAACGTCATAGGTTTTAACTCATTGACAAGTAGCAACAAGAATATATTTTTATTTTTTTCATTGTTGTCTTTTCCTCCAATAGCTCTTCTTAAATTCTTTTGCCTTTGCAGCTAATCTGAGCTATTTTTCAGACATCAGATGTGTGAGGTGTCACTATTGTTAGCAGGTTGATCAGTTCCAGTCTGACTGGTGTTCTGAAACAGTGTTTTCAGAAAGCCAATTTATTTTGCTCATAACTTAGTAAGAAAGCAGTATTTTAGATTCTTCTCAAGGGGACAAGCCTGTCAATCAAAGTGACACAGACAATAATTACTGTTTCCTTCCTCTGATTCTGGCAAAACCAGTCTCTCTCTTTGCCTCCAAAACAATCAGTTAGTGCTACCAATATAGACAGTCTATATTCATCATGTTGGTTTGCAGCCTAATTAAACAGATTCTGTTACACCTCTTCAGGTCTATCTATCACCTTTTACACTGCCAATGGTTCTATTTGTTGCAGAATACAATCAGTATGTGTGTGTGTCTGTGTGTGTGTGTACACACACAGAGTGTATGTATGTATACTGAATGTGTGGAGAGAGAGAGAGAGAGAGAGAGAGAGATTAAAAAACCAGTCAACAGGTTGAGCTAAACATTAGGCTAATCTTCAAATTCCACTGTTAACCATTATTATATTTAGACATAGAAAGTCCACATATAGTTTCCAGTCTCTTATAAAGCTGTCTAGTTCAGTGGTTCCCAACCTTTTGGACCTCAGGGACCACCAAATTCATAATTCTAAATCCCGTGGACCACTAATACAAATCCAGCGCGCTGCTTGCTGAAACACCTGGACTCCCACTGACAGGATGGGGTCCTTCAGGCACTCTCCCTTCTCTCTCTTCCCTCTCTTTCTCTCTCCCACTCTTTCTCTCTCATTCTCTCTTTCTCTCTCCCTCTCTTTCTCTCTCTCTCCCACTCATTTTCTCTCATTCTCTCTTTCTCTCTCTCTTTCGCTCTCTCCCAATCATTCTCTATCATTCTCTCTCTCTCTCTTTCATTCTGTCTCTTTCTCCTTCTTTCTTTCATTCTCTGTCTCTGTCTCTCTTTCTCTGTCTCATTCTGATTCTCCCTCATTCTCTCTCTCTGATTCTCTCTTTCATTCTCTCTCTCTTTCTTTCCCTCTTTCTCTGTCCCCCTCTCCTTCTCTCATCTGTCCCACTTTCTTTCTCTCTCTCTCTCTCCCACTCTTTCTCATTCTCTCTCTTTTTCATTCTCTCTCTCATTCTCTCTCTCATTCTCCCTCTCTCTCTTTCTCTCTCTCTCTCTCTCTCTCTCTCTCCCATTCTTTGTCTTTCATTCTCTCTCTGATTCTCTCTCTCTCTCATTTTCTTTCTCTCTCTTGTCTCTTGGGGCTGAGAGGAAGTCAAGCGTCTCCCCGAGAGACCAAGATGCGCAGAGCATCAACAAGGGCCGGAAGAAACAGCTGCGAGATCCAGCAAGAGATGAAGCTTCGCTCCCACTCTGGAATATTGAGCAAATCTCCATCCCCCACCCTTCCCTTCTCAGTCCAGGCGAGGAGTGACTGGGGAGGGCAAGGGGCAGGAACAGCCACTGGTGGGTTCAGCTGACAGAAAGCTACAGCAGGGGGAAGAAACAGCCTGGGGTTCCCACCACCCATTGCTTCGACTCACCTGCACCATCACCTTCCCTTGCACTATTACCTCATTCCAGCTGGTGAGGGCTGCACTGCAAAGTTGCAAGTTGCACGAACCTCCCTCTACAGTGGAGATTTAGAGCCCACCATGAGTGCCTGGCCAATCCCATATTCCAGAGCTCTACTCACAGGACTGGCCATTGCTCATCTCGGAGCAGCTCCTCCACCCGGGTGTGCCACAGACCACCAACATTTTCTCATGCATCACCAGTGGTCCACGGACCACCGGTTGGTGATCATTGGTCTAGTTCATGATCTCTAATCAAAGCTGTTAATTTTGCCATCTCTGCTAATTCAGTCAATTTCAAAATCCATTCTTCAACAATTGGAATGTCTTTTTCTTTCCAGTATTTGGCAAATACAATCTTCACAGCCATCACCATGTCTTCAAAATAGCATCCCAAATTGTTTTTCAATTGCCTTACAATTGAAAATCTGATTCCTGATTTATGACTCTTCCTGGGCCACACATCTGTGGCCCAGAAAACATTCTAATCAAGAAGCTCCTACAGCATAATTGCAAGAAAAGGAAACCCACATCTGGCTCGCTTTAAATTATTCCTTATGTCTCTGGAATCTTTTTCTGTAAATCTGCCTGCCTGAATGACACCAAACCCTTTTTTTTCTACTCAGTTTCAAAACCCTTCCTGTTAATCCTCTTCAAAAACTAATAAATGACAAAGTTAGAGTGATTTGGTTCCACAATAGCAAAGGTATCCTTAAAAACTATCTGCCTAGGATTCCCAGTGGCTAGCCTCACTGGAAATGAACATTTCTTCCTCTCTGCCCAATACATTACACTTCACACATAAATTCAATTCACTGAATTTGGAAGAAAGAAATATGATTATTCAAAAGAATTTAAATATTGTAGGATGGTAGAACTAAAAATATCAATAATAATATATAGGTGCCAAAGCTGCTGACCTACCAAACTAAAGAATTGCAGTCAAAAGAAACATTTGCAAACCTGAAAAGATTAAGCACCTTGGAACATATAAAGTCATGCTTCTTAAGTCAGTAAGTTTTAACCCAAGTCTTGTTGTGGCCACTTTTTGGAATGTGAGAGAACTCAATAACAAGAGCTTCATTGAGTGGAAAACTTTTGATTGATTATGTGAACTTGCTTCAATTCTTTTGACTTCTTTCTATAAGCCTTGAAATTGATAATTGTGGAAACAGAACTTGGTAATTTAGTGGGAAGCCAAGAGGATTCAGCATTTTTAGTATGGGATATCCTCTTAATTAGCCTAATACCATAGGCTTAGCAACTAAGAAAGTAACAGTTCTCTAAAGCAACCTCTAAACAAAACTGAATAACAACTCCCAATACCAGTCCACCATACTTTGGGCTGCTAGAAATTGTAATTCAGGAACAACTGAAGAACTACAGTTGCTATTTTATTTTATTGAAAAAAATTTTTTATTTAAAACAAAAACAAAACAAAAAACCACCATCATTCAAATACAATCACAGAAAGTGTGTCGATCTGTTAAAATTCTTTCATGCTCAATCCCATATCCAAAATTACCAATTATTTAATTTCTCTTTTTTATCAGTTTGTATATCCCTTTATATTATTATACTCATTTAGCCATTATTTAACAAAGGCTTAACTCCCATAATAAAAACATTTCATATATTTTATCATTACATTAATTTCATATTTCATACTTCATCTCCATGCTTCATTATCTAGCCATTGGTAAAACAAATCATATATCAAATAGTATTTGTAGTTGCTTCTACAACAGCAATCCCCACAAACTACCATTTCAATCTACTTTCCTAGAGTTTTCTTTCTCGTCCCTGCACCTATCTTTCAATTTCTTACAAGAAACAATATCTAATTCAGTTTGGTTTTTTTTACTACAGATAGATTTTGCTGCTGGGCAAAATCGGAGGCTGGAAATGGACAAACAGACCACAAAGGGTAACATTATCTTGGCAGTAGCAGATTTTGTTTGGGTGTAAATAATCCCATAGATTTCTTTAGTGTAGGTATGTGAGGGCAGTTAGAAAAATACGATTTAAATCCAGCACAGGAAGAGAACGCTAGTAAAAAAAAATTAAACTGATTCTCACGAATGAAGGCAAGCTGATTCTACCTGCATTTTATTTGGTATTAGAGGGAGGGAGGGAAAATGCTGTCAGGCTTTTAAGATGCTGTTACTAAAATCTATATCGAAAGAGTAGAGTTCCATTAAGTTCTTTGGATTTACTAACTCTGTTTCCTAATCTGCCCTGGCCTAGCTCAAAGTGTTGACATTGGGGGTTGCAGATTTGTCATAATCTCTCTCCTCCAGTTTATGTCTGGAAAGATAAAGCCAGTTATCAGTTTCCCTATACCAAATACTGATTTGGTATTCCCTTAATCTCAGGGTTTTTTTAAAAAAAATATTGCACCATTTGTTGTACTCTCCTTTTTCATCTTCAGAAAAGAGGTTCCTTAAACCTTGCATGCTTTCAGCAATCAAAAAGATAACAGCATGCTTAGGATATTTGATATTTCACCCAGCAAATTTTAATTCTAATTTCTCTTTTTATTCCTCTTTCTTCTAATCACAATATATTCTGCATATATGCTAAATATATAGGTGTACTTTTTTTCCAGTTTTGAACTATTTAATTAATATTTCATTCCATATTTCATTCTAAATTCTTTGTTATTGTTGAGATAAAGACAATTTGTTGTGGTCAACACAGACTAAAGCCTTAAATAATCGATGTAAGAAATACTTTTTTAGAATTCCTTTACCTTTTCCACTATCCATCAGTTGATAATCTTGGTTTGTCCCCACTTTTTCTGATTTCATCTTGTACGAGACAGTGTACAAGAGTGCAGGGTACGAGGCTCTTGTTCAAGTGACAGTTGAAGATCACAATGCCTTGGATATTATCTTACTAGAAAATAATATGTGCAATTGTTCAGTCGTTTAAGCATTCTTTAGCACTCCTTTTTTAGTACTAGAATATAAATTGATATTTTCCAGTTCCTTAGCCACTGTTGTGTTTTTCATTCCAGTTTACACACCATAAAGAACATTCTAACCACATTGTTTTGTAATGTATTAAATATCTCTGTTATAGTTCAAAAAACTCCTTCATATTCTCTCTTTTTTCTCTCTCTTCTTAACTTTCTCTTATGAAAGGATGTTCATTACATAGTCTCAAAACTCCTTATCTGCCCAACTGGCAGTTGAATAATGAGATCAATAATAAACAGGACAAACAGTAACTTGGGCCTTCTAGTTATAAAGCTGATTTAAAGTTGAAGCCTCATTCTCTTTATTATAACTTAACAGGCACACTCAGTGCCAATGGCACTTCTGCAGCAGTTCTCTATCCTACTCTTTTCAATTCTTGCAGCTTCCAGATGTGTTGGAACTACATCTTCCAGAATTCATTGCCAACACGTATTATTATTCCAACATATCTTGAGGATGCCAAGTTAGAGAATTAAAGTTTTTCCCAAAGTGCATGTTTGTATCATTAAAGAGTCAGTAGGAAAAGCCTTTGATAGGCATTGTTACACTGATAATCAGAAATGTTAAATCTTCAAAAAGAAAATCTGCTGGCAATACCACAAAATTCAAATAAATGGCAATGAAACGAAATGCCTGGCTGACAAAACAGCGAATGCCAGGTATGTCAAAAAAATAAAAAATAAGTAAAAGTGATTGAATTTTACTGCACATGTTGCATTCCCTTGAAACTGGCAAATCTTCCAGAGCTATATGGCTAGGGATATAAAAAGCACTTAGAAGTTGTTAAAATTTCTCCCATGCCAAGAGAAATGTATGAAGTAGTGGAAAATTAATATTTATATTTTTATATATTTTACATATATAATTTATTTATTTTATTAATCATATTTCTATGCTGGCCACTGTCCGAGGACTCGGGGCGGCTTACAACAACCGACAGTATACTAAATAGCATAACGTTTATGTTTATGTTTATTATATTTATATACCGCCCCTCTCCTGAAAGACTCGGGGCAGTGGACACCCAGCAAATAAAGTACAGAAATACAAAATTTAAAACAGTATTAAAATCCAATTAAATCAATTTGGCCCATAGTTAAAAACCCTATATTAAAACCCCTAATTTTAGTAATTGAATTAAAACAGTTTTTTTTTTAAAAAAAAGAGTAGGTCAGGCCAGCCCGGCTTGCTGAAACAAAAACGTCTTTAGGGCAGTTTGGAAAGCGCAAAGGTCAGGGATCTGCCGTAATTCTGGGGGCAACTCATTCCAGAGGGTAGGTGCCCCCACAGAGAATGCTCTCCCCCTGGGGGCCGCCAGCCAGAATTGTATGGCCAACGGCACCCTGAGGAGGCTCTCTCTGTGGGAGCATACTGGTCGGTGGGAGGCTACCGGTGGCAGAAGATGGTCTTGTAAGTACCCAGGTCCTAAGCCATGGAGCACTCTAAAGGTGGTAACCAATACCTTGAAGTATACCCGGAAGACCACTGGGAGCCAGTGCAGCTCGCACAGGAAAGGTGTTACATGGGAGCGCCGAGTCGCCCCCATAATATATTATATAATATATAATATATTATATATTATTATATATTATATATTATATATTATATATTATTATACATTTATATATAATAAATATATAATATATTTCATATAACATTGCAAATGTTAAAATAAATAGTTAGCTTCAAAATAAAAGAAAAAGCCATAGTCTGTTTCAGGGGGAAAAAAGCTTTGAAAAAAACCCTTAAGGGATCCTTGGTGACCCCTGACCTTGGCTGTTTTCTTGCAGACATTTCACTACCAACCTACCAGTAGGTGTATTCCTAGAAGATCTTTTTTGAAAACTAACTTTTTTACTAATATAGTTGAGAAGACATTCACTTAAACGTGTATGGATCAACGTTCTGTGCCTGGAGTAATTCAGTCAAAATCTTTGACTTTTTTTTTTTTTTTGCACAGTTAAATTGCCAAAAATATAGCTTAGCATATGAAGGAACTCAGTTTTTCATCTCCAAGCAGATCTAGACACAAAAAATAAAACTGAGGAGATTTTTTTTTAATAGGAAAAAAGCAAGTCTTTTGATAGCTCACAATCTGTGTGGAATATTGGCAGACAAACAGCCTTGACTCAAAGCCCAAAACATGATAAACAATGTCTTAGCCTGTTACTACTAAGCAGGAAACCTTGATGAAATCCAGTTATTATTTATTTATTTATTTATTTATTTATTTATTTATTTATTTATTTATTTATTTATTTATTTATTTATTTATTTATTTATTAATTATTTATTTATTTAGGTTAGTTAGTTAGTTAGTTAGTTAGTTAGTTAGTTAGTTAGTTAGTTAGTTAGTTAGTTAGTTAGTTAGTTAGTTTGTTTGATTTATATGCCGCCTTTCTCCGGAGACTCAGGGCGGCTTACAATACATTAAGCAATAGCCTTCATAAGTTTGTATCTCACCAGGCTCAAGGTCAACCTTGAGCCTCGTGAGATTTGAACTTGCAGTAATTGCAGGCAGCTGGCAACTAAGTGCTACTTTAACAGCACTTAGTCCCCTGCGCCACCAGGCTCTTTTATTTAGAATAGTCTTGAAGCTTTTTGTAACTGGTGTCATCTGATCATTGTCATGACTTTTACAATCACCTTTGGGAGCACACATATTAAAGTATTGCTTCTTTCAAGGGTTGGGTTAACAGAAACCTAGAAAAGTCTCCCAGTTAAATTAACTTGTTAGAGGATCTGAAACTAGGATTTTTTTTTTCCATTCCTCATACCCCCTTTTGTGGCAGTAGGGAGGAGGGACTACAATCTATCAGTTCTAGTGCTTTTATTTTTTGATTGTCAGGTAGTAAATTCACTGTGAAGATGGTCTGAGGGTTGCACAATGCATTCCTCTTCCTATACTTAGTGACTTTTGATTATGGAAAGGGAGGGAGCTGGAACCAGTTGGCTTTTCTTTTCTCTGTCTCTTAATTCCAGGCAACTGTCACTCACTCCTTTACTTCCATTGTATGTGCCTAGTAGCGGAACGGATGGTAATTATGCGCATTTAAACTGTAGCACTTTTCTCATGCTGAAGTTACTGTTGCTTCTGCCACACTTAAAGTAACTTTCAGTTCCCTTCAAAACACCTGACAAAATGCTCAGTGCTTTTTTTCTCTCTCTCTCTGTTAATTAAAATGTCTAAAGAAACTGCTCTGTTCTCTTTCAGGTTTATGTCTGGCTCAAACTCTGTGCATAGTCATTAGATAAACATTTTATCTGCATAACTTCTTTCATCTTTTAGAAATAGATATGTTCTTAACAGCTTCTAACAGCTTCCCAATCTGACACTTTATAAATACTTTGGGATTGCAGAGCCCAGATTTTTAGCAAGTTTCATTGATCTTAATTAAGGGCCCATATAGAACACTTAAGGGTTGTGTGGTGATGTCATGTCTAGTAATTGGCTTAAATTGAGAAGAAACTAAGCACATTGATTTTGGTTAGAGCTAGGAGTTTTGTTTGTGTTATTTTTCTGGTTGCGGATTTGTCAAGTTTGTCAGAATCATACTTTAGTTTTCATATTATGCTAAACCATAGTGAAAGTATGTCTACTTTGAGCTTAGCACAATGTATAAACCAGGTCATTGTCACTTATTCAACAAACCATGCTGGTTTAGCTATGCCATTGAAGTCTATAAAGCCTTGTTTTAAAATACTGATTAAATATTATCTACAAAGCAAGACGATATGAATAAAATCTGAGGAAAAGTTATATAAATTCCAAGAACTTATTTTCATTATTCTTTTTCTCTTTATCCCTTACTCTTAAAAGATACTGACTTTTCCAGGGAACCAAACTTTGTTTCCAGGCTTTGACAAAAGGAAACTGAATGCAGACCATTTGCTTGTTTAGCCTAAACCTTCAAGGATGTATTTACAGCTGAGCGCCATTTTTACTGCAGAAGATTGTATCCAGCTCTTTCAGAAAGAGAGGGAGATGATTCCTCCAGCACTTCTAAAAAGTGTGCTGCCGTAAAATATTGCAGGCATAAAGCCCAGTTATATACCCCAAATAATATGGGGCACATATTCACAACTGAATCCTGTACATAGGTGATGTTAGCCCTTTGATGAATGTTAGAATGTTGAGGTAATATAAAGCATTAAAGCAAAAGCTAAAGAATCATCAGTTGTGAGCTATGATGTGGCTCAGAATGAAACAATGAGAAGAAAATGCAATGATATAATGATGCTGCTCAAGATGCTGTAATCACTTCTAAGGGAGGCTTATAGAGTCTCTATAACTGAGTCCAAGTCTGTTCAGCATTCAAATATGGGCCTATTATCTTTTTGAGATCACCAAGGAACAGTTGAAGGTTATTCACTTTCCTCGCCAGCCACATTTGCATTGAGTGAACCTTGCTGTTCTTTTCTGTTGTCACAGAGAGAGGAGGCAGGGTAAAAATAGGAGCAGCCCTCTTCCTATTTCTGGTAGTGTTGGGCCTCAGTCAGACGGCCCTAGATTCTTCTTCCCCCGCTTCTGCTAGGCAGGGTGTAAATGTGGCGTGAAAGCAGTTTAAAGGGCCGGGCCTCTCTCAAAGCCAGCAGGATATTTGAAACAGTCCCACATCCCCAGTGGGTGGCTGTCACTGGCAGTGTGCTTCCTTAGGCAGAAATAGATTAGCATTCCCCTTTTTTCTGTTAAATCAGCAAAGAGAGTCTAAGTGACAGCTGTATTAAAAACAACAGTGCCTCAGAATGGGATCAGAAGCCATCTGCACCAAGGTTCATGATGAAGAGTCTTTTCAAAGTACTTAGCTGTTTCTTGAGAAATCAAAGGGTGGGGGAGAGAAAGAAAATGAAGGGGTACAAGATTTTCAGCCTTCACTTTTTTAAAAAAAAAACCTGTTTTGCACAACTGTTGTTCTTTTTCTATCTCTCCATCGCAGCAGGATATCTTTCAGTCTGGATGTGCAGTTCTTCCTTCTTCCTGTTGTAGTTTGCTATCTGCCCAGTATCTTTTTTCCTGAATGTTTCATGGTATCAGCTGGGAGCAGGGTGGGATGAAGGAGACATAGATTCCAGACTCCCACCCTTTGCCAGTGGCCTCTGCTGCCACTGCTGCTATCAGACTGGTAGAAATATTTTAAGAAGCCAAAACGCCTTTGTTCTTTTTAATCTCTCCTGCTCCTTGCTGTCCTTCAAGCTTTCCAGGATTTTCAGCTGCATGGCTTGGTTAAACAAAAAAATAATGCTAGAGCTTTTATCATTAACCTGCTCAGCTGCAAATCTTCCCACCCTCTTTCAGCAAATTCACACATATATTTGCATGTGTAATAAGCTGTATTCTTCTGTCTAGAGAGGTGCTCCTGAAAACATTGTACTGTATGGGAAAGAAGGCTTACAGAAATTATATGTGTGCAATTTACATTTTTCATATTATATAAGATATAGAAGTGGACCTGTCATGTGGCTTTTTTTTTTTTTGTGCTCCCTGTAGCTGAAAAGTTTTATTTCATTATTTGAAGGGGGCAGGGGTTTATTTAAAAATATCTCAGCATGGTTTCTTCCAGTACTTTTAGAAGTATACTGTTAGGATTACAACCTTTTCTTTATATTAATTTTCATTACATTAGATATATGTTTCCCAGATTTTTTAGCAATTTACACTTTCTGCATGACCTTATTATTTAACTGTTGGTAATATTCCATTATAATGTTATTGCTTGTTTATTGTTTATTTTAAATGGGAGTGATGTTACAAAATCATTGGCTATAGCTATATTTTGGCATAAGATGCAGAATAGTATAAGTTGGGGTAACCTTTAAACAACGTTTGTTTAACAAGGATTATTCTTTGTTAATACTACAACAGAAAAAAGATAATGGTGGCTTCAGTTATTTTCTCTTGTAAAAAAAATCTGAATGTGTATTTCTTTATCTGTATATTTTAAAAATAATCTCAAGACCAAGTAAACTATTATGTCTTTCTTATTTCTAAATTAGATTTAGTTGTCTAAATCTACCTATGACATATAATACATATATAATATATAATACCCTAATCTAGAAGTCTTAAAGTACAGTGGACCATATTTTTATCTTGGATATTACCCTCAAATAAGTATCTCAAATAGTTTGTACAACTCACATACATTTTTTGCTTCAAGTGACACTTTAATTAATTATGTTTGGTATTAAAATAACATAAATGGAGATATATGACATAATTTGCATCATTTGTGGATTTTACAGATATTCATATTTCATAGATCCCTCTTTCTCTTACTGGTCTGTTACATTGTCTGTTTCATTAGTGCTTAAAGCAGTATCAAAATGTGAAGGTGAGGTGTGAGATGAATGTAGCACTCTGTGGAACTTCTAGATTACTATAAATCATTGTTTACCATTCTGATTTCCTGTTAGCCTCTAAGATTGGAAGTATGGTCAAACTATGGTCTGTAGACTTGTTATAGAGCATAAAGCACTTGGTGCCACTTTAGAAATACTGACAAGCAATAGTTTGTTCTAAACTGGAAGAAAGAAAGTCTGCTATAGGCATTCTTGGGCAACAAAGACAACAGCTTTATGTTATTAGGTGCTGAGACATTGGAAAAAACCCTGACCTTGTAGATGGGAGAAACCTAAAGGCCAACAACCCTGATTGTTCTCATCTCTGCAAATGTCTAATGAGGAGGTTAGAAAGCTGAGTGTTTTTCCCCTTTGTTTTTGTTCTATATGTATGATGAGAAGGAAAAGCCTGGCGGGAGATGTAATACTCATTCATGTTCAGACCAAAGCAAAAAGGGGATGAAAAGACTACAACTCCTATGGGGCCATAGAGCAGTGGTTGCTAGATTTCTAACAATTTGTCATCTTTAGTTAGTTTAGTATATGCATTTGTCCTCAGGGATGGATGGCCTGAACAGAAATAAAATACTAGGCACAGAAAAACAATTGGCAGCCTCTTTACTTACTTCCATTCTGCATGTCATCAAAGCACTTCAGTATTTAAGACCTAAGTCAACTGTTTCTTATGCTGCTGTTTGAATTCAAAACGATTTCTGAGTGAATGTTTGCTTCTGTTTTGCTTCCTCTCTGGAATATCTTGCTTCCTAGATGGATCTGCTCAAATAATTTATTGTAAAAAATAATAATAATAACTTTATTGTCATTGTATACCCATACAAGGAAATTCACTTAACACCTGAAGACCAGGTCCAACACACATAACAATCCCCAAACGCATACACCCCACCACAAAAAAGGCTAAGCTCATTATTTTATTGCCTTATTTTAGGCATGTTAACATATTACATCTCACTATTATCCAGCTTGATCTGCACATCCGTATAACAAAACTCATGTAGCTAATTGCTGTGACTGAAAAAATCAGAAGGAATAGGTAATAATGCTAAGTCACTTCAGCATCTTTTGTTGAAATAAGGATTATTTAGGAGAGTTTGCCTGAGTGGTCCTATTGCTACTATTTAGCCTTCTCCTTTTGAAACTAAAAGGAGATTGAGATTCCTCTTTTTGCAGGGTTAGAGATATTGGGTTTTCTTTCTTTGGAAGAAAACAGCCTTCCCCTACCTGGTGCCCTCTGGATGTATTAATACTGTAACTCCTAGCATTCTTATCTTGGGGAGCTGTAGTCATAACATCTAAAGATTGCCAGATTGGCAAAGGCTGCAATAAAATCTTCTGATATAAGCTTTTGAATATTCAGCTTTTAAAGAAATGAACAAAGAGAAAAAGAAGTGGCCGCTACCATGTTGCAAATAAAATATTACTCACTTTTGACCTTAATTTTGTTCCAACGATGAAATGATTGGTTTGGATTTTACTTTTGTACATTTTATTATGTGCAAATGTGTCCCAAAAAGATCTATGGCCATCTTAGTCTTTTAGTTTTGCTATGACAGGGATAAAGATCTCCTCTTTGCTCAAAGCTTTGTGTTCATTAGTAAACATATGACCAACTCATAATTGTTGGTTCTCCATTGTAACTCTATTAATGGAAAGCTTTTCTTTCCAGTGCAAAAGCTTTTTCTCACTAATGACCAGTTTTGCAGAAAGCCCATAAAGCCATTAAGTTATTCCATCTTTAGTAATATGGAAATATGGTACAGTATTAATAGCTATCTGAATATTAATGTAGGGTAAGCTGGTTTGCTTCTATTTTATTGTTTGCAGCATTCTGTATAATTATGCAAATAACCAAAAGTTTTTTTGAACATTCAGTAGAAATTGCAACAAGGAAGGAGGATTGCCAATCTTCCCTGAATTCCTAAGATTCCTTGTCTCAAACTAGTTAGCAGCACAACAGGAAGTTCTCGTGTAATCTTCTATGGCCATTTTCTTGCTAGCAATTTATAGGACTACTCGTTGCCAGCAAAAAGAATGAACTCCATTCTGGCATTATTCCTCAGTGATGTTCTATCCTTTTTGGTCAACATCTTTGGCCAAAGGGAATCATGCACAAATCAGGATTCTGTACAAAGAAGAGTGAAGCTTTTTGAGTCTAGCTAGACATTGTTAATGTTTGCGGTATTTAATATTTGCTAAAATTAATACTGAGGACTTGCCCAGAGAGTTCTAGCCACCTCTTCCTCCTTTTATTTGAGCGGCCTGGGGTCCTTCAAAAGATTTGAAAATTTGATTGAAAAGCCAGGCTGGTACGATCTTGCAAATCAAGCCTACAGAAATTGACAAAAAGTCTCTAGGCATTTGAAATGATTTAAGTCAAATTTGATTTTAAAATGTGGAGGAGCAGGAAAATGATATTGAGATCTGCTTATATCTGCAAAGGCAAAGCTGGAAGAGAAGTGATGGACTACAGAGGAGGTGCAATAACCATATCACTCAATGTTGCATTGCTTGTGGTTATATACAGGAGCAGCTTACCTGGCCTACATGCCCTGAAGAGATGCTGCAAAATAGCATAGATTATATACACGTTATTAAAATAAAATCCTGTCAATTTGAGTAACTAAAATGCCTTTAATCTGAAATGTAAAATTATGACAGACAACTGATTCTGAACTGAAAATGAGAGAAAACCAGCATGGAGATGAAAAGCTTCAGGGAGTCAATTTAATTTGGCAAAGGATTTAAGTTTCTCTTTTCTTATTCCTAGCATTTAGAATATTAGAGTGGGAGCATCTCAAAAGAAGAAATCCTGCAAAATGTTGATGCTATTGCAGCATTTTAGATGCCAGAAAGAGGAAAAGCGAGACAGACATCTGGTTTTTTTCAGCACTGTTTTTTCCTCAAATGAGTTTGAGATAAGTTCTTGGGAAAGGAGGAAGAACTATTGATGGCTGGCAGCAATGCTATGAGTGCTCCCCATGCTCGGACATGCCCACACATAAGTACATGCATACCAAAAAGCTCAGTACTCAGTTGGAAGGAATTTGGGCTTGTCTCAAATTGGGATGCAATGTTTCACCCCAGAGAAGTTTATAATGTAAATTAACGATTTCAGATTTTGCTTCCATCATTAGTCAATATGTTATACTTCTTCCAGGACCTTAATAGCTCTTTATAGAGAAAGTGAGACCTGATTTATATAGAGGTACTATCTCTGATCAGAATCTTGTAAATCAAAAGAATTACTCAGGATATACATCAGAACTTTCTGAAGACAAATAGGAATAGAGATATGATAAAGGAAGGGAATAAATAGCTCTTATTTTCATCACTGGAGGAAGGGAAATGTTGGAACAGAATTAAGATACCAGAAATAGCTAGTACAAAACCAATAACTGGATAACAAAGACAGGATTTCCATATCCAAAGATCAGATAAGACTATTATGTTATTTATTTAAAAAAACAGAATGGGAAACAGCTCCTTACTCAGAATAGAATTGGAAAGTATTATATGAAATTTAGTGCCTAAAGGTGTAAACATCTTACTGTCTTACAGCAAGAGCAGCAAAGAGCCTTGTGGCACCTTAAAGATTCATTCAGTACAAAGTTCTGTAGACAGATTAACAAGTTGCTTCGTATAAATCATTTTCTGGCTTCTCTCTCTGTTTCCTAAAATGCAAGTGCTTGGTCTCTGTCTGAACTCGTTAGACTCCTTTCAGAACTGAATTAGAAAGAAGCTGGTATAGATGAATGAATGTTTACCTGCCCCCACACTAGTAGAACTACAAATCTAGAAGTCAATCTTTAAAAATCCAAAGTCTTATTCTAAATAACATACAATATTAGCTTGATTCCTTCAATTTTCAGTCTTCAGACATCCATTGTAAATAGATCAATCAACCTATCAGTATGTCTTTAGCAAAAAAAAATCTAAAGATACTGCTAGATACAAAATACCAAAACATGTAACTGCTTATGATTATAGCAAATATATCAGAGTAAATGGTGTTGCTGTTTATGTGCCAAACAAATTAATGTCAATGCAGCCTATAATCACAGTATATTGAAAAAACAATCACATTGTAAAATTACTATGGAAAGCAACAATCCAAATATATTGTGACCTTCTCAATAGTATATTCAGTAGCTATAAATCTGACAAATGCAAGGTCCTGTAGATAGAGAAAGGTTGACCAGACTTTAGAAAGCACATTTAGAGCCATGCAAAGGCTCTAAAATGAAGCCATTGCTCTCCCTTCCCCAAATATGATATATCATAATCTCTGGAAGCAGGTGGGGTCTGGATAAACAGTGAGAGGCTGTTTTTAGAGTAACTCAAGAATGTCTTCCGATTTTAGTTACATTGGGGGTAATAGCTGCACCAGTTTTACTGAAGCCCCATCTATTTTTCAAAGTATCACCTTCTGTTGATTCCAAGGGTGAAGTATGGTTTTCAATCAGACAAAAGGTTTCATGGCTTGAGTCACTACGGTACATAACAACTTGATTTTTGCTTTCATTAATGCATATAATTGCTGTTCAGGATACTAAGGAAAGAGCAAAATAATATTTGGGTCTCTATTTTGTAGATGGTGACATAGAGAAGCCAGACCTATTTAATTAGTTCATGCCCTTTTTATTTAAAGTGAGGTTCCACTTTTAGGGTACATTTAATTTGTCTAGATGAACCTATTTATCCTTAATGACAACGTGACAAAGAATGAAATCACGAAACCATGAGTTCAATCTTCCTAGGATTTTCCGTCTGTTCTTAACTTTTTTTTTCCTGCCAAACTTGACTGAGTTCACTCATGACATTAGCTTCATCATAAATTGCACTTAATAATAAGCAGCTTGCATCTTAAGTAGGATGTATTAACTGGGTACAAATCTTGGTTTATAGGAGCTCTGCATGTATTAAGTGAGATGAATATTAAAGCAAAAGTATTGTTTAATTATAACTATGATATATGCAAAGGAAAGTCAAGGAAACTTCATGCCAGAAAGAATACTTCTACTAACTGTTAAGAAACCCCAGTTTGTGAATCTTCCTTGGAGAAATAGAAACTAAGGGGTAATCAAAACCTTGTTTTAAATATTATTTTATTCTCATTGCTTTGAACCAATTTGTGATATATAACCTTTGGGTTAATCAAGTTTAGCTTTATTAGATTCTTTTCATTGGAAATTGCTAATTGGTTACTCTTTTAAGCCATTAAAAATTATGTGACTAAACTTGTTCTTTTCGCTATGTCACACTTCTTTCACTTTTTGTGCCTGTAGAATTCTAAAATATAAACCTTGCAGATTATTCATTGGACACAAGGGGATACAAAACAAAATACCCCCCTAAAGTGCAAGTGCCAATTACTACAATTATATTCCTTTATGGGAGATAGAAAAGGTGCCATCTGTTTTGTCCTGCACACATCTTGTTAATTAATATATGTCTTACTTAGACTACTTCATTAGTGTCTTATTATTCTCCTAACACAGTGGTTGCCATCTACTTTTCACACATCTTCCTCTCTGCTGACTTCTAGATCAGATGGTAGGTGGCAAATAAAAATTGGTCCCAGTTTCTCCAGGATTTTTCAACAGATGCGGACCAACCTTTATGAGTTTCAAATAGCGGTGTCTCTAATACAGTTGTATATAAATTTGCATGTATGAACAAACCATATTATTCAACTTTCATCATTATATATGATTTTGATTTTTACAAGGGCCACCTTTTTAATTCAAGCTGAATTAAATGCAAAATGCATCCTCTCCTTTGTTGTTGACCTTAACAGGGCCAAAAATAAGTTTCCATAATGTGCTCATGAGGTTCCTGCATAAAATAGATGTTTTCTTGATTCTCAATATTCCACTTGCAATACATCTACAGTACCTCCTCTTGCTATCAAGTTGTTTTCTTGAGAAGGTGAACCAGAATGATGTGGTAGGCATGAAAAGGCCCAGCTTTGAATCCTTAAATCTTGGGCTAATTTTTTATTGAATTCATACTTACTCCAAATAGACCTCGACTTTTAGCCAGTCACTTAACGACTGTTCAAAGTTATGACAGAGTTTTAAAAAGCTATACGCAACCTGTTTTTGAAGCTACAACTGCTACTCCTCCCCTCCCCCCTTCACTGTCACATCTACGACCAGTTGCAGCATCCAGCAGTCAGGTGACTGCAATTGGGGCTTTTTTTGCCAATTTCTCACATTTTTTTGCCAGTTTCTGGCAAAGAAACATGGATTGAATATGCTGGATTCTTTTAACAACCCCATTATTTGCTTCATGAGCACATGATTCACTCTATGAACAGGATGACACACTTTATGATTGTCATAAAAATGGTCACAAAATTGACTCCAGTCACCTGGTGCCTTAATTTATGAGTGCAGCAACTTATGACTGAAATTCTAACCTCTATCGTGGTTGCAAGTCAAGGACCAACTGTGCTATTGTGATCCTGAAATTCAGGCACGCTCATGAATGCACTATGCACAGGTCACAGGAGGGCCCTCCGGTTATTCCAAATGCATTTCCTTGGCACCCTTCAAAGACTTCTGGTATAAAATTGCTCCTGCAGGTCCTTGAGTTAAGACCTGTCTCCAGATGGTTGCTTGGCCCCCATTCTCTTTTACATGTCATGCGAATACGAGATGCCTGTCTCCAGCTTTATTGTCTCCAGCTTTGTCACCATATATCAGTCCTTTCTTCATCCTAGCAACAACCGCTTATCTCAGCCTAGCACCCTGCAGATCCCAGCCTCAGCCAGGCTTCTGCTAAACAAACAGACAAGCACCAACAAAACTAATTATTTAATGCCAAATATATTATCCACACAGCAAGCTTCAGGTTACAATAAGCAATTAGTGACTGTAGCTCCAAACTCACTTGTGAAAGCTTTGTTCCATTGTGATAGTCCAATCTTCAGTCTTTCATTCATAGATGCATATGTATACGGATGTCTCTGGCAAGAAGAGGTGAAAGCTATAAATGGCAATTACTTTTTATTTATTGGGAGTTTAGTTTAAAACATTCAGATTGAGAAAGAGCCCGTGCCTTAGATAAGGCAATTCCTCTGAGATAGATGATGGTTCAGCTAACTAATGGAAGAAAAAAACGTTCAGACCAGTAATTAGAATGAAAACCCCCTCCAAATAGTATTAGGAAGAAATGGAAACCATAAAGTTTTCTGAAATATTTATAAGGAAAATAATTAATGGGAGAAAATTATTAAGAGGAGGACCTTCCCCTCCTTTTTTTTTTTTTTTTTTTTGGTCAGCTTTACACATTTCAGGAGACTTAATATATATTATTGTGAAAGCATGATTATAACCCCCTCCCCTTGAGATGGATGGCAGAGGGATGAAGCCTATTGGAGAAAATGTGCTTATTGCTTATGGCTTATTGTATCAATTTTTCTGTAAGAAATATCTTGGCTATGCTTGCCAGTTCCCTAAATGTGTTCCAGCCTGATTTAGCTGTCAAGCAATTCAAAGTGATCCACAACAGTGTCCATTTGTTTATGTTTTTCACTCTAAAGACTTTGCAATATTGTATAAGGTAAGAGGTCCCTACTTCAGCTAAGAAACGTGGAGCAGGGAGTGACACTGGTTGAATATAACTGGATTGTAATGATTTTCTCCTTTAGGATGGAGTCGGAAAGGTGATATTTCAAATATGAAATTAGTAATATTCTTCCTTCTTATTCTATTCTCGTGAAGTCCATGAACCAAGGAGATCATATTATTATATAGGCACGGTTGCAGAGTCTTAATACTCTGGATTGCAGCAAATCTGTCTTTCCCTTTAGGCTAACCCATTGCCTTTGCTCAGTCAGTCACCGCTGGCTGATCCTTTCTTTGGAATAGTGGAAAATATCTGTAGCTGAGAGTTGAGTTGTAGGTTCTTGGTGTTCTATAAGCTTGCTTTTCTTCCTGCAGACATTTCATTACCACCATAGATAACTTCGTTCCCCCATATACGGCTGATGCTACCTAGCCTGGCAATGAAACAACCATTAAAAAAAAAGCATACTCAGAGATCACTAAGAACCTAACTTATTTAATTCTCTTTTTGACTACTTTCGTTTTTTAATTCAGTAAATGAAGAAAAAATAAATTGCCATCCTTGTGATAATAACATGATGGTTGTCACTCACTCTGTCTACACTTGACTTATTTAGTGGGTTTGTATACTGCTTCAATTGCAGCCAAGTGATTTACGTACCTTATTCTATAAAATAAGATTTTAAACATACATTGAAATCAAGCAAGGAACAAATGGCTCACAATTCTGTGCCAAGGACAACAAGCAACTCAGTTCAAAGAGAATGCTACACTGTAAAAGGGGACATTTCATAATGTTTCTATATCAAAGGCCTCTATAGTCACCTTTGGCCAGCTTTTAATCACCTTTCTATAGCCCAGTCAGGTTAAGTAATATGGCTGTTAAGGAGATTGCTGATGCAATGTATGTGATAGTCTGCTCTGCTAGGGAACTTCAGTTCTCTTTCTAACTCAGCTTGGTGTCCGATTGATCCTAGCAAAACCTCAACATATTGGAAATATGATTCCAAAATAAGTTATAGTATGTGTGAATATGCACATCAGGGTAAGTAATAATCTAAGAAATAAGATGGACAGTTTTTGTAATGCTGAGATCTGTGAAAGAAAGTACTGCTGCATCTTCAATTTCCCAATATATTTTTCTCCTTGTGAAAGAGGCTTTTGTTTGCCTGTTACATGAAAAGTATTCTCTCTTGGAATTTAGCTGAAGAATGGGAAACCAGGGAAGCTGCAATTCTTAGATTATTTGTACTCTGAAAATGAAAATACTCTTTAACCAATGCCAGAGCTAAGGTAAGGGCATAATACTGCTCATTCCATCCATGAGAATTTCACCAAATGTTCAACATTTGGGGAACAGGAGTAAAGCTACTTTGCTATCAGACTGAAAATAGTAATAAAGCAATGCAAAGAAAATTTGCAGTACAATGCTTAGCACTATTCAGGGCCAAATTATAAACAAATAGTAGCTAAATAACCTTTTGTAAACAAGAAAGCTGTTGTAGAAGACTGAAGCTCCATACTCACATTTCCATTCCACCAAATTATACCTTCTTGCCTGGAGTTGCAAAAACATGAAGTGCAATTTGCTCAAACCTTTTGCAAAATTAAAAGTGCCCTCATTCTCCTTTTTAATCCTAGCTTTTTTATTTTTGAAGTGACTGTCCCAATTCAGTCATAAACATACTTTCTTCTAATACCATTTTCCATTCTTCCATTGCCCTATTGTATAAGCCAACATTGAGAGAATGGTTAGCATCAGTGGTGGGTTGCTACCGATTCACCCTGGATCGGGCAACCTGGTAGTGGCAGCAGGAGGCTCCACCCACCCACCCAGGCGCACATGTGCACCCCCATGAGCGAACTGGTAGCAACGGGTTTTGAAACCCAACCCTGGCTAGCATAATGCCTGCTTCTAGTTTCACTAAAGTGCCCCAACGTGACCAAGCCAACACATAACATTCCTGGTTATTTTAATTTTGCAAAATATCATTGGAGAAGCCATACAACAAAGAACATGCTCTTCCCTCATTTCTAAGAACAGAGAGGCTTAGTGGATTAATCTGTGTTCTGGGACCATGAATCAAATTACAAGACAGGATTATTATTAAGACTGAGGCTGCTTATCAATTCTCTGATGGGAAATTGGTCCCTTTTGATCAGAGCAATAGCAGAAAGTGTCTATAGCAAATCTATTTCAGAGCAAAGACATGGGAGAGGAGATATGGCTCTAGTGACAGATCATCTTTTTAATGTGAGCTTTTCCTTGAGGTAAATTTTGCTGTGTCAGACCTACTGAAGAAGATTTCAATGTCAGTTTTGTAGGGTTATTTCATGCAATGCTTGCATTTCTGTTGGAATTCTTTTGTGTGTATGCATGTTTCCTCAGATAAGTATAAAAGAATAAAGGAACCCATTTCATGCCAATTCAAACTATTGGTCCAACTGCCTTGTTACTTTAATCTCCAACTAGTCTTAATTCTCCTTGATAGAGGATCAGATTTTTCCAATTCCCAAATAGTCCTCAGTACTTACTGAGGAAGTTCCCTTAGCTATGGACATGATAATCATCCTATGATTCGGCACTTTTACTGAAGTGGAGACTCAATCCTGGGTCTTCTTGGTTGCAATTCAATCCTTTAAACACTGCACCCCACGGGATCATCAAAGCAGAACATTAGGTTGGTTCTATTTTTGCTGCCTTTATTTTTGTTTCTTAGCATTAGATGTGAAGATTATAGGTGATTGAAGATTTTCCCATCAAGTTTATATCAGAGAGAAGAAAAGGCTCCTCTGTTTGATATTTTTATCAAATGCCTATATCTCTGGTATGAAATAAAATATTTAAGATGTGTTTAAGGCAACATTCTTGTCTACAATAATCTGAGTTTGCCTAAGAATCTTCTGTCAGGTCAATCCAGGTGAAAAATGAAAGGTTGAGTGTCTAAGGATTTAATAGCTGGAACCCTGACGTGGTATATTTAATATTGCACCTAGTCTGGCATATGAAAAGTTACAAATTTCAGGAATATTGCTCTTTCAAAAGCACAGCAGTAATTTTTGTACCAGAAAAAGTATAACCATTCCTCTTTACTGTCACCAAACACAGTTTGGCTATGAATACACAGTTTGCAACCCAGAGCATTCATTTGTGTCTCTCTTCAAGCAGACTTATCATGTAAACAATAATCACTTCCATTTGGAATAAACCTGAATTAAAATAATAGACAAGTTTAAAATAAATGATAAATTTTCTCTTTGGTGATAACAACCTATGTGGAAGCCTCCTTAAAACCCCTAGTGCAGTGATGGTTAACCTTTTCCCGACCGAGTGGCCAAAACCCATGCATGTGCATGAATGCGCACGCACCCAAATCCCAAAAATGCATTGCGCATGTGGCCTCTGCATATGCCCCATCATCCTGCACATGCACTCGTGGCCACCTGCACATGCCCCGACCCCCGTGCATGTGCACACACACACTCCGCACAGGCCTCGACCCCTGCACATGCGTGGCAGAGACCTGATGACCAGCTGGCCGGCGGGAGGTGTGCGCAGATATGCAGCAGAGCTTAACTGGGGTGACGGCTCATGTTCCCACAGAGAGAGTGTTGCGTGCCACCTGTGGCACATGTGCCATAGGTTCGCCCTCATGGCCCTAGTGTTTTACATAAAGATATACAGTTAGAAGAAATTATTTAGACTATCATGTTCAATCAACTGCTCAGTGCTGGAATCCAACAAGCTCTTCAGCTTTGCTTGAACTTGTCCTATGAAGACAACTCCACCTCTTTTTAGGTAATCAGTTCCATTTTCCATCTATTTTAATTGTGAAAGAAATTTTCTCAACACTTTAGTGGATGATATTCCTGTGTTCATTATTCCAAGTCCTGCACTCTGAGAATAATAGGGAGAAGATCCTGTTATTTTTCTGTACGTCATCCCTTCAGTATTTAAAAATGTGGTGTCATATGGATTTTTTTTAAAACCTATCCTGAGGCTACATAGTTGCTGTTATTAATATCCATTCAATGTTATTCATGGAAAGAATGGCTCGGATACCATTCAGTCAGGTCTTACTGGCAAATTGATAGGGGGTTTTTTTCAAGGTACATTTCAGATGCAAACATGCAAACATTGATATTACTTGTAAATATCAATCACCATTAGTAATAGATGCCCAGTTTGAAAATGTGGGGGGTGGGGGTGGGGGTGGCTTACCTCAAAATTTCTTCCCACCAGGAGAGTTTTATGGACATTTTGCAACCATATCAAAATACTTTATTATGTAAAATAATCCAATAACAGAGAAAATAGTCATGAAGAATACTTGATATAATTTACATAACACTATTAATGTAAGCTGAATCTTCCTATCATGTTCTATTTGTAGTAAAGACAGGAGAACAGATAAGATAGAACTTATCCTTACTATTTCTGGCATAGAGATTGTCATGGAAAGCAGTATATAAAATCACAAATGCTGAATACAATTGCAAACTCTGATAGAGTCTTTAGCCTGGGTTCTTTCAGTAAACATCCATTAAAATTCTTGTAGCCGTAGTTAAATGAACTCCATTTTCCTGGCATTTTGAACCATTTAGTTTTTTTCTCTTCTGCTCAGCACCTCTCACCTCAACACTTTCCCTTCTCAATGCAAACATTATGAAAGTATAAAAGTTGCTAAATATCTACTTCTATGATATTTAAATGGGATGCCATGCAGAGAATCCCTCTAGGTAGCTGCTTTGGTTCAAAGCCAAGCCTGCATTTGTTATACAGAGAATTCATTATAATACATTAATATGTAACATGTGGCATTATATCTCTATCTGTATTGCCATTATTTAGTGATACAGTCATTTATTATGTTTTGCATTTGCATCATGTTCACCATAGTTTCGTAAAGAACCATAAATGATTAATTAATCTGCAAAATATTCTTATAAAAAATTATGGTTTTTAAATACTGTAAAATTATCCACTTTAGGATTGCATATCCAAAACAATGAAAATTGTCTTTTCGTAGTATGTTCTTAATAGAAAAAATCTCATTCCCTCTTTTATTATCTGATTATATTTCACTTCTAAAGCTTCATTTTTTTCATTGTGCTTCATACCCATGGGATTTCAGCAGATTAATTTTATTTAGGATATTAGCTAATATTAAAAAAACCAGAATCTCTATTTATCCAGCACATTTTCTGTTTTTAAAAACTAAGCATTGCTGGAAGTGTCAGCCAGGCTAATAGATATGCTGAGATTTGTAGTCATTAAAAATGCTGTCAAAAGTTTGTTCAGGAATACTGTCCAAAGCAGAGAGATCATCTTCCATTTGCAAAGCAGCTTCTCCCAAGTTGGCATCCAAACAGATGTACTGAGCTATCTTTCATTAGCCCAAACATAAACAGAAGAATCAGGCATTAACTGCTACCAATAGTAGCAAAAAATGATAAAATATTCATTGTAACATCTGGATTTAATCTCCACTTGGGTCTTGACATCCTGAGATCATAACAATTTCTTCATTTAACGCTGATTACCACAGGTGCCTAGATGCCTGGATCATTTAAGTCTTCATTCAACACATTTTTAAAAATTAAGATTAAGGAGGTGTTTTCTAAAGTTTCTTATAAGGATTGTTTATCCAGAAGTTCCTTATCTGGTAGAGCAGTTAAACTGCTTCACTAGAAACATGGAGACTGGTATTCTGTCCTTCCTCAGGCATGAAAGGGAGAGATCTTCTTCTCAGCCCAAGCGGTGGTTGTTGTGGGGAACACAGCATTACTATATGTACACCACATTAAAAAGACAAGAAAGATGAAGGAGCCATTTCCTCTGCAAACTCACAACATATAAATGAAAATTAAATTCTCTTATCCTTTTGCAAGAGAATGGGGGAGAAAAAGGATTCTTGAACCTTTCCCATCTCATTGGTTGGAGGATTTGGCACAGAACTCTCAAAATCAACCTGTAAACCTAAAGTATATTCCTCCCTCATCCAAAAAAGTGAGTAGAGTTCACTTATGGGTGCATTCTTGTAAGGCCACACAGGCACATGTAATCTTAAACCTTTGACTTAGATTTTTTTAAAAAAATGAAATCATTTTAGCCTCCTCATTTCTGTAGCTTTGAAGCAGCTAGCGAAACATGACAAGATAGCCTGGTAGGTAGGAAGGAAGGAAGCATGCAAATTATCTTCATTAGAAAATCATATATATTTAATATTGTATTAAGACAAAGATATAAAGAATGGGAAAAAGGAAAATAAAATGCATTGTATCTTTTCACTGCTTGATTTTGGAACATCTTGCAGCTGATTAGGAAGAAGTCACATTTGGACAGCAGTGTTGTCCACAGGCCCGTCAGCGGCCTGTGCAGCTAGTAGCTGATTCCAACAGCGAGAAGGCTGGTGTGGTTCTGCGCCAGCAGCCTGTGCAGCTGGCACTCAAGTCGGACAATGAGGAGGCTGGAGAAGATGTGGTACCAGAGGCGGGGATTCATCCAGGGCTCTTCAGAACCTCCAGAAGCTTCCATGGGTGAAGAGGAAGAAGAGGAGGCACCTCTTCTCAATGTACGGGTGTGCAGAGCTGCAAAAAGGCAGGAGTAGCTCCTCAGGAAGAGGTCTCCTTGAGAGTAAGGCTTGGGGTTAATTGGCCACCCCTTAGTCTATTTAAGGACAGACGACGACTGAGGCAATTTGCAGGGAACAATTTAGTTCACTCTCCTTCGCGTCTGGATCTTAGTTGTTTTATCAGCGTCCTGCAAATTGCTTCTGGGCTTTCTGCCAATCTTAGCAAGATTACGATTATTTATTCTTTGGATTCTTGTAGGTTGTTAAGAAAGTTAATTAATAGCCTTTGTTTGAAAAATACCGATTTAATTTAGTAAACTAAGGTTTGTACAGACTTTGTCTGTGCTGCGTTCTTTGGGTCCATAGCTGGAGCAGAACAAGCAAACTGGGTACTTCCTTTAGCACAGGGGTGTCAAACTCGATTTCATTGAAGGCTGCATTAGGATTGTGTTTGCCTCAGGGGAGGGGCCAGCTCAACATCACTTCTATTGGGGGCACCTGTGCCAGCGAAAAGAGGCTCCCGAGCTCCATTTTTGGCTGCCATGGCCTCCTGCAACCCTCTGTCAGTGAAAAGAGAGTTGTTTTGGTTGCAGAAGGCTGTGGCAGCTGAAAATGGAGCTCAGAAGCCTGTTATCACTGGCAGAAGCATCACAGGCCAGTCTTTGCTGTTTCCAGGGCAGCCCTGCAGGACAGATCCAAGTACCCCACTGGCCAGATCCGGCCCCTGGGCCTTGAGTTTGACACACCTGCTTTAGCACTTCTAAAAAGTTTAAATTTAACTTTTTTTAAAGTTAGGTTTAAAAGTTAAAGATGTGCTTCCACATATTATATCCACTAGTGAAAACAGTACATATAATATCAATTATTCTAGTTTCAGGGCTTGCAAAATATTTAGTAGTTGCCTTTAAAAAAGCTGCAGAAGACCCAGATTATTATGTATGATGTATTACAGGTAATGAATGTACACTAAGAATTCATTCATGTTCCAATAATTTTGATTGCCAATTCTCTTGTCCGTTTTTGGGGTAGTTGACACACTTCCACATTGCTGATATCTATTCATAAATTTAAGGTGGTATATGATGAAGATATTTCTTTTCAAACTATCTGAAATGTCACAGAAGCTGTTACTTCGTTTAATGTTGTACAAGGCCAGCAAAATGCAGTTCAATGTGTCCTTAAAACAATGGGACAAATTTGAGATGGACACAGAACCTATATTTATGCGAGGACTACATTATACAGGCTTAAAGAGAGCAGTTGTTTTCTTTCCTGTTTTGTTTCACAGCTGGCAATAGAACCGCAACTGGGCATATCATTCCACCCCTTGCCATCTGCTAGAGCAGTGTTTCTCAAACTTGACAACTTTTTAAGATATGTGGACTTCAACTCCCCAGTCAACCTGCTGGTTGGAGTCCAGGCTGAGAAATGAGAAATGATTTGTCTCTTGAATAGTGTGTTAACCACCAATTAGAACTTCAGGAAACCAACTACCTTATCCATTGGTTGATGTCCCTATTTGCAACCTCAGACGAGACAGCCAGTTTGGTATAGGGATTAAGGCACCAGGAAACCATGAATTCTAGTCCCATCTTAGTCATATGGGACCAGTTACTCTTATAGGGATGTTGTGGGGAAAATAGGAGAAGGATGAATTACTAGGTAGATTTGCCACCCTGAGTTATTTATAAAAATGGGGACGGGGAAAGGAAAGGGCAGACTACCGCCATAAAGACATGCAACCAGTCAACCACATCCCAGTATTTTCCTATATGTAACCCATCTCTGATTGTTCTAGCTGCTATTCCTCATACCCATCTCTCTAATTGATGGAAGAAGCCACAGTGATTGAACCTAGAGCTTGTTCTCAAGTGAAATTGCTACTCTTGTAAATGCCATCCGGCAGGCAGGATTGAATCATTAGAAAAGCCAGGGCACAAGCGGGCCTTGCAATATGCTTGAAATAAACTGTCTCCCAAACCAGTTTGTACATCTTTACCTCTTTTCACATTTCCAGAAAGAATGGCAAAAGGCCTTTATTATTTTTTTTCATATTAGTACTTTATGTTATCACAGAATCAAGCAATACCTCATCATAAACTATTTTCCTCTGTTATGCTGTCATTCACAGAAATAACTGCAGATTCACAGAACTATACTTTATTGAAAGCAATTGGGTTTGATTGTTTCTTGATAGTCCTGGCCCAAGAAACCTGTTTCTCAAAGAAATGTTTCTGAAAATCTTAACTTACAATCTTTTCTTTTATGGTTGTGATCTGTTTGCAATCCAACATTTTTGACCAAACGTTTTTCTTTATCATTTTTATATACTTAGGTCCAGACCAATAGTTTTTTTGAGACAGTTTTCCTCAAGTGGCCAAATGCCAGAAAAGAATATTTGCCTAGTTTAATCATCAAATGCAAATATGGACAGACAGATAAATTTGATTGAGGAATAGCAGAATCGGACTATCTAAAACGTTAACATAGTAGGAGATGCAAGAGGGTGCATTTCTCTTATATAGATACATTTCTTAAAGATCATTTCTAAATTGGATGCATTAACCATAGCTTCAACAAGAACCAGAAGAATGATATAAAATCTCAGAGAAAGGTATAGTTAGTAGCATCCATATTTCTAAGAGAAAAGCTTATAGCAAGATAATGCAAGGCAATAAACCACTTTACTTGCATTCCATCTAAAAGCCAGTTTATGGAAATGGATGGAAAACTATGAGCCGCTGTAGGAAAATAAAGGGGGTTCAGCATGTTTGGAAAAGCAGCCTCTGAGGACTTGTATATAGAGTCATTGAGGAAATTTGTAAAAAAATTCCCTTTATCAGAGCAGGCTTTCCTCTCTGTCCTTTCTCCTAAACACGGTTGGATTACAGCCTTAATTCTTTGCTTTCTGCCATTTTTACTTTTTGCTCTTTTTCTTTTTTCCAGCTTTGACTTAATTCCCTCTTTATGCAGTGGACTAGAACTGTGGACAAATATTCCAAATATGTCTCATTGGAACATAGCTTTGAAGAATATAGAAGTTAACAGAGTTCTTTTAAAAAGTGCTGCTTTTCACATACCATAACTTCAAGAGAAGCCACCGACACCAAGAGGTCAAATAGCAAACGGTGACCCACTGGCCTCCAGACTGAAGGGCTTCAAGAAATAAAGATCATCTTTTAATGGAATGATTTTTGTTCAAATCCTCTTACATCTTTACCCACTTTGAAAATTCACTTGATGAGTCTATCCATTTTTTTAATTTGTCTTCTTTTTCCAGTCAAGTGATTTAGCATTTCTGTGTGCTCCAATACCAACTTTATTCAAAACAAGTTAGATTTATTTGCGTATAAATCAATGGCAGCTTGTGCTTCAGAAGCACTAGTTATTGTCTCTTAGCTTTCCCAAGAAAGGCCAGAACTATTCAATTTTTTAAAGTCATACCTCACTGTTCAATTAGAAACTCTAGTAATAGGTTAGCATAACTTTGCATGTAGTGCCAAATATATAGTGTCTAAGTTTCTTGTAGAATTTTATGCATTGTTGGTTTCCCAATTCCCAGAGAATTAATGATATTGTAGGTTGTTTTGATGCAAAGTTCTTACATCATAAAATATAACTTTCCAGGGGTTGACTGGATATATTTTTAAAAAGTAATAGCAGTGATTAGCCAGTTATATATTGCAGCCAAGACACACACACAGATGTGTCTATGAAATCATGAGGAAGCAAGCTTGATTTGAAGATTTACTATTGATATTGCAGTTGTTACTCCAAGTATACATTTCTTATAGATTGATATGTGCAAAATAGTTTTTTTTAAATGACATGTCGCTATTTACTATCCCAAAAAGAGAACATTTAGTATGTTAAGCCTCTTCAGTATTTAACTTCAAAGCTGCTGTCTTTGTTTATTTGATCATTAACAGTTTCCTGGTTGCCTGTGGTCTCAGCTTTGTTATAAACATTAGGGCTAGTTAAAACATGGGAAAGTGATACTTTGCACAGTGCTTTTGCTGAAGCAAATTTCCTTGAAGCATTAAGCAAACTATATCCTCAGGAAATTTGACATGGCTGCTTCAAAACTGGAGTATTCCCACAAGTACTTTTGCTGGGATTACCAGCAACTGTGCGTGCTCATGTCCATATCGGCAGTCGGAGAATAATATCAAAATTACAATGCTGAGCCTTGTGGAAAAGGTAGCCGCTTTAAATCATCACTGAGGGTTGCTCTATTCATGTCAATATACCTGCGAAGCTCCCCTTTTTAATGTTTTATACAGTTCTTTAAAACAGGCAAATAATATACTCTGCTAGATGCATAAAGAAATACTTTTATGGGAATGGCTCCCTTTGAAAGATAAGATGAGGTTCTGTTTATGGCTGAAGAATGCATGTGCAAAAATGTCAAGCTTTGTCACTGAACTCATGCTTTATATAAGACAACCAATTTTATTTCAACTACAGTAATTTTAATGTCTCATATCCTCTTGATTTCAAATAGACACTACTTAACTGGGAGCTAGATTAAGTTTCTTCTTTTCCATAATAGTAAACAAATTTTAGTTGGTATTTCAGTTAGTCTACATTAATCCAAGGCTGAATCTTTTGGATGAAAGTATTTTTGTACTGTTGCCTATCCTCTGAGTCATGTTGTAGGTGTGAGTATAATTCTCAAACTCCCATATCTTCCATATAAAAGGTTCCAGCAACCTTTGAAGTCACTTCACTAGTATCTAATGTCTGATTCATTGTTATAGCAGAAGTATTAAATGTCCTCATTAATCAAAGGTCCATGTCACCCAACTGCATCCTATAACTCTGCTAACTAGCTCATTCTCTGAATGACAGAACTTGACTATCCACATACTTGTAAAGGTTGTTTAAACAGGCTTGGAGGGAAAGCCCAAGTATAAGAACCATTGTGTAAGAACCACACAAGAACCATTGTGTACAAGGTTCTTCATATTAGCTTCCCAATCATTGCCTATAAAAAAGATTCCTATTAAAAGAATCTTTAAAAAATTAAAATGAGGTAAGGCATGAACTAGCATGTATCAAAGGAGATCCTGCTGGTGAGTTAAGGAGTCCAAGGTATTCATTTGATCATTTGATTGTACTTCCTTGCAACTTTTCCGGAACCATTGTACAGATTTATCTGAATTTACATAGAATTAGAAATGCAACAAGCACACTCTATTGTTACAGAAAGGGTGTATGGGTGTCTTTTATGCAACAAATTACAGAAAGTATTTTCTTTCTTTCTTTCTTTCTTTCTTTCTTTCTTTCTTTCTTCTCTCTCTCTCTCTCTCTCTCTCTCTCTCTCTCTCTCTCTCTCTCTCCCTCCCTCCCTCCCTCCCTCCCTCCCTCCCTCCCTCCCTAAGGTGTTGATATTTTCATTATGTATCCAGTGCAACCTCTGTTCTAGATATTACTAACCAATGACAGCTATACTGCAACATATCCAGTGAATGTTCCAACAGTGTAATGGGGTCTTCTGATCTTAAAGTAGCCTGTTTTAAAGTCATCATTTTTGGAGCTTCCATAAAAAATGGAATGGCCTATTTCAAGGTTCGATCACTTCTGGAACATCAGAATGGCCCACAGAATATCCTGTGATGAAATTTTTGTATACTTTCCAAGGCAGAATAATGTTAAATAAGATATTTATACAAGTAATATACAGAAAGAATTATATACTGTAAATGGGCTTTTTTTAAAACACCAGGAGCCAATTATTTTATTTTTCTCTTAAGTAAATGTAATACTTTCCCTTTTGTCAGTTAAGGGAGGCAACTATGAATTGTCTATGAATTGCTGTTAAAAAGATTTCTAAACCTTAGTTGCCTAAAATAATTTTGCCTTATTTTGAAGATTTCACAGAACTTTGTCTGTGAAATCTTTTCATCCAGGTGGTTTCTGTTGGATGGTGTACTAATGTAAAGCAGTTTCGCTTATCCACAATCATTTTCTTTAGATATGGTTGGTTTGTCAGCGGAGTAATCATCACCAAAATGGAATTCCTTCTTCTATATTTGCCATTGTTCATTACACAAATCTCAAAAGCTGACTGTCTGCAGTCATAGCTTTTTTGCACCTCTTCAGAATAATTTTGCAATGTTACAAATAAACTGAAAAAAAAGCTAGTGGGTTGTGGGTTGGGAGAAAAATTCAGGACAAATGTAGTTATATCTCTTCAAAGTTTCAACTAGTATTTATGACACGAAGTTCTGTAGTTTTCTGAGAAAAAAAGAATAATATGGGGCAGGGAATGTTACCTATTTTTTGCACTTTATTTCTGTGAATTGAAATCAACAGCTAGTTTGCTTACCCCAAAAGATCTTACTGGACCTACCTTAGCTTTCTCAGTTTGGAGCTTTGCAAATATATTTGCAACTTGAGTTAATTCACAAATTTATTTATTTCTTCTTTTAACTAAGAACCTGGTTATTACTATAACAAAGTTCAGTAATAATAGCAGTAGTTGTTGTAACAGATCTTTTCTTCCTCTGAATAGGTTGCAACAATTTAGTGTCAGAACATCCAGATGCCATACAATCAGTCATCAAGGATCATTAATTCCATATTCTTTGTACTGTAGTTTAGTGCTAAATCAGTATCTGCCTACAGTTAGGGATACTCCTTTTAAAATGTTTATCACTTTATTTGTGAAGCATCCCAATTATTTATAATATGTGAAAGTTATTGTATAGAATAAGGGCATTGATAGTTTAAATGGGCAGTGGGGGATAACTGCTGCTATACAAAAACATTGCCTGCCACTAGAATGACCTCTGCAGCATTTAGTTGCAGTACATTTTTCTTTACAAAATTGATATTATAGCAAGACCAGCTCAAGATCAGAAAAGAGCATGAGCTTTTGAATATTCCAGAATCCTACAATAGACAAGAAGATAAACCAGTGCTATTTTTTAAAATGGAATGGAAGTGGAGAGAGAAAGAGATGTGTCAGATATTCAAACCATACACAGATATTCATCGAATTGTGGCCACAATTGAGCCCAAAAATTCTATTTGTTTGTTTATCAGAAGGTCGTAAAAGATGATCACATGACCCTGGGACACTGCAACTGTCATAAATATGAGTCAGTTGCGCAGCTTCTTAATTTTGATCACGTGACCTTGGGGATGCTGCAACGGTCATAAGCATGAAAAAATGATTATAAGTCACTTTTTTCAGTCTGTTGTAACTTTGAATAGTTCCTAAATGAACTGTTGTAACTCGAGGACTACCTGGGTTTGTTGTTTGGGCTTTCCAATAAATAGCCTTTCTGAGTACCAATCCTTTGAGTTTCAGTATAAAACCCCTCTGAAATGGAACCTGGCAGTTTATTTCTGCAAATGTAATTCTTAGTTTCCCCTCAGCAACTTTTCTGGCCTGTATATTGTCCCAGACAAAGGTAGTTTCAATTGAATATTGAGATTAACTGAGGGTGGTCATGTAAGTGAATAGATGTGATTACTGCTTATTGAATTAGACCTAGTAGGGATTTAGAGTTGAAATTGACCAGAGTTATTTATCAGTAGACCAATTTATATCAACTCATTAGGTAGGGCAAATTTGTGGGAGTGTATCAACTTCAAAAGAACAAATTCTTAACAGTGGAAGTTCCTGGCCATCCACAGGCGCAGTAGATATGTACAGAAACATTTTAGGCTGAGGTTAGGATCTTGATTGACCAGCGGTTGGTTCATAGACCATCTACAATCATAAATAGACCTTTATCTCATAATTCTATTAGTTACTTTAGTATCCCAAGTAATACTCAAATTAAAGTAGGCAGCAGATTTTCAAATCTAGAATGGTAAAGTACTGGACATGCTTCATGGTGCTGGGATATAGAAAAAAAATTCATTTCTCAGTTTTTAAACTTTCAGAAAGAAAATTTGTTTCTCTAATCAATGTGGATACCACCCTTCTATTTTCCAGGCTAATCCCTAAAAAGATGGTGGTGCGTTTTAGTTGTAGTCTTTAGGCCCTTTTAAGATTTTTTAAATTTAAATTGTAACTTTATTTCTTCTTTCTGTACTTTTGCCTACATTAAAAAATTAAGGACTTCCGGTGGCGCCTTCCTCATTGGGCGGCAGGCTTTTCATGCCTGCCGGCTTCTCGGCGCGTTAGAGCCGCCGTGCAATAGGCAGGCGGCTCGAAAGACCTGCTCCTTAACAGAAGGAGCAGGGAGAGCTTCTGGGGGTGAGGTTGAACCCCCCTGAGTCGCCCCAGGAATTTTTCCTTTGTCCTGGGGAAGGCTCAGAGGGATGGCTCCCTCCATACCCCCGGGGTATGCTCCGCACCGAGAGAGTCCTCCGCTAATTAGCGGAGCCAGACGCTGGGAGCAACACCACAATTGAAGTGATAATTGGAGCAAGCTGGAAAAGAAAGAAGATAAGTTAAAGCAAGTATGGATTTTTTCTACTGATTTTCTGGAGGAGGAAGGAGGAGAAGGGGGAAGGAGAGGAAGAGAAGTGAAAGTCCTTTAAGATGGCGACTGGCTCTGTTTGAAGAAAAGTGAGAGCGGAAATGGAAGCGGAGTCCAGTCCTGAAAGACTTTGAAACAAATATTCTGTTACAGAAAAAGAATTTAAAGGAACAAAGGCTGAGCTAAATAGATTTCTTCAAAAATGAGAGTGGAAAGTGAAAGCAATGTTTTGTGCTGAGAGATTTTAAAAGAAACATATTTATAACGAGAAGAATTACAGAAACAAAGGTTGATTTAAATAGATTTTTTCTGTTTTTTTTTAATAGAAGTAAGAAGAACCTTCTTGGTTTTTTTTAAAAGTAAAGTAAAGTAAAGTAAAGTAAAGTAAAGGAAGGGGGGGCTCCCCCATGAGCCAGCTGAAAGATAAAGCTGAAATGATTCATTTGCATGGATTGGCAGAGGGGGACTTAAAAGATTTCATAACAAGTTCTTTACCGAGCATTGTTGACAAAATAAAAAATTCACAGAAGAATCTTGAGGAGTTGGTTTCTGGAAAGTATGACCAATTAAGTCAAACTATTATCAAAGTAATCTCAGATCTTTCAAGTGTGGTGGTTGAAATGGAGGAGAAAGTGACTGAGATCAGCAGTAAATTTGACTCTCAGATACAAGAAATACAAGAAAAGTTTGTGGAAGCTGAGGTTCGAAATCAGAACATACAGAACGATATCATTATGCTTCAAATTAAAACTATGGAATCAGCAATTAGATTAAGAGGTATTAGAGAAAATAAGAGAGAAAACTTAAGTGCAATTTCTGCAAAGGTTTTTGCTGAATTACTAAAGCTAGAAGATGAAATAATTCTTGGCTGTATAGAGAAAGTCTACAGAGTCAACTCACGAGTAGCTAAACAAAGGAATTTGCCCAGAGACGTTGTTGTTTACTTTACTAATAAAAGATTTAGAGATGATACCTTACAAAAGTCCTACTCTGCCAGAGTGCAAGTAGAAGGTATACAAATTAATATTTTTAAAGAGTTACCACCGAAGGTCTTAAAGGACAGAAAAGAATTTGCTTTTTTGACTAAGGAATTGAAGAGAAGTAATATCCCATTCAGATGGGACTTACCAGTTGGCATAATTTTTAGATACCATGGTGTGAGATATTGTTTGAATACTATTGAAAAAGCGGAACATTTTTATAAAAATATCTTTAAGGGAGCCCCAGAATATGTTAAGAATAAGAAACAAGAAAGAGAGTCTGCAAAAGGTAAACAGAAGGAAGAGATTCAAAGAATGTTAAAAGAAGAAGGAGTACAAGTCGGTTCTTCAGAGGATCCTATTATGGACCTTTCAGATGGAAAAACTGAACATCCCAGTGAATCTAGAGCAGGAGCACCGGACCTTGAACTGCTGGAGCAAGATTTTAAAAATATTACAATCCGAGACGAACAGCAGCAGAGGTCCAACGCTCCTCAAGAAATGGGTGGTGATGTTAAACAACAGGAAATAGAAGTTAATGAGGAAACTCAAGTGGAATATACTGTTGCTTCAGCAATTTACAGCTGTTATCAGAAAGTATTGAAAGTTTTGGAAACAGGTTATAAAATTTTCAAAGTTTATACTGAGTTGGATTCATGGATTATAAAGAGTTCATCCTGAGCTGGAGACTCATAAAAATTTTATTATCCTGAATTGGATTTAACATCCTGAGTAAGTTTAACAGATTGCTGCAATAGCAGCAGCGATCTGTGATTACCCTATTATAGTTTTTTTCTTGGAATTTACCATCTAGGAGAAAAGAATGGAAATGAAAACATCTTACAACCAGAAGGAACGAACAACAAAGGGTGACAGGGTTTGAAAGAGCTTTAAAAGACCATCTGGGAATGCAGTTTCTAGAATTTTCTTTTTTCTTGTTTTTTTTCAAGGCTTGGACGAGCTGCATTGGGATTCTTCTTGTTGGAATAGAATAAGCTAGTTTGAATGATTCTACCTAGAAGAGTGAATACTTTCGTGGTTGGATATTATCTATATAAAGTCACACGGGGGGTTTATGTGGAATGCTTTATTTCGCTGATGGGGGCAGATAGAAGACGAAGCTTATTGGAATTGGATATATGTGGAGAAAGAATATTTAACTTCAATCAAGATGAAGAAAAGATTGAAATTTGGATTATGGAAATAGAAAAATTTCTTTTTGGATGTAATTGTATGATTATAATAATATATGCATAATTATATTATATTGCATGTTTTATGTTTTTTTGTTTTTTTTTGTTTTTTAATTAAGGGAGTAGTTGGGATCAAATTATTTGATATTATTTGATATGAATATGCAGGTTATATTATGTTTTATGAGATGGGGGATTGAGTTTGGCATATGATTAGTAATGTTAATACTAATGGTTCATAGAAAGGTATAAAAAAATTTTTTTTTAAATTGGCTTAAATATTATAATGGTTATTATTTTGGGGTGTTTTTCTTACTATAATATTGTTAATTTTAGATAAATATTAATATCTATGGGCTTTTTTTTTCTTAATTCTTTTCTTTCTTTCTTTTCTCTTCCTCCAAACCCCTTTTTTTTTCTCAATTTAGAATTTGAATACATAATAATTTTTGCTTTTCTTTTTGTTATAAATTTTTGCTGTTTTTCTTTAAAAAATGTGTAGCGGAAGTCAAGGGAGAGATGGGGAGGGAAGGGGGGAGGTTGGGGGGAGGTTGGGGGGGATGGGAAGGTAGGGGTGGGGGTGGGGCGAAAAAGGGAAAAAAATTTTGTATTGTAAAACTTTTTCAATAAAAAAAAAAAATTAAAACCAGATCTTTTGGATTAAGTCAGTTCTGTTTATAAATTAAGGAAAAGAAGAGAGTTAAAAGGATATCAGACTTAATTTTGAAGCTCCAATTCAGAGATTGGGAAAAGTGGGTTGTTGTTGTTTTTGACAAGTTCCATAATGGTTTAATGCTCTCCATTTCATTTCCCCAACTCAGCAACATTCATTATTTTCCCCTTGTAGATTGTAGAACAGCTGAATCCAATTTCTTGGGAGATTACTATGAAGCAATTAAATGAATAATCTTCTAAAGAACAACTGCTGCTCATGTTGGGCAGGGTCTTTTATATGCAAGATATTGTTGGTTCTTTGCAATTTGAAGGATAGTTAGAGCGGTCCCAAAAGGGCAAGAGGGTGTCCTTTAACTGGTGGAGTCAATCAGGGTAAATAAGATGGTTACTGCTTCCCTTCCCCACCCTTCCTTACTGATTTAGATGTTTTATTTGTGTGAGAGACATACATGCATATTTGGTAAAAGGGAGTTGCTGCCACTTAGATGTAACATGTGGAGCACTTATGACAGGAAGGGAAAAAAGCAGGCAAGGATTTTTTTTTTTTTTACTTTTTGAATGTTTTTTGTTAGTTGGTTGGTTGGTTTGCGTATGTTTTTGTTTTGGAGGCAAAGAAAAAGGAAACAGGCAACCCAGTCCTGGTTCTTTAAATGCAACTTTCCAGGTGCACTAGAACTGCTGATATTCTGAAAAATCTTCCTATTTATCCAGAAAATAGGATAGATCTCTGGGAAAAAAATTTAGCTTTGTTTAGAAAAGTACCTAAAGATAGGTGGACATCAGCCAGTGAAAGGCTGACAGAAGTGCGCTCTGCTTCTTATCCCAGGCTCTTTATTGCACTGCTTCTCTCAGTCATCCTTGGCAACCCACCATAGCATACATCAAGGAAGAGAGCTGTGAAACACCAAAAATATATTGTCAGTCTCTTGGGATTCCTTTCTGTCTCAAAAGTAATAGAACATTCAGCCATGTAAATAAATCAGAACTTTTTCTTGGATTCAGCAGAGCTGCATTTCGGCTGCTAGGAAGCTTGTTGAACGATCTTCCCCTATGTGTTATCTTCCAGATGTCTTGGATTGCATCTCTATTAATTCTTAGCCTACTAAGACTGCTGTGAATTGTAGTTCAACTTAGAAGCTGCAAAAGAGCCTCACAGAAACACTTGACAAATTAAATGAAAATAGGTTTCTTTTCTTGTGGCTTTTTCAAAGCAAAAAAAAAAAAAGATAGAAATTCTGCACTTCCTGCTGAACATATATTTGCATTTCTTCAAGAGCTGCTCAGTAGCAGAAGAAAATGATACAAGGATTTGATGTTGAAAGAAGGTACATTATACTCAAAAGGACAGCACGTACCAACATGATTGATACTTGAAAGTATCAGATGTATTAATATGTTACATTTAAGAAAATAAAACATACAGTCCCAATAATTAATTCCATATTAAACAAATTAACTCTGGATATATTCTCATTAACTGGATCATTTGAGTCAATGGACAATATTTTTTAAAAATGAAAAAAATATTACATTGATTTATGATACTGGGGGTGGGGGGGAGGGAAGTGGATGTTTTAATAAACATCCGGCCCACAGCGAGTATATCTCATATAATTATTCTTCCTAGTTCTTAAAAATAAATGGATACATTTCTTTTGGATGACAACCAACATTCCTTCAGTGTACTGAAGCTACCTAGGATATTTGAATGGCATTGGTAGGTGGCTATAAAAAGAGCAGGGCTCTATATTGGTACTATGAGCTAAAAAAAGACTAGTACGTGAGTAGTAGTTGGTATGAAAAATATGGGTTATAAAAAATATCACCCAAACAAAAAATAATATATTTTTATCATATAAAATAGGTCCCAACATGTAATTAACAATGCTAGCAATTTTAATAGTCATGTCGTAAAGAAGAGTTTATCTTCATGTTAATATGTTCAATTTTGACATTGTTATAATGCATTGTTGTAAGGACATGAGAACAGTAAATGTTGCAGCGTTACTATTTTCATTAAGGTTTTAATGATTTATCCTTTTTTTTGCAGCTTGAAGACACAAATAGCGTTACATATTTCGCTAAAAAAAATAACTGAAAAACCTAAGTGGTAGTCAAAGCATGACATGCAAATACACGTCTTTTCAAGAAATTTTCAGTAATGATTTATTTTATCTGGTCGAAATGTTGGATACATTATTGAGGAATATGCCCCTGATGTTTTTACATTAATGTATAGAAAAAGAAATAGAAGTTAATATGGAAAAAATAGCTTAAGACTGACTTGTTTTCTGTCCTTCTTAAACTCCAATTGCACTTTCTTCACATAAGCCATATATTTTTTGATTCCATACAAAGCATGGAATTTGGTTTTCAAAAAATCAATACTATATATTTTGTCCAAGGAAATCAATACAATACATTTGCCTCTTTGTTCATCTGTGTTATAACTAGGCATATTTCCCACAGGCATATTTTTCTTCCACTCTGCCCCTGTGACTGACAGCTTCATATGCTATCTCCGAAAGAACAAAATGTATACTTTTTCCATGATTCCATATTATACAGGGTCAGGTAGCCCTTTGAGGGTTGGCAGAGCAGATCTGAGCAAACAAGAATGGCTGTGTGCTGTATACTAAATGTTGCCTGTGAAATTAGAGACATGCAAGAAGCATGATGATTAATAAAATTTAGGAACTTTGAAGCTGGACAGCTTGTAGATTTATCACAGCATAGATACTATTGGCAGTGTGCTAACTCTTGACTGCAGCTGCCTTGAATTATTCATTATTCTACTGTTGGAAAAAAGCAAACCTGTATGATCCATTTGAAAGCCAAAACAGAAAATAATATATTGAAAAATTATTATTAAACTTCATTATTCAGACATTGTAAACATTTTGTCTCATATCATTCTTCTAGCAATTATCTTTATTATTTTCTTCCCCACATCCTTCCATAATGAGAAAAGAAAATATTGCATACATTTGGCAAGCCATATTATTTCCCTTTGACAGTTTAGAGCATTTCCATCTTGATGTCCTGCAGGACAGTTGAGTATTGTGAATTATGACGTGGCTCAATGAAGCTGACTCCAAATAGCATATGCTTCAGCAGAAACTGATCTTTTTCTGAAAGTTTGTCTTTTAGATGAACCTTTAAATGTTGCTCAAGATTCAGTTGTGTAAAGATAAAATTTTGGCTCTCAACTGAGAGCTTGGCCACTGCCAAGAAATAAAGCAAAAATTCAGTTTAGCTATTTACGTGCAAAATCTTTTTGACTCAATCCAGTACTAATACTCATTTTTCATCAGATTGTATTGTACAAGAATTCTTATTTCCTCTCAAGCCATAGTCTTAAGAGTAAAGGGGAATAAAATACCAGATTATTGTGTGCAATCTGTGTGCATCTAGCTACATTACATGTTACAAGCACCATGGTAGAGTGAAATAGAGATTTAACAAAAGCAGAAGAATGGTCTTCGTTATGTGATTGGGGAAAGAACAGCCCAACCTGCAAATTCTCCTGGAGATAGGAGAAAAAATGGGTTTTATGAAGATGCTTGAGGATGCTCAGGAAATTTATATAAAGGAAATTTATTTCCCCCTATTTGTGCTAATGTTAGTCAGATCTTACAATATTTGGTGGACTTAATAAAAAATGTTGAGGCAGAAGAAACAAGAAACAGTTGCTGGCTATTAGACACATAATGGTATTGTTAACTTAGGCCATCGGGGCAAACACTTGGTATATTAATCCAAATTAATGGGCATTTTCTAGACAATGAACTTCTACAAGAGCATTTTCAATGGAAAGAAAAAAACCAGAAGGTAATATGGAAAAAGCCGTTTTCTTGCCATGTGATCCTCATTTATAGGGTTTATAAGGGAATATTTGTTTTTCAGTATGTAACTGTCTTTCACTTCTTTACTGTGTTCATCTTTTGTGTAATAATGGGAGGGAGGGAGAGAAGGAAGGAAGGAAGGAAGGAAGGAAGGAAGGAAGGAAGGAAGGAAGGAAGGAAGGAAGGAAGGAAGGAAAAAAGAGCCAACTTGTTTGTTCTGAGATCCTTAGGCATTTCCTGAGTCTAAACGTTTGAAGTCAGCTCAGAGGGGGGGAAAGTCCATAAAAAACCCTAAGTTCTATGCCAGTATGGTAATTCTCCATCTCTGAAAACATTGTCATTTTGAATTTAGAGACATATCTGCATGCTACCAATGTTTAGGTCTGATTCTAATCTAGAAATTAGTTAAATATTGTCAAAATAGACTTGGTGATGTGAGACAGTGTTGTTTAAAAAAAAAAACAATTGTTCATTATTTTGTGAAAATGTCACTGTACTAATTAATTAGCAGTAGGCATATAATTAACTTTATAAGGCATTATCACCAAGAAATTACAGTGCTGTTGTAAAGAGAGAGAATATTAGTGTTTTTTTTCTAGATCAGTAGGGAACTGAGGACACTCTTTGGAAGTTGAAGTTGGTATCTGTTTTGCACATAAATAGATATTCTAAATAGATATTCTAAAAATGCAGCAGTGTGCACACACCAGCCCTAATTCTAACTTTCAAAATACTTCCAGTTAGTGATAGCAACAATCTCCCAAATCCCCTTCCTCTATCAATTGTAATAAATTTTGATTTTAGTTAGTTGATTCCACCATAATGCCAGAGACATGCTAGATCCATGATGGTGAACCACGCAGAGCCATATTAGTGGGCATGCCAGCTCAGCTCTGGGGCGCATTCGCACGCCAGCCAGCTGATTTTCAGGCCTACTGGACCCACCAGAAGTAAGGAAACAGGCTGTTTCCTGCCTCTGGAGGGCCGGGGGGGGGAGGCTCATTTTTCTTTCTTACCTGGCTCCAGATCCTCTCTATTTATCTGGGAAGGGCAAAAACAGCCTTTCCCATTCCCAGTGGAACAGGAAGTGATTTTTTGCTGTCCCCAGCCTCCAGAGAGTTCTAGAGAGGCTCCTAGAGACTCCTAGAGAGGCTCTAGAGGCTGGGGACAGCAAAAAAGTCACTTCCTGTTCTACCAGGAGTTGGGAAATGGGCCATATCAGGCCTTTGGAGGGCCTCCAAGGGAGTGGTAAAGGCTGTTTTTGCCCTTCCCAGATAAATAAAGAGGATCTGGGACCAGGTAAGAAAGAAAAACAGGCCTACCAGGCCATCATGTGCCAGGAGTGGGGGAGGGGTGTTGCACGCACATGCACGTGAGCACGTGCATGCGTGACCCTCCCCCGCTCCCCCAGCACATGATGGCAAAAAGGTTAGCCATCACTGTGCTAGATTCTCCACAGTGAATTCCAGAGCACCAAGATCATCACAATATTAATTTCTGCTCAATATTTGCAGAAATAGCTTATTCTTCATTACAACTCAAAAAACATTTCTTACGTATTTAATGTTATTCATGCATTTTAATTGTTGAAATAAAACCTTTTTTTAAAAAATGGCTTTGCATATTCTTTTTCAGTTTTGCATAATACAATCCAATTTTACCTTTTGATTACAGGAAAAATGGGATTGGGGCAATTAAATTAGCATTATCCGGCTGAAATGAACATTTTCAGACTAATTAAACGATTCATTCACTTCTGTGGGGTTTTACAGGATTATTTGCAACACATTTCTTTTGAGTGTGGACGTATAGCATTTCGAGGGATAATTCTTCAGGACTATTTGTCTTTTGTCTATTTTTAATTCACGTGCTCAAAACTCATCATTCAACTTGGGGGGGGTGGCACTGGAAAGGGGGATGTTGGTGAGATTTTTTTCCACAGCAGTCAAGTCTGGGAGTGGCAGGTCTAGCACCCAATCAGACCGAGCCTACTTTAAGCACCGCCCCCTTCATGCTTAGTCCAGTTTTTCGGCTCGGTCTGCATCAGGACAGAGGTGTCTGTACCGTTCCCAGACCTTTAACTGCTATTTAGGGTATTTTGCTTCAAATACTGTTTTCCTCCAAGCCTTCCAGAATCGTCTTCCCAGCGAGAAGGGCGGTGCCCGATTCCGTTGAGGGCTGCGGAGCGGCGAGAACTGCCGGTTGGCAGTTTCTCATTGTCAGCGCGCACGGACTAAGCTCCTTTGGTCCCGCCGCACTCTGCCTTGCCTCCCCGCCGCTTTTCGCCGCAATTTCGGCTGATTTCCAGTGTGGCGGCTCTAGTGGCTTCTTTCGAGCCGCCTCAGCTTTTCCCGCCGTTTTTTCGCCACGGCGCTTCAAAGCCGCCAGCCAGGCCCAGGCTACAGATGACAGGCATGAGGCTCCATTCCACGCATAATTTACCTCGCGCCAAGCCGACAGGCCAGCGAGACTGCAGGGCAAGGGCCGCGTCTATCTCCAGCGGTGAATTTATCAGGTACTGGGGCCCCTCTCCAATCCTTTGCCAATGATCCTGTTCCTCCCTCGCCATCGCTGACAAAATGGCGGACGCTCCCGCGCAAACTGGTGTCCATTCCAAGAGCAAGGGAAGAGAGCCAGGGAGGAGGATTCTGGGGAGGGCTCTTCCTCCATTCATAAGACCAAGAACAGGCCTTCTTCTTCCAAGGCCTCACACTCCAAGGGCTCCTCTCTTTCTAAAGATGAATCCTGGCGCCACAAGGCCATGGAGAAGGCCTTCCAGAGGGCCCAATCCAAAGCCCATACTGCAACCGGACCAACCGGATTTGCTTCTGCCCCTGGCCAAGTTGCTCAGCCCTCCTCTGCATTGCTGTCTCCAGATAGGTCTCTGCCTGGAGATCCACCTCCACCTAATGAGGTAGCCTCAGTCTTTCCTTCGGAACCTGAGTATCCTGAAGTTCAAGAGCCTCCTCAGGTTACCTCTGTTTCCAATTTGCAGGCCCAGTCTAAGCCTTCAACTGCGCAAGGGCTCCTGCAGGGCTCCCAGTTACCTTCAGATATACTGCTTTCCTTAGCTGAACTTATCTCCGAGGCTATTCGCCAGGACATTGCCCAGGGTCTTCAACAACGACCTAATTCTGAGTCTCCTGATCATGGAGCCCCTCCTCCTCCACGATCTCGCAAAAGTCATACTCAGGCTAGAGCTGATCATTATGATGAGGATTCTGCCAGTCAAGACTCATTTTCTGAGGGAGAAATTCCTCCGGATCAGGATCTTTCGGAGGATGAGGGTCTTGAGCCTGATCAGCCAGCCTTTGTAGGGCTCTTCAAGCCTCACATGTTCTGTTCGCTCCTTCATAAAGCTCAAATAACCACCGGACTAGGCTGTTCGCCCTCAGGTTCTGATTCCCTTTCCATATCAGCAGATCCTACTTCAGCTCTCTTCCAGGAGCCCGCAGTCCACTCGGATGTGGTTCCTGCCCCTAAGCTATTTTTGGATGTCCTGAAGAGACAATGGGCTTCCCCAAGTTCAGGACCTGTCCCTAATAGCCTGGACAGAAGATTCTACAAAAGCAACGGATTATTCCAACCTCTTACAGGTTCCAACTGTTGATTCCCCGGTCGTCGCCCTCTCCTCTCCTTCTCCCCTGACGGGACCTTCAGAGGAATACTTCCGTCTGGAGGAGAAGAAGGCGGAAAGAACCCTAATTAAAGGGCATCAAGCCTCCGCCTGGTCGGTGCAGGCCTCCTCCGCCGCATTGTTTTTTAATAGGGCGACTATCTTGTGGCTTCGCCAACTGCAGGAATGGATCCCTATTTCAGACCACCGTTCTCATCAAGATATAAATAAAATCCTAGCAGTGGTAGAATTTTCTGCGGACGCCACGGTCAACACTGCTCGCTTTTCTGCCAAAGCCATAGGCACGTCGGTGACTTCTTGGCGCCTCCTTTGGCTTCGAAATTGGCAGGCGGATGCTAGAAATAAATGGCGTCTTGCCTCTTCTCCTTATGCGGGCAGCAAATTATTCGGTGAGCAGCTGGATCCGTTACTGATTGAAACAAAAGATCACCGTAAAATCTTACCTTCTATCTCCCGACGATCCGAATATTGCCATCAGGGATCCTTTCGTCCGTCTTCTTCCTTTCGAGGCTCCGAATCCACCTACCCGCAGCAGTGCTCGCACCGCTCCTTCCAACCGAGACCTCAATGCAACGACAGCCAGGTCAGACAGGGGCCCCATTTTTCCTCCAACCGCTCCCTCAGGGGTGGGCGGGGGTGACCCTTCAGACAGTCCTGCTAGTTATCCACCGGATTCCTTGATCGGCGGTCGGTTATCATTCTTCGCCGATCAATGGGATCTTTCTGTGTCGGACTCCTGGGTCAGGGACACTATTAGATGGGGTCTCTCCCTCGAGTTCCTATCTTCCCCTCCCAACCATTATCTGCCCTGCCCCATTTCCCTTGATCCCATCAAATGGGCGGGTCAATGAAGCCATACAACATTTGCTTACCATTAAGGCCATACAACCTGTACCTTCCCAACTCAAACGACAAGGATTTTATTCCCGGTTATTTTTAGTCTCCAAATCCTCGGGCAGCTGGCGGGCTATCCTCAACTTAAAGACTCTCAATAGGTACATAGCTTACCATCGCTTCAAAATGCAGTCCTTACACACAATTCTACTTTGCATTCGCAGCAGAGACTTTATGTCTTCCATAGACTTAACCGAGGCTTACCTACACATCCCCATCCTCCCCGCCCACTGAAAATTTTTACGTTTCTCCTACAATGGCCTGCACTTCCAGTATATGGCCTTACCATTCAGCCTCTCTTCTGCCCCAAGGGCATTCACTAAGATTATGGCCGCCCTCATGGGACACATAGCCTCTATCCCTATACGAGCCTTATTTTATTTGGATGATATTCTTATCCTTTCCCAATCCCACTCTCAAGCCCTCCAGGATATCTCCTCGATGATTTCTGTCCTGCAACGGCACAGTTTTTCAATTAATTGACGCAAGAGCCACTTGACCCCTTCTATGTGCCTGCAACCCCTGGGGGCCTTAATCAATTCTGCCAGCCTTCAGGTTTCCCTATCCAAGGACCCTATATCTAGCCTTTCCAGCATGGCTGCTCGCTTCCAAAGGTGCGGTTACGCCTCCCTCCTGGGACTCTCCAGTCTGTTAGGGAAGATGGTCTCGTCTTACGACATTGTTCCATGGTCTCGCCTCCACAGCAGGGAGCTCCAGTGGCTCTTACTTCCATTCCAACGAGCCAGGCATGCCACCTTGCCCTCCAGAATCACCTTGCCCCCCTCAGTAATAGACTCTCTGACTTGGTGGACATTGCAAGCCGTATCCCGGGGCTCTTTCTTCAGGGAAGTCGACAGGATTATACTCACGACAAATGCCAGCCTCTCTGGCTGGGGTACTCATCTGGGACCTCATATGGCTCAAGGTCTTTAGTCCCCTCAGGAGCGGCAACTCAACATCAATACTCTGGAGCTCCGTGCTATTTACCTAGCCCTCCTGAAATTCGAGCCTCATGTCCTTGGTCGGAATGTCCTTGTCCTCACAGACAATGTCTCCACCAAGGCACATGTAAACAGGCAGGGCAGCACTCGCACTCACGCTCTTCAGAGGGAAGCCCTCCGGTATACACACACACACACACACATGTTTTTCTTTAAACCAGGTTTTTCCTACGTAACCAAGATTTTTCTGCAATCCTAGTTGAGTGAAATCACATTCACTACTTTTTGGGGGCTTTTTTCCCCCTTCTTTTCATTCTGGCAGCCAGCAGGTTTTGTGCTGCCCTGGAAACCTGGGAACTTGCAGAGTGCTTTGCTTTGTTTATTTTGTTTTCATAAAAATTGATGGCACCTGGTGGAAAATCTGTAAATACGAAAATGAATTTTTTAGGGAGCTAAAAACATAACACTGTTGTAAAATATTTAGAGTTAAGTTATAATTAACATCACTGAGGCTCATCTTAGAGAATATTCCAAAATATTAATTAAAGGATGTGCCCTCTCTGTCCTCAAACATATACATTTTTTCTGGAGTTCCTTAGTAATATCAAATCAAGCAGACTATGAATGGTTCCCACCTACAATTTAAAACTATAGATTTGTAACCTGTGATTTGGAAATTAGCACTATTTTTTCTGTGTGATTCAGACACCCTAGAAAATTATGCTTAGGATAATTTAGAAATGAGAAACAAATCATTATTTTAGACCATGAGCTCATAGCACGTACCCATCTCTTAATGCAAAATAAATGGCAAATATCACTCAGTCTTCCTCAGGTATTGTTGTATACCAGCACATCTATAATCCTTTCACCATCTGTAATAGTATTGCCCAACCCACTGTCTTACAAATGTCAGAAGAAGCCTGGTTGCATTTTAAATACCAATAAAACGGATTAAAAAGCATAAGCTTTCATGAGTTACAGCTCACTTTATCAGCAAAATTAAGAGTGGCTAAAGTGATGTAAGATTTAAATTGAGATGAGGTTGGAAATGAGAACAAGATAAGACTGTTGTGCAATCGCAGGTTATATGTGAGACAGGTTAGAAGTAGCAATAGCAATATCTCTTTAGACTTACATATATACCACTCCATAATGCTTTACAGCACGCTCTGAGCAGTTTATATGCATATTGCCCCAACAATTTGGGTCCTCATTTTATGGAAGGAGGGAAGGCTAAGTCAACCTTGAGGACATCAAGATCGAACTCCTGGTTTGGGGTAGACTGAATGGAGTTGAAAGTTTACTGGCTGGATGTCTTTCCTGATACCTATGTGGAGTTCACAGCAGATATTTTCTCTTTATCTCCTGAGAGAGAAACTTCTGCCGCTACCTAGGATTGCACTCTGAACCTTCTGAGTAGGAGGTGAACGTCTTCACCACTAGGCTACCATGCCACTCAATTTCTCAATTAATCATGTTAGCACAATTTCTTTTCTCCAAGATGGCTACTTTGAGATTTTTAAAGTAATGACATAGAAGATTGAAATGCTCTAACAGTGTTTATTTTGAATTCTGATATCAAACTTGTCTGTTTAGCCTAAAGTCCATTGCTGACAGATGATAATATATATTATAGGAGAAGATAGAAGAGCTTTGTGAAAATGTCTCTAATCTTGTATGTGTAAATATTGGGGCCTGCATTGGTTTTGTTGACATAAATGGGGATAAACATCTGGGTTTGTTGCAGAGTTTGATTCTTATGTAAGCATTCTGTTGTCTTTATTCCTTTTAAATAACATTTGGTAGTCTGAAAAAGTGCTACTAAATTTCTTCCACCTTCCTTAGATTAACATGGGTGTTAACATTCCTATAATTACTCCAAATATTGTTGGACCACTTGTTTCTGTTTCATCTTCATTTACAGGAAGATTAGATGTATGAGAATCAAAAGATTTCATAGCAAATGTTTCCAACCTGAAAGAGATTTAGTCCTCTTATTATTAATGATACCTATGTATCATACATAAAAGGTTTTCAAGTTTCTTCCAAATTGTTTCTGAGCATCATTGTCAGTGATGGCTTTGAAATTACAAACATTATATATAAATTGATGCTACTTTCCCCTTTAGGTTTCAGTAGATAGTATAGCTTTTTAATGGAAATCAGTATAAATGTAATACAATAGATAAGGAGCTTTTAAGAAGGAGCTAGTAGAGGCTTCAGATTTAATTAAGAGATGTACTGCTACACGTGCTTGATTTATATCTCTAAGCTGTTATGCATGGATAAATATGCATGGATAAATATTGTTGCCAAATTCTTATTTGTAAGACCTGTTAGCATCTAATACATTATGAAGGTCAGGCAGTCCTAAATATACTGAAGAGGGAATGCCAGAAGGGTTAGTAAACTGAAGCAGACCATTGTAAAGATGAGCCGTGTCCTCCTGGTAACAAAAGTAATCAAATGAGATCCACTGTGTTAACTAAAGTGCATTCTCATTTCCTATTTAGTTTTTCAGTTCATTCAACTGATTCCAGATTTGGAAGCTATTTATCCTACTGGTCTCTCTAAAGAAAAGGCTGCTGTACGATGTTTTCTTTCATGTTTAGGGTATGAGGACCCTGAGGGAGCATAAATAGATGGATTGGTTTTAGGCTAAGCCAGACTCGAAATTGGGGGATGGGATGGGATGGACTAAGAGTTGACAGAGTTACTCTGTTACTCTTAACAGAGTAAGAGAAGCATGGAAGGGCATTTTAACACAAGCCATTATAGTCAGAAGTGCTTTATAAAATTCCCTTTTTGAGGCAGTCCTTAATTCAAACCTTTGTTAAGTGAATGATCGTAAGTCAAGGACTGTAATGCCATCAGAGGATAGCTTTAACACATCCAACAATAACTTTGTCACCATCAAACAACAACATTTGCCTATCTACATCCTTGGAAAGGACTCAATAGGTGAATAAAAATGACAAATCCAGTCTAAATATCTGGCTGGCTGTGTGACTAACCATTTTAATAATGAATAAATCCATTCTAGCAGATTCATTGGTATGTACATTTTCCCTGGGCATATGTTTTATATATATCAAGACGCAAATCATTCAAATCAGTAAAAATACAATGGAGAAATTGTTGGAGCCACACAGTAAGTACTTGCACAAGCATCATTTGGACTTCTCATTACCTTGCTCCTTTCCTAATTGTAGTTTGCTGGGGAAATATAAATTATTAACGGACTGTGAGTGAAGTCTTGGAGTGACTTTGCTTAAGGCTGTAAATTAAACTATAGGCTGAATGGATTCACCATGCACCATATCGTCTCCCTTCCCACAACTCAGCTAAATAGCAGAAGTCAGAAATAAGAGAGATGCACACATTCTTCTTTCTCTGCACAATTGCTGCTTCCCTGTGCTCTATACTTGCTTTATGTTTGAGAGCCTGAGGCAGTTCTGTGTCATTGGTGTTTAGCAATTCAGAGTTCAAGATCCTTTAGTTCCAGGTCACCATGTCAAGTGCTATGGCTTGCAACAATATTTTGAAGGATTTAATTTCATAAAACTTATCTAGAGATTAGCATAGCAATTTAGAGAAGTCATCACCCCTTTGATCAACTTATTATTATAATGTATATTTTCTGCTGGTATAACGGTGGAGTTTTGAATGAGCCAAGTCATTATTATTATTTTGGTTAGTCACATAATCATCCAGATGTTTAAACTGGACTTAGATGTTTTCAGGTATTATCATGGCAATAATGAGGTAATTTTAATATGGGTTGGGGCACTGGCTATGCCTCTATAGCATTGGCTTATCAGAATTTTAGGCAAAAGCATTTTTTGTTGCTTGAGCTTTATAGCTAGAAAAGCCTTAGTAATCTGTGCTACTAAAGTGTGTTTTACACAGAGCTGCCTTTAAAGAATTCTTAGAAAGTATACTCGGTACAAAATACTAGTAGATGAGACCCACTACAGTCATATAACATTTATGTTGTAACTTGTAGATTGCTTGCCAGTAGTTTTCCAGTATCGGTTCAGAGTATGATTTTGACTTGTCTGGATTCCCGGGTTTCTTCAGGATCATTTTGTCCAAGTGGAATTTTCCTGTTGTGTACACATGTCATATTTCCCTACATTTGCGAAATAAAAAGGATAGGGGTCAATATGTAGCATAAAAGAGTCATAGAAATGATAACATTCATACCAATCAATTGTTTGTTATGAGCCAGTAAACTGCTTAGTAAATGATTTTTGAGTGAAGACACAAACTGGCTGATTAGATGAAATTAATATATGAAAAATTGTTTTGCCTCGTTCCATTCTTTTGACTCTCATTCCCCAGTTATGAATTTGAATGAAAAGTAATGATTCCAGCATTATATATTGTCAACAGATGGTACCAGAAATTCTTACAGTACATGTTTCTTAAATATGTTTTTTCACTTCATTTTCACTTGATGAGAAATTGCTGTGAGAAAAAGTTTTGCTATTATCCTTCATGAAAGGGAAACCTGTAGTGAATGCTTGTCATTGGGCTTTAAGCAATGCATTGTGATCTAAGCTTTTTATTGATGAAGTATTCCCTTTAATTGAAATTGAAATTCATCATCAATGCAGGTTATTTATGGTGGTAGACAGGAGTACTGTATATTACTGGACCAAAAAGATAGGTAACTAGGAAGAATTGACTTGTGTGACCAAGATCAAAGTAGATGACTGGTGACAGCAATAGAGAAAATTTGATGAATAAGGGCAAACAGTAGATCATTCAAAAGAAATTGCTATCAAGCTTTATACTGATGTTCCTCTGTATTGGAAGAGTTGTGAAAGATGGGCTCCTCGCATGCTGGAAGCAAAGAGTTGAAATCTTCAAGAACAAAAGCTTGAAGAATTTGTCAGCAATTGTTGTCACACTTTGAGAATGAAGATGTGGGGTTTTCTCATAACATTATAACAGCTGATGAAACATGGGCTCATTGATATGACCTAGAAACAAAGAACCAGTGCACAGAATGTAATCACAAAGCTTCATCTGTTAAAAAATTTTTTAACCCTGGCTTCAGGGTTACAGTTATAGATTTTTCAGAAGCATATGGTATTATTGATTACCTTGAACATTGCTTCAGTACCAATTCAGAGCACTACTTTGCAGTGCACAGAATTTGAAACAATGATTTAATAGAGTTCAGTAGCAAAAGAAGGAAAATTTGCTGTAATTTGACAACATTCATGAGCCATCCAAGAACTAATTACAAAGTTGGATCTCACTGTTTTACTCCATCTGCCATATAATCTTGACTTGGCACCATACACCTTCCATCATTTCCCAAAACTGAAGGAATATTTTTCTGGGCATCTTGACTCAAAGTATTAGAAAAGACTCTCAAGACTTGTTTGAAGGTTCAACATGTGAAGTTATTTTGTGGTAGTTTTAGTAGTTTGTCCTTCATTAGCAGAAGTATGTAGTAAATGGTGCTGATTATGTGGAGAAGTAAATACGGGTAACAAAAGAACTAATTTCAAGGATTATTTTTCTGTTTCATTTACTAAAATATTTCTATTTCAACTAAAGAGAGGCAGACTGCTATAAGGTAAGGCACTTGATTAGAAATCAGGAAGTGGTGAATTCTAATCCCTCCTTAAACACAAAGCCAGCCAGGTCACCTTGGACCAATCACTCCCACCCACCCCTAGGAAGCAAGAATTAGCAAACCACTTCTGAAATCATGTCAAGAAAATTGCAGGAACTAGTTCAGGCATTCCCTGGGAGTTAACAATAATTCAGGTTACAGAATTTACCTTAGTCATTTGAAACTGCATCTTCTGAGACTTCTGATTGGTTTAAGCAACTCATCTGATGCTTCTTCCATATGAGATGGTATGAGGTTTCTATCCTAAATAAATAGGCAAGTGACCTTCCTGCACAAAATTTGGATTGTGAGCATTTTGTTGCTAACAGCTTTGTTAAGTGAGTTGTTAGAGCATTCACAGGCACAAAGACATGCTGGCTCAGCTAATCAACCTCAGAAATTTCACTACAGTATATTGGCAACTTGCTTGTCCATCAGTTCATCAGACCATCCTAGAAAAGCAGCAATAGCAATATTAATAGCCAAAAAGAATCACAGGGTTTTTTTATCTGAGCCAGTTGACTGCCCTGTACTTATTTATACCTCTGCCAATTCATTCAGGCAAAGTATATTTCTGATTATGTAGTGAGACTTCTGTGAACAAGCCATTTCACAAAGCCATTTCGTTTTCAAACAGGATTTCAGAAGTCCTGTGGTTAAAAATATTTTTTCTGACTGCAAAATATATTTTCCAGGACTGGAAATGCGTGGCACAAAAATAAAATTGGATAAATTTGATTTCTTTTGCTAACCTAAGTCTAAACCTGACTTGTACTTGTAAATCTATCATTCTCTTTTGTCTCATAATAGTCTCATAATTCCTACCAGCTTTGCAGAAATGCTGATTTGATTTGTCAGTCTCTGAATAAAATACAAGTTTTTCAGCGGTGTTCAAGTTTCTTTAGTGTGCTTCACTAATTAGTTTTAGTTCTATCTTGTTAGTGTAGAGTTTAGTAGTTTTGGATTTGTGTGGGGTTTTTTTCTTTTTGCTGTTGCACAGTGCAATTAATACTTTCATTAATACTAATTAATTAATATTAATTAATATTTTAATTAATACTTTCAGTCAATGCCAATCTGACTTTAATATAAACAATTGCTCCAGAAGAACATTATCCAGCATTCACAACAGTTTTCTCAGACATATTGTAAGTTGTGGATGCGACTTGGTACTTTCACTGTTGTGAATTAAGATCTTTCTTGTTATTTTACAGCAAAAAAATTGTGTCTCAATATCTACCTAGATTTAATGTGCTAAAAGCTGTAGGAAGCATATCATTTTCACTTCATCTACTCAACTTCTAGAGGTGAACCCTACATATTTTATTACTGATACTATACAATCTTCTGCTCCATTACCGATAATAATTTATCATAGTCATAAAGCCACCTCTTCATCCCACGATGCCCTTGTTAGTTTTATATTCCTAAGGGATTCCAGCTGAATAAGAAAAGATGTCCACACAACTCTTCAGAAGCTCAGATACACAAAGAAAGCAATGTGTGCCTCACTGAGAAGTGTTGAATTATTCAGTGATATAAAAGTAGCAATCCTCATTTTAGAGAATTTAGGTTCTACTCCCAGGGTTCAGGCAAGATTCCAGGAAATTCTATGATGACAGATGAGAGTTCAGACAAAGAGTACTGAGCAGTATTCAGCTTCTCTTGCTAAATAAGGACAGGAACAACTGTATGCCTTTTTCATATTTTGAGTTTGAAAAGTCCATTTCCTTTCTTGTACCATTACTAGTTCTATTTCCAGAGTAGAATGTCATTCAGTATTCTACTATGCTCAGTATGGTGTTCCCCGAAGGAGGTTGTGGGAGAGGTGAAAAGCCAAAAAATAGAGCAAGTGTCATCATGTGATTTGGAATAACTTACTTTAGACACATCTGCAAGTATCCGCTCAGCTAAAAACCCCTGGAGCTCAGTTTTAAATATCTCTTTTCCAATAAGATAGACTTTACACACCACAAGAACAAACAACCCAAGGTCTGTCCATCTCAAATGATGTAGTTTCATTTGAGTAGTAAACTGCCTGAATTTCCTGCCAATCCAGTTACTATAAAAATCTAGATAGTTTGATTTCAGTACCTCCGTCAAGAGGTTAATGTTCTAGATTAGCTAGAAATCACTCAAAATTGTTATTATAATAACTAAGAGGCAATAAAGAAGAATTAGAAGTTATTGGTCTTAGATGTCTGTGCTGCGTACACTATCAGGGAGAGTTATCGATTGTGCTGCCAATATTAGGAGAATGTGGTCGTTATTAAAATACAAGGTGGCAGAGAATAAGGAATTCGTCTGAATATCGGTGTGAGTTTATCATATGTATATGTGTTGCATTAAAAAAATCTCCCAAATGCCAGTTCAGAAAATAATTCATTTTGGAAGGCACAGTGATGGAGGGGGAAATCCTGTTTAATTAATATAGATATGTTGCTGTGGAAAAAGTGAAAAAGTTAATGAAACAAGGAAGCATGACTTTTGGATGGAATAGGAAACAGTGAATTATTCTCACTGGTATTTGTCATCTAATGGTGCTCAAAAGAGGCTGAGCAAAATTTTTGGAAGGCTAGCTTGGGAAGCCTTCTGACATAAGCCAATCACCCTTCCTCCAGGCATTAAAACAGCTCCTTGGCAGATTCATATTGCATGAGTGCACACGCATTGCTCCTTCACTGTCAGCAGAAGAGCAGTCTGCCCATGCATATAGCTAGTAGGGGAACTCTTGGAAGCAGCTGTGCTAACTTTTCTGGAGGATACAATTGCTGAAACACACTGAAGTATAGTGTTTACAGTTCAACTTGGGACAAAGTGCTCATAAAGTGTCTTTTAAAAGAAAAATGAAGTGATAAATAAAGAAATCATGCCAAGCATGATGAGAAGGGAGCCATTTGTCATCACTCCAGGGGTGAAATCCAGCAGCTTCTGACAGGTTCTGGAGAACTGATAGCAGAAATTTTGAGCAGTTTGGAGAACCAGCAAATACCACCTCTGGCTGGCCCCAGAGTGGGGTGGGAATGGAGATTTTGCAATATCCTTCTCCCAGGAGTGGGGAGGGAATGGGGATTTTGCAGTATCCTTTCCCTGCCATGTTCACCAAGCCACTCCCACAGAACCAGTAGTAAAAAAAAATTGAATTTCACCACTGCATCAGTCCTTCTGTTACCCAACATCACAACAGCAATGAATTGACAACCTCAGGAAAGTTTAGGATTTAAAATATTGTTTTGGAAGAAAAAGAGAAAAGCATCATAAATTTTATTCCTGTGCAGAATTTTCTACAAGTGGTATTTATACTAACTAAACAAAAAAAGTGTGTGTGTGTGTGTGTGTGTGTGTGTGTGTGGTAGAGGGACTTATTAAAAAAATCAGGTGCAAGGTACTGCAGTGATAAATCTTAACACAGAGAGAGACATACCTATTGCATCACTGTTCCCATATGCACGGGTAAATACTAGCTGTAATGAGATTCTATGAGATTAAAATGAGAAAATAATATGATTTTGCCAAATACAGCATACATGGAAAATACAACAGTCCCTGATATGTGCAACTCCCTATTTATGTGTGCTATTTTTTTTTAAGTGGAAATATTTTTTAAAGTATATTGATGTTGAATAAGTCCACTTCTTGAATATTTTGTGAATATTCCTAGCACTGTCCTGTCATTACAGTTCAACAGATATGCTTCTATGACTGTAAGTTCAAAAATACTGTGTTTCCCCGAAAATAAGACCCTATCTTATATTTTTTTGAACCCCAAAATAAGCACTTGGCCTTATTTTCAGGGAAGTCTTATTATTTTGCGTGTGGAGCAAGATGGGGCTCCTCTTGCCATCTTACCTGATTTCCAGCTCTGCGTTTAAATATTTTCAGGGAGGGCTTATTTTCAGGGGAGGCTTATTTTAGCGCATGCACTCAAAAGCCCAATTGGGCTTATTATCAGGGGATGTCTTATTTTTCGGGAAAAAGGGTATTTCTATAGTGACAAACAGTACATGGTTAATTATTGTTTTCAGGTGAGAACTGGTCAACTAAACTTTCACCCTGTGAAAAAAATCTCTCTTTCTGGGTTTTGGGCTCTTATGTTCTAACATATCAGTTTGACTAGAAGATAGGAAATTGATTGATCTGTATGTTGTGAAAGTCACTGTAATGTACTAAATATAATACCAGGTCTTGGCTCAACTCTCCATTTATCTAAAGAGCTGGTTTTTATGGCACCTTGCACCTAATCTAAGTTTGAGAAGTTTAACATTTTGTATATTAATTTAGATTCAAATTAAATTGTAGCGAGAGGGCCATACATTCCACTTTGAGAATTTCCTGACTGACTGTAATTGGGGTGCCGGGAAGAGGTTGAAGGTTGCTCACCCCTCTTTACATAAAGGGTAATGTAGTTGAATTTACATAGTTGTCTGTTTAACCATGAACTTTCCAGGTTATGCATTTCTCAGAGTTTGCAAAATTCTACCTGGAAAATCAGATGTGTTTGCCCTTGTCAACTACAGGGTAAAATAGAATCACACAGTAAAAAAAAAAAGTTTTCAAATTAGTTTCTTTTTAATTTAAACTTCTTCCCCTGGCTTAGAGTTCTTGGATATCTTTTTCTCAAACAAAATAAATAATACCATTCAGGGGTTCATTTCAAGAAAATACTATCTTCTGGAGCCATCTGTGCTGCAGTTGAGAATGAGTCTCTTGTTGACTTCATTTGGATGGAAACAAACGTTTTGATCATGTTTTACAATAAACATTGAAAATTCTCCTTATGACAGCATGTTAGTCCATTAATAAAAATAGATATTGAACTATATGCATGTCTTGGAGCGAATAGCCACCATCCAAGTAAATGTTTTCGGACTATGGGGCAACTGTCTTTTGATTATTGCTGAAATACAGAAACTCAATTTGTCATCTTTACCTACTTTAAAACAGGCTAATAGTTCCATAATGAAGCGTTGTCTGTTTCTTCCAGAATATGGATGAGAGGGAAATTACCTGTTCTTTCTAAATGACAGTCCTTTGAGGTATCTAAAGGAGACAGAAGTTGTAATTACAATAGACACCAAGCTTTTATCTGAGTAATTTCAGTTGGATGAATATGGCAGAGACATTTTGAGCAAGGGAGCATAGGTGAGTATTTCTACTCAAAAAACTATAAGGCCAACCAGAACATGTTATGAGCAGCAGGAATGTCAAGAAGTGTCTCTTTCACAATCTAGTCATAGGCCGATATCAAGTCTAGACAAGATTAAGAGAATAGGAGATTATGTTAACAAAAACACAACATTTTCTAAATTAGATAAATTTCCATGATATACCTTGACTAAAGAGTTAAAATATGGTACAATTAAAATATATTTTCAATAAACAATATTGATCCATAAGCACATTTATAAGCAAATAATAATTTATTGCAAAGGCTGCAGTAGTGACTACCAGTAGCCCAAATTTTGCTACATACTAATCCTTGGAACAACACAGAAATAATTGAGGTTTCAAAGGCCAAAATAGACTGAGGTGGGAGGAGGGGGAGGGGAAAAGTTGTTCCATGATTGATTTCTTAAATGTTGTTTTTATCTAAAGCTGCCTTTGGGGGCTCCCAAATTTGATTGGAATAGCGAAGAAGCAATTTTTAATCTCTTCTCTCAAAACCTTTCTCCATTTAAATTGCCTCCAAGTTACTGTTTCTCATATTGTGGAGAACATTGGTGTCAGTATCTGTATACTTTCTGTTACTGGACTGTTAGCAACAATTTAGATCCAAGCAAAATCCACACAAGGGAAATTAAAACCAAAAACCTTCATCTCTCAGCCTAAGCTACCTTACCAGGTTGTGGGTAGTAGGGCAGGATGGACAGGTTCTGTGTAGGCTATTCTACTTCTTCAGAGAAAGAGCAAGATGAAAGTTCAAACGATCAATAAAATACTATGTTCATATTACACTATAGCAGAATGATAAATTGTAACAGAACCCGTTAAACACAAAGACTTTCCTTTTTTGCAGAAGTTATTTTTGACTCTTATTTGTCAGCTTTTTCTGTCATTCAGAGACAATGTATGTCAAAATGAACAAATGGCATCCTTATGAATAGCCATGCAAAACAAGCTAGGACATTACTATGCAATGCAAGCATATCAATTTATTAACCAATTTTACACATAAGTCTTCAACATCCCTTCCCTTTTAATACCTTTTTGAAAAGGTTGTCCCTGAGCTTCGGTGTTTCTATTTTTCTTACTTGAAAGTATAATAACCCGATTATGTTTTTCATTTTTCCCACCCTCCCAGTGCCTGATTTTACTTCTTAAAATTTTCTGATGGGTAAGGATGAGATGAATAAAATTCATCATTCAAGGGCTGATATATGCAACACTACATTCTGTGAGCATTTATGATTGTTAATTGTCATGAAACATAAGAGCAAAGAATTCAAATTTTCATGTTTTAAAAAAAACCCTCACAGAGCAATCAGTATGAAAAAGGCAAAAAAGGAGTTTTTAAAAACCTCACATCATTCTTCAGAGTCACCAAAGGCAAATGTGTGGGAGAAATATTCTCATGAAACCTTCTTAAATTCAGCTGTGTTTGCATCAGACCATGTCTCACATGATCACAAGTGTCATCATTAGCCACTAATGTAATATAAATGGATTTTTGCAATCTCCAACAAAATTATTTTACTAACATATTGGGGTACCAAGTATTTACCGTAATTGGAAGTACCTTTATGCAATACAAGGAAGAAATTATTTCAATAAATCATGAAATATGAGACTCAGCAATAATTAGATATTTGCTGAATGTCAGTCAGATAGAGGGAGAAGACTTTGTCTAAAGAAAATTAATAGAGAAGTGGTATAATGTGGAAGTGGTGCCTGTTTAAGAATCCCAGTGCATTCATTAGAAGAAACTTTACTTAATAAATGTTTATTGTTCGACACAGAATATTGACACTCATTGGATAGTTCACTATGACCTAATCAAGCTTAGCTTAGATATGTCATTGAATCAGAATAAGTTTTGTATGAATTGTAACAAATAAACATTTATTTATTTTAAAAAATAGACACATATCTAGTTCTTGGCCAGTTCTAGGTTTGACTCGAGACAGGATTATGCTTTTCAAGAAGTAGGTTTTTGTTTTGAAAGTTCTCTTGAACTTAAAACTATGGCTAGATTTGTAAATGGCAAGATGATAGAGGAACCTCCTTCAACTTTAGCTGCTGTCCCAGTTTTTGCTCTGGAGTAGGAAGCCTTGGAGATGGTTAAAGCTAGACTACTACTATAATTTCCATAGGTCTCCCTTTGTATACTGTTGGTGCAAAATGTGATGCTGTACCTACCTACAGGTAAGAATTATATAATCAGTTTTGTGAGAATTGCGTTTACTTCAAGACAATTTCCAGGAATAATTCAAAATGATGGTTTTAACCTCTGAAATCCTCTATGGCTTGTCTTAGAATTATCTTCTTTAAATATTCCCTTCTTCTCCCCATGGATTCACTTGCTTCTAACCTGTTATCTTTTAAGAAAACTGTAGAATATACCTTACTCCACAGAGTATTTAATGTTTAATATGCTGCCATTGGGATTGGATACCAGTGGGTATTATTACTGTTTTATTCATCCTTATGTTTTTATTGATATTTCGCTTGCTTTTGTGGTGCTTGTTATATTTTTTAGGTGTGAAATAACTAGGAGTTTTATGTATAATATATTTTACACACACACACACACACACACACACACACACACACACACACACACACACGTGTCTCAGTAGAATGCAAGCATTTAAATCAAGACTAATTGTAAAAATGCCTGGGAAAAAGGGATGTTTAAACTGGCAATGAACAGCATCATTGAGGGCTGCCGGCACTTCCTCTTGGTCAGAACTGTGGTAAATAAGTAGAGGCTAAAATCTCAGGTTTCTGCATGCTGTAATGCTGATAAAAGCTGGGAATTTGGAAAGAATTCATATAGAAATCATTAAATATGAGACCTTAAAGCAGTCAGCAGTGCATTTGACATAACATGTGTCTAAGCCCTTAAAATTCAATTAAAGCCTTCCTTTGCCCTCTGAAATTAACGAATGTATCTTTGAATTATTTCAGCTCTGTCATTTTGTTTGTCAGAGCCTAAAGCAAATTGCAGATTACTGAGCAGAAGCATAACTAGTCATTTGATCTAGAGCTGATCAAGCAAGAAATGTAGGTTTTGTATAACTTAAATGGTTTACATCAGCCTTCTTTAACTTGATGTCCTTGAGTCAGTTGGCTGAGAACAATGGAAGTTGAAATCCACGGTATCTGGAGGAATGCTGCTTCTAACTTCCAAACCAGTTCTGCAAAAGTGGACTCACGTATGGAATAATTTCTGTTGTACCATTGGCACACTTTTCTATAATATAGATAGTGTACACTCTTCCCCAATTGATTTTTATTTATTTTTTTGGTTTCATAAGCAATGTTTGGCACCCCTGGAGTTTAATTGTTACCTAAGAGATGTTAATACTGAAGTCATTGAAATGTTTAAAAATTTCAGATCAAACAGGTAACAAAAATTTGTATATTGCTCTTCTGTTTTTGGAAAAAGCAGGCCTCCCAAGATCCCACATATGGGCTGATTTAATAATTTCACAAATGTTTCTGGTAATTTTTTAAACTAACCTATAATTGCAGTTTCTAGTTGTTTTATTTTTAAATCTATATTTTTATTTTTTTAAACTGTGCTATTACAACATTTTACTCATGAGGTTCATATGTCCGTTCAGTGTACCTGGCCTGTTCGTTTCAGTTCTGCTTCTTATTTATTCATTTGAGGCCCTAGTTGCCTTGATTGTTTGTGCTTATCCTGGGGAGATTCTTGGTGCTTTTCAGTTCTGCCTCTCATCTATTTTTATGTTGGCCTCTGCACTTGTCTGCAACTGAATAATATGAGGGATGTTGCCTCTTCTCAGAACTTAGTTTCTCAGGGTCAAAACAAGCAAACAAAATAAATATTAACATAGAGAGCTCCAATCCCAATGCCTAATCACTATATTCCTTACATGGCATCTTTGCTGCCGAAAGAATTGAGCACTAATAAATATGATTTAATCCAAAGGATCCATTACTCAAGACTTACTTGGAGTATAAAAATATTTGTATGACAATTGTGTTGTAGCTGTTTCTTTCGAAGCTTTCATTTATGCAATGCTCAGAAATTTCTGGTTTGGGGGCAATTTAGAAGATGAATTGAGATGAGATGTAAACATCAAAGATGAATGAATGAATGAATGAATGAATGAATGAATGAATGGATTGTACTGAAACAATTCAAAATAGACCAAAGCAAATACTATTTTCGAGAGGAATAAAAGGAATCCAAGGGGAGATTCTGAACTAAGTGATCAAATTATGGATAATTTGCAGAATAATACAAAGTCATGTTAGGAAAGGCAAAAGGATAGCAATAGAGAAAGCACAAAGGACCACAAATGATGGCTGGCTTGTTGCTTGAGGAATAGTTAGGCACATTTTTTTCCACTCCAGTTCTAAATTGGCAGATGTGCAGATACACTCATGGGTTAGCTGGCTAGGCAATGTTCTGGCAGTCAGGGAGGCATTGTGTGTATCTGCTGTTCCATGTGAGCAACTAATTTAATCAGTGGAGAAAGCACATATCCTTTAATTTAATCAAATCGAGGAAACACATTAGACTTTGACCCCTATACAATTTTCCAAGCCATTATTCTCCTGCCTAGCAAACTCCCAAGCCTCTAGTTTGGCTGCTTTTTCTGGAACAAATTGATTATTTTGCCCAGGTGCCATAGTAATGTCAATGAAAAATACATAGCAAAATTAAATAAGCATAGAGAACCAACAACTCCAAGCTCCCAGTGACAAAGGGAAGGAAGAGAATGACCCAATGTCATTCGAACATTTCCTGCCCATCTGAGGCCCAGGGTTAGTTGCAGTGCAGTTGTTCCCTCCTCCTCCAAAACTGGAGGATTTTGTTTTTCCCTTCAGTCTAAACTCTTTCAGTTGGAAAGAAAAGTTGTAATCAACCAGCTGTCTTTCAACAAATTCTGTTGCACACGCTATTAATATTTAGACTTGAGGTAGAATTGTAGGAATCAATAAAGGGAATATCTGAACACTTCCATTCTTAACTTTCCAGGCACTTTGACTTCAAAGGGAACAAATTCTGTTACAAAATAATAACAAATATGTAGTAACTTGGCAAAATGTAAGACCTCTTTTCTGAAGAACAACTCATGGTTGTGGTATATCATCAGGACCAGAAAAATATTTCTATAATTTGAAACCTTAACAATGGGTTATTTTTACTCCAAAACATTTGGGTCCATGTGAATGGCTTTTTAACTTTTCTCATAGAGAAAGACATGTGTTATGTGTTAAATCAAAATTGGTCATTCATATGAATTTCTTGTCAGAAAGGTCTGAGAAGAGGCATTAACAGCAATTTTTCTTTTCTTTTCATGGGTATTTCTTGGGATTTAGAATAACTTTATTGTCACTTTGAATGTACACTAATCGGCATACATTAAAATGAAATTTCATTGCATACAGTTACAATCTTACCGTGTTTCCCCGAAAATAAGATCCTGTCTTATATTTTTTGGAACCCTGAAATAAGTGCTTGACCTTATTGCCATCCTCTCAAAAGCCCGATTGGGCTTATTATCAGGGGATGTCTTATTTTGGGGGAAACAGGGTATGTAAAAAACAATTATTTATTAATGCAACTTTGCTGACCTCTGATTCAAGACCTCCTTCTCTTTTGGCTAGCATAGATGAAGAAAGTCATAATACCCCCCCTCCCAATACTCTGGTGGGCACAAGGCTGCAAAAGACAATCATAGAGAAAAAGCTGCCATTCAGGTGAGTTGAATGAAGCCACAGGCAATATGGCAACCAGCAATGGTAAGCAGTGGCGCCAGTGACAACAAATCTGTCATTATTGTATCGGATGTTTTTTAGGTCATATCATTAGTCTTTATATCAAGTTTGAAAGTGCAACAATTCAGGTGTAAGATTTTTCAGCAAAAATCCTGCACATTTACAATACTGCTACACTCTGGGAAGTTAATGGATTTGACCAAAATATATTTTAAAAGGAAAGCTATAAAACAACAACTTGAACTTATATGGGAAAAGACCATATGAAATAGAATTTCCTCAATTATGTGAGCTTTTTTTTAAGTGGAAAAATCTTCCTTTAAAGTACATTGTAAGAGAAAAAAAACAAAGGTAGTACCAATAGTGATACTGGTGCAATTCCAAAACATCGGAAGCATCACTTGAATACCTTTGACATTGATAAGATCACCATCAGTCTATTGCAAAAGGCAGCTTTACTTGGAACAGTTTATATCCTGCAATTATATCTTCAACACAGTTGAACAACCACATCTGCCCATCTCTAGTCCTTAAGAAGAATTCCCTAAAATGGCAAGTCCTGTCAAAATATCTGGCGCTGTGACCAACCATAATAATGCCATGTGCTATACTTGCTATGCATCCAACTGGAATGGGACAATTCAGTATCGCCAACTCACCACAGCCAATTCACTGCAGGACAATTCTACATAGCCAAGTCTACATGATCAACTTGCTGCAGGATAATTCAACAATTCAATTTAATTATTTAAAATATTTTTAAAAATATTTTATTTTTTGTCATTCACATTTCATTTTGTCCCTCCTTTGACCTCCTTTCTTTAATTATTCTGTTTCATGATTTCTTCAATATTAATGTAACTCATACCCTGTGGTCTTGTCCCGTGGCGAGTTGGCTGTGGCAAGTTGTCATAGACCCTCATTCAACAATTAAGCTGGATATGAAAGTCACTGAATTCTTTGTAAATGTGCTCCTTCTCAATTATTCATGATTGTTAAAGACCTACTGGAATCCTAGGAAGAAACAGGATGATTTTCCTGTCATACTAGGAACAATGTCTTCTGTTTTGAACGAACTGCACAATTGTATTGGCATGGTAGACAAAGCTACCATCAGGAATGGGGCACTACCTAGATTTAGCAGCTGCAAGGAATTGACTTACAGAAAGTGGAAAGATATTTTTAAAGCTAACACTCACACCAGCCTAAGGTATATAAGCCTCCAAATGCCTGAGGTAGTTGCTGCTGCTGTTTCTCTCCATTTCAGGTTCTTCAGCCGAAACTCTGCCACTTATAATCCTGCTATCATATGCTTTCTTTCAACATTTTTAAATGCTATTGTTGTACACTCATTCCAGAGGAACTCTGTATAGCCTGTGATATCAAGCAATAGCAATGTATCACAAAACTGTAAATGTTAACATAATGTGAATACCAATGGCAGGTCTTATGATAGTGTTAACATGCCAAGAAATCCCCCTGGGGAAAATTTTCTTGTTTGGCTTCATGAGTGCCCAGTGTTGCTGGCATAGCATACAGTTGATATCCAGACATGCCTTGACACCAGTTGGTCCTGCTCATCAGTACTTGTCACAAGCTCCCTGGCATTTACTCTCCTACAGCTGAAACGTGTTCAGGAAATAGAAACAGATTATACCTTCTCTCCCTTCCCCCACCCAAGCCAATTATATTCACTTCGGCTTGTGACCTTACCATGTAAGACACATACCAGCCCCATGAGAACTGAAGGAAATGCATTGTGCTACTATGAAATGCTGCAATCTTTTGACTCTTGGAAAAGCACTGGAGCATGTTCCCACAGTGCAATTTCACATCTGATTATCAGAGTAACGAAAGTGCCATCTAGTGGATGTTTGCTTGAGTACAGTATTTTCAATTATCTTTTGAGGTATCCTGTAGCTAACACTGATTCAAAAACATTTTAATGGTTTATGTATGATGCCTTTCTGGTTTAATAATACTTGATTCTATGTCAGAATATTTGATTCTTTGTGAGAGAAAGAGAGTAATAGAGAATATCATCATTCAAATCTCAATTTTGACTTTTTTTCCCCTGATGAATCAACATGAACACGTTTCATGCTACAGTGAGATAAATTTATGATAAATGGCTTGGAGGGTTCTTTCATACACACATAGCTGTAATATTAAAACTCAGTCACTAGCTCAGTTCTGTTACTATTAAGTTGCTGCAAAATTATTTATCTTTTCAGTTTCACGTTGTTCTTATTTCTCTTTAATTGTTATAAAATCAATTCATAATGCAGTCTCGTTCTACAAATCTGTAGTTCTCTAAGCTGAATGGAAAATTCCAGCAGTCATTACATGGAAACATACTGGAAGTAATCGATTCTTAACAAGATGAAATCATTGATTCTATGATAACTTGTACAATTTCATTCTTTATTAGTAGCAATTGGGTTTTAAGTAGTGAAACAAAAAGTAAAGTTTTCTGTTCTATTTGTTCTATCTTCCTTTAAAACAAAAGATGGATTCGGGAATATTACTTGGGGAACCTGGGAATTGTAGTTCCCACATCTTCATTATTAATTCTATTCTTAAATACATTGACTTTGTGAAATTGCATGGAAATACGAGTCTGAGAAACACTTAGACAATGCAAGTATAAAGCCTATTCTAGAGTGCACCCTATTGAATCTAGTGAGATGTTTTGGAATAGAGTTAATAATGAAGTTTGTTTGTTTGTTTGTTTGTTTGTTTGTTTGTTTGTTTGTTTGTTAGATTTATATTGCTGCCTATTTGCCATGGTGACTCAAGGTGGCTTACAGAATATAACAAACCACATTTAAAAAACAGTAAAACTCATAAAAAATCAAAAAAAATAATGTAATAAAATCACCCTGACTTTCGCCCCAGTGATAGCCGAACACACGAGCCATTTAATGGGCTCCATCCTGCTCTGGGTTTCCCAGGCCCGCTGACAGAACCAGGTCTCAGTGCCTTCTGGAAGAGAATTAGGGTGGGGGCCATTCTAATCTCTGGGCAAATGATGTTCCAAAGAGAGGGAGCCACCACGGAGAAGGCCCTTCTCCTGGGTCCTACCAGGTGTATCTCCCTTAGGAATGGGACCTGCAGCATTCCCTGCCTCCCAGCTCTAATGGGATGGGTAGATATGACCGGCAAGAGACGGGCCCTCAGACCATCCCTCAGTTGCAGTCAGACCAATCCAATTTCTGCCCAGATAATATATTAAAACATTTGTATGCAAAATTGTATTTTGTTTCAGACTGTGATTAATAAAATGTTATCTGAAGGTGTTTTGGGGCTTAATACCTATGTATGATCTAATTTATATAATGTATGTTATACATTAACAGAGGTATCAAACTCTGTTATCAAACTCATGACATATCGGAACTTTTTTCCCGTTCGTTAAACCGAGCATGAGCGTGGCCAGCATGTAATGCATCTAGCCCGGGGGCCAGGAGTCTGACAGCCCTGTTCTAGAACTTGTGAAACCAACAAAGTAATATAGTTATTGATAGGAATATCAGTGTATGGATTCAAATAACATGTTTACAATTCATTACACATTATCAACCTTTTCTCTTTTCCAGCAAGCCAGCTGGTCTGCATCTGTTCAATAATTATATAAGTACATGAATTGCAAGTAAGGCAAGGAAACCAACCTAATGAAATATTTTTATGCAACTGAACAAAAAGCATCATTCTCCTTTTTGTTTTGAACAATAACTGTTAAGGAATTGCATGTATCGCTTTAAAATGTCTATAGAAGAAAGAATTGGCATCCAAGTAAATTATATTGCTCTGGTTCTTATTAAATATCATGCAGATATTTTATTCCATACAGGTGATCTGAAAGCTAAAATTAAAAGGGCAAATATGTGAATGAATCACTTCTATATTTCAACCTTCACTGTGCTTAAAAATTTTTAGCTACTCAATTTTGCCACTACGTTTCAGAAGATGTGATGATGATGTGATGATTTGATGTGATGATTCTTAAGTTGGACAATATATATTATCTAATTTATATATCTGACCATTGATTAATTTAGATGCCTTGATTCCAAAGTACCATTTGGCATAAAGCAATTGGATATTCCATATTCTGTTCAAAACTGGAAGGAAGCTTTAATTTCCAGACAAAATATATATTGGTATTTTTAAACAAATGAAGTTTAAGTATTCTGTGGAAGAAGAGGAAAAAGAACAGGAGGAAGGAGGAGGAGGAAACTGTAGTATACTTTCTATACTGAATATACATTCAGGAAGCAATGGCCTTTGTTATTCTACTAATCAGTACCTTTGCTAGGATCAGTTCGCAGTTTGTTTATATCTATTTGCCTTCTGAAAGAATCCCATATTTTCCCGTGACATTTTTAAGGCATGGTTCCAGCCATTGTTTTAAACATTCTGTAGATATGTCCCTTTATTTTGACTGGCTGACTGAAAAAACACATCTGTGCTTTTTGCTTAGATTACATGACTATTGGTTTTTCCTATTGTTATCATTCACAGTGACAGGTTTCTAGAGTGCAAAGTGTATCTCTACGTACAATACTCTGTCTGCATCTTGCTTCTACCAAAAGATAAGTACCACTTCTCGAGAGTTACAATACTGTTTCCACCAAGTCTTGGTGTATTCAGCTCTTTTATATCAACCACTTTAAAAAAGGTCATGTGGACCTTAATTCACTAAACTCTACAGTTTAGCTTTTATTCATTTTAGTTACTCTGTCTACATCTTGCTTTTACCAAAAGATAAGTACCACTTATAATACCTTGTAACTGCCAAGCGTTGGTGTGTTCATCAATCACTTAAAGAAAGTTCATGTGGATCTTAATTCACTAAACTATGCAGTTTAGTTTTTATCCATTTTAGTTAGTCTGCATGCAGATTCCTAGGCGATGTTATTTAGAAAAATTGTCCACTTGTGGTAATCAGTCGTCCCTTCTTAAACCACTGCAACAGCTGTCTTAACTGTTGTGCATTACTGTGTATTTCAGATTATTGTTGCTTTATAATAAATCATTCAGGAACATTTCCTAGCCTTAGAGGAAAAATCTGATTTACAACACCATCTGGCAAATTTATCCACACCCCTCCCTCTTTGTTTTATTACAGAATGGAATATTTTAATCTGACAGAAACTGATACTATGACAACTAGGATTTCTGCAGTGGAATCTAATAAGTAAATAATAAGTGCTCTGTAATATCTACATCTGGCTTATATTTATACTTGCCCTAGAAGAGGAGTCTTTCATTAATACTTGGTTTATAAGAGGGGAAAATAAAACTTTGAGATAGTTACCTAGGATCCTTAAAGAAGCCATGCAAAACAAGAGTCTCCCTACAGTCCGTATAAATTTGTCCTTATTACTGATTTGTTTCTCGGGGGGGGGGGGGGGGGGGTTCTTTGATTTTGAATTTTGAGCAACTTGCATGGCACCTTCATAGATTTTTCTCCACATTGTTCTCTCAGTACCCTGAAAGGTAAGATTAAAATAAGATGGCTGGACTCTCTTATTAAATCATGCTAAGCCATGGTTTGTTTATTCATAGCTAACTGAATATATCACAACTGTTGTAGATCTCACAAAATGCCATTGTTATGCCAAGTCCCAAAAGTTAGTTTATAAACAGTACATTATCTGGATAAACATAATAAAACAAAAGCAAACTACATTATGGTTGAATAAGATGTATGAATCTAATCAATGTTTCACCCAGGATCACATATCATGGCTTTAACTGAGTAGAGTCTTAGCCTTTCAGAAAATTCTGCTGCCAGATATTGTATTTTAGACAGTAGTTTCTATTAGATTCAGCCAGTGGTCAGGATAATAAGAGCTACGTGTCTTTGGAAAGCTTCAGATCGAAGAAGGCTATTATACTTACTACCTCATGTCTCTTTCATAAACCACTCTTTTCTCATTACTGCATAGTTCAAGGAGGATTCCCAATCTATAGCATTGCCTAATTCAGTATTTACTTCTGTCAGAACCAAATTATTAAATGTGGAAGCAGTATAATCTGATAGGAGTTTAGAATTTCATAGGAGTAGACAAAGTCATCTATAGCAGAATATTTACTTGGAACATTATATACTAATTATTGTGGCAAAAGGTTTCTTGTGTTTCTGGTCCTGATTTGTTCATTAATCTAAAATGTAAACAACTGATTTGGATGTAACAAAAAATTGGATTGTTTAAAACTGGAGGAATTATAACAGTTGTGAGGAACCAGGAAGCCTCAGTTTATTTCTATAGTAAAAATTTTATCATTTAAATGGATCAGGTGTTATTGAAGCAAGTTTGTCTCCTGGTAATGTATACACAAACAGTTCAACATCTTGTCCAGACTTTGGAAATAACCAGTAGGGTATTCAACTTCTTTGATCCCATCCATCCATCCATTTTCTGCTCCTACTACTTTCCTTAGTGTAGTGAGCATAATCACTGTTTTTTCTGGAACATCATTTGCTTACATCAGATAAGCAGAGTATTGCCGATCATTTTGGCATAGCTCTTACTCATATTTCTACATTTTGGAATGATCTACATTGTGAAAGGTTTTCTTGTATCAATAAAACACAAGTCAATTTCCTATTTGTTCTCTTTTGCTCTTTCCATCATCTTAGCTACCTAATCTCACATCCTGCCTTTTCTGTTCATTTGGCATTTCTTTCTCCATATATGACTCTCCTTCTTTATAAGATTTTAAGCAAAACTTTGTTTGCATGAGAAATTAGAGCAGCATTAACATACTAATGAACACTTAGTAGTGCATGTTCACTTGCAACTCTCTTCTCTGGGATAGACAGATGTACCAAACTCAAAGCCACAGTTTTGCTTTGCATTTGTGAATACTTAGTACTAACTGGTTTTTTTTTTCTTGCAACTTTAAGTGGTTGAGTATTTGACAGTTGGTCTATTGCCTGTCGTATCTCACTTTCTAATGGAGTCATTTCCCAAACTCTTTCAACAAATGTTCCTGTCATTCTGTAATCCCCTTTTTACAGAGTTTCAGTATAGCCTTTCCAGTTTCCTTTAACCTCATTTGCTTCTGTCAGATCTTGTCTGCGATTATGTTTGAGTAATCCTACCTTAGCTGTAAATTTTCCTGCAATTTCTCTAATCTTCTTTTAAACTATCTCTCAGTTTTTTACTTATTATTTTCTCTATTTTTTGACATTATTGATTAAGCTATCTTTCCTTGTCCTTTCATACTTAACACTAAAAGTCAGTATTCAGTCACATTCGTCTATATTTTTGCCCAAAGCTTTCATCCTTCATCTTTTCCTAACTATCATGATGGGTTGTTATGAAAGCTACTTGGATCCTTCTTCTCTGAAATTTTGGGAATATTTTTCTGTTTCAGTTTTCATGAATTCTCATAGCTTTCAATTGTTCCTTTGTACTCTATTGCATAATCTAAGCATACTGAGTCTATTCTTTACATTGATCTTATATTCTATGTTCTCTAAATCAACCTTTGCTGACACAACTATTCTTTATAATTATTTAAATTTGCCTTCTATATTCGGTACCATTAATGTGTGGTCTGTTCTGTAGTCTAATAGAATTTCTTATATCCCTGTTGTGGTCACTACTTGTGGTCCACATTGATTTCAATGTGGAAAGTCTACAGTGATCTTGCTTAAAACAAGTGTTGGAAATAAAGAATTCTGTTTATCTAGCAACTTCTAAACTGTCTTTATCGAGCTAAATCTTCCTGTGATTCCAAATTCTATTTTTTCAACTTTTGCATTCTGATCAACCATTGTTAATATTACATTTCTTCTTGAATTTACAACAAAACACCTCTTGCAGTTTGCTAATTAATTTGTCACGATATCTATGTTTTTGAACTAGACGTTGGAGAATGTTGTTAAGAATGCCATCAATAATCAAAGAAATCAATCAATCTGGATTTCTCACTAGAGGTGTAAATAATCATGCTCAAATTATCATAATTTGGGCATGTGAAGATTCAGCTCCCTTGAGAAATTAATAATGCTGGGAAAAGGGGAAACAAAGAGAAGACACCAACAGCAAGATGGATGGTCTTGGTTTTAATAGCAAAGAACACATAGATGGGACATGTAAAAGACCAGGTTGGAAACAAACCATCTGGGAGAAAGTCTGGATATGTGTTTCATAGAGTCCACATATGTCATCAAATCACTATATACTGAATTCGTAACCAACAATCAAACAGTATATTTATTGGAAGACAATTTATTACATATTTTTCCTTTTAATATATTAGCTTTAAGTGTTTTATTTTTATACAGAAATCTGGCCTTTGACTATAAATAAAAATTGACTGATACTTGAATTATGGTCAGAAATCTTGAATGCCTATAGAACAAGTAGATCTTGTCTTTATTGGATTAATTTGTGTCTTTATTAAACATATTTACATAGCCATCCAATTCACATATTGGTGACTCTGGGTGGTTTACACATTAAAAATCGCAACATAAATCACAACATAAAATCCTTAAACCGTCTCCCTATAATAGCAGCAACCCATTCAAATTAACCACATGGTTGATTCCATCTCTATTCAGAATGGAGTAACAAATTTGTAACAAAAACACATTTATAGAGCTTTTTTAAAAAATAACCAACCATGCCTGAAGGAGGAGAATGATGTTCCATAGAGGGGATCACCACCAAGAAGGCACTTTTTTGTGATCTATATGTGATTATAGTCAAATAAGTAGTTATGTGCAATGGTAAAATCTAAAAATTGTTGCTACCGTTCTGTGGGCGTGGCTTGGTGATCATGTGACTGATAAGTCACTCACTGTTAGAGACAGGAGCTACACATTCTGAAGCACATTCTGCCCTTCTGAAGCCCCGAATGCTTTTGAATTTCCCTCCGCCATCTGGCTTGACTGCCCAAGCGAATCTCGGAGCCTTCTCTCAGAGCCTTCTCCATCCCGGAGGGCTGCACATCTCCCCACCCTCGCCAGTCTTCCATACAAACTTCCAACCTCGTTTCTGCAAAGGCAGAACCTCCCCCCCTGCAGGGCAATCCAAAGAGAGGAGGGGGATGCTGCAGAAAAGGCCACTTTCCACCTATGCCTCCCATGCTGGCTCTGTAGGGCTTGGGGCTCCAAAGCAGCTGACTGGATTCCCACCCAGCCACCTGCCTGCTCTCTTTGACCGCTGGCGCCACTCCAGGATCTTGGCCCATGGAGACTAGCACTCTGGGGAAAGGAGGCTCAGCCACAATGACACTTCCTGGCGGTAAAGAAGCAGAGTGAGAGAAGCAGAATTCCCCCGCTTGGGGAGACGGCCCAGCTGTGCCACCACAGAGCCTGTAGTGCTTTCCCTTTAGCCTGGAAAGCAGAGCTTACCCAGGCAGGCCAGTTCAGGTAGTCCTTCATCTCGGCACTCCCTTGCCTGCCGCAGCTGTCGCCTGGCTACAGTCATCTGCCTCCCCGAAGCAACCTCCCGAAGCAACCCTGTCACCGTTTGCTTTCATTTCACAGCGGGACAAGGAAGAAAGCAAATGGCAGTGCAGTGGTGCTCCGGGACAGCAGGCAGGATCCGAGACAGAGCGTAAGGTAAGTGGGCAGCAGTTGGTCAAAGATCCCGCAGAAGCCAAGTGCACCAGGCCCAAAAGGCGAGCGAACCTTGCCATGTCGCTCTGAGAAGCCGAGTGCAGTGGGTCTCCCTCCCCCACCCACTGCCAGCGTCAGCCTTACCTTCTAGATCCTCTGCTGGCATAATCAGCATGTCCAATGGAGCCAGTGCGTTGGTAAGGCTGATGGCGGGTGGCCCTTGAGGGAGATGCAGTCGCTGCTCTGGGGCTGAGAGGAGCAGTGGTGCTACGGTAGTGCTCTGGGAGGGCAGGTGGATGTACCAGCCCCGGGGCTGCTGCACATGTCCCAGGGCAGCACAACAGCGGCGTCTCCACCAAGGTCCGCCCGCCCACCCACTGGCCGGACTGGGCTGGACACCAATCTCGGAAGGCAAGCGGGTGTGGGGACCATCAGGAAGACAGCATGGAAGGCAGGCAAGCATGGCAGGATTGCGGGGAAGGGAGTAGGCTGCTAGCCCCCTTCCCTGCAGCCCTGCCATGCTTGCCTGCCTTCCACATGGCCTTCTGCTTGCCTGCCTTCGCAAGCTGGCCATGGGGATTCCAGGAAGGCCGCATTGAAGACAGGGAAACATGGCAGGACTGCGGACCATGGACCAGTTCGGGGGCATGGCCAGCCAGTGATTGCTATCGGTTCAGTGAACCAGCCCCAATATCCACTTTCGGTTCACTTGAACCGGTCCGTACCGGTAGAATTTCACCCCTGGTTATGTGGATTTTAAAGTGTCATTACCACTGTATTCCTTTATATATTCTCATGCTCTGAATCATATACTTATTTGATTTAAAATCATCTCTTCTGGTCTACTTAAATTCACTGATACCGCCTTTTGTTATTTTTTAAGCCCTTGATTCACATATCACATGAAAAAAAATGTATCATTTTCCTTGGTTCATTTTTCTCACATTTTCCAATAGTATATTTAAAATAAGGAAATATTTCAATGCTGAAATATTTGTCAGCAATCTGACATGCAGCTTTGGTCTGGGTACAATATTATTTGTAGAATACCTTATCAAAAATTGAGCATTGTTTCTTAGTAACTATCATAATGCTTTCCAAACTTGGGGGTGGGTGAGTGGAAGTTCATATCTGTCACCCAAAGTCATAGTCCCAAAAGAAGTAATATTTTTCCTTCTTAGCTTTTCTTAGATTGGCTTATTTACACTTGGTCTTAGCCACAAGACCAAGAAAGCAACTTATTTTCACCGGTGTGGTTTATTTATTCTTCGGATAACAGCTAAAATTTCCAATTCTTCATCCTCAGAAATTTTAATTAATATAAATGTATATACAACCAAAAAGATTGGGAGCCATTTGTTTATAATTGTAGAAGAGCAGGCAGAGCTGGGGACAGGGTTAAATGTATCATTAGTTTAGAATCATTGCATTTTCACAAGCGGTTCAAATCCAATCTTTCCTGAATTCCTTTGACCCTTATCTTGGTGCCATTTTAGTGTTGAACTTTAGTTAACCAGATTTTGTATAGAGTTGTTCTCTTTTATGGTTTTTATTTTGCTAAACAAATTTTAATAAAAACTATTTAAAAAAATAAAAAATACTGTACTTATTGTCCATTTTAACCTTTTGACTGGTGCCAGTGGTGAAATCCATTTTTTTTTACTACCAGTTCTGTGAGCGTGGCTTGGTGGGTGTGGTGTGGCTTGGTGGGTGTGGCAGGGGAAGGATACTGCAAAATCTCCATTTTCACCCCACTCTGGGGTCAGCCAGAGGTGATATTTGCTGGTTCTCCGAACTGCTGAAATTTTCCACTACCGGTTCTCCAGAACCTGACAGAATCTGCTGGATTTCACCCCTGCCTGGTGCTATAGGGGCAACTGAACCAATGTTATCTGCTAAATCAGAATGTTGCCTATGACCATTTCAACCAGTATTTAGTAGGATATGATTTGTGTTAGCAGAGTCCATTCATGAAACTACTCAGCATTTTATATAATAAAAAATCATTTTTAATGTTGCCAGGTGTAGCACCTATCATTTTTTAAAAATGGACTTTCAGAAAAATGCAGCTACTAAAGCACTATTCACTAAATATGCAAGAGTCAGTTACTTCTGGTAAGGTTAAAAAGCCATAGGAGGGAGGCTGAATGTATTTTTTTTTTCATGGCCTAAAGAAACAGAACATGGTTCATCTCCCTTTTGTTCATTTCTATGCCAACCTTTCCTTTGTGTAAATATACAAGGAAAATATAAATATAAGGAAAATGTATGTGTTATTTTTACTGACAATAGTTAAAAGGCTTTCATTGTCAACTTTGTGCGTAGCAAAGTCAAGAAACCAAGATTTTAATGAGCACCTTTTCAGAGGAAGTACATTTATTTATTACCAATTGTTTATGTATGTATGTGAGTAAGTTTGTAATATTGAAATAGAAAAGGTGGTTGATGAGAGAGTGGAGAAAAAAATGGAAATTGAATGTTGTAATTTCAAATCTTAAAAGAGACTTCTAGAATCCCTTTTCTAGAGAATCTAACATTTATCAAGTGTATTTTTGTATGTGTGGAGTATTTATTACCTCCTTTGTTTATTTAGAGTATTTATAACATAATGTGAGACTATAATGAACTGAGAATTTTTCTCATTTACAAAACACTGTCAAAAAGTGGAACAGTGGCAAACAGTTCCAAATATAACTTTTTCTCAAGATATATATTCTTGGTAGGGTATTCTGTCAAAATAACTTTTACTGATCATATTGTTCTATGGAATGTACCTAAAATAACTCCTTAATATAGTAATACCTGTTAATATCTAATGTATGTCAGGTCAGACTTCTTTCTTGGCATTCAGTTATAATACAATTAAGGGCATCAGCTGGCATTTTAGTTATTTTCTTCATGGTAATTTGTCTTCTCAACATCTTCCAACTACTGGGAATTGATTATTTCATGTTTCTTCCTAGCCATTATATATGATTTCATATGGCATATGGCTCTATGGTATTGGAATACATAAGCATAAAAAAATATTAATGGCATCAAAGATTTTTTTAAAAAACATAGACATATTTTAGCAGACTGCTATATTTATATACCAGGTGTGAGATTCCATTTAAATTGGTAGGCTTTTTTTTTTATAGTTTAGTAACTTCCTGTTACCATTCTTTATTAAATGATACTATACCTTAAGTAGGATAAACTTGAAGAAATAATCAATCACAATGCACAATAATTTCCTTGATTGCTTACAAGAAGAAATTCCCTTCCATGTTTCTTGTTGCAGGACATAAATCAACACAGGGAAGTTTGCTCTAAAGTATATAAGAATTTTGCAAAAAGTCTAGACCAGGAAAAGTGCTGCTGCTTATACTGCTTAGCAGACACAATGAATTCGAAAAATAAATATTGTAGTCTAAACAATTGCTTTGTAGATTGTGATGTAGACAGAATTTATTTAGTTATCTATAAATGTATTTATTTAATTTATATCCCACCTTTATTATTTTGACTTCCATCCAGGCATATATTATAATATTCTACCTATAAAGGTAGACCTTGATTTACAACCATTTGTTCAGTGACTGTTCGAAGTTACAACAAGGCTGGGTGAATATGGTTCCAACTGGTCCCCAGAGTTCCAATTGTCTTAGTATCCCTGGATCATGAACTGGGCACTTGGTGACAGGCTCACACAACCAGTTGCAGTACTCTGTGATCACATAATCACCATTTGTGATCTTCTTCACTGGCTTCCCCAGAAAATTAGTGGGGAAGCCAGCAGGAAAGGTTGCAAATTGCTGAAGTAAGACTGCCCCAATGACACAAACGCCCTCACCCCTTCTGTGCTTGCACTGCACCGGCCACTCACATACTACTGTACCTTGCACACCTTCCTGTACTCCCCTACACCTTCCCAGACCCTTGCCACAACTCTCTCACATCGTCTCACACTCACACTCCCATGCACCCTTGCATCCATTCCATGCCTTCCCCATGAACCCCCTCCAACTGTCACTTCCAGTCACACCACTTCATGCTCTTCCCATCCAGTATATATGTATGTATGTATGTATGTATGTATGTATGTATGTATTTATTTATTTATTTATTTATTTATTTATTTTTAAAATTTATATGCCGCCCTTCTCCTGTGGGACTCGGGGTGGCTCACATAATAAAAACAACAACAATAAAGTTCTAAAATACAGTCCAATCTAAAATCCCCACAGTTAAAAAACCTCATAATCGGTCAGGGAATTTGGTGAAAAAAGCCATGTCTTCAGGCCAGCACGGAAAGTGCGGAGATCGGGAGCCATCCGGAGCTCGGTGGGTAACCCATTCCAGAGGGTCGGTGTGGCCACAGAGAACGCCCTCATCCTGGGGGTCACCAGCTGGCATTGCCTGGCCGACGGCACCCGGAGGAGGGCAGTTCAGTAGTTACCTGCCTGCTACATTGCATGCAAGGTGCCTGGAACTTATAACTTCCTGCTAACTTGCTCATTGTCCTGTTTCATAATCACACATGCCTAAAATGTCTGTAATTATGGAAATGGGAACATTGGACCAGGTGTTTCTTTCAGTTTCATGTATTGTACTAGAATATAATGTGTTTTGTTCGTTTTTGGCAGTGTAATATGTGAATTCAGACATTATTGGTTGCATATCATGGCTTATGGCTATATATTTCTGAATGTAGCCAATTTCATCAAATCCTGATTAAGCCAAACAATGTTTTAATAGACATTAAACTCAGTTTGCAGGTGCTTCATCACAATGCCAAAAAAGTTCAATCAGAAAGAATGTGAGCATATTACAACACAAAGGCTGCTATGATTTATAGCTTAGCATTACATATAAAGCTAGCCAGTTAGGTGTGCTATGAGATAAACCATGGTTTATTGAAATATGGGAACCAAGCCAGTGTAATGATTCTTATTAGGCAGAAAGCAGGTTTCTAGCTTCTCAAATTGTAGCATAGAAACCCTGCTGCATTTATATTGGAGTGAGTTGGCTGTGACACAAGTCACAGGTCATGAAATGAATGAAATTCAAATTTCGCTGAAATTCTAAATGCCAGAGGCTCCTGGTCTAAGTAAATTCCAGGGAGTCTCCACCTCCCCTAAGCCTACTGGGATTTAAAAGCTCAGGTTAATGCACATTTGACTTTATTGAGAGAGACCAGATAACTTAAGTGATACCTAATACCTAACAGGTATGTGGTTGCCAAACAGTCTCTTTGTGCTATCCCTTGGATGATTTTCAAATCTTTCTGGAAATGCCTTATCTGGTTTCCTGGCTTGTCAATAACATATTTACCTGCCATTGCTTTAAAAAAACTTGATTGATTGATGCCTTCTTTATCAGAGGATGAAGTGAACAACTGAATGTCTAGTTCCAAGTTCCTATATTTGGAAAGATTTCCAATGCTGAACAAGATCCAATGACTTGCCATGATTCTTAACTGATTGAAATGCCATTCTTCTGCTAAGCTGTGGTAAAATCCACTTCCAGTCAAGTGTTCTGAAATATTTAGGAAAAGCTTCTTTCTTGCAGACTCTTTTCTCATCCATATCTTTGATGACTGCTGGAAATCCAGCAAAAGCTGCACTATTAAGATATTTTCAGGTTTTCTGTTTTCATTCTTTTTTAAAAATCTGAATGCATACTTAAATAAAATGTGCCTTTTTAAGTCTTATAATGATAGCTTATTGTAGTTAATCCAAATGGACCAGTACAGTACCTTAAAAGACCTAGGATTTTATTCCCCAAATCATTTATCTTTAAAATGGGAGGTCACATTTTTCTTTCTGGTGGATTATCTTAAATTCACTGCCATTATTTCAGATAAATGTAGTTATTGGGAGAATATCATTCCTTACAAATCCACTGTTACAAAAACAAGCACAGAGAATGTTGGAGTACGGTTCCCATTATTCTCACATAGCATACTCAATTGTGAAGATGGAGGTTGTAATTGAGAAGAATCCACTGACCTCTGGCAAGAGTCTTCTCTTTAATAACTATGGTGAGATGTACTAAACTGGATGGGAAGAAATCCTATCCCAAGAAAAACAGATATGAAACAATTAAAAGAAAGCATTAACTTAATCTGTCAATCAAACTTAACCTGTCAATCTAGATAGAGGGAGGAGGTCATCAAAATCAGAATTGAAAGATTGTTCCCTTTTTCTCAGGTAGGAAACTCCATTTTTCCTTTCCTGTTGCTTTTCTCTCATAGGGAGGAGTAGAGAATCTCTTTCCTGATTGGCATAAAACTAGATAAGCAACTCCAATTCCAAATTTCCTTGAATTTCAATAAAACAAATGCAGAAATCTAGAAAACAATAGAGCCGATTGGGATTTTAGATTTAATGTCTTTGTTTTATTTTATTCTATATTTGATTTTATTGTGGTCTGGTGTATATATATCCCTAGCTGAGAGAAAATGTTTTGAATTATTTCATTAATTCTTCTCTCTCTTTTTTTCTTCCTTTCTTTATTCCACTTCCATAATTTCCTATCTTCAATTTACATCTCAATATACTTTAATTTCATTAATAAATCAGCCCACTAATTCTAAAGGAGTTTAATTTCAAATCCTATCCTTTGATTAAGCTACCGAGAAAGGTGGGTTAGTCACATTATTCTTTGAATAACCCCATAAAGAGGGGGCATTTTTCTGGAATAAAGTAGATAGTGATATGGAAGTTAACAGTGTAAATTTAGTGGTTGGAGGCTCTAGAGCTATGCCCCTAGGAGCCAGGAGCCTTGTCAATCCCATTTTTGTGTGTACTTGTATAAGTATATCCATGCCTGGGGTGAAATGCTCCCAGTTCGGACCAAATCACCCGATCTGGTAGCAATGGAGGCGGGTGGTTCAGAGAACCAGTAGCAAAAATCCCTGCCGCCGCCCCCCCCCCCCATTGCCCAGCTGAGCCATGCAATCATCAGAGGCTTTTTTAAAATTTTTAAAAGCATTTTTTCTACAACCTCTTTGGCCAAAAAAATGATTTTAAAAGTAAAAAAAAAAAGAAAGCTTCTGCCAATCAGACAAATCAGCTGGTATCGTCACAGGCTTTAAAAGCATTTTTTTACAATCTCTTCAGCCGAAGAGGTTTTAGAAAAAAATGGTTTTAAAAGTAAAAAAAAAAAAGCCTCTGATGATTGTGCGGCTCAGCTGGGATCATCAGAGGCTTTAAAAAAAAAAGAAAGCCTCTGCCGATCAGTCAAGTCAGCTGGGATCGTCACAGGCTTTAAAAGCATCGATAGTAACAAATTTTACATTTCACCACTGATCCATGCATGTTATATCAGTTAGGAAACCTGCCTAACCTTGCCTCAGAATTATACATGCAAATGCTTTCTTTTGAAAGTCAGTCAGAGCTGAAGAAACTTGTTGGATGAGAAGTGAAATGTCTTCAAAGAGAAATGGGAACGTCCAGTTGCCTGTTGAGGGAGTACCTTTGGGACACCCATGACCTGAATGACTGAGAATCTCCATAGATACTTTATTTTGAAAGAATGCAGGCATTACTGTGCTCAATCTGCTCACTAGTTAGTAAAAGGAGACATGACATTAATTACCTTAAAACAATTGTATTCACAGATAGTCCCTGGGTTGCTACAGCAGTTGGGACCAGGAATTCCATTGCTAAGCAACATGGTCATAAATATCATGTGAGCCCACCGTCAATTCCGCCAGTCTCAGTTGCCATAACTAAACAAGACCTCTGCAGGTTTTTAAGCAAGGACCTCAAATGCTCCAACTTCTGACTTCCTATTAGCTTCTCTGTTGACTTCGCTTGTTGGAAGTTGGCAGGGAACATTTGAAATTGCAATCAGATGACCACAGCTCACTGAAACATAACTGCAAGCACCAAATCACAATTACATGGCCACAGGGATGTTGGGACAGCCAGAATTCCAGGATCGATTGTAAGTCCCACTCATTCAGTGTCATTGTAACTTTGAATGATCATGATCATCACTCAAGCTTCACCTATATTTTAATGGTTTCTTGTTATGTGAATAGTAGACGTAGTAACCCTGAGCAATTTCAGGATTATGGAAGATGAGGAGAGGAATTTAAACTTTTTCAGTAGTTTTCTGAAACTGCTGCTTACACTTCAAGGAATTCTCCTATTGATGCCTTCAATGGAGGTGTCTCCAATAAATAAAAAAGTGCCATAATTTCTTGCTGAAAATGGCTCTCAGTGGCTCTGTACTATTTTAAAACATTTTTCTCTTCTGTATGTGCTAAATATTTAATGTTAGATATACCAAGTGTCTGTACAAAGAAAACTGGTAGGCAGACATTACATCCATCTAAACCAGAGATGGCGCAGAATCCTTGCTAATCAGATCTGATTGAATCCCGTGGTTAGAAATGAATTGATGATGGATTTAAAAAACAAGACTTAACACAATATAGTAAACAGAAACAAAGTAATTAAATTTAATTCTAATATGTAGAATTTCAGTATTTGTATCATAAATGTCAATAACAATGGCAGAATATTAGGATTCTGGATTATTATTGTGCATTCCAGACTTGGCACACTTCAGAATATATTAGATCTAGTATAGCATACAATATTTTAATATTTAAGTAATTTTTTTTTACATTGCCTTCTGAGAAGAGAGATTGAAAAACAAGTTTGAGATTGAGAATTCCTCTGATTTGAAAAAAATACCCACTTGTCGGAACTTTTAATGTTACAGTGATCAGAATCAATACAGTGTCTCTATTTCTCAATGAAACATTTCACATCACTTATAATCTTTATGTATTCCACTAATATTTTTATTCCTGCCTGTTTGGTGTTTCATAGCATTGATAATTTAAATCATAACCGTATTCTGCTTGGGAAAAATGAATCATTGTTATTTTTTATTTCATATATTTATTAGTCAAATTTATATGACTAATATGATATAGATTAATTAAATCATAAAAGTTTTGTTTTTAAAACTGGTTATTCAGCATATAAACATAATTTGAACTCATATGACAAAGTGGACTATGAAATCTCGTAATGAAAAGTTTGTGATAGCACAATATAACTTGACAGTTTTATATCTTATTAATTTTTGCTGAAGTTTAAAAATATCATTATCATACATTAACAGAAGGAAATTATATACACTGTATGTATTCATAAAATGGTATGAAATTCAAGTTTAAGAATCACAACTATAAAAAAAGCAAGGGGAAGAAAAAATATGATAAGAAGATCTATACCATTCTGGTTAACTTTAATTCCTGATCATTGTACAAAAATAGGAGAGAAATAGAAGGGAAAAAAACTGTCCAGAAAAGTAGGGAGAAAACACCATAATATCACTTTTTTCTTAATCTTTGGATTGGGTAGATTCTCTTTAATTTTTTCCTCCTACACCATGCCATTTATCTGTAAAAATGCAAGGAAAGAATACAAGTTAATAAAACTTCAGAAATTCTAAAAGTTTGACATAGCTATCTCAGAACAAAATGTTTACTTTCCAAACCTGTGTAGATCTAGCCCTAAAGTGTTATCGTTTGCATAACAGCATTGGTATTTGTCAATATCTATACAAATAGTATGATAATATTTCTGTCCAATTATATAGTTCCCCTATTTTATTTTATTTTGTTTTGTTTTGTTTTCTTTCCTTCAAAGTAATTATGCACAGAGTAGTAATTGTGATTTATATAGGAGTTAGTGGTTTGTTTGATTTTCTTGGATAGAGATTTATAAAGGTAGCCTTTTTAAACAAAATCCTGGTTATGATTCTCCTTAAGTATAAATAAGAAATCAAGTTTATGTGTGTATTTATAGTTGATCCATTGGAGCATGAATATGGAATACCCTTGGGTAAGCAGCTGTGAGAGCTCTCATTATGAGCTCCTGAACATAATCATTTAAAGTTACATGACTATTATTGCTTGCCACAGAAAAGAAACCCATTAGAGAAGGGACAGAGCAAAGAAAGTTGGAAAATTTCAGTCAATGATACAAGACAAATAATACAGTGATATATAATGATACCAGACATAAAACATTGGATTCAGGACATTAGCTCAAAATACAGCAGCCAGATTACTGGCACAGCAATCCTGGCATTACAGGATAACACAGACTTTGGGTTCACTGCAGTAATTACCAATAGGCTTCTGAGCCCAATTCAAATAGGATGTGATTAAAAAGCTGTAAGGTGAAACATTCTACCCGAGTATCAGGCCCCGCCTTGCCAAATTGAGTCTACCCATCCAGTCCAAATATCCTGAGGGAACTTGCAATTCGAATTCCATGGAGCATCAGTTAGATGGAAGGCCTCCTCTGCAGGGATTCTCATTCTTTGGAACATACTTCCCCCAGGGACATGTGTAGTAGTAAATAAATGTACCAAATATCACATTTTTCTTTCTTTGTTGGCCTCTATGAGGTTTCTCTGAGATTTCAAGGTTTTTTTTTAACCTTTTGTGACTCCAAAGAATTTTCAACAAAGGCTGTTCTCACCCTTCCAGGATACTATCCATGTTTCATGTCATAAAGAGAATTGACTAAACATAGCATTTGGTCATTCTTAATTTAAATTCATTCCCCTTCAGATCACAATATTACTTAGTTCTTTAAATGTTTTCCTGCAATTTATGTTGATAACTCATCAGTTTTTCCATTTGCCCTGATTAAGTGTTCAAGATAGACAAAGTTTTGGTTTTGTTGAAGGAACAACACTGATGGTTTTTATTTGGAGAGGGTCTTTCTTCCCCAAGATTATTATTATCTTGGGGTTTTTTATACTTGCATTGAGATCTCCCATAACCATTGGGGTATTCATAGCCTTTACTAAAGAAATGGCTTCTTGTATTGTGTCATAAAAGTCTTCTAGTTCTCAGTCTGAGTGGTCTCTTAAGGTATATAAATCTGTAGTTTTATTATACTGAAGGATTTGGCTGCAATTTTGATCATGATTAGTCTCTCATTTATTGGCCAAAAGCCCACTGTTGCTTATCCTTTTCATGACAAGTGATTTTTGATGAGAAGTACCACCACAATAGTTTATTGTATGTTTCTCCCTCTGTATCTTTCTATTTCCTATCCTTCTTTCTTTTTGTCATATACATTTAATGTGTATAATAATATGAAATGTCAGTTGATTCTTAATGCCAAAAGAACTGTTGAATGATCACAGATGAATTGCGTTCTACTGAATTAGGCTGATACTGCTTGAAACTAGTACTGTGGAGCCTAGTGGAAAAGAAATGTGTATAATTCAGATAATGTAAATCTTAAAAATTGATAAGAAACAAATAATAGTATTAACTCACTGGATAAGTTACCCTGTGATAAGATGGGCTGCCAATAAATATAATCAATCAATAAATAATAAAGTAAAAATAGTTATGTGTACAATCTGTAATTCTTACATCCATTTTTTTCTTTCTTACAGGAAGTTTTATTACATCACTCTGCTAAGGGATCCTGTGTCCCGTTATCTCAGTGAATGGAGGCATGTGCAACGAGGAGCTACCTGGAAAACATCCTTGCATATGTGTGATGGCCGGACACCAACCCCTGAAGAGCTGCCATCATGCTATGAAGGCACAGACTGGTCAGGCTGTACTCTTCAGGAGTTCATGGATTGCCCATATAACTTAGCTAACAATCGACAAGTGAGAATGTTGGCTGATCTAAGCTTGGTAGGCTGCTATAATATGTCCTTCATACCAGAAAACAAGCGAGCACAGATACTGCTGGAAAGTGCCAAGAAAAATCTCAGAGACATGGCCTTTTTTGGCTTGACAGAATTCCAGAGAAAAACACAGTATTTGTTTGAGAGAACTTTCAATCTAAAATTTATCAGGCCATTCATGCAGTATAATAGCACAAGAGCAGGTGGAGTGGAGGTGGACACCAAGACCATCCGGAGAATTGAAGAACTTAATGACTTGGACATGCAGCTGTACGACTATGCAAAAGACCTCTTCCAACAGCGCTATCAGTACAAGAGGCAGCTGGAGAGGATGGAGCAGAGAATAAAGAATCGGGAAGAAAGGCTTCTTCACCGGTCGAATGAAGCACTTCCCAGGGAAGAGACCGAAGAACAAGGACGGTTGCCTACCGAGGACTACATGAGCCATATTATAGAGAAGTGGTAGCATTGAAAGAATTTTATACAAAAAAACCAAGATATTAGTGTTTCCATTACAAAAGAACATGGAATTTAAAAAAAAACTTATTTAAAACAATCTGTAAAACAGAAAGTAGAATGCTTCTTTAAACAAAGGGTCTTTTTACTGTTTCTTACAAGACCAATGGGGTTCTTAATAAAACAAAATAAAAATAATAAAAAAGTGAACTCAGAGTTTAAAATGCACAAGTGTAGTTCCCTAGATTTGAGGCCAAATATCACCTCATATTTCATCTCCTAGATGCAGATCTAGACATCATAGAGAGCAGCTTTGTACCACTCTTCTCCATCGGCAATGGCAAATGAGCTTCAAAGAATCAGTGTTTTCCGCCCTTATCTATATGAGATGTTCAGTGGTGAACATCATAATAATGGCAGTGAACTTGCCACACAGTGACTTGATCCCAGATCCAGCTGCTTGACTTCAGATTGAAATCATGGCTAAAACAAAGGCAGAATATATAACCAACAGCAGTCAAACTAGAAGGAAATTTTAAAAATAGAGAATAAGAAACATTCAGCAAACAAATTACAGCCTGGACTACGAATTGGGGACTGAAGTTTGGATTACATGGCACTGGTGTTTTGCATGCATACATTCACATTCATACACTCTACATTATCAAAACAACTGATGAATCTGTGCATACATTTTCTCAGCCTTTGTTAAAGAGAGAATTAAATCCCTTGTAAAACTAACTGTAAGTCATCTCGTCACAAAGTGGTAAAAAAAATGGTTTGCTAGAGAAAGACTGGCTGTGTATCACTCCAATAAATTTAAAGAATATGATCAACTGAAGCCAACATATCCCATGCAAATTCTAAATTATCATTTGGTTGTTCTTCTGCTCATGATGGAAAATATTCTTCCCCTCTGTTTGGATGTTGATTTAATAAGACACAGTTATTATTCAAAGTGATCGTTCATTATTTGGCATTACGTATTGTCCATTGCTGTATAGTGACTGCTATACAATAAACATTAGATCATTATAAGTCCTAGGTCAAATGAAGCTAACTTAAAATTTAATGAAGTAATTCATCTCCACTGATTGATGTCAGGGAGATTTAGATGCAACTAATTTTCACTGGATAATATCTACTAGGTATGGGAGTGCTGATGTTGAGTTTAAGACACTGCATTGCATCAACACATGGCAGCACTTGGCTGATCGTGCCTGAGCTGAAAACCTAAGCAGGCTCAGGATTTAGGAGTGTGATAATATTAGAGGATACTAAGGCTTTGGACTAGATGAGAAAATTTGGGGGAAAAAAATAATCCATAAAGGTGGCACTTCCACAGTATTACCAAAAACAAATCTTGCATGGATGTGTCCATGAAGTCATTTGCTTACTTGAAAGAGACTTTACTGGTCTGGCTTGCTTTCTTATTTTTAATCAAACAAGAGAACTTGTAAGGCTAGAAGTGTTCAGTTTTTCTCACTTCAAGCTCTGATTTTATAAGCCTTATACTTATTAAGCATAAAAAAAATCACAATTCCATACATTTTTTTCTTTTTAAAAGCATCCAATTATCATTTACTGTTTCTCCAAAAACCTATGTCTCTTTATTTTCTAAACACTTTTATAAGTTTCTAAACCATTTTATAAAATGAGAGTCTGAAGGAAACCAAATTGTGTTTGTCATTATGACTTATTGTTTCTGTTCTCTTGGATACTGAGTTAAATTGTAGATAGTATTTGAAGATGAAGGTTGACAGCTGATTCTCAAAGATCATGCGCACTCTGCGTCATAGAGAAAAAGCTAGTACATTTGTTCCACATGGTTTTCAGCACAAGAAAGTATGGAACTTCCTTGTGGTTCCATATCTCAATATAGGTAGTACTTGACATAGAGCTATTCATTTAGCAGCCATTCAAAGTTACAAAACAGGGACTTAACAACTGGCCCTTGTATTTGCAACCTTTGCAGCATTCTCCATGGTCATAGGATCAAAATTCAGGCACTTAGCAACTGGCATGTATTTACAAAAGTTGCAACATTCCAGAATCATGTGATCACCATTTGCAACCTTCCAAGCTGGCTTCCAACAAGCAAAGTCAATGTGGGAAATTAGATTCATTTAAAGAATGAATAATTCTTTAACAATGCAATGTGATTCACTTATTAATGCAATGGTTCGCTTAACAACCATAGCAAAAGGTAAAATTGGGTGTGACTTACTTAACAACCGTCTTGCAAAGCAACAGAAATTCTGTTCCCAATTGTGGTCGTGAGTCAAGGACTTCCTGTATTCTTTCCCACAGTTCTCAATGTCTTCATGTTTTAAGATTTGGTCTTCTTCCTAAGGAAATAACCTAATTAAGCAACCTATTATATATGCTCAGCTTGCTGCTTCTATGTTTCATCCACAAGACAGTGAGAATTGTTTAGAGTGATAACAGAAGGAAAACTTGATTTAAACATAATTTTATCCATCTATTTCAGTGTTTAACACAAGTACCAAGGGAACTGTAATGATCTACATCCTGAAAAGCACACTAGTTCTTAAATACAAATATTTGGCAGCTCAGTCAGTCCAAAGTTTTTCTGCTATATTTGAAAAAGCCCTTCATATTCACAGCTCATCAAAACTAAGCATTTTAATATAATTGGGGTGTGGGGAGAGACTATATCCCTAAATCTTAAATTTAGGGATTAACGACAGCCTGCTAATTCTCTGGAAAACTCTAGACTTCTGTAATAAATTAAAAAAACTTTTTAAAATTATCTGCCTGCAAAAACATCTGCAGCTTTTGACATGCAGAAAATGGAGCTTTATCCAGAGTGTTGTACTGTGTTCATCACTATGGTCTCACAAAAATGCGCTGCAGCAACTAATCAATATGCATAGTGTGAACAGCAGAGAGCCTATTTTATTAGGCTTTGTATGACAAGTTTCTAGGGCTTCTTTATCGTGTGGGTAAAGATAAAAGGAAACTAGTTTTTTTGTGTGTTTAAATTTAATTTCCACAGCAACCTGGATAAAAAAACCTTAATGTATCTGCCTGTGATAATAGGCTTCCTCCAATATTTTTGTTTGATGTTTTTATAAGTAAAAACAAAGAAAATAAAAACTACTGAATATTATTGTCAGCTTCAGCGCCAAAGTGAGTGAGTGTGTGGTCATTTTATGCTTAGATCACAATATAGGTTCTTGCAGCAGAGGGAAATATCAATTTCATGGCCTGTTCAGTTAAGTTGGCTTCCCAAATTTTTCTAAGATACAGTATTATACTATTACAAAGACATTTAAGTTATTCAAAATAATTTGGCCTAAAGCATCTAAATTGGACCAAAAGAACAAACTACAAAGGCGAAGAAGCTATGATTGAGTATGAGAAATAAAATCAGTACACAATTTTAAAATTATTATAAGGGCAATTATAAGGATATGGGGGGGGGAATGTGGGTGGGACACTTAACACTAAATGTGATTGTTTAGAAGAATTCATTAACATCATGGGAAGAAATTTTATATTGAGTATTATTTGATGCGTGACCAGATAGTTCAAGAGCAGATCAAAGATACTGTAAAGAAAAAACATGCTTAGTTTAAAATCCTTTATCTACAATATAGCAGGACACTTTTTGGGTAGCTCCTGTTGTGTCTTTTCAACCTCCCTATCATCTTCTGAACTTTCCTTAACTCTGACAGGAGTAGTTTATAATGTCAGCAGTGCTGGTGCTGGGGGAGTCTAGAAAACATCTCTAGCTATTTAAAATCAGCATGCTTACTTAGTCAGAGCAATCCCTACAGAAGAAATGCTATAAACATTTCCAACAGCACACATCCTTCCACCAGCACTCCCTAGTGTTCCAAGACATTGGCTCCGGACTTTTAGCAAAAGAGAATGTTGCAGTACTAGCCAGCACATTAGCTCAATCTTCACTGAAATTACTTAAGAAATTGTTTTCTGCAGAAGCCTTCTGAAATGAGAACTGAATAGGGATTTGTGGAATGGTTCTGAGGCCATAAGCCAGCTAAGTATTTTTCATATAACACAATATATTAGATTTATTGTCAGTTTATCATGACTGGAAGATCCTTTCCAGAAACAGATATAATTGACAAAGCTTTCCAACTTGGAGTACACTGGGATTAGATTGATGGCAGCATTCCCTAGTGAAATTTCTTAACAGAGAAGAGTAATTACAAAAGATGAATTAACCAGTTGAATGATTAGTGCTCCCTCTGTTGTTTTGGGACTCTATTGTGATATCTGCACTCAGTCTTTGTTCTTATAGGAAATCAGCTCCTAGACCTGACAATGAAAACAAGCAGTTTCAGAAGTATATACCTCTATGTATACCAGATGCTGGGTAACAATAGGAGTTGACTTTTCTAGAATTATCTTGGATTGGCATAGGATTTGCAGAATAATTATTAGGAAAATTTAACAAAAGGAAAATCTAGTGGTTCTCCTCCATTTTTGGCATGGAAAATTATTAGCTCATTGTACTTGTGCAAGATTTCTCTTATCATCTTATAAAATACACTGAAATGCCAAATTCTAAGAGTTAGGATATGCCTGATCTTGTAACCAATTTTTAAAATCTACAGAGAATTGTCTTGGAAATTATAGCACTAGTGGGGGAAAAATAGCTTCAGCCAACCCAACCTTCACTTGGTATACCTTGAATATGTTCTGGCTAAAACTCATTTTCCTTTGCTGGCTGGAAATTTTCTGTAGCTGCAGTATAATTGGAGAGAATGGGGTTGAAAATGACTGACAAGAATAAAGCATGTACATAACAATTTTAAAGGATTATGCAGAAAGATACTGCGTCTTTTTTAAAAAGATTAAAAATTCCACATTATTTGGGGATGTGGAATTGCAGAGACATGGCAGAACAAAAATATGTTGCATATATGTGCTCTAACTAACAGACTTTATAGAAGAGAAAGACCAACATTAACGAGGATCAATATGGCTAGGCAAGGGAAGCCATGGTTCACTGGTAGAGTATATGCCAATGCCAAGTTTATCCCCAAGTGTTTCTACTTTAAAAAAGGCCAAATAGTAATTTTAAAAACTTTTGCTTAAAAGCTGAAAAAGACTGCCAGCCTAATAAATTCCTACATTTCCCATCTAGTGTACATATACATACACACATACCATCATGTTCTCAAAACAAATTCGTTTTCTGAATGCAATATTATTTGACTTTTCTTTAAATGCAATAGCAATTTCTTGCAATGAAACCCCATTAGGCTTCCAATTGTGCAAGTGCGAAGAAAGTTGCTTGGAACTATTACACTAAATGCAAAGGACTGCCAAACATCCATGTTATTACATGAGGCTGAATTTACATTGCTTTTTTTACAATTAGAAATACAAGGTCTTCTTTATGAGTTTAGGCTCTCTTCCAGTTCATGTTTGACATATGCAATTCACATTCACACAGATTTCTCCAATCCACTCTGATCATTCACCTGAAACACCAGACTAGCAGTATGTTATGCTAGTTTAGCATTGAATGGAAAGGGTAGGTTTGAATGTCTATTTAGTTCTAAAGTATCTAAATTAGAAATGAATAATTTTACGTTTATAGATGATTAACAAATTAAAGATAGTTTTGACAGGCATGTGTTGCTAATTTGAATACTACAGTTCTCTACTGTCTTCAAATCCACTTGAGCCATGCAGTTCTTTATAACTACCTGGAAGGTAACAGAAGATGCAACATTTCCCATGATAAGATATTATTAGAACCATTGTTCTTTTTGTTGTCGTTCATATTCCATTAATGTGGACAGGTTTAAAATTGTGTGTGTGTGTGTGACATTCAAGCAAAGAGGAGTTGGCCAACCAAATGATTGTCTCCAAGAGTGGGCTGCATGCATTCATAGGCTGATCAGTTGAGGTTTTCCTCTCATCAAGGTTTTATGTTAATATCTTTGATTTCTAATAAATCCTGAAGCGCATCATGGGGAAGTGCTCCACCATGTGATTTCCTATCCCATTCTGTCCTATAGTTCCTGCTTTTTCTCCTCTGCCTTTTTCTCAGGTGCTCCCTCCTACATGCTAAATTTGAGTGCTGAGCTAGGAAAAATTATTGTTGAACTTATTTTCTAACGATGATTTGTTTTGTACATGTTGGAATATGTTTTAATTTATTTGTGTTGCTGGTTTGAACTGATTTTCAATTGCGTGCTACAAACTCATTTTAGTTTCAATATCTGTGTTAATGCCTCCGCAAATTCTGGTGAGTGCTAGTGCTTCTATCAGCACAACTGCAGTTGAGTGAGATATCATGTTAATGTTACTTGCTTTATGCAAACTGCTTTTAATTTCACAAAGATGTGCATTATGAAACCGATGAACAAGCTATTCCCAAGGATCTATTTCCTAACCTTTCTTTGGGTGACTTTGTCCAAAAAACTGGTACTTGGATCTTTCCAGGCTCCATTTTTCTCTCCCATTTAAGATCGCAAACAGGCTCTTCTTATTAACACTGAGAGCATCTACCTTCAGACCATTATTTTCCAATGGACCGACTCTGTAAGATCTGCATGTTTGCTGCAGAAACTAAAAGCAATGTTTAAATTGAATCAAATAACTTCTTTATATATTTATTTATAGCTTCTTTTTTTAAAAAAATGTTACAAAGAGAAAAGATTGTGTTCCATTTCTTCATCTCAGTAACTACTACAAAAACAGCCAAAACAAATTAAAAGAGTAGTCACTTAATTGTTTCTGTCTAGATCAAGACTGGACCTTAGCAAGTTAAATAAAGCATACAGAAAGATTTTTGGCCTGTTGTTATATTTTGGGATATGTGCATTCTCCATTGCTTTGTCTATGTCTATCTCTATGTGCCATGTCACCGAAATTCTAATTCCCTTTGATCTGTTCCATGGGAAGAAAATTGTTCTGAGTTTGTGGGGGCAAGGGAAATAAACCTATTATAAATCTTCCTTGAAAGGGGAAATCAGAAGTAAACCGTGCCTACTTTGATTTGCAGATTATAAATCATTATTAATCATTAGTCTACTATTAGTAGAATAGTAGAATCTACTACAAAGGAACTCAAATTTGGATTTGACTATTTACGAGCCTATTGCTTTATTTGTATGTTAAATTATTACAATTTAAAAGCAGTTTTTAGAAAAATCTTAGCCTAACCAAATCATGGAGCCTGATTAACATAACCTGATTTAAATTTTCAAGCTTCCCCATTAAATGATGCAACTATTTATTTTATGAAAAAAAAAAATACTATGCATGACAACTCCACAAAGATGGTTCAATATCCAAGGAAGCTATAACACACCTATGCTTTCTGTTGGTCAATTTAAAAAGGAAAAAAAGAAGAAAGTCCCAGCAAGATATCATATATCATGGACATGTTAGCATCTCCAAAACAAGAAATTAATCTCTCTCCTGCTGTTCTGGCTGATAAAGCTTCTAAAGAAAAAATGCCTGTGGAAGCAGAGGCTGCTTCTACCTCTCTACAACTCAAAGTCTCATTAGTATGAAACCACCATCTGGCTTGCACTAATGGTTACCATAAGATCTTTGCACAGGAACAAGAGTCAATTAATAGCTGTTACTAGATATTTGCAGAGGAGGGTGCCCACACCCTCCCTTACTAAAAGCTCCCACTGGGACCAAGCACTGATTTCTGGTAAAAAGTAACATATACTTGCTGTGCAGCATCTAGTCATATTTCATAAGATCACAGACTGAAAGACAAAACAATTTGCTTCAGAAGGAGATGATATTTCTAATAATGCTAGGCTTTGCAATTTCCCAAATCTTTTCTTCCTGCATGACTTATCTTTTCTACTAAATTCCCAGGATGCTTAAGAATTTCTTCCTTGATTTTCCAGATGGAGCATGATAGCAAAGAGATGACAGAAAGTCCTACTGCTGGCTTTGTTGATGTTGTTGCTTTTGTTATGCATTTTTTCCTTCACCATATGGCTACCCATACTTTCAATCTGAAAAGGCACCATGGGAAGAGTCCCCTCAGGACATCTTTTAAAATTTAATGAAAACATGGAAAGACAAGGCAGATCACTGGAGATAAAATTCTATAAGAAAAAGCAGAACAATTCTGCCAAACCTCTGGCCAACTCATGATTAAATAAATAGAACACCCCACTCTTCATGAGAAAGTAATGGAAGTCCTCTTCTCCTTTGGAAGAATACATTTAAAAATAGGTTCTCTTTCATCAAACTGGCAAAAGCAAATTCAGGAGCATTTTTATGTGTAGTACTAATTTGTAATAAAGACAGAATAAAAATTACTTCTTTATTTTTGTTCTGTTTTTAAATAAAAGATACACATTTCAGGAAGGGAACTGTGAAAAGGCAATTTAATTTACACATAAGATGCAGCAATAAAAGAATCAGAAGTACTATAGGAGTCATTCAAGCACAGCCTATGTTCCCAGAGAAGGCAAGTCACCTCTGTTCTATGCAACAAATGCTAGTTGTTCAACATTCAGAGTGGCTTTGTGCATTTGCATAAGATTCCTAAACCTAAACCTACAGTGAAACTATAATCTCATTGTTGTATATATGTGTACATTTAACTTGAGATGTGAATTCAAGCAGATTCTGATTAAATAAACTTGTGAGATCATAACTGCTCTATCTGCAGTTGCCAGTACATTTAAAACTTCTTCAGGCTCCCGTAATCCAACTATGCACATAATCCACATGCATTGGAATTTGAGGCAACAATTTTCATCATACTACACTACTTTCAAAGTGGTGATAATCAAATATAAGGTGTGGCATTCAAAGTAGCAGATTAGATTTACCATGAAGATGGGAAGTTGCTGGAAAAACAATGACTTCAAAGCCTATTCTTTTGAAGACTTGCCTGATGAAGCAGGACTAAACTTCACAGCTAGAATTATGAAAGTAAAGTTTCCAATTATTTGAGTGTTAAGAAATTCTATAATGCTACAATTTTGTAGTGAGTTATTATCTGGGAAAAATTGCTCAATGAAAACAGTTGCATTCCCAAAAGAAGTTTCCACAGTTGCATTCCCAAAAGAAGTTTACACATTTGTCAGCTTCCCTTTCAAGTTTGTAGGCAGGCTAATAACATTCAATCCATTCTGCTTTCCCATCACGCCTTATAACCAATTATGTCTAGAGTCCTTCAAAGTCGTAATTTCATTATAGTGATTTCTTGATAGAAAAGTACAAAGAGATTGGCAAATGTTTGACCATTAGATTATAAGCCAATACATCTAATTTTATTTGTAAGATCTATATAGAATCAAGCCTGAATTTTATTTATTTATTTATTTATTAATCGAATTTCTATACCGCCCTTCTCCTACCGGACTCAGGGCGGTGAACAGCCAGTTTAAAACCAATAACAATATAGTAAGTTAAAATGTTCTAAAAGTCCATATAAATTTAGGCTGAAAATATATCAATAAAACACTAAAACTCTAAAAATTTAAATAATTTAAAATAATTTAAAATTTAAAATATTTAAAAATAGGAGGGATCAGGCAAGTCCGGCAAGTTGGAAGAAATGAGTCTTCAACGCCCGACGAAAGGTCCGGAGGTCAGCAATAGTTCTCAGATCTGGAGGGAGATCGTTCCAGAGGGTGGGGGCTACCACAGAGAATGCTCTCCCCCTGGGGGTCGCCAGCCGGCACTGTCTGGCTGACGGCACCCTGAGGAGGCCCTCTCTGTGGGAGCGAACCGGCCGGTGGGAGGCAATAGGTGGCAGAAGGCGGTCCCGTAAGTACCCTGGTCCTAAGCCATGGAGCGCTTTAAAGGTGATTACCAACACCTTGAAACGCACCCGGAAATCAACCGGCAACCAATGCAGCTCACGCAGGAGAGGTGTCACGTGGGAGCGCCCTGTCGCTCCCATAATCCCCCGCGCGGCCGCATTCTGTACCAGTTGAAGCCTCCGGATGCATCCCAAGGGGAGCCCCATGTAGAGAGCATTACAGTAGTCCAAGCGAGACGTGACGAGCGCCTGAGTGACTGTGCGCAGGGAGTCCCGATCTAGAAAGGGGCGCAACTGGCGTATCAGGCGGACCTGATAAAAAGCCCCCCTGGCCACAGCCGTCGTATGATCCTCTAATGACAGCCGTGGATCCAGGAGGACGCCCAAGTTGCGCACCCTTTCCGTGGGGGCCAATGATTCGCCCCCAATAACCAACGATGGAGTCAGTTGGCTATATCGGGACGCCGGCATCCACAGCCACTCAGTCTTGGAGGGGTTGAGTCGAAGCCTGTTTCTCCCCATCCAGACCCGCACAGCTTCAAGGCACTGGGACATCACTTCCACGGCATCGTTGGGGTGGTCTGGGGTGGAAATGTACAGCTGAGTATCATCAGCGTACTGATGGAATTCCACCCCAAAACCACGGATGATCTCACCCAGCGGCTTTACATAAATGTTGAACAGAAGGGGCGAGAGGACCGACCCTTGTGGCACCCCACACACTAGGCGCCTCGGGGTCGACCGCTGCCCCCCTGTCAACACCGATTGCGACCGGTCGGAGAGGTAGGAGGAGAACCACCGCAGAACGGTGCCCCCCACCCCCAATCCCTCCAACCGGCGCAACATGATACCATGGTCGATGGTATCAAAAGCCGCTGAGAGGTCTAACAGCACCAGGATAGAGGAGTACCCCCTACCCCGGGCCCTCCAGAGATCATCCACCAACGCGACCAATGCCGTTTCGGTGCTGTAACCAGACCTGAAGCCGGACTGGAGCGGGTCTAAATAGACAGCTTCATCCAGGTACCGGGGGAGCTGCCGCGCCACCACACTCTCAACAACCTTCGCTAAAAAGGGAAGGTTGGAGACAGGACGATAATTTACCAAAACAGCCGGGTCCAGGGAGGGCTTCTTGAGGAGGGGCCTCACCACCGCCTCCTTCAAGGCAGGCGGAAGGACACCCTCACTCAAAGAAGCATTTATAATCTCCTGGAGCCAGCCTCGTGTAACCTCCCGGGAGGCCAGCACCAACCAGGAGGGACACGGGTCCAACAAACATGTGGTAGCGTTCAGTCTACCCAGGATCCTGTCCACGTCCTCAGGAGCCACAGGATCGAACTCAGCCCAGATAACACTCTCAAGACTGGGCTCAGTCACCTCGCCCGAACTAACCCAGTCAGAGGCCAGCTCATCCCGAATCTGAGTTATTTTATCATCCAGATATTGAACAAAATCCTCAGCACGACCCTGCAAGGGGTCCTCCTGCGCTCCCAGGTGAAGGAGGGAGCGGGTCACCCTAAACAGGGCGGCTGGGCGATTATCTGATGACGCAATAAGAGCGGTGAAATAATTAGATTTCGCCGCTTTTATTGCCACTAAGTAAGTCTTAATATAAGCTCTTACTAGTGTTAAGTCGGATTCAGAGCGACTAGCCCTCCAACCACTCTCTAGGCGTCTTTTCCGGCGCTTCATCTCCCTCAGCTCCTCGGTGAACCAAGGAGATAAGTGAGTTCGGTGCCGGGTCAGAGGCCGCAAAGGCGCGACCCGGTCCAAGGCCCCACCGGCTGCCCTATCCCAGGCAGCCACCAGGTCCTCAGCCGAGTCGCGTGTCAGTGTCTCAGGAAATGGCCCAAGCTCCGTCTGGAACCTATCAGGATCCATCAGGCACCTGGGGCGGAACCACCTAGTTGGTTCTGCCTCCCTGCGATGGGGTGTAACGGTCAGAAAGTCGAGACGAAGGAGCGAGTGGTCAGTCCATGACAAGGGTTCAACACCTATATCCCCAATATCAAGACCACTCAGCCACTGACCAGAGACAAAAACCAAGTCCAGGGTGTGTCCACCAATGTGAGTCGGGCCCTGAATTACCTGGGTCAGGTCCATGGCCGTCATGGAAGCCATGAACTCCCGAGCCATCTCAGATGTCTCGCCGATAGATGGCAGGTTGAAATCCCCCATAACTATAAGCTTGGGGGTATCAACCGCCACCTCGGCTATAACATTGAGAAGTTCGGGCAGGGTCGTTGCCACGTGGCAGGGAGCCAGGTACGTGACTAACAGACCCATCTGCCCACCGGGACCCCATCTCACAAAGGCGGACTCACACCCGGCTATCTGAGGTACAGTGGCCTCCCTCGGACCCAGACCTTCCTTAATAATGACTGCTACTCCCCCACCCCTGCCCTGGGCTCTCGGCTGGTGGAATGCAAGGAAACCCGGTGGGCACATCTCCACGAGGGGAACTCCCCCCTCGTGGCCCAACCAGGTCTCGGTAATACCGGCCAGGTCCGCACCCCCCTCTTCAAGAAGATCACATATGAGGGGGGCCTTGTTTACCACGGACCTCGCATTGCACAACAACAGCCGGAGCCCCGGGTCCTGAGACTCTAAACAACCCGGGGAACAGGAATAGCTCCGGGGACCGGGGCGCGCAATCGCTCGAAGACAGCGAGTGCGCGCCCCAACACATGATATGGTCCCCTGCTCTCGCCATATCTGCCCCTCCCACATAACGTAGTTATCACACCACCCTCAACAGAGGGCTCATTGAGAGCCCTCTTGCCTCCAGAAACTAAGCCCCCCGTGGCATCAAAGACTGTCGGGCCTGTCCCTTTCCCCCCCGGGTTTCCCCCCAAACCCACTCCCTCCCCCACCCCAGGACCCCCTAAAACACCCCTTAAAAAATTCCTTAAAAAACCCCTCAATCCCCTCTTCGCAACATGCCACCTCTCGGGGTCCCAAAACCCGTCATTAAGGTAGGCCCTCGATAGTGTGGAGGGCCAAACCCGCGAGAGGGGGGAATCTCGCAGGGCAAGAAGCGTCGACCTAGGAAGCATCCAGCAGAAGTGGGCCAAAAATAGTGGCATGGCAAAGGTCCATGATCATAGTTTGAAATAATGTCCTGAAGCAGGAACCAGATCAGACAGGAGAAAAACGCCGCTACCCTCTCACGGTAGCGGCCAAAGAGTCTCTGCATTCTGTCTCAAGGGAGGGAGTGTCCAGACCACCCTCTCACGGTGGTCCAATCAGCAGGCGTGTTGGAAAGTCCAAGGCCACTCTCTCACCGTGGCCCGGCGAATTCGTCCTGCGATGTGGCACCCCCTCAAGGTGGAAAACAGAATCGGCTCCACAGTTCCTCCCGTGAGCTGGCCTGTCTTCTAATGGCCAGCCAGCGGACGATGGAATGCTGCACGAAAGATGGTAAAAAAGGCCAGGAGTCCAAGCACAGGCAGCTAATGGAGAAGCAATCTTGATTTAAAGGGCCAGCGGAGGGCCAACTAGCAGAAAGATGGAATGCTGCTAGACAAGGCTAAGGGAAGCTGGAGTCCAAAAGCCCAATTTGCTGGTAAATAGGCATGGGGTTGGAGGGCCAGCGGAGGACAGGCGGGATGGGGGGGGGATGCTGAGGGCTTCACCTCATCCACCAGCGCCCTCAGACCACCACCAGCTGTCAGCGCCCTCTCACCGCCGTCGCCGCTCGCCACTCAATCTTCCTCGTTCCCTGCGGCGCCGCCATCTTCCGCAGCGCCGCCCAGCGCCGCCCAGCTGTTTTTTGGGCGGCGGGAACCTCCGGAGGCCTGCTAGGGCCTGCTGGGGCCTGCTGAGGCTTCGCAGCGGCTGCCCTCTCACCGCAGCCGCCGCTAGCCACACGCCGCCCCTCGCCGCCATTCCAACCAATTTCGCCGCTCCGCGCCGCTCCCCCACCGCGCCACCATCTCCGCAGCGCCTCTCAGCTGTTTGGAGGCCCGGAAACGGCGCAAGCGGTGGGGGCCTTTGAAAACACGCTGGTGGGCTACAGACCCACCAGCGTGTTGGCAGCGTGCTCCGCTGGCTGGGCGGGGGGTCGCCGATGATCCGCGGCCCCCCAGGACCCTCTAAAGCCAGCCAGACGACCCATCCTCAGAACGGAGCCCTAGATGCAGCCGCCATCTTGGGCATGCGCAGAAGATAATTTGTCCCAAAGGTGCTTTTTCCTTGAATTGAAGACAAATAAGTACAGACATGAGCCAGACCTTCAGTATGTTTATTCTCGGGCTGAGGTTACATCAATAAATTAAATACAAAAAGGATGAAAAAAACCCAAAGATGATAAAAACAACAGTTAAAGGAGCATCTAGAAGATGAGATGGTACCAGAAAAATAGAACAAAGGCGTTGTTGTTAATCCTATTCTCATTTTCTCATTATGCCATCGATTAACAAGCAATAGAAACATGAGGTCCTCCATTCTTCCATCTTGCTCACCTCACCTATCAATGTCCCACACCTGATCACTACATTGAAATATCATAATTCCAATCCTCATGTTTTATTCACTTTTCAATAATTCTTATATCAATTTATATTTTTTTACTGTCATTTGGAATTTAAATAAACATTCTGCATTCCCCTTAGTTGCCTATTTGCATGTTGTCCTTGTTATTTTAAATGATTGCAAAGAAGAAGATAATATGAAAGGCATGAAAACATTCCCACCCTATTATTACCAAACCAGTAGTTGTTTCTATTGTAGCCTGTCTAAAATGCAATTTAAATATACTTCAAATAGTTAGGACAGCTAAGGTATTCAAAGCTGATCACTGGTCAGATGGTTTGGACTATTCCAACCATCATGCTTGACATTTCATTCATTGGTGGAATAAGAGGAGGCTGTAGAAGATTTCCATGCTGAGGGAGGCAGCACAAGCAAGATTTATCTGACATTGACCAATCAATTTCAACTTGATAGTTAACCTGAGATTGAGAAATTGAGCAGTGAAATGGGGAGAAGATAAATGAAGATAGAGGTGTCACATCATTGTAACACAAGTTCTGCCCTTTCTCTATATGCATAATTACATCACAAGGACATTCAAAAAGACAGAGATTGCTTGTGACAGCCATACACTGTCTGGCATTTTGTTAACATTTCTTTATTATGACTTTATACCAAGAAGGTGCAGTATACTCCGGTACCTATTTCAAATATATACAGACACATACACTACCAAATTCTACAGCTTTGGGGATGTAAACCTAAAATGGGAGAAAGCAACTTTGTGTGTCTGTACATATTTAAAATACTGGTAGGACTGGAGTACCTACCAGCACCTTCTAGCTGTAAGGTCATAATAGCAAAGTATGAGAAATAATAATAATAATCACAAATATTAATACAATTCTTCAATTACAACTAAGAAGAACAGAACAAATCAATGTAGAAAAACAAGCAACTTAGCAGTATATATCAAAGACCCGACCACACAGAAGAAATGACAAATATTCTTTATACTCTCTTCCAGGATATTTTTCAAAATGGCATAAATGTCATCTGACATTTCCCATAAAAGGGGAATGAAAAGAGGAGTGCATGGCTCAAGGACTCAGCTGAATCATGCCCATAAGGATCTATGCACTGATGTAGGGGAATATTTTTATAATGCTCCAATAAAGCTACAGATGTGGACAACAGGGCCAAGATGAAGGCCCAACAAATTGTAAAACTATAATGAAAGAAAGATAGGGTGATCACACATGACCCTTTGGGGAAAAAAGTCCATGGACTGTGAGATTATATATTAGGCGTAGGCTGATTTGAAAATCAGCATCTCTACCTGGCAGAGGAAATGCTTGACAAAATTGTCCAGCTTGCAGACGCCTCTGCCAAAATCCAAATAAATCCTGAAGTGTAAATGCCTCCACTAGTTCTGTTAACTTTTTAAGTCTGACTGAAAATGGGTTAAGCCACCTACAAGCCTGAAACAGCAGCCATCTGCTTCTTTTTGAATAATCAATATGTGCAAAAAAAGTATTTCTAGATGTCAGAAACATCCCTGATTATACAATACTTTATTCAGTGGTGGGATTCAAGTAATTTAACAACAGGTTCTCTGCCCTAATGAGTTCTTCCAACAACCAGTTTGCCAAACTGCTCAGAAAATTAACAACTGGTTCTCCCGAAGTGGTGCAAACTGGCTGAATACCACCACTGGCTTTATTGCCTTATGATATCCATAATGAGTTTGTGGCATGGAGACAGACTGCAGCTTTGAGACTTCCACTCCATATATCGAGTACTTCCTCCTAACAATAAGACAAGAAAGCCAATAAACAGTGCTTTTCTTCCCACAGCCTGAGGGCATCCACAGTCCCCTCATATTGGATATCTTCCTCTCTGAAGGATTCACTGGTGGACCAAAAAGAAAGAAACCATCACACTTTCACCAATTGTGCATTTCTACCATTTGGCCTGGAAGAGGAAGCTGACAGAATTATTGTCATTTTCACCTGGCTATATGAAAAGAGATCAAATTTCTCACATAGACCTTGTTAGCCAGCCACTCATTTGCATCATTTTTCTTTCCCTCTCCAATCCTCTTTCACAGATACATAAGAACACCATGAGAGCACCCTAGTTCTTGAGCTTCCTTTCAAGTTGTTCAAAACTCATGGTTATATGTTCTAGCTACTGTATTCTTTGCAGTATTATCACCAAATATAATAGCAATAATGGTTAATTGCTAATAGACTGATAAGTGTTGAAAGTTGTTTTGTCACATCCTTGCTCCTGACACATATTTGTTTTGACTTTAGTTCTTCTCATTTCCTATCAGATTAGCCAACTATATTTTTCAGTTAAGAGAAAACAAAATATGCCATTTTTATAATTATCCAACTAAATGGAAAATATACAATAATCTGCTCATTTCAGATAATTGAATAAATAAAGAAAAAATTAAAATGTTGACATAGAATTTGGCAGAAAAGCAATACCTGCTTTTACAACAGGGTTTAGCATTACTTGTAAGAAATATTTAGGAACTTGCTTGACAAAATCATATCTGCTTTACAGGCAGAAATTCCTAGGTAGAATCCCCAGCACTTACAGGTATATTTGGAAATGTTTTAGTCTGAAATGATGCTTTTTGTAATAAGAGTTTTTTCGTTAGTTTATCATACTCTCTTGAAGGTTCCAAACAATGTTTATCTAACACAAATCTATTCCAGACTCAGGACTGTTTTTGAAAGTAACAAAACAAAAATCAAGTATAATCCCCATAAATATTATCTAGAATCAATTATGGTCGATCAGTCAGTCAACCTTTATTTCACTCAAAGCCCAATACAGATGAAATAATTAACAAACTATTTAAAAGTTAAAAAGAGAAGGGCCAAGCATAAAATACAGACTAAAAGAATAATACAGATAGTCCTCAATTTACAACAGTTCATTTAGCGACCATTCAAAGTTACAACAGCATTGAAAAAAGTGACTTATGACCACACTTATGACCATTGTAGCATCCCCGTGGTCATATGATTTACATTTGGATGCTTGATTTACTTACATTTATGAGTGGTTGCAGTGTCCCATAGTCATGTGATTCCCTTTTGCAATCTTCTGACAAGCAAAGTCAATAGGGAAGCCAGGTTCACGTAACAACTGTGTCACTAATTTAACAACTGCAGTGATTCACTTAAGAACTGTAGCAAGAAAGGTCGTAAAATAGAGCAAAATTCACTTAATTGCCTTGCTTAGCAACAGAAATGTTGTGGTCAATTGTCGTAAGTTGAAGACTACCAGTATAGAATATTGTTATCATTATTGTCACCACTGTAAGCTATGTCTCTAAGACCAAAAAACCCCCAGAATATTATTAGACTAAAACTAAGGTATAAAGCTAAAAAACTAAGTCAGAAGTTAGAATAAAGTGATATCTACCTAAATATATTTGGTATTGTTCAAACATTAGCCATGATTATACTATTTTTTTTATATATATTTTTATTTTATAAACAAACAAACATACAATATATAATCATCATTCAGTGTATCATCTAGATGTTTCTATTGTGTGTTCATCTTCTTCTTACTCCTCCAATCTTCATCATGCCTTTATTTTTCCCATTTCTTTATTATAACATTCTCCCCATACTTCATTTATTATAATATTTTTTTGTTTTCTATTAATACATTTATCTATGTCACTTCTCTAGCCAATTGTAAAATTGTTTCCATACCTTGTAATATTCCAAATCCTCTCTTTCTTTAATTATCAAAGTCAGTCTATTCATTTCTGCACAATCTAATATTTCCTTAATTACTTCATCTTCTGAAGGGATTTCCTCTACTTTCCATCTTTGCGCAAATACTATCCTCAGTGCAGTTACTACATGTATAATCAAATATACCTTTTCTTTGCTAATTTTCTCTGAAAGGATATCCAATAGGAACAGTTCAGGTTTTAAATCAATATTTAAATTAATATTTAATTATTCTCTACAGAGAATCATTAAAACTGCCCAGAATATCATCGGACTTAAGCTACCAGCCCTGGATGACATCTTTGAATCTCACTGTTTGAGAAAGTTGCATAACATTCTCAGAGACTCTTCCCATCCTGCTTACAATCTTTTTGGACTGTTGCCTTCTGACAGAAGATACAGAACAATTAAAACTCGGACCACACGTTTTCTGAATAGTTTTTATCCCAGAGCTATAATTGCACTCAACAATGAACTAAAGGGCCACCATCAATGAGCTGTTGTAAAGCATTACTTGGTCTGTTGTATGGATGTTTGGGTGGTATAGGGATGGAGATTTGTGGTGGGTGGGAGTGTGTTTGGGGATTATGTGTGTTGGACCTGGTCTTTGGGTGTTAAGTGAATTTCGTTGTATGGGTATACTGTGTATACACGTACAATGACAATAAAGTTATTTATTTATTCATTTATTTGATTTAATATGTTGTTCAAGCATTTCTTCTAACCATGTTTTAATTCTAATCCAAAAATTTCTTGCTTCTGGACATTTATTTATTTATTTATTTATTTATTTATTTATTTATTTATTATTGTGATTTATATGCCGCCATTCTCCCTGAGGACTCAGGGCGGTTTACATACAGACAATCATCAACACAAATCACAGTAAAACAATTAAAAATTTAAATTTAAAATTTAAAATTTAAATTTAAAATTTAAAACCATTCTAAAAATTATAAGATTATAAAACCCCTCGATCAGATTATTGTTGAAGCAGCCACATCTTTAGTCCGCAGCGAAAGGAGAGGAGGTCAGGGGCCGTCCTGAGCTTGGTGGGCAAACTATTCGAGAGGGTCAGGGCTCCGACAGAGAAAGCCCTCCCCCTGGGGGCCACCAGCCAACATTGTTTGGCCGACAGCACCCAGAGGAGACCCACTCTGTGGGAGCGCACTGGACGATGGGAGGAAGGCAAGAGATGGTCCTGTAAGTACCCCGGGCCTAAGCCATGTAGGGCTTTATAGGTAAGCACCAGAACCTTGAAATAGACCCAGAGAACAACCGGTAGCCAGTGCAGCTCGCGCAGGAGAGGTGTGACACGGACTAACGAGGAGCCCCCGTAACTACCCATGCGGCCACGTTCTGAACTAACTGGTGTCTCTGGATGCATCCCAAGGGCAGCCCCATGTAGAGGGCGTTACAGTAAGCCAACCGAGAAGTAACAAGGGCATGAGTGACTGTGGCGAGGGCATCTTGGTCCAGGAAAGGACCGAGATGCCATGTCCATGACATATGATGGTACGATCCTAGTGTCTGATCAGCCATGATTATACTATATTGAGGGGTGAGGTTTGGTCATTTTAAATCAATTAAATCTTATACGTAGTAAATGTCCCCCAAAATTTCCCTGTAATACTAAGTCCCTTTAGAAAATATGGTTTTGATGCCTTGAAGAACATCAGAAATATAGCTCCTCCTGGGACTTCTGCAAACTCTTTCTAAGAGTTCATATTCCACCGACAAAATCAAGCACAATCGGCAATCCCTAATGTGATTCAAGTGCTTTATAGTGGAAAACCAGCACTCTGAACATAGCCCCAAACTTACTAGCAGTCAGTGCAGTAACCACAAAATAGACATTAAAGTACAGTTTCCCGGTATAATTTCCCAAACATGCATCAAGTGCTTTGATTCTATAAATATATTAGAGAAAGACTTCATAAATTATAGTTCCCTTTGTCAGACACCTTAAATAATCCATTAATTTGATAAAAGCATATTTACAAATTTACAGAAGTAGGAGGGTGGAGTTTCATAAAGTAGAGCTGAAATGCCAGGAAAACTCAAGAGACACAATTAGCATATTACAAAATGATCCGGAACTGCAATATAAAATTAAATTATACACCTAATAACTTAAAAGGGCATTTCTTATATATATCATAAGGTACGTTCTGGTCTCTAAAAGCTGATTCCTGGCATTCTTGTGTTTTGGCCTATCACAATTATTTGTAGCTGGAACTGGCATTTATTTGTTTGCATTGCCAAAAATCACAGATGATAGACAATAAAGAGCATCTAAGATTTTTGCATCTCTTCCTACTTCTATATGTGTGTCTTTGTGCGCTTATAATGTCATATTTTTTTTAAAAAAACCCTTTCCCAAACAATAGTCAAGATGCAAAGGGGTACAGCAATGCTGTAGTACTTTTTCTTGTTGTTTTTAAACATACCTGTGGAAACGCAAGCCCAGAATTTAAACCTTGCTTTAAACTTCAACCAAAGGACTCTTTTACCACTTTGGGGATACAGACAGATAGAATTTGTCCTTTCTGGCTAAATTCTTAATCCTAACATGATTCAAGTAAAAGAAATGAGTAATAAAAGCAAGAAGTTGAAGAACTCTTTCCCTATATGTCAACTCAGGTGTGAATCAGTGGGAATGTACATTGTGATGCAATCCTTCTCTATGATCCCATTCAGCAGAATGAATAGGAAAATTCTGGACCTAACAGAATATACTAACCACAATTTTCATGTGAGCTAATCCAATGTTTTTCTTCCTAATGTTTTCATGGGTCTGTGTTTTTTTAAAGATCGATATGCGTATTACCAATGAAATAAGCTCCCTTCTCATAGGATTATTAAACCCAGTTTAAAATTAGCTGATTGCACCTCTGCCAGATGTCTTACTTTTTCAGACAGAAAACCAAGGTCTAGACAGGGCTCAACTTGAAGCAGGGAAATGCACTTCTACTCTGGAGGTATACTTTCACTGGAGGATTCCCATGTTTCTATTTTCTTTACAATGTAAAACAGAAGTATGTCTATTCCATGTACATCTCTATAAACTCAACCAGACAAAGAAATGTATAGAGAACTATCATTAATATTACTTTTGGGAAAGAGAGAGTAATCCTGGCATGATGCTCATAGGAATGTTGTGATAAAGTATTTGTTCCATTTTTACATTTCTTCTTCAGGTTTATTCTCAACATGGATATTTTGATTTGACATAGAAAGGACAAAAATATTTTAACTATGTAGGCAGAAATGCAAAATGTTGGTAGCATTTGTGGTAAGTGTAAAATTAGAAGCTATGTTTTTGCATTGTCTTCTTTCTTGAAATGTTTCTTAGTCCTATTTGGGTACTTCATTAGGTGTGGGTGTCTTTTTACAGAAATTTTGAAAGATTAATTGGTTGTGTTCCCTTCCATTCTTACTTTGAATGGTGAATCAGTAAATCATGTCTTGCTAAAAGCCTCTGAAATTGGTCAGAGCAAGCTGTGTTCCAGAATGGTTTTAAAAGTTTAATGATCAGTGAGGACAAATATTCATGTTTCTCTCTCATGTTTATCATACTTATTTTTCTATATAAATACTACAGACCTTCCTAGAGGTATGAAAATAAAAGTAATCATGAAAGGGTTGAAGGACAACAAATGCTTCTGTTTTCAAAATTTTGTTCAGTATGAATTTAACTCAATGAAGATGATTCTTCTGAATTAAATTGTATATTTCAACAGGGTTTTTCTTAAATACTGGTTAAAGATAGATACTGTACGTGTTGAAATTATTACTAGAGTTATCTGTATCCTATTTAAATACTTAATTAAACAATCAAGCTCTTCACTAATACTAGAAGTGATCATTTACAAGGGACAATGATTTTATGACACTGATGAAGAAGTCTGAACTCTCCGACTATATTAGGGTGAATGAATCACAAAGTTTCCTCATGAGTTAATTAGAAAGTCATTTTCCTAATATAATGAAGTTGTACTTGATTACATAGGATTGCTGTGGCTGTCAGATTTATTACATCTCCAGATGGTCTACTGAGCATCTATTCCACCCACTCTCCACAAAGTTTTTTCATCATATTATGAGGTGAGACTATAAAGTTATAATGCCAGTCAGCTTCTGTTGGATTAATACTTCTTTGAGAATTGCTTCTAACGTGGAAGGAGGGAGGAACCTCAAGAAGATACAATTTACCTTTTGGGACTACAATCAGTTCCACATGACAGATGATTAATTGTCTGACAAATGACAATTAATTAAGTTAGACAGAGGCTGTTAAGAGCCAATCCTAACGAAACTTTATGATTATTAAAGACAATTTGTCCCTTAGATCAATGAGAACTGTTCAGTTCTTAAACTGGCTGCTTATCATAAAGACCATAAATTGCTTAGGAAGAATGAAAACTGAGGGGTGGAAAAAAGTTTAGATTTTCATAACAAGAAAAAAATGTTCCCAGGATGTTTCATTATGATCTTGGCACATGATTGTTAGGATATTTGTTTATTTTTTTCCCCAGGGACCGATAATTACAAAACAATTCTCCCAAATGCTTTTCCTAAAATGTTGACCACTGTGCCTTCTCTCTCCCATCAGGATCTAATTATGTCATTGCACCATCATTGTTATAAAGTGAATATCTTCTTAGAGTTATTGTGCTCCTGTCCTCTGGAACATTTTACCCGCTGAGGTGAAGTTGGCCCCAACCCTCCTATCTTTTCATACGGGCCTAAAGATGTGACTTTGCCAGTCAGCTTGGGGCCCCAGTGGATGAACAGTGCAATGGAGGTGGTTGATTAATAACAGATCTTATCTCCCCTCCCCTCCACACACACACACTCCACCCCCCCTTCCTATTTGTCTTTGATTTAAATATTTGATTTTAACTTTTTAATGTTTTAACTTAGATGTAACTGTTAGCCACCCAGAGTTACCCTATGATAAGATGGGCAGCCAATAAATTATATAAATAAATAAATTAAATAAATAAATAAATACAAGTGGCATATAATTATTATTCAATATTTGTGATGATCCAATACATTCTTGAAATTCTATGTTGAGGAACAGTGTCTTTCTCAATGTTTATTCAAAGCACAATATTTTCTGTTAGCTAAATATCCCGCCTAGGAAATTGTCCTTATTCTTTCAGTCATCTACTTGATCTGGCAAGGAAAGACAGATACTCATGAGAATTGCTTTTTGTGAAGTGGTCTAGAAACCAAACATTCTCTCACCTTTATCATATCTGAATCACCTCTAATACAGAAATGTTCAATTGCATTGTACAGAAGGTACCATTGCTAATTTCCCAACCTGTCAATTTCCAGAATTAAAGGTACATACTCCCAAATTCGAATGCTCAGGAATTCTCATAATCGTAATTTGTATCTGGAAATATATTTGTATCTGCCAGCCTATAGACCAAGGATGAAATGCTCCCAGTTCAGACTAGCTCAGGCAAGTAGGTAGCGGAGATTGAGGATAGTTCGCTGAACCGGGAGCAATGGGTGGCTGGCCACGCCTCTGAACCGATCCACGGCCCACAGTCCTGCCATGCTTGCCGGTGGCCAGCTTGCAAAGGCAGGAAAGCAGAAGTCCACGTGGAAGGCAGGTAAGCATGGCAGGGCTGCGGGGAAGGAGCTAGTAGCTTACTGCCCCCCCCCCCAAGCAGCAGCTTCCCTGCTCAGCCCCAACAAGCTATGCATCCATAGCAATGGGGTTGTTTTATTCGCCACGGTGGTGCTTCGGGAGGGCAGCTGGACATATTCATTATAGTTGTCAGCTGAAGGCGTCTGCCTGCCCTTGGTGAACAAAACAACACCATTGTGCTGCGCCTCCTTCTGCAGCCAAACATGCCCAGCCATCCGTACCCTTTCCTCAAATGGGCTGTGCATGGGGCACTTGGAGAGCGAGCGAGCAAGCAAGCAAGAGAGCTCTCCAACCTTTGTTTGTGTGTGTGTGTGTGTGTGTGTGTGTGTGTGAGGGAGGGAGGGAGCGATCTGAAGCCAAGGCACCCAAACTTCTGGCAGCGAGGAGAGAGAGAGAGAGAAAGAGAGAGAGAGAGAGAGAGAGAGAGATTGGAAAGCTGTCTTGCTCGCTCGCTCTCCAAGCGCCCTATGCACAGCAGAGTGATGTGAATGATGTCAAACTGGCCACGCCCACCCAGTCACATGAGTCACACCAAGACACGCCCACAGAACCAGTAGCAAAAAAAATTAAATTAAATTTCACCCCTGCTATGGACTGCTATTCCCTAGCAATGCTCTACTATTCCATTGGCCTTTTTCTTCATTGCTTCATTAAAATAATTGGCACATACTTATCCTTATTTTAAAACAGCAAGAAAAATAGAAATGCAGCTACTCCGCCATTCATATTGTGTTCACTTGGTATTCCAATATTATATTTAAATTATAATCCATTGGCTGTCACTAATCATCTGGAAAGTATCTTAAAAGTATCAATACAGAGACCTCATTAGATTTTTTTTCTCAAGAAAAATGTCCCTCCATACTTGTAATGAATAAGCTAATATAAATATCACCAGTTTACATTAGAGCTTTTAGTATGGATTGGCAAATAATGTATATCTCTGCATTCTAAGAGAATTGTCTCTTATTCTGGGAGAATTAATACCTAGGTGTGCTAACAAATTTGGATATATATATACAAGAGAAAGATCTCTATTAATTCATAAAATATTTTACAATCAATATGCAAAAAAGATACATTTTAAATTTAAAGAACAAGATTATTTTCTTGTTTTTTCCTGATGCATGTATATCTTTAAAAATCATTTTAAGGCATTGTTTAATTTCACAATCAAAATTCAGTTCAACTAAATTTCTTTGCTGTATAAGGTTCAGCATAATATATACAGTATTCCCAATCTATCATTGATCCATGTTTATTTATTCAGTGATCAGTAGGGAAAATTTAAACGGTGTTTCAAATCTTTCTTAATAGACTTTGAGGTCAGTAGAGTATGTTTTTGTTTTTTCAAATAGTGATTGTTTTTAATGTGGATCACTTTTCATAATTTAGCCAATCACCTGTTAATTCACTCAGGTTATACTGTATTCTCTGTTTCTGTACAAAATATGCCCAACACGGCAATTGATCCATAATTAGAAGGAAAACCATGATGTCTGACATAATTATCAGCATATTTGAATCTGTAATTGCAAACAAATAAACAAAAAAGTCAATACGAAGTGGGGACCAGAATTTTCCCATCCTTTATCATAATTCCTTCATGAATTCAAGATGTATTTATTTATTTAGCATATAGCTGGTCACACACAATATTAAAACACTTCATTTTTACAGATTAAAAATAATTAAAACAATTTTTTAAAAAGCAGTAAGAAAACCTAAAAGGAAAACAGAAATAACATTTCAAAGTTTGATGTCGAGTTTGGAGATCCAGTCAGTAGCTGCCGTTGTTATGCAGAGGAAGTCCCTAGAATCTCCTGGATACCTTCTGAATTCAAGATTTACAATAGAAACAAGACCATGCTTGTTATCATTTGCTTTGCTCATCATTAAATTAATATTGTGGATATTCAAAGCATTTATATATCATTGACTTCTAGCCCGTACAAAAAATGTAAATATAACAATATTGCTTCTGAGTAGTCTTGATCATTTATGCCATGCGGATGGATTTCCCATTGATCTCAAGTTATTCACTGAGAATAAAATGCTGGGCCTTACTCTGATTCACAAGTTTTTGAGAGCCATTGTTTTCAATTTAAGCAGTATCATTAGAGCTGAGCTAAAAAACTGTTATTTTTATTTGGAGACGTACAGCTTTCAATGGGACTTATTTCTTAAAGCAATGTTTTTAAAACTTGGAAGCTTTAAGATATGTGGACTTCAAGTCCCAAAATTCCCCCACCAGCAATCGGGAAGTTGAAGTCCACACATTTTAAAATTGGCAAGGTTGAGAAACATTGTTTTAAAGTCTTCATGTAATGCATATTATTCAAATTTACCATTTGCAAAATCTCTATCATAAATGAGTAGGTGCGTCCCCATACAGAATAGACAGCTGTAAAATTCTGTTGACACATCTATAAATACATTATTCATTCATTCCTATGAGTTATTAATGACCACATGATTCTCCAGTGACATCGAAAATCCTGACCACGAGCAAATGATGACAGATAATAAATAATACAAATAAATAATGTATCACTAGCAGGCAATGTGTGTTTGGCTTAAAGAACAATAATCTTACTTTTGTTGTATTTATTTTTTCCAAAAATGTAGCCTCCATTCCACAGACATCTCTTATTTGGTCATTCCGTGTTTCTTGGTCAAGTGTATCTTATCTTTGTCAGCAAAGCATTGAAGCACGAAGGTCAGCATTATTGGAAAGAATCATGTTATTAAGAGGGTTTAAAAAAAAAAAAGGCCCTGAAACATAAAAGTCAAGACTATTAATGCTTCAAGCAGCTCTTAATACGAGCATTCAGGAGGGGATAATTCTGTTCCAATATACTGTGAAAGATATTAGCTTTGAATGGGGCAACTTGCCAAAGCTTTTAGCAACTTATAAATCTTGTGCACATGGAAAGTCTAGATCTGTACATCTACGTAATAAGTAAGGTGTATAGATCGGTGTAAATTTCTGTGGTTATAGCTCTCTGTGTTACCAAAACGGGAAGAAACTTGTTTAAGATTTGTTTTAAAGTGGATTTGATTAGAAAAATCTGCTTTCATTAAGAATTTTCTCTGACAGAGCTGCTATTCCCCATACTACTCCAATATATATAGCCCTTAGCACCATTTATCCTTCTCTGCTGAAGCACCTGCCCTTTGTAACATCCTACTCTCTAGGGTAAGAGCTGCCCCCACCCTCCTGTCCTTCCACAGGAGTCTGAAGACTTGGCTCTGCCTCTTGACCTGGAGACCAGATGGTGGGGGAGGGGGGACCAGACGCTGAAGGTGGTTGCTGGATTGATGGCATACCCCACCCTCCCCTCGCTCTCTGCACTCCACCAGTCCATCTTTTTGTTATCATATTAATGTATTCTCGTTGTTTTCTTTTTCATTATTTTTTTTTCTTCTATTACTTTACTTCTGTTATGTTTAGACTCTTTTCCTGTCTTCCTTTTTATTGTTGAAAGCCTTCTAGAGTAGCCCAACAGGAAGATAGACAGCATATACATTTAATAAATAAATAAATTTGTAATGCAAATGTTTCATGATGCTTACTCTTTAGACATAATCTTTTATTAACAATAGCCATTTTTAAATGTAACTAGCCTTTTAAAATTTCATTTCAGCCATTATTTGATAAACACAAGTTTCACAAATAAATATTTGAATGTGATGGGAATGCTGCCTGAGAGACAAAAGAGATTTTCAGTAGATTTGGTTCAGTGTTGTTGCACCCTTTTCATGTCTCTTACTCAGACAGATTTCTGTCACATTTAGATTCCTAATACAGAAACACATTCCTTATTCAGAGGCACCCCTGCTTTCAAACTGTAATCACCATACGCTTTCCATGGTAAGGTACAGCCCCATACACAGTTCATTATCCAGTACATGCTCTATATTTCAATGATATTCTTACCCAGAAGAAAACATATATACAATACCATTAAAAAGAGATTTATTCCTCAAGGTTGTAGCCAGAGAAATAGTGTCAAGTTGCTAGTTTTCTGTCTAGATATAGAACTAACCCAGAGATTGTTATCTGAAACACATTTATGAACATGTCCAAAGTAAGACTTGGGGAAGCTACCCAAGCCCTCATTTTAAGGGAAAAGTGATGTGACAAAATATAGAAGTTAAGCACTACCTTCCATCCTCTTTTTGCTCCACCAGACAAACAAACTATACTTGGAGTGATCAGTTTGAGTTAATGGCAAATAGCAGGGAGTAAACTAGATAAGCCGCTTCTCACATATTCACAAAATATCTTCTCACAGCAGTGGAGAAAACAAGTGAAAATGAGCTGATGAGTTGGCAGGACAGGAGAAAGTTGCAATTTTGTAGGGGAAGAAGGAGGTTAGTGAACCAAAATAGACCTAGAGAAGTGGAGGTCTTGAAGATTTGCTGGTCCCAGGATAAATAAAGGCCACAGAAGGGTTCTAGGTGGAGTAGAAAATAACTGAGGATGGGGAAGAACCAGAACATGAAAGTTCATTAACATGCCAGGGAGAGAACAGTCAAAGAAGGAAAATCAGCATCCCATTAATCACCAATCACCTGCTAAGCATAATCAATACTGTTGATTAACTATAAGGAAGGAGTTTAGAGCACACAGTTTCCAGGTTATAATGGCAATTGGGACCAGAATTTCCCTTGCTAAGTGATGTGGCTGTAAAGGATCATATGATTGCATCACTTAGCAATGGCAATCCTGGTTCTCCCCATTACCATTGCTAAGCAAGGACTACAGACCATTAAGCAAGGATCTCCCTGCAACTTCCTGCTGACTTCCAACAGGCAATGGCAAAACTGACAGAAAGTTGCACATCTCAGGCAGTTCACAATCAGGCTTATAGGGAGTTAAATGACTGCTACCAAGTGGGAGAGAGCTGTGAGTGGCTGGTGCGATGTGAGTGGCTGTTGTTGGATGTGCAAGACGGTGTGCAGGTGGACATAATTTTGAACATTTATTGAACAAGTGGTCATTAAAGAAGTCCTTCTTTACCCATTGCTAATATAGAAAACAATAGAATAGACCAGGCACAAAGTCACTGGAAAAAACTGTAGTTTCTCAGGTATGGAAATAACTATCCAAGAAATACTAGAGGAAGTAGCAATAAATCATTGTTTTTAATATATATGAGAGGCAGAAGCTAAAAAGGGGAAGAATGTTGGTGAAAGTTTGAGCTAAAATACACCTATGCTCAGGGGTGGGATTCAGCCAGTTTGCACCACTTCGGGAGAACCGGTTGTTAACTTTCTGAGCAGTTTGGCAAACTGATTGTTGGAAGAACTGGTTGTTAAATTATTTGAATCCCACCACTGCCTATGCTGCCTTGTACGATCCAAAGAGAATCCATTTTTTTTTTACCTTCCAAAAATCTATGAATAAAGCAGGAATAGAAAAAAGTTCATATGAAAGTTTTACATGTTGACATTTGTCTGGTTGGCTCCTAAGACCCTGTTTTTCTCCTCTTTCGGGTCTCCTGACACTTTTTAAAATGATTTTTTTCCCTAACTCCACAAAGGAAGGTAATAAGCACTTACTAGGAATATACTGGAACATTTTGCTCTGAATCTTCACAATTCTGGATGTGGAAGGCCACTAAGGTTGAGAAAGACTTGGTTAAACAGAATATCAGACTATTACTGTGGACAAAGGAAAAGAAAAACATGTCTTAAATATGTTTCCTTTCCAGCCAAATTACACATGGGAGTCCAGCATCTTAAGCTTGCAGTAGGAAAAGCCATTGTTTAGAGGTGGAGAGCAGAATACATTCTAAGCATATTCTCCCCTTCTCAGCAATATGGAAAACTGCTGCACCACAGGCCCAAAGGCCAAGCTTCTGGTTACCCATAAAGGAAATAAATTTTAAAAAGCAAACAGAAAAACAAAATAAATCTGTTTTCAAATACTGTAGCAGCTGAGACTTGCTACTGCAAACTGAAGGGGGTGGGAGGAATAAACAATTACGTCTGGTTTCTTTTTTGTTCTTCATCCCCTGCCCTCAACATATTCATGAATCACCAGCATTGTTATGTCCTCTAGAGCTGCTTGTTTTTCCAATGCTTCAGCAGCACCTAAAATCTGAACTGCATTTCACACATTGCCCAGTCAGCCTACTTGAGGATACTGTCCGAAATCAGTGCATTCTAGTTTTGGGGACAAAATGTACAGTATTTCACTTGAAAGGCGTAATAAGCAAGCAAGCAGCCATTAAAAAGAATGCATCAAACTGGTTTTTTTGGCAGCTAGAAAGTCAGACCATTCCACAGTGAGCTTTTGAAGAAACAAAGTGACAGTTCCTTTTATGGGCTTTTCCTCTGTTCAAAAGAACTCTTTCAAAGAACGACCGAAAGAACTCTGAATGAAAATACACCTTTGCAAAATATTACTGCTATTTGTCGTATCATTTTCAAACAGAGTTGTATTTATGAAACAAAGCTCTTCTTTGATTAATTCCATAAATGAGGAATGCCTGCAAGAAAGCCCTTTGTGTAGCAGATCAGATAATGGCTGCAAATAAAGTGGCAATTTAGGCATCACTAAGAAAGGGAAATACGTCATTTCCCTTTCTTAGGCAGCAGACAAAAGCACAAAACAAAAACACGGGTAAATTAATTTATAAAAGGTAGGTGCTAATTTAAAAATAACTATGATCATTATATAAAATGTAAGTACACTTCAGGTGATTGCATGTTCATTAGCTTGTTGCCTAGGTGCTATCAATTCCATCTTCCCTGCTCTTTCCGTTTATGATTTATTATTTTTAAACTGGACATGGGAGTCTTACAAAACTATAAGTACATTGAACAACCACCCTACTGTAATTTAATCCCTATTTACTAGGGAGAAAAGAGAGAACATTGTGATTAGCCATGCTATTGGATAAATGTTCAGGAGTAGAGAGCAACAGTGATCTGTAAATGAATTTTCATCTTAATGCTTAAACTGTATTCCCATCACACCTTTTTGTGTCTGTCCCACAGATCAGCTAACCAATCTTTATGGTTTGTTACATTATCCATTTTGAATGTCCAGACACTAGGTTTTGTAACCTCAACAAGTCTTAGGGACAAGTCATAGTTTCCAGAAATTCAAAATGGCATAAACAACCCGGCAACACCCTCCTTCAATCAGATGCCATATCTTCAAGTTATTGGATGTCCACAAGGTGGCAAGGACAGCAAAGTTATCAGGGTGGCAATTGAAGTTCTGCCCCATTTTATATCTGCAGTGCACAGGCAGTGCACACATTAAAAAAACAGCCAGAGTTTCAATTGCACCATTGTGTCAACTCACATCTTGACTCTTTAAATTACACCTTGCAGACTCTATTTGTGCATCTGCAGTGCACAACACACAATAGCTGGGTCTTTTATGACCTAATTATTTTTACAATACTTTCAGTTGGTAAGAAATCATTTTGTCATTTCCTAATTTAACATTGTTTCAAACAGAGGACAGTTAAAGAAAAATCTTGTGGTATAATCAGGATCAGTGCCAATCTGGCCAATTTGGAGCAGGCTACTCCAAATTGGAGTAGCCTGCTTGGACCTGTGTCTTTCCATTTTTCCTGACACATATCCTGTTAAAATTCAGTTTGCACTATTTACAGGGGGAGGAAGAGGGGTGTGTGTAGCATGGTAATGCATACTTGTTAACTGAGCTTTTAAACGTAGGTGGGGTTTTTTTATTACATCTTTATTTTCTGCCATTTAAGGAGGCATACATGAGGCCCTCTCTCCTGTTTTCCCCACAACAATTCTATAAAAGAGTGACTAGACCAAAGTCAATCAGCTGATTTTCATGCCTCAGGGATGACTAGAACTCACAGTATCCAGTTTTTAATCCTGCACCTTTACACCAAACTAGTTGTGCTATGTTGTATTGCATGAACACAGCTTTGTTTTCTTTGTTTTCACTCAGTTTGAAAACAGACCTTGTTGTGATAATACAAGAACAGAAAGAATATTCAGATTTCTTACTTCAAACAAATATTTCATTCACTAAGGAATAACAAGGTTAGGTGACATGAAAGAAAATGAAGTGCGTGAGTAGCAACTTGAAATTTATCTTATTTTCAAAAGAAGGAAAAAATATAATTTCATCCATGCTTCCTGACTGAAAAGGAAGAATTATATTGATAGCATTTAAATGTTCCCCAGATGGGGAATGGCTTATCAGAACATGTTTTTTTGGCAAGAAATTATTTCTCGATGTATGGTACCATATGTTGAAATACCACCTTAGTCTTTAAGGACATAAATGAAAAATTCAGTGACTGGAACATGTGGAGGTTTTTTTAACTGTGAAATTTGTCCTCTTTGGTGTTGTAAGGCTTGGTTGATTCTGTTTCCTACTTCAAGATGGCAGAATTTGATTTCTGAATTCTTCTACAAAAGAAAAGCCATTTCCTTTAATTTGTATACTGCCCATCTCAACAAGTGACTCTTGATGGAAAACAGTATTTGTTAGCTAGGATCAGTTTGGGTCCCAATAATATACGAAGACAAGCTTGATTGTCTCTCAAAGTAAGTCTTTATTCATTCATATACATCTGTTTCGTTGCAGGTATAATCAGGAGCAACTGAGGCAACAACAACAGGGGAAGACCTTAAATACCCGGGAGGTGGAGCTACAGGTAATGGGAAGGGGAAGAAGGTGGGTTTAGGTTTGCTTAAGCTGGTTAACCCCTGGCATGCCAAGTTACTGAGCTGGACATGCCCAGGGAGAAGATTTACTTGTAACAAATCCCCCTCTAAATGCTTATCCCTGGGGCTGACAGTTTCGACCTGGCTAATGTCTATGGGCATGACACAGAGTTTGGAAGTAAGATATGAGTGCTGTTTAGCAGGTAAGGGTTTAGTAAGTATATCAGCGGTTTGGTGCTTGGTGTCACAGTGTGTAATGGTAACGAAGCCTGATTTGTGGAGTTGCCTTACGTGCTTGTTTTTGATGTCGATGTGTCTTGATCTATGACCTACAGCATCTGATGTTGAAATCTCTATTGCTGCCTTATTATCTTCAAAAACCTGGATTGGGTGCATAGGTTCGGTCCAGATGTTGGTCAGCAGTTCATCGAACCAAACTAGATTGTTTATGGCCTTGGATAGGCAGATGTACTTTGCCTCAGTGGTGGAGGTGGCCACAAGATGTTGCTTTCCAGTGTACCAATATACTGGGCAATCATTTAAGAAGAGAATATACCCTGAGGTACTTTTCCTACTTTTGGTGTCGCCTGCCCAATCAGCATCAGCGTAGCAGTGAAGGAGAGGCTTCTTACTGGTATTGGGTTCTAACTTGAGGCAGCTATTAATGCTATACTTCAGGTACCTAAGTATTCTTTTTATTGCTTCCCAGTGAAACACTGTGGGGTTGGCTACGTGTCTCGAGAGTAGGTTCACGGGCAGAGCAATATCCGGCCGTGTCCAGTTAGCAATGTATAATAGGGAACCTATCGTGGATCTGTACAAGGTGTTCTCTGTGAACTGCGGTGAGTCATTGTACACGTTTTTTTGAAAGTCTGCTAACATGGGAGTTTCACAAGGTTTGGCATTTGACATGTTACATTTAGCAAGGAGCTCGCTGATTTTTTCTTTTTGGCTTAGGAGGAAGCCCTTGGGTGATCTCGTAACATGTACCCCAAGGTATTTGTTGATGCCCCCTAATGACTTGAGGGAAAAATGTTTGCCTAGTTCATTTGCGAAGGCATCGCAATCCCCTTTGTTCTTACTTATGAATAATATATCGTCCACGTATATGAGGACGTACTCCTTGCCTCCATTGTTTTCCTTGGTGAAGAGGCAGTTATCAGCTAGAGTGGCCTTGAACCCCATTGACTCTAACACTTTAACCAGACAATCATACCATTGTTTACCCGACTGCTTAAGTCCATATAAGCTCTTGTTTAGTAGCCAGGTTTCGCCCTTGGTGGCATCTTTACCAGGTGGGGCCCTCACGTAAATTTCTTTGTCTAATTTAGCATGTAGGTAGGCTGTTTGTATATCATACTGCTGCACTTCAAGGCCTAGGGTGGCTGCGATGATCAGCGCGCTTTTGACACTTTCGGGCCTTACAGTTGGTGAGTACGTTTCTGTGTAATCATCGGGGAATCTTTGGGCGAACCCCTGTGCTACGAGTCTGGCCTTGTATAGGTTCTGGCCCCCCTCTAGAGTCTTTACCTTAAAGACCCACTTTGTCCCGATGGTGGTCTTGCCCTCTGGTACCTTGGATGGTGTGTACACGCTTAGCTCCCTAAGGCTGTTCATTTCTTTCTCCATCGCGGTTTCCCATTTTTGTCTTTCCTCTAGTGGTAATTTTGTTATGTCGCTATATGTTTCTGGGGTAATGGGTTCTGTCTGTAGGTGCATGACGTAATCATCGAACCTTTTTGGCTTTTGGTTCCTATTGTTTCTGACTGGCCTACCTTGCAGGGTCTCCGCGTCGTGCATGTATTTTGCTTCTTTATTAGTGAGTGAATCTACCCTGTGTTTGGGTTGGAGTGACTTTTGGGTGTAGTTGTCTTGTGGGTGATCAATGTGGTCTGGTTTCTGCTGGTTGTTTCCTACCTGGTGATGTAACTCATTGAGGTGTATTTTTGACCAATTGGCCTGTTCGTGGAATGTGGCAGTTCTGGAGATGATGAATTTGTTGTTACTGTCTATGAACCTATATCCTTTCGTGCCTGTCCCATGAATCTAAGACGTTTTGATATTTTGTCTCCCTTCCTACGGAGCTGTTTGGGTATATGCACGTCTGCTGTGACTCCAAAGATGTGGAGATGAGATATCTTTGGCTTTCTATTGTACATCACCTCGTAAGGAGTCATGTTTAGCACACTTGACCAAAGTCTGTTAATCGTGTAATTTGAATAAACCAGGGCTTCGGCCCAGAAATGTTGGCCAAGCCCAGCGTCCTCGAGGACGCACCTCACCATTGTTTGTAGCGCTGAGTTCTTGCGTTCTGCCACGCCATTCTGGAATGGCGAGAAAGGCGATGACTTAAAGTGTAGCACGCCTTTTGACCTCAGCCAGTGGGAGAAGTCATTGGATAAGAACTCTGATCCCCTGTCTGTCATGATTTTCTTGATTTTTGTATTGTGTTGTGTCTCCACACGCTTATAGAATTCCTTAACTTTTTGGTAGGTCTCACTTTTGTGTTTCAGTGTGTACACGAAGCCGTAGCGACTGTAGTCGTCTACTATGGTTAAGAAAAACCTCTTGCCATACTTTATGGAAGGCCTGAGGGGGCCTACGAGGTCCATGTGTACCATTTCGAATAATTGATTTGTTGAGCGTGTGGCCTTTTTGGGTTTGGGGGCTACCTTTAGCTTAGAGCGTTTGCATACAGAGCAGTCCAAATAAGTTTCACAATTCTTTATTCTTGAGCCCTCAGTACAGTCATTAGCCCTTTGAACAACAGGGAAGCTGGCGTGTCCTAGTCTGCGGTGCAGCAGGTGTGCGCACTCATCATGGAACGGCTTTCCTATATTAATCTTATCTCTGCCTTGCTTGTCTTCCTTGTGTGGTTGGGTACCCTCCCCCTCTTGCCCTTTGCTACCCTCGGTATCTTCTTTGGCGCTAGTCTTGTCTACGTAGAGGAAGGGCAGGCCCCCTTTAATCGTGATCTTCCCTATGGTTGTGTTTCCCTTGGTCATGGTGATTCCCCCCTCTTTGATGTTAATTTCTATCCCTGCCTCCTTGCTGAGTTTCAAGGAGGCGAGGATGTTGTGGGGATTTCGGGTACCAACAACACTCCCTCTAGTTTCCCTAGTCTGGGGAGGTTTACGTTGCCTTTTCCTGTCACTCTCACGTCGTTCTGATTAGCCACTTTGATTAAATAATCCTCCTCAGTGAAAGAAGAGAGGAGTCCTCTTTCACACGTGGTGTGATTGGTGGCCCCTGAGTCGATGAGCCACCAGGACCCATTTTCGTTAGTCTTGTTACTCTGTGTGGCTCCTCCTACTCTGCATAGGGACCCGTCTCTGCTATCCCTAGAGTTGTCTCTGCTTTCCTTCTTCTCCCAGGGCCTGGGGGAGTCCCTTCGCCTAGACCTGCTGTCATGGTGTCGCTTGTCTGTGTGCCTTTCGCGTGGTTCATGTCTATATCTGTCTCTGTGCCCCCTGGTGCAGTCTCGTTTGTAGTGGCCCCTTCGCCCGCAGTTGTAGCACTCGGGGGAGTCTCGGGTGGTGTCAGTGAAGGCCACTCTTCGTGTTGGTTTGTGTTCTCTGGGTGTCACTTGGTGTTCCCTTCTGTGGTTGTCCTCTGCAATGAATAGGTTAGATAGGCTTTCTATAGTCATCTGGCCTAAGCTAAGTATGTTGAGTTGTGTTAGGAAGGTTCGCCAGGAAGGGTCTAGTGAGTTGAGGATGACGCTCTTCATGGTCTGCTCTGACACGATTTCCCCCCTTATTTGCAATTCTGCCCTGGTTGCATTTAGTCCCATTAAATGCTCTCCCATTGACATCCCTGGTTTAATCCTGGCTGAATAGAAGTCCTTGGAGATCTTAGTTGTTGTGGCTACGCTATCGCTATAGAAGTAACCAAATATTTTCTGAACCACATCATGCACAGTCAGATCATCCTCAATGCTATAGTAAATAGTGGGTGAAATGCTGGAGATAAGGAGACCAAATGCCTTGTGATGCATGCAGTCCATTTCAAATGTCCATGGTGTATCAGGTGGGTTAGTTATAAAAAACCTCAAATTTTCTTTTAGGAATAAAACTTGGAGTTGTTGATACCACTCCATTAGATTTGAACCCTGCATTTTTAAAATTGGAAACCCATTTGGTAAGTTCCCTGTGTTGTTTTGTGTATTACTCACAGGTGGGTGTTGCTGTCCATGGTACTTGGCATGCTGGAAATAGCAGAGCGGCTCAGGAACGCTGGAAGGTAATTTAAAAATCCCTCCTTGCATTTTTTTTTCTCTTTTAGTCCACAGGAGCTCCTGCGCATGCGCGGCGTTCATTCCGGCTGAGACTTCGTCGGGGAAGGACCTCTTCATCTCTGCTCCGGCCAGGCTGTCCGTCCATGATGGGAAGGCCTCCGCTTCGGCTCCAGGTGTCCAGCGGCGGTCAGGGAAGGCTGTCCTCTCTGCTGGGCGGCTCCCGGTCTCTCTCTGCAGCGGCGGCGGCGGCGGTGAGTACTCTCGCCATTCGGTCCGTTCCGGCAGTCGCGGCTTGGGAGTGGGGTGGCGTATCGCTACCGGGGGGTGCTGCGGCATCGGTGGGTCCCCAGCGGTGTCCGCGCCCCTTGGTAAACAGCTGGGGGGCCTCCTCTTCTCCCCCTTGGGTTTTTTACTGTTTTTCGGAGGCCCCTTTAAAATTTTTATTTTGGTCCCGAAGGCGGCGGTGACCGTTTTTATCGCCTCTTCCACCGCCTGATCGTCGGGGATGTCCTCGGAGGGTGATTCCTCACTTTCTTACGAGGAATCATCATTATTTTGGGGTTTTTGGGGTTCGGGCACCTCATTGGTTGGCGGATTAGCATATGCAAATTCGTTTTTTTGGAGGTCGGCCATCTTTTTTGGCCACGTGCTCCAAGATGGCCACCAGTCTTGGTTTTGGGCGGGAATCCCCCCCTCAGCCTTTGGAAAATAACAGTTCTGGGGGGTTTTTCTTACCGGGCTTGTGTCCGGTCGCCTTGTTTGTCGTTCTTGAGTCCTCCTGGCCTCGTTCTGGCTTTGGATGAGGTAGCTGATCCCGGCCAGGAGGTCTTCGTCGGTTGTAGGGGTTTCTAGCAGGCTCATCATTTCTCTTCTGAGTCTGCTGATTTCCTTCTGTTGGATTTTTTCTTCGTTTATGTCTTTTTGCCCCCTTTCATCGTCCGATGAATATTCTTCGGGGGTGTTTTCTTTTTCTTCCTCTGAAGTTATTGGCGTTGCCATGTCTTCAGTTGGTTTTCGTTGTTTTTCTCTCCTTTTGGTTTCTGACCTTGTTTGGGGTTTCTTTGGCATGTCTTCTGATTATTGGGTTGCCCAACCATCGACTGCTACCATTTTGTTAGCTAGGATCAATTTGGGTCCCAATAATATACGAAGACAAGCTTGATTGTCTCTCAAAGTAAGTCTTTATTCATTCATATACATCTGTTTCATTGCAGGTATAATCAGGAGCAACTGAGGCAACAACAACAGGGGAAGACCTTAAATACCCGGGAGGTGGAGCTACAGGTAATGGGAAGGGGAAGAAGGTGGGTTTAGGTTTGCTTAAGCTGGTTAACCCCTGGCATGCCAAGTTACTGAGCTGGACATGCCCAGGGAGAAGATTTACTTGTAACAGTATTAAAGCTGAGAATTATTTCATTCTATAATTCCACATTATGAAAATGTACTCAAATTCTTATATATATGGGAACATAGAACTTTTAATGAAAAATGTTTCCTCCCTTGTTGTAAAAAAAACCCCATAAAAATAAGGATTGGGACTATTCCATATGGTTTCCCTAAGAACATTATTTCCTTATTTCTTTTGGAAACATTACTTTCCATATTTGGAGGAAGGTGACAAAGCCAAACAGAGGGAGGAACCAGTTTTGAAACCACCTTATTGTAGCCTATATTTCTGTAGTTCTTACCTGCACCATTAATTATTTCTGTCTTCCCTTATATTCTTCCTGCAGGTGTGTTGGATGAATGAAAAAGAAGCATGAAAGTGATGAATGACTCCAGAATGGCAGAAAAGCATTGGGCCTCAGGAAAGTTACGGGTAATCTTTGACTTATACTCATTCATTTAGCAATTGAAATCATGATGGTACTGAAAAAAGTGACTTATGACTGAACCTTGTACTTAAGACCATAACAGAGTTCCTGTGCTCACAGGATCAGAATCTGGGCACTTGGCAAGTGGCATGTATTTACAATGGTTGCAGAGTTCTGGGGTCACATGATTACCATTTGCATCTTTTCAAGCCAGCTTCTGACAAGCAAACTCAATGAGGGAAACTGAATTTGTCTAACAAGTGCACCAAAAAAAGGTTGTAAAATTAACATGATACAATACTTATAACTTATTTATTTATTTATTTATTTATTTATTAAATTTCTATACCGCCCTTCTCCTGGCGGACCCAGGGCGGTGTACAGCCAATTAAAAACCAGTACATAAACAATTAAAAACATCCTAAAATCCATATAAGTTAAGGCTGAAGGTATAAGAACCTGTTGTGGCCCCGTCCTCTGAGCCTATCCCTTTGGAGGAAGGCAACTCTGAGCAGGAGGAAGAGGAGCCAGCCAGATCTCCCAGCCCTCCCCCTCTGGCACCGGCTCAGGTGCCAGCTGAAAGAGAGCCAAGTAGTGGGGAAACAGGTGTCTCAGATGAGAGTGAGGGAGAGACGTCATTCCTGGACGCACGCCAAAGAAGGCGAGAGAAAAGGGTACTGCAGCTGCGGCGTATGAGGAAATCCTGAGTCATTGGATTGGAGTCATAGGATCCATGACTCACTGGACCACACCCAGAAGCATATCTATTTAAGACAGTACAATGGGTCACGAAGTTCGTGACGAACAAAGCTAACTGCACAGCTAAACAAACGGAGCAACCTCGTAGTCTTGGAAGCTGGATGAACGGCAAAGCTACGTAGGTGATTTTCTTGTTTGTGTAAACCAATAAAGTCCTTGGCAGACGGTGTGCATATCGCTGCCAAGGTTGAGATAAGAACTGCAGAGTGTGCCAAGTGAGTCTTAACCCTCGGCTGGCTGTGTTTTTGTGGGTCTCTGAAGGGGGGGGACAGATCATCTTGTTCGTCACCCAAAACTCCATCGTTAACCCACGATGGACCAACAGCTGCAGCAGCAGGTACAGCAGATGCTGGAGGCCAATCAACTTCTGCAACAGCAAGTAGCACAGCTAACTGCACAACTTGCTTTGGGAAATGCTCCTGTAGCAGCTCCACCTGCTCCCCTTCCCCGTCCAAGATGCCCAGTGAACATGCCAGATAAGTTTTCTGGACAGCAGGAAATGTTCCCGGCCTTCTTGGGACAGTGCCAGCTGTACATGGCAATGCGGCCGGAGGATTTTCCGGATGACCGGGTTCGGGTGGCTTTTATTATCAGCTCCCTCTCTGGCACTGCCGCCCGATGGGCCACGCCCCTGTTGCTGCAAGACAGCCCCTTGCTTCTGGACTATCAGGGCTTTTTGCAACACCTGCGCACCATGTTTGAGGACCCCCTCCGGGTGCAGACGGCAGCGAGGCGCATCAAAGACCTCCGCCAAGGCAAGCGCCCCCTGCAGGACTATATTGCGGAGTTCCGATTGCTAGGCCAGGATTCGGCCTGGAATGAGGCGGCGCTGATGGATGCCTTCCAGGACGGCCTCTGCGATGAGATGCAGGACGAGCTGGTTCGGGTGGAGGCGCCACAGACCCTGGACACGCTGGTGACCCAATGCCTGCGCATCGATGCCCGCCTACAACGGCGACGGCCCCGTAGGGCTCTTCCGGAACCACCGACAGTGCCGGCACCCCCGCGTTTCGTACCAACAGCGCCCCGGACCGTACCGCGTTTGGTGGCGACGGCTGAGGAGCCCATGGAGCTCGGAGCAGCCAGACCTCAACTGACGGCCCAGGAGCGGATGCGGAGACGCCAAGGGGGGTTGTGCCTCTATTGCGGCGAGGCTGGACATTTCGCCGCCTCGTGTCCCCGGAAGCGGAGTGGATCGCTCAAGCCTGTTCCGGAGCCTCGGCGTGACCAGCCGGGAAACGGGTCAGGCCTGGCCTAGGGGAAACTCTGGGTCAGGCAGGTGACCATGCCCCGCCGGAGGCGGCGGCTGTGGACTGTGAGCCCCCTCGGCACCTGATTTTGAACACCCGGGTGTTGTTGGCTAACCGGTCGGAGGGGCTCCAGGCGCACGCGCTGGTGGACTCGGGGGCCACCACGAACTTTATGGACCAGGCCTTTGTGGCCCATTACAAGGTTCCCTTGGTTCCAGTGGACCCTCCGTTGAGGGTCGAAACTATTGATGGGCGGGAACTTGTGGCGGGGCCCATCAACTTCGCTACTCAGCCCTTGCGCCTTGCCATTGGGAACCATGAGGAGGCGATCCAGTTTTATGTGACGGCGGACCTGCACTTCCCCTTGGTCCTGGGGATGGCCTGGCTTCGGGCGCACGACCCTCAGGTGGCGTGGTCGAGAAATGCCATCTCGTTCCCCAGCCTGCAGTGTGTCGACCACCTTCGCCACACCTGTGCCGGCCAGGACGTCTCTGCCCCGAACGTCTCCTTGCCTCCGGAGCTGACATCCTTCGCCGACGTGTTCAGCGAGAAGGAGGCGGATCGCTTGCCCCCGCACCGACCCTATGACTGCGCGGTGGACTTGATGCCCAACGCGCCCCTGCCCTCGGGACGCCTGTACTCCATGTCGGAGCCCGAGCTGGCCGCCTTACGGGACTTTCTGGACAAGAACCTGGCCCGTGGGTTCATCCGGCCTTCGACCTCCCCGCTCTCGGCCCCAGTCCTCTTCGTGAAAAAGAAGACGGGGGACTTGCGCCTGTGTTGCGACTACCGGCGCTTGAATGCCATCACGGTACGGAATCGCTATCCCCTGCCGCTGATCCCGGAGCTGATGGAGAGGTTGCGGGAGGCCTCGATTTTCACCAAGCTCGACCTCCGGGGAGCCTACAACCTGGTGCGGATGCGAGAGGGGGACGAGTGGAAGACGGCATTTGGCACCCGATACGGACACTTTGAATATACCGTCATGCCGTTCGGGTTGACCAACGCCCCCGCGGTCTTCCAGCACTTGATGAACGACGTGTTCCGGGACATGCTGGATCGGTTCGTGGTGATCTACCTGGATGATATTTTGATCTATTCCCGGACCCCGGAGAGTCACCTCCAGCATGTCTGCCAGGTCCTGCAGCGCCTGCGGGAGCACCAGCTCTATGCGAAGTTGGAGAAATGTTACTTCTTCCAGACTTCCATAGAGTTCCTCGGGCACATCATCACCCCCGAGGGCATCGCGATGGACCCACACAAGGTGGCGGCCTTGCGCAGTTGGGAACCCCCGCGTCGGGTGAAGGACGTCCAGCGTCTGTTGGGATTCGCCAACTACTACCGGACCTTCATCCCGGGCTTTGCCACCCTGACCGTGCCGTTGACCCAGCTCCTTCGGAAGAAGGTTCCGTTCCAGTGGGGGCCCCCGCAGCAGCAGGCCTTCGAGGTTCTCAAGCAGGCCTTTGTCACGGAGCCGGTCCTGAGGCACCCCGATCCACACCGTCCGTTCGTGGTTGAGACAGACGCGTCCAACGTGGCGATTGGAGCGGTGCTGCTACAGGCTCCGGTGGATGGTGGCACTCTTTTTCCCTGCGCTTACTACTCCCGGAAACTCACTCCTTCCGAGCGCAACTACACCATCTGGGAAAAGGAGTTGCTGGCTATCAAGGCCGCGTTCGAGGCTTGGCGACATCACCTCGAGGGGGCCCGACACCAGGTGGAGGTGCGGACGGACCATCGGAACCTGGAGCACCTCACCACGGCCAGGAATTTGAACCAGCGGCAGATCCGGTGGTCGTTGTTTTTCGCCCGGTTCAACTTCCACGTCACATACATTCCGAGCCACCTCAACCAGAGGGCGGACGCGCTATCCCGTAAGCCGGAATACTTTTGCCCAAAGGACTCCCTTTCCCCCCGGACGGTGCTGCCAGCGGACTCCTTGGCCGCGGTCCAGGAACCGGTGGACCTGCGGACTCAGGTGCTGGAAGCGCAGCGACGGGACGACTGGTCGCAGCAGCGGAGAGCGGACGTCGGCCCCGCGTCCCCATGGACCGTGGAGGAGGGCTTGCTCAGGCACCGGGGTCGGCTGTACGTGCCCACAAGTCCGCTCCGAGCCCTCGTCATGAACCAGTGCCATGACAACCCCGCGGCGGGGCACTTCGGCTTCTTTAAGACCTTGAACCTAGTGACGCGGACTTTTTGGTGGCCTCGGGTACGGCACGACGTGCACGCCTACGTGACGTCCTGTGTGCCATGCCGACAGGCCAAAGCCGCGTCCGGCCCCCCTCCTGGACTCCTCCAGCCGCTGCCGACACCGGAGAGACCGTGGGGAGCCATCTCCATGGACTTCCTGACTGACCTGCCCCTGTCCGCTACGTTCACGACCGTCCTCGTGGTGGTGGATGCGCTCACGAAGATGGCACATTTCATCCCGTGCCGCGGCCTGCCCTCAGCTCGTACCACGGCTCGCCTGTTCCTGCAACACATCTTCCGCCTCCACGGCCTGCCGGACCGGGTGGTTTCGGATCGCGGGGCCCAGTTCACGGCCCGCTTCTGGAAAAGCCTGATGGCTGCGCTGGAGGTGCAGGTGTGCCTGTCGTCATCACACCACCCGGAGACTGACGGGGGCACGGAGAAGGTCATTGGCATACTGGAGCAGTACCTCCGCTGTTTTGTCAACCAGCAGCAGGACAACTGGGCCGAGTACCTTCCCCTGGCGGAGTTCGCTTTTAACAACTCCCAACATACCTCCACCCAGATGACACCGTTCCATGCCAACGTCGGGTACCATCCACGTTTTTTTCCGTTGACCATCATGGACTCCCCTGTTCCTGAGACCCGGGACTTCCTCTCGGAGCTGCAGGCGGTGCAGCAACTGGTGCGGCGGCAGCTGATCCGGGCGAAAGAGGACTATAAACGGTTCGCCGATCGCGGCCGCCGGGCGACGCCACCGCTGGAAGTTGGAGATCGGGTGTGGCTGTCCACGAAACACCTCCCCACGGACCAGCCGGTGAGGAAACTGGCCCACCGCTTTATCGGTCCCTTCCCCATCGAGGCGGTCATCAACCCGGTGGCCTATCGGTTGACTCTACCCCGCTCCATGCGGCTCCACCCCGTTTTTCATCGGTCCCTCTTGGTCCCTGAGACTCCCACTAGCCGTCTCCGCCGCCCGCCGCCGCCTGCCCCCCCAGCCGCAGCCGACGAGGACGACGCCTCGACGTATGAGGTGGACAGTATTCGGGACTCCCGTTGGCTGAAGGGGCGCTTCCAATACCTCATCGCTTGGAAAGGGTACGGGGCCGAGGATTTCACCTGGGTGGACGCATCTGCCGTTCAGGCCCCTGACCTGGTGCGGACTTTCCACGAACAGTTCCCGTCCCGACCCCATCCCGACCGTCAGACCCGGGGGAAGGGCCCTGCGGTGGGGGATAGTGTTGTGGCCCCGTCCTCTGAGCCTATCCCTTTGGAGGAAGGCAACTCTGAGCAGGAGGAAGAGGAGCCAGCCAGATCTCCCAGCCCTCCCCCTCTGGCACCGGCTCAGGTGCCAGCTGAAAGAGAGCCAAGTAGTGGGGAAACAGGTGTCTCAGATGAGAGTGAGGGAGAGACGTCATTCCTGGACGCACGCCAAAGAAGGCGAGAGAAAAGGGTACTGCAGCTGCGGCGTATGAGGAAATCCTGAGTCATTGGATTGGAGTCATAGGATCCATGACTCACTGGACCACACCCAGAAGCATATCTATTTAAGACAGTACAATGGGTCACGAAGTTCGTGACGAACAAAGCTAACTGCACAGCTAAACAAACGGAGCAACCTCGTAGTCTTGGAAGCTGGATGAACGGCAAAGCTACGTAGGTGATTTTCTTGTTTGTGTAAACCAATAAAGTCCTTGGCAGACGGTGTGCATATCGCTGCCAAGGTTGAGATAAGAACTGCAGAGTGTGCCAAGTGAGTCTTAACCCTCGGCTGGCTGTGTTTTTGTGGGTCTCTGAAGGGGGGGGACAGATCAGAACCGACTAAAAACTCTAAAAAGTTTAAAATTTAAAAAATGTAGAAATATTTAAAAATAAAAGGGATCAGGCAAGTCCGGCGAGTTGGAAAAGGTGCGTCTTTAGAGCCCGACGAAAAGTCCGGAGGTCAGCAATAGTTCTCAGTTCTGGAGGCAAATCGTTCCAGAGGGTGGGGGCTACCACAGAGAACGCTCTCCCCCTGGGGGTCGCCAGCCGGCATTGTCTGGCTGACGGCACCCCGAGGAGGCCCTCTCTGTGGGAGCGAACCGGTCGGTGGGAGGCAATTGGTGGCAGAAGGCGGTCCCGTAAATACCCTGGTCCTAAGCCATGGAGCGCTTTAAAGGTGATTACCAACACCTTGAAACGCACCCGGAAGTCAACCGGCAACCAATGCAGCTCACGCAGGAGAGGTGTCACGTGGGAGCGCCCTGTCGCTCCCATAATCCCCCGCGCGACCGCATTCTGCACCAGCTGAAGCCTCCGGGTGCATCCCAAGGGGAGCCCCATGTAGAGAGCATTACAGTAGTCCAGGCGAGACGTGACGAGCGCCTGAGTGACTGTGCGTAGGGAGTCCCGATCTAGAAAGGGCCGCAACTGGCGTATCAGGCGAACCTGATAGAAAGCCCCCCTGGCCACGGCTGTCGTATGATCCTCTAAAGACAGCCGTGGATCCAGGAGGACGCCCAAGTTGCGCACCCTTTCCGTGGGGGCCAATGATTCGCCCCCAATAACCAACGATGGAGTCAGTTGGCTATATCGGGACGCCGGCAGCCACAGCCACTCAGTCTTGGAGGGGTTGAGTCGAAGCCTGTTTCTCCCCATCCAGACCCGCACAGCTTCAAGGCACTGGGACATCACCTCCACGGCATCGTTGGGGTGGTCTGGGGTGGAAATGTACAGCTGAGTGTCATCAGCGTACTGATGGAATTCCACCCCAAAACCACGGATGATCTCACCCAGCGGCTTTACATAAATGTTGAACAGAAGGGGCGAGAGGACCGACCCTTGTGGCACCCCACACACTAGGCGCCTCGGGGTCGACCGCTGCCCCCCTGTCAACACAGATTGCAACCGGTCGGAGAGGTAGGAGGAGAACCACCGAAGAACGGTGCCCCCCACTCCCAATCCCTCCAACCGGCGCAACATGATACCATGGTCGATGGTATCAAAAGCCGCTGAGAGATCTAACAGCACCAGGATAGAGGAGTACCCCCTACCCCGGGCCCTCCAGAGATCATCCACCAACGCGACCAATGCCGTTTCGGTGCTGTAACCAGACCTGAAGCCGGACTGGAGCGGGTCTAAATAGACAGCTTCATCCAGGTACCGGGGGAGCTGCCATGCCACCACACTCTCAACAACCTTCGCTAAAAAGGGAAGGTTGGAGACTGGACGATAATTTGCCAAAACAGCTGGGTCCAGGGAGGGCTTCTTGAGGAGGGGCCTCACCACCGCCTCCTTCACTTAGCAGTGGAAGTTCCCAGTCTCAGTTGTGGTGTAAGTTGAGGACTATCTAGATTGCCTTTGCCCCAGGCCCATTTGAGGGAATTCATAGATAGCATCCATACCACAAAGCATCTTCCCTCCAAATATCTGAGATATCATCTGTTAAGCCTGATTGGATGAGGTTTTGTATTGATATTGGATACTTTCTTAATTATTTCTACTGTATTGTATTTTTTTTCTTTGTTTTCTATTTGACATTGTGAATGGCTTTGAAATTGGGCAGTGTCTATATCTAAATAAATAAATAGCTCCTCACAGATGTGTAAATGTCCATTCCTCCCATTCTTGAATTGGCAAAAAAGAATGTCAACACAATTTACATTCTCTCGATAGCCAAGTTTTACTGTGCCTCAACAAAACAAATATTTAACATGGGTTGGTTTCAGGGCAGTAGCTTGTAGAGTTGCATTTTTTGTTACTGATAAAAATGCAATTTTCCTAATACTCATTTTTCTTCATATTTACACAATTAAGTCTGCAGTACGCATCAATGAATTTTATGTTCTATATCAATACGTATCGAAAGTTTTGCTCTGTTTAAATGTGGTTCCAAAAATAAAAATTAGATAATTTCTTTTGAAAATAAGACACAATTCTCTCTCCCTCCAGTGTTATTTCCTGCTGTTGCATAGAATTTGCTACTAAACTGTTTATTCAACTTAATAGCAAACAATTACCATACAAATTTGAATTCATCTCTAATTTCTTGAATTCTGGATTTCTAATATAAATTCTTCCACAGATGAAAATATGCCATATTATATCATTATATGTAGCACTTTGATTGTACAAGTATTCCATCTATAGGTTTTTCACTGTTCCTTTCTTGTCCTAAAAATAATAGATGCATATTATTCCTATTTCATTAGCTGAGCCTAAAATAGGAAAAGCTTGAGGCAATTCACTTGGATAGTATTATTACTGGCAAAATATTGAAATGGCTCCTGGATAGTTAACACCTCCTCTTTGCCTAATCTCTTTTTATTTTGTTTTGTGCCTTTTATAATTTTAAAGTTTTTAATTTTAACAATATTAATTTGTATATGTTCTTTTTAACCGTATATGCCACCCAGAATCACTTGATTGTGAGCTTTGCAGCTACGTAAATATGATGAATGAATGAATGAATGAATGATCCTAGTAATCTATTTCATGACATGGAATTCCCTCCCCCCAAAATTGGTAAATTTCTCTGTAACATCTGCTGCATCTTTTGCTATTTTTTTCCCTAGAAATGTTGCAATGATGTTTGTTTTAGTTAAGTTTTAATTAAATTGGCTGGGATAAAATTCTAATTCATTCTCTGCCAACACAAACATCCAGGCTTCTGGCTAGTGGCAGCTAAAGCCTATTTTCAATGCCATCGTCATATTTACCACAGTAGTTTCTCCTCAAGTTTATTTAGTTTGAAAATGGCAGAATCTATTACACATTCAAACACAACACAAAAACAGAATTAATTAAAATTGCTGCATGGTATTAATTTCATTGGGATGTAATCATTGGGATGGATTGGGAAATATTTATCTGATCTAGATGGACTGGATCAGGCCTACAAAATGCAGGTTCTTTCTATCTCTGCCTTACATGTTTTGTTTGTGTTAAGCTTGGGTTCTTAACATTGTGGCCATGGCCACAAAATGCACCACCAATTTATAAAATAATGGATAATAATGCACTGTAAATTTAATACTTTATGAAGTACCGGTATGTGTTTATGCACAGAAAAAGAGATAAATGGAGGAAAATATCTTATAGAGGTTGACAATTAGTGACCTAATATTTTTGAGTAAAAAAAAATACTACTTTGTAATTGACTACATCCATCTCAACAGTTACATCACAACATGAGGCAATGCTCTCCAAATGCCAAGCCTGCCTCCTAGCCCACAACACTTGATGGACCTTAAACTAAGTGCTACCCTTTATTTAGAGAGCTATCTTTTCAGTCTTAATTTGACATACAAACTAAAAACAGAAAGTTTTTATTGAATGATTTGTCTACTTGAATCTGAGACACCAAGGATCTGATTACCCAAAATTTCCCAAGTTCTTTGTTTTATTTGACGTTGTTATATTTTTAATCTGATTTGGGTGAGATATCATCTTTGACTCTTCCCAGGTTGCATACCCTCACTGGGGTCCTCCTGAACTCACAGCGCCTGCTCAAAGAGCAGGTGGCAGCCACTGCTAGGGAAACTTTTATAAAGATTCATCTTGTGTGTCGATTGCACCATTTGCTGCACTGAGAGGCCTTGCTCACAGTCACTCACATCCTGATGACACCATGTGGCTGTCTACTTAGGGCTACCCTTGAAGACCATCCAGAAATTACAACTATCTAGCGTACAGCAGCACATGCAGTTTTGAGTGCATCATGGTTTACCCATGTTACATCATTGCTGTGTGAGCTGCATTGACTTTGTTTCTTTTTGGGTGTGGTTTGAAGTGCTGGTTATCAACTTTTTTGGTAGCAGAGCAGGCTGTTTGCAGGGCTACCTCTCCCTGAGGGCATCTGCTAATTCCACTAGGACTGATAGGTTGGCCACACACTCTAGCTCACTTCTCTTAATAGTTGCAATCCAGTGGGATCTAGGTAGCACACCTCTTGGTAGCTGCCCGTCCTTTGGAATGCCTTCCCCTATGAGTTCCATAGTCTCCTACATGCCTGGATTTTCTGAAGCTGTAAAGATCTGGCTTTCTCACAAACCTTGGAAAATTTCTTTTGGATGTCTGGAAAAGGGTTATGTTTGGGGTACTGGAGTGTTATTTTGTTGGCTTTCATGCTTTCTTTTTACTACTTTATTGTTATTTGTGAGTTGTTAGGTAATATAGACAGCTATAAAAATCTGTTAAGTAAATAAGACCCTGTCCCAAAGGTGCTTTTTCAAAAGGATTTTGTTGATTTTGGACTTTGTTTTTCCTAGAAGATGTTTCGCTTCTCATCTAAGAAGCTTTTTCAGTCCAAACTAAAGCGCAATGAAGATATTTTTGTGACTTGCCTTAACTGATTTAATGACTAAGTTACTAAACAGGGTTGGTTAGTTTTTATTCTATTACTCATAGCTCTATGTTTACAACGTAATGTATTTGACCTTGTGGCTTTATTCACATATTTAAATGTTAATGCACTATGTTGTACTGAAACATTCTACAAAGGAAGACAAATATATCCAATAAAATTGATTATTTTGAATTGCTAACAGAAAACGTCAGAATAATAGTGATAATTTTCTAAGTAAACAGATTAAAAAACACTATTATTTAACTGATTTAACAGATTTTAATTCCAAGAGATAAACACCTATTAAAATGTGCATGAAGAGGAAACATGAAACATCCCTTAGTACTAATATGGTAGGGAAAATAAACAAAAATTAAAAGGCACTGAATGAAATGTTGAAAAAGATGAGACATTGTTTACATTTTAAAATATTCAACAGCATGGAATGGATAAGGATCTGTTTTTCTACAATTTTCAAAAGGTGAGGGACCAAGCAAATGTAGCAGATGTCTGCAACCTTTTTAAAAAGCCATATACATTGCTTAAGATGTTGCAGACAGATGCTGTGTTGATACTCTAAAGCAGTGTTTCTCAACCTCAGCAACTTTAAGATCTGTGGACCAACATTCTGCATGCTGCCTGGAGAATTATGGGAGATGAAATCCACACATCATAAAGTTGGCTGAGATTGAAGAATACTGTTCTAAAGCATCATATGAACAATCACACAATAACGGTTTTGGAAGCCAACCTCTATTTTTATCCAACTAGGTTTCATAAACATTTTTACCAATATCAGTTCCCAGAAGTGAAAGTGCACAAGCTTGGAAATAAGCAAATCTAAATATAAAATGTAACTAATATAAGTAGAGAAGTCAGGATCAGCTGTAGCCCATTCTTCATTAAAAACCACAATTGATTCAACAAGGCTTTTATATTTCCATTCATTTTCAGGTCCTTGTTAATCCTTGATCCCTCTTCCTAAACATGTAACTCACAAGCCATTATTTGCCTGCTAATATCTAAATATCAAATTTCACTAGAACATTTACTAAAGGCTTTAGTTCAGGGGTGTCAAATTCAAGGCCTGTGGGGCTGCCCTGGAAACAGTGAAGGACCAGCCCACTGTGCCTCTGCCAGTGAAAATGGAGCTCAGGAGTCCGTTTTCACTGGCAGAGCGCTCAGGCCACCACAGGCACCCACACACAAGTGATGTCAAGCTGACCACACACCCCAGGCCATGCCCAGCCAACCCCTGAGGTCAAACACAACCCTGATGGAGGCCTTAATGAAATTGAGTTTGACACCCCTGCTCTAGTTTCTCCTCTGAAGATAAGAACCAATAAATGGTAGGAAGGACAGGAAATATTCAAAATTGGCATGTTTATCTTCCATTTGTCTTGGAGCTGCTAAAGTTAGGAAACAATAATTCAAACCATTATGACCTGTATATCATTTGACCTGACTATATCAATTGTACTGTAGGGGTAAGGGGAAAACTGGCTTCAATTTTATTACTTTTATTTTTCATTTTTCTAAAACCGATACCAGATATCCACAATCAGGATATATGCCATATTAAAATTAATTTTGTTTATAGGTAGATAAAGCATTCAGAGTAGCTAAAATGAATTTATTAAGGCTTTCCAAGTATCACCTTTTAAAAAATTATACTTTATGATTCATTGGCAGTATATACATAAAAATCATAATCCAATTTTGGAAAGTATAAATTGTGAAGCTTCTAGCTCATTCAAGAATTTTAAATCTTTAAATTAAATCTTTATTTACACTTAAGACTTTCATCATATCATCCTGATTAGGATAGGCACAAATCTTCATGTTGAATCATACGTTTGAGATGACAAATTCATTTTCCTCAGTTGTCCTCGGTGCTTCTTATTTTACCATATGCTGTACCTTACAAATAATAGTACAAAGATGACAGAACTAATCTGGAGCTAAATGCTTGCTTATCTATATGCACAACAAAAAACAATCTGCAAGGGAGTTTGCAAGTCTGTTCTTTAGAGAGTATGATAAGACACAATTTATTCCCCCTTTACAAAATGAAAATAAAACTCTCTGTACTGAATATGAGATGCTCTAGTGTGCCATATTCCATTCTACATAATTTACACTGTGTTTATTTTCAGTATTGAGAATTTAAAGACACCCATTTCCTATTTCGCAGGCCATAACAGATAGCATGTATTATATACTTCTCAGGCTCCTAAGCAGCATTTTTAAAAACCCATAAAATTGGGATCATTAGTATACTGACCAGCATACTGACATAGTTTTATCTAAAATATTAAATAATATTAACTTCAATCAGATTTTAAAGCAAAATATTAATGCTAGAAAATATTGTCTCTGTAAATTTACTAAAGATTGAGAAGGGCTAGAAGTGACTGATAACTGGTTACTCATTTGAAATTAAGGATCTTAAACTGGTCACTTATGAATTCATACACTTGAGTTTTGCATATACACAGTGCCCTCATTTAAAACATTCCACAGTTAAGATTATCTCATGTACCTGTATATTCATCTAGTGGTGCACTACAAATATTGATGGCTATGTCCATGTACCTACTCTGCATAATTCATTCAATGGAATGTGTGTCCACTATTGCAGATGTCACTATAGCATGAATAGATGGGATTCTGATGGTGTTGGCGGGGTGTGCAACTGTGGCCCTTTTACAGCCTGTGGACTTCAACTCCCAGAATTCTGGGAATTGAAGTCCACAGGTTGTAAAAGGGCCATAGTTGCCCACCCCTGGTGTTGGGGAAAGTTTGGACTCTTGGCAGAAGTTTACTTTTATCAGAATGAATTGGCTAAAGATGGGCAACCATCACCTGACTGTTTAAATTACACAGCCCTAAGAGACAAAAAGCAAAATATTTGGTTTGGTCTCAGTACCAAATTTTATAAACCAAGATCATATGAGGAGAATTAACCAAATGCACACCACTCACCAACACCTTGGACTCACACTGCTATTAACACTTATTTCGTGTAACCAGAGGGACAAATCAGTAGTTCAAAATAACTTTCTCATTAACATTAAAAGGTGAATGGAATGACTTTAGAAATTGTTTAACTGTAGGATGAAGGGATAAATGCCACAGCTAACATTTCCAATGTTAGTATTAAGATCAATAGAACAGTTTCAAAGACCAGAGATGCATCATTTTAATTATTGTCTTGAGTGCTTGCACCTTAACCAAGATGTTACTGAGTAAACAAGCCTTTATTCCTAAAGAAAAGTCTATCATCCCAGACTGGATGTTCTAATTCAGGGCTGAGGACTGAGTCAGTGTCAAAATACACAGCTTTTACTCCTCCTTCACATAATCATTGGCATTTGGAGAGCATTGAAACATCTCCTTTATCATTAGACAAATGGCCTACGCTTGAGGCCAGTTTCTTTTTCCCTATCTCCCAGTACAGAGTACATTTTTCCTCAAAATCTAGTTTAGACATCTCAGTAATTGTAGAATTAGGAGTATTATCAGAAGCAACTGTTATCAGAATTAGAAATGGTAAAGCTACACAATCCTGAGCACATTAACTTGTAACAATTGTTCCAGATGATGGATCTCAGTGCTTAAAGAATGGGCTATTTGTGAAATCTGCTGTAAATAGCAACTGAGATGAAGAGGCTGCCCACACATAGGATGTTATTAAAATGAAAGTATGAAAACTGCTGTAGTATCATATGATGCTTAAATAAAAGTAAAGGCCATTAATGGAGCAGCTAAGTGATAAAAAAGAAAATGCTAAGGGAAAAAGTAACAAAATTGCTCTGAAAGCTCTAAAGATATGTTCATTATGGCAATCAAAAAGGATCTGATCCCTTGATACCCAAAGCGGGTAAAAGAGGAAAAAGAAGAAAAAGAAAAAGAATCTGAGGAAAACAGTGGAAGCCTGCTTTATAATTTTATAACAGCAGGACAGACTTCACTCATCAAAGAGCTTTGTACTGGCATTGAACCCTTGAATAATTCATAAAACAAAATAGTGACATTAAGCACAAAAGTTGTTACTGTTAAACTATGTGTCAACATTGGGTTATTAAAGGAAACAGCACAAGAATATATTTGATTTCCTAACCTTCCAAACAACTGCTATGTCCCTAAAATATACCTGTATTCTAGAAAATACTATGTAATTTTCATCTAAGATTATATTGCAGTGCACAGAGAGCAGTCTGTGACAGGTGATTTTTCACCCAACATCAAACTGCAAAAATCTGGCAGTAAAATTCTGAAAGTTATGTAAAATACTTGAATTAAAGCTAGGACATGTTGATTATACAATCCTTAGTAAAATTAAAGATATAATAAATACAAGAAAGCTGACTACTTGTTCACCCTTCTCCTGTGATATTACTCTTCTACTAATGCATTATTTGTAGTCCACATGTAATATAAACCAAGTGCAGCTCTTGACTGTAACAATAATTGCTTTTGTTTTAGAATAGTCTTTCTCAACTGGGATTCTGCAAAACACTGGGATTTTGCAAAGGATCATGATTGAAAAAAAGCCAAATCCTTTTTGGACTTTATACACTGCACAGTGCGCAATCAGAATTTTCACACACCACGACTCAGCTGCCAGCCTGCAGCCTTAATGTTGCTGTAAATGTTGTAAAATGTGGATTATAGAATAGAAATGTACTGCATTAGAGGAGGTATGTATGATTTTATGTAGGGATTCTTTGAGACCTGAACATTATTTCAATTTCCTCCAGGATAAAAAGATTGAGAAAGGCCATTCTAAAACAATTGATCCGCTTAGGAACAGAATTTTATTAGAGGCTTGTCCTTACATGCTTAGATACGAATTCTCCAAGAGTGGCAACAAAGTATCCTGCCTCCAGTCCTCACTTACTGACCACAATTGGGACCAGCAACTGTCACTAACTGATGTGGCTGTAAAGTCACGTGACCATGCCAATTTATGACATCAGTTCTGACCACAATTGTTAAGCTGTGATGTTAAGCGAATCACCTATGGTTGTTAAGTGAATCTCATGGGTCTGCGACTTTTAATTTTCTGCTGGTTCCCCAATTGACCTTGCTTGTTGGAAGCGGTCTGTGAAAATTGCAAATGGCGATCATGTGACTGCAGGATGCTGAAAGCAGCATGGTAAATGAAAGCCAGTTGAGTGACTTCGGGCCAGTAACTCTCTCAGCCTAATATACCTCATGTGGGGAAAATAGGAGGAAGAAGGTGTGTTGGACATGTTCAGTACCTTATTTGTAAAAATAATAAAGGTGGGATATAAATATAAAATTAACAAGTAAATAAATAAATGTGTGCCAGTTCCTGAGCACCTGAATCACAACTGTGTGATTACAGAAACACTGCAACAACTGCGACTTTCAGGACTGGCCATAAGTCTTTTTTCAATTGTGGTCAAACTTTGAATGGTCGCTGAGTGGTTAGCAAGTGAGGACTACATGTATTTAGCTTATTAAACATTTCAACACAAACCAAAACATGACTTTTCAAATGAGGGATTATAGTGTGTCCTTGCATTATGAAACAATTTTACAATGTTTTGAATCTTACAAGACTGCACTTTAAATTCTACACTGCAGAATAATAGATAATGTGATAATAATAAGAATTCATAGAATTCATAATATGAATGCAAAATTAGAAATTATTGTTTGCACCGAAAAGCTTGCGATTTGTTCTCAATATCCAGTATTAGATGTGAATTGAAATACTTTTTTCTCTCACAGATTAAATTTTAAGTGGTGGTGTTTTTTTTTCTTCTTCCTGATGTTAATCCTTCTAGCAAAGGATATTTTTATATTAAAAAAAAACAAGTTATAAGTATCTGAAACCATTTCAAAGTTGCAGGCAGTTGTTCAATATATCCACAATATGATGTTTTTCTACAAAAGTGGCTTATTTCATCTGAAAAGCAGTAACAAAAAGTATTACAAGCGGGGAGGAGGAAACATTACAAGATTGGACATTCCCTACGTACCATTTTACATAAATGTGTTTGTACAATTGAAAATTTGACCAGAAAGTTGTGCATATATAATATGCAAAAACAAGACAACTACCTCAAATATCAGATCCATAAGAGAAGAATTAAAGAAAAAAATATAGGAACTCTAAGGCTTTATTCACCTGACATTGCTTTTTTTTTGAGGAAAAAAAATAAACTTATCAAATTTACATAATCAAAAAATTTCCACAGATTTGCATGAACAAAAAGTACATTCAGTGAACGATGACAAATTACAGCAGTCTTAATGCCCTAATAATTTTGCAGTTTTCAATAAATTGGAGAGAAATGTCCTTTTAGGTTGTCAGTGGAAAAAGATGTTAAGTACCACAGAAAGTCTGCTTCATTAAAATACACATTTGCAAATATATATTTCAAAAGTTGTGAATTGCTTTGACATTTTTGCTCAGTTATGGGTTATCTGAGGTGATATTCACAATGTAATATATTTAAATAAAGAACTGTGACTTTCCCATTAGGACAAAGGCTATGATAAAAAAAATCCATTTGACTTCTGACTGCATTAATCAGTCCAAAATATCATAAAAATCCCTGTGCAAATCTGAAAGAGCACTCTATTTCAGCATCTTGAAATGATGGAAATGCCTGTATTCTCCATATTTCATCCTCAAGGTAGCTACCCTTTCTCTGGACTCCTGAGAAAGGTGTAGAGACGTATTGACATAGATTGGCATAGCATGGTAGACTTGGCCAAAAGCTGGTAAAAGAGGCTTTTCACCACACTTCTTTTTTACTCAATTTCCATATCCTTCTGTAGATTCTTCAATCTCTCACAGGTGCAAAGAAAACCAGTTCAGCTAATTCAAATAATCCAGTTCCCATTCAATTGAACTGCAATTAATATGCATGACCCACACCTTCCAATTTTACTCAGCAGTTTTGCAAGTGTATTAAGAAAAACTAGTATTTGATAGAAAAATTGTCTATGAAATAGTCTCACTCGGTATGTCACCATGATCATAATTCCCCATGCAATAGCGTGTCTGTAGAAAAAACAAGAAAGAGAGAGAGAGAAATATGCAGGTAAACATGAAGAAGCACAAATATAATAACCGCATATCATTTAAATGCAACTAATAGTATAGGTCTGGCAATTAAGGTATTGTTATGGCAAAAGATAAAATAAACAAGAGAACCATTCCTTCTATTACATTTTCCTATTTCTGACAGAGAAGTCTCAGCTAGAAAACAAACATGGTTAAATTACATAACAAGCTCTACCTACAACTAATAAAGTGGCAAATGCAGAATGGTTCATTTTCAGAAAAACTTTAAACTCATAAATGGACAATTATGCAATACATTCATGAAGAATACTCCTGGTAGTCCTCACACAGATAGTAATTGAGACTGGGAACTTGGTCACTAAGTGGCATGTTTGTAGAGCACAACATCCTGTGACCACTCCAATTTACAATGGCAATTGTTACGGTTCTAGTTGTTGTTATTAGGCAAATCCTGTGTTGGTGCAATTTTCCGCAGTCAGCTGATCACCATTTGCAATCTCCTGCTGGCTTCACCATTGACTCTGCTTGTCAGAAGCCAGAAATGAAGCTCACAAAGGATGATCATGTCATGGTGGGATGCAGCAACATCATAATTTCAAGTTAATTGCCAAGCCCACCAATTGTGATCATGTGAATCCAGGGGCACTACAAGGACTGCTAGTATCCCTTGATCACAGCCATCGTAACAGTCACTGAATGAATGGACATTAAGCAAGGACAATCCATAAACAATATTAATAAAAAGAAAGTTCCATTTCTATACTTTCATTGAGATCAAATTACAGGCAGTCGCTTAATGCCTATTCAGTTAAAAAGGACTCAAAAAGTTACATACGACCAGTTCTTGAAGTATGTAGCTTACATTTAAGTTCTCCTCTAAAAATGGAGACACAATGGCTTTAGTCCCTTTCTACTTTCTTACAACCACATATTTCCTGACTTCTATGGGAAATACTGTATATATTTCTTAAAATAATGAATGCCATGAAAAATAATTACCTTTCTGACTTTGGGATTCAGTTTCATTTGTTGTAATTAATACTCCTGACTCCTTCTCTTGATGGAATTGATTATATAACTGTTTAATTTCTTGATCGTAATCCTGCCATTCAGGGACAATCCTCATTGCTGCCTGCAGCTTCGGTTCTTTTGTCATTGGATTATTACACTGCAATATAACACATGCATCAATGGCAATGGAGACACATAAGGGGAGAATGTACTGAACACTCCCTGAGAACTTAAGATTCAAGCATAGAATCAAACAGGGTTGGAAGGAACCTTGATATCATCTATTCCAATGACTTGTCTGGTAAAGGACTTCACTACTGCAGTACCTCTGACTGATAGCTAGGTAGGCTTTGCCTAAGACCCTCTGGTGAGAAAACTCTACCATCTCCAAAGGCGATATCTCCCACTGTTGCCTTTATCATTTCTCCAATGTCCAATCAGAATCTTCTTCCTTATAATTTAATGTCATTGTTTCTTGATATCTTTGAAAATAATTCTGAATAATTCTGCCCGATCTTCTACATGACAGCCCTTCAGATAACTCAAGACAGCTATCATGTTTCCATAAGTCTTCTTTTCTCTTTTAGAGCATGATTAATAAAATCTGTAATATACTTGTATTAACATAGCAATAAAAATCAACATTTCACTTCTTTTTCAGTTTCCTTATGTAGTAATCTAAAGTACTAAAGTAAAAAATAGGCTGCATTTTTTCCAGATTTGTAAAATCTTATCTTTAAAAAAAAATGAATTCCTAATAACGTCATCCACAAAAGGATACTGTAATTATACCTTTAATTTCTTAGTGTATCATCGAATTTAAAACCTAGATATGATAAAATAACCAGCCAATGATGAGTGGGTCTTAATGTTACCTGGTTTGGATAATGAAACTTTCGCAAGAAAACAACAAAGCTCCGAGAGCACCAAGGACCAGCCAACAAATTCATTGGTGAAGAGGAATAAGAAGAATTGGCTTAGTAGCAACTCATATGAGATGGACCTAAAAATGCTTTTGGATGCTAAACATGAATAAGCGGCATGGTCCAGAAGCTAATAAAACCACTGTAGTCCTTAACAAATATAACGAAGCACTGTATCCAGTTCATAGAAGATAGTAGTTCCACTGTACTTTACTGGCTAGACTATACTTGATGTACTGTTCTGGGCACTGGACTTCAACATGGAAACATTGGTGTAGGTTTACAGAAGAGCTATCTTGAAGAATAGTTAAGGAACCTGGAGGTTGTTTAGCTTGCAAAAGAGAAAACTAAAGGGGATAAAAATATCTGAAAGGCTGCCATATGCAACAGAAGGCAGGCCCTATTGAAACTGAGACAAGGACAAAAGGCTTGAAATTAAAAGAAAGTTGATTCAGGGTGAATATTAGGAGGAACTTCCTTAAACTAAAAGCTGTGAAACAGTGGAATAGTCTGCCTAAAAAAACATGCTGGACTCCTTCCTACTGGAAGTTTTCTTTGGCAGGCCTGGTGAACGCCTATTCACCAGATAGTTCCCCCTCCACACACAATATAATGAAGCAACTTTACCAGATCAATAGTCTTTGCTCTCTTCTTTGAAGCATCATCACACCAAGTTTCACACCAAAGCCATTCTTGTGGTAGTGATTTAATGGGGACCTGATGGATCATGTTATTGGGCAAATCCTATAAAACAGAAATTTACAGTTCTCTTCCTTTGCATATTTTCTTTAAAATATTCAATGTATTACAGTTGCATATAAATTAAAATTAATCCATTACAAATGGATTATAAATTTAAAAACCAAATTTAAAAACCAAAACCAACAAAATATGCCCTAGGGGCAAGCAATTATATTGAGGAATACACTGGAGCTGTATTTCACAGAGCACAGAATACGTAGAGTAAAACAATAAAACCTTAGGATGAGCATGCTAGAAAAGACCAAGCATCAATGGAAAACATTTATCTTTAATTACCTTTGAGCCTACCTCATCTGCAACCAAAGCACTGAAGAGTTCCAGAAGTTCTTAAATTATATTGAGTTATTGTACCTTGCATTTAACAGATGGCAACTACGGCTCATCTGCATGTCTATAGCAGATTAAGGGATTATACTTTGGAAGTTCATATATTCTAAAGCTCTATAAAGCACTTCTCTTCTTGCAGTGAGTAGCAGGGGGTAGGATTCTAACCAGAATAAACAAATGGATGCTTATTTTTCTCCTGTAGCCTTGGCTGCAAGTCCCCAGTGTATCAAAAAATGGAAGAGCAGATTTCTTAACTGGATTTGAGATTTCAGTCCTATGGCAAAAGTCCTAAGAGAACTGAAAGCAGTAAAATAAAGTTGGCAGAGAAAGGATAGCAAAAGAATTTTGGTGTTGGCTTTGTGTGTGTGGATGAATTTCAGTGCTGTTTTACTCAGCTCTAGAGTTTTACATTCACTTGTACTTTCTTTTTCTCTTTCTGGGTTAATAGTTGCCACCTGTTGTATAGAGATCTAAACTGCCTACAATTTGATTCCATTATGCTATTTCCCAACTGTACATTTTGAACTATTTTTAACATTAAAATCCTTTGTCACTACTCTAATGTTGTGTTTGTACTGCATCATACATTCCAAAGTTTTTGGCCATAGTCATCCTGTCACAAGAAACAACACGTTTGTTTAAAAACCTAGTCCTAGGGAAGGGAGATATTCTGTACTGTCCCATCTAAATTCCAGAAAACAGGTGGCATCTGCTGAATCAAGAATAAGGATGCCAAGTTGACTAACCCAAATGGATTGCATTTGCTTTCAGCTATATCCATATACTCCAGAAGGTAGGCAGAGGGGATGGGAAGGTAGTTTGTGAATGCCTCCTTTCTACCACGTCCATCTTTCCTGCAAACCTATAAACAGTACTCCAGATGCCACTAATACATATTCCTATTTGTCCATCTACTAGTAACCATAACGCATATTCATGAATCTCTTCACAAAATATTACATTCTTTAACTTCTACATTATTTCTCAGTATTTGTTATTCTTAACCTATCTTATGTTTGTATTCTACAAAGCTTTATAGCTGACTGCCCATTCTACAGGTTTCTAATAGTTGATTTTGCAAAGAATAGCAATGTGTTTGCAAAACTCAAGTTTTTGGAATCTGGTATCTGCCACGAATGAGGAAAATTCTCTAAAAATGCAGTATTACTGTAAGATTTGCATCTCTTTTGAATAAAAGATTGGAAGTATACATATAAAAGATATAATTACTTGATCAAGATTGGAGAGACTATTTGGATCCTGGCTAAGTCCTTGATATTGTCCCCTGAGTCGATCTCCAGCAGCTATCTTTCTGAACTTTTTTAGGTCTACAACATAAAGAGCACTAAGAACAAAGAAAGAACAGCTGTTAGATTCACTTGTACCTGAATTATACACTAAATAAATAAAATGCAAAATAAATTCAGATTGGAATTTATTTGTAACATTCAAAATAAATTTACTATTTACTCTCATACTAAATAGATCAGAAATAATTGGGGTGCAAACGTATCACCTAATATGATATTTTCTTCCAGCCAAGTGGCTTGCCCAGTATCCTGACTTCCAGAATCGGTAGCCATCCATCTCTCTGCGGCTTTCACAGAAAGGTGTATAACCATAAGGTGCTCCATCCAAGTTGAAATCTCTTAAATCCTTTAGGTCCGTACGCACAATCTAAAGAAAAAATAGTTTAGTTTAAAACTTTAGATATTCCATAGGAAATGTGGAATTTGGATCTCAATCTATTCCTCTTAAACATGATCTGTGGCAACAATACTTTCCCATCCATTCCCAAAAGTTATACCTCAAATATTTGGACTTTTATGGGAAAGGGTATATCCAAAATACCATTACATGACCCTAATGTTAGAGCTGCCTTCAGGAGAGGAATAAGGAATCGTATCCGTTATCTCCACTTGTAATCTATATACTACAAATAGTAAAACAAAAGCCAGCTTGAACTCATAGCATGGTACATATTTTTTAATCAATTGGTTTAATTTAATAAATTTTAATTTTTTTAAAATTAAATTATTTAAGTATATTAAGAGGGCCTATAGATTTAGGTGAATCCAAGTGACAGACACCAGCAGAAATGAGTTCATATCAGTTCTTACTAGAGATCACAAACATTTAAAATGTTTAACCTGACAGCAACTGTTGTTTAATCGCCTACAATCATTTGAGAACTTGCTTGCAAGTTAGAAGTTTTCATATCACCACTCTTTCCATTACAGTTTCCTGCGACTATCATGCAGTAGATCAGTACAGATGAAAAAAGTTGTTCATCACACAGTAAACATTTATGTTGATTTTTAGTTATTTCTTTTCTGAGAAAGAGTCTAGAATTAATGAAGGCAACCAAGTTCCAAGTTTTATAGGGGGAAAATAATAAACGTCCAATCAGAAGTCCAGGATATGATATACAACTTCATGGAAATAGGCGGGAGAGTACTGTATATTCATTTGCTAGATATGTCAAATATGGTGCCATTCTTTGGCATGTACCAAATATGGGAATTTGGTGGATTAATTCTGATTTTACCTTAGCACTATCTCCTAAAAGATGGTGCTAAAGAGAATATTATCCCACTGATTTGTTAGGATTTCCCTAAGAATCCTAATAGATAGATACTCTCATTACCGGAGATAAATCATCCTGAATTCTGGGGTCAGCCCTCATCATTTTCTTGACATTAAGAAGACTATGTAAATCATTATTGTAGGAAGCCAACAATAATCAATCAGAAGTGGTTTAAGGCAAGCATACTGTTTGGTCAGTAGATAATCTAATGCAGGATTGAGTTTTTGCAGCTTTGGCCATTTGGTATCAATCATGAAGGATCAGGTGATCCTATAGCGGGTCATCTTTTATTTGTGGCTCATCTTGGAACTAGCAATAGCAATCAATAACTTAAACACCATTCAGCTTACAAGTTGTGTTACATGTAGAGCTATGCTAAAAAGGTTTTAGAAACTGAAGTTATTGTGAAAAATGGCAAGCAGACTGCTTTCTGATTTGTGCTTTTGTTTAATTATGATTCTAAATCCAATTTCACTCGCTGCCAGAGTGTTTCCAAACATGTGTCCAAGAGGCTGATCTTATAAAGCCTTAAACATTCTGGATTCTAGTTCTCAAAGGAGTCTGTTTCGGATACACCTGTGAATGTCCCACCATCAACACTGGATAACTTATGAGGACAATGGACAAGGCCTTTTGTATACTAGCATTTAAACTATGAAACACTCTCTTTAAAAAATTAGAAATGTAGTTTCTTTCTTTAGATTTAACTGCGCTATTAAATCATTTTATCCCATTTAATTTTAAAGGGGTCTTACATTTATCAGCTATTTTTTCTACTTATGAATATCTGTGAAGTTTGTAAATTATTTTTAATATTTAAAATATAAGTTGTAGGGTGCCCTAGCTAAAAAAGACATCTCCGACATTCTTTTTAAAATAAATAACATTTGAGTCTTCAAAACCACTTACCTGGTCAGCATCTACAAAAAGAAATTTATCAACAGCGAGGGGGAAAAGCACATCCAGAAAAAGAATTTTGTAACCCCAGATAATACGTTGCTTCTCTGTTTGCTGATGAAGCCAGCGTGGCCACTTGTACTGGACAAACTCATACTGGAAATTGTACTTTTTAGCCATATATGGGATGAATTCCTGGAACAAAATATTAGTTACTGTCCTAACAGCTTCTAATACAATTTTTTTAAAATTTAATTTATATGCTGCCCTTCTCCGGAGACTCAGGGCGGCTTACAATGCGTTAAGCATTGTAATTTACCAGAAAATTACCAGAAAAACCATAAAGAACATGTTACATTATTCTTAACAATGGCTATGAAAAATATTCAAGGATAATGGTAAACACGCAAGGGGTAAAAGCAGGAATCTTCACATTTTACCTAAGTTTCATAACCAACGAAATTTAATTTTCTTGCATTCCTATATTTCTTATAAACAAAGACTTTTGTGTGGAAAAATGATTATAAGTAGATGAAATTAAGAGATATTGGTGTATTGTCCTTTCTACTACCCAGCAAGAGGATTTTAAATTAGGAACAAAAACAACAACAACCAGGAATAAAGGTTTTAGTACACGGGAACATATCTATAGGATATTTTTCCTTCCAGTGGAGTATTATTCTCAAAGAAATTATTCTTAGTTATCTATGCTGCCAAAGGTGTGTGTGTGTGAGAGAGAGAAAGCTTTTCTTCCAACTCACTAGAATTAAGCTCATTCCCACAATAGTATTTGATCTCCATTTATAATGACTGTAGCAATTTCATTTCCCATCTTTATTTATTATTGCTTTGAAATATGGTAGAGAAACCACTTTTAGCTTGTCGGGAAGCTATTCACATATATATAATATATATAGTATAGATAGGTATAGATAGGTATAGATCTGAGAGCCTTACAAGATAGATGATAGATAGATAGATAGATAGATAGATAGATAGATAGATAGATAGATAGATAGATAGATAGATGATAAATAGATAGATAGTGTTTCGTGTTTCCCCGAAAATAAGACCCTGTCTTATATTTTTTTGAACCCTGAAATAAGTGCTTGGACTTATTGCCATGCGCTCAAAAGCCCGATTGAGCTTATTATCAAGGGATGTCTTATTTTGGGGGAAACAGGGTAAATAGAGAGAGAGAGAGAGGTAGAGATATGCATGTTGTTTAATATATGTATGAAATCTGACACATTTTCCACCTTTATCAATGTACTCCTGTACAAGAATGTGTAACGATTCTAAAATGTAATTTATTTTCCCATTTGAGGAAAGTGAATAATGAGTTACATTTTCTTACATTATTTGATATTCTGTGTGAAAAAAATAGCTAGGAATATGCTTGTAGTTCTAGCAATAAATGAGCCACATCCTAAATTAAACATATGTCTCCAGACTAATTGCATTCTAACTAGCTGTATTCTTTAGCTGGGATTTCCTATAACCTGGATCCAAAATCTTACTCCCACCTCTCAACCATTCTAACTACCTATTATCAAGCTGAAATGATTAAATAAGAACAGATGGGAAAGTGTGGGAAAATGAATGGATGGGGACCTGGCTGTTTAGAAAAAATAAGAAACAGCCATGGAAAGAAAATATGGAACATTGAATAGTTGAAGATCTTGGGATACAAACAACAAGAATATGAAAAGGAAAAAGAAATCAGGAACATTAGGGGTTTAGAAAAGAGATTTAGCAGATGAGTTACTTGAAATGCAGAGAATTTGTTTTCTATGGATTGAATGTTCTGCTGAAGCAAAAACAGAAGCATTTCTGCTTTTTAAGCAAGTAGTTTATGGTTGAGCTCACTACTTTGCCTGTGATTGTTTTGGACAGTTCTATTTGTCCATATTACAACCCTGTTGTTGACTTGAGATAACTTACAGTTTCTTTCCAGTGTAATTCAAGATGCTGGTTATTAGCTTTAAAGCCCTGTATGGTGTGGAGCCAAGTTATCTGAGGAACTGCTTCTGCCTGGGTATATTTGCATATTCCACCAGGCTGGATAGGATGGCACACTCTGGGTACCTTCTCTCAAATATTTTCATCAAGTGGGACCCATGAAATGCACCTTCTTAATAGTGGCCCTGCTCTAAGGAACACTTTCCCCTTCCAGATCCACCAGACCTTAAAAAGCTGGCTTTCCCCCAACTATTGGGACAGGCTGAAGCTGGAGCCCAATTTTGTCTACTGAGGTTTAGGGTATCAGGAGATTGTGTGTGTGTGTGTGTGTGTATGTGTGTGTGTGTGTGTGTGTGTGTTTACTATTGCTGTGAGCCACCTAAGTTATGATTTGGAACATGGGCAATCATATGTTATTATTAAATAATTAAATGTAATTAAAATTCTTAAGAATATAAAATAGAAAACTTATTTTCTTACAACAAACCTTAACTGTAGGTGATAAATAATTCTTCAGAAACCAGAACTTCACCGGAGTGTCTGTGTGTTTCAGCACAGACAGCATCATTATGCTGTTAAAGGGTATAAAAAAATAATATAACAAATATTATAAATAACTAAAATACAACAGATAAAATCTAGAATTAATTTAAACCTTTATGTGTTATTTTTAACCCATTTTGTAACTGTAATTGCAAACTTATGAAAAATCTTAACAAACTGACTATTTTAGGAAAGCACTGGAAGGAGATAAAACTACTTTCGTACTTTAAATGTACAGTTAATTGCTTTAAGGCTGTTCTTGAACAAACAGCTGTAAAGAATGAAAACAGACCAGATTGCAGGATTTCCCATTAGCACCGCTATATCAGAAGCTGTATGAGACTACATAAACTAATCTATCAAAATGAAGAACTCCACATGATTTTAAAATGATTATATATTGTATTTTAGAATTATCATTTTTTCTGATTGGCTAGAATGATTCTGGATAATTTAAGAACAGGTATAAGCTGAAAATAGATAGGGATCTTTGGTAACTTTCTAAGTACTCTCTTTAAGAGATTAGTAAGAATTTCTGATTTTCCACTAATTAAGATTGCTGAAAAAGACATGGTGCAGATATGAAAGTAGGAAAACTTTTAAGTAATGTATTAAACATGGGTTCATATTTCTGGCTTCATGAGCATGTAGTACTAAACCTAGAATGCTGAGTCTTTACTGACACCTCTCGGTTTCTACGACTAGGTGTTTTGGATTTCTGCAAATGCAGAGTTGACAGATAAGGGGAGGAAATTTAAGAAAAAAGAGTAGTTGCGAAACACATCATTAAAAGATTGTGATAAGTTTTTTTTTTAAATCTAGACTAACACTTGCTTTATTTGAAAAATTCAAAAAGATTTTTATTCTTTGAGTCTGATACCAACTGTTATAAAGCTTTATGAAATTCCACTGAAGGCCCATTAGAGATGAACATCAGTACTTATCGTATTTTTCAGAGTATAAGACACTCCGACTATAAGATGCACCTACCTTTTTGGGGGAGGAAAACAAGAAAAAGAAATCTGCCTCTGCCTGCCAGCAATTTTCCTCGTTGCAGCAAACAGCTTGCTTTATTTTCATTTTCATTTTCAGCACAAGATTAACACAAGAAAAAAAAATCTGCCTCCCAGCAATTTACCTCCTTGCAGCAAGCAGCGGAGGACCGGGCGGAAATAGGTTATGGCAATCCCTGCAGCCTGAAACAGCTGAGGGTCAGGGGGCTGATCAACAAGCAACTGCTTGTGCTAATTAGGCTGTGCTGAAGCTGAAACAGGCTGTTTCTTCTTGCTTCTTGCTGCAAGGAGGTAAACTGCTGGGATGCACAGGCCAAAGGGTGGGGGGGGGGTCAGTGCTACATTTGGTGTATAAGACGCACCCATATTTTCACCCCCTTTGGGGGGGAAGGTGCATCTTATACTCCGAAAAATATGGGATGTATGTTAAAAATGAACAGTCGGCGTCTTAAAGCCTCTCATCACCACCTAACAAAAGCTCATGAGTGAGTGCAGAATTAATGTCTTAATACTCTAAAATAAATCCTCATTCAAGTGTAAGCACAAAACTGTTAAACCAGGAAAAAGTGTAGCCATAGTACTAAGGAAACAGGAAAAGCCAATGTTGATATGGATAATACTAAAATAAAACCTATACGATATTGTTGTTTCAGTTCTTAAAAGGGTGCCACAGGGAAAATGGTGAGAAGCAATTTTCCACTGCCACTGAAACTAGAAATTAGGAGTCGAAATGAAGAGGTATACACTGCAGATATATAGGTTTCATTTAAATATAAGGAAAAACTTTTTGATGGTAACATCTGTACAACAATCATTCTATGGATGCTGTGGATTTTTTCCTCTGTATCTTTTTTGAAACAGGCTGTCCCTTAAAATTCTACAATGGTATTCATCCATAATTGTAAAATTATTCTCTTATTTATCAGAATGAATCTTGGGTAAAATAAACTCCAAAACCTAATAAATGAAGAAAACAAAAAAAATCCTGCAAATGTCCATATATAAGCAGCATTTTACAATTTGTGTAAAATTAATTCTAGACCTACCGAAGAAATCTCTCATATAGATGCCCCGATGCCACTGAAAAGATGTTAATCACATCTTCCTTATCCTGTTTCACTTCTTCTTTCTTCTGGCCTCCTGTAAACCCCCTAAAACAAAGAGAAAAAACTTTTTGCAATGTTCAATTTTTTTAAAAAAAAGGTTTTGTTTCACTTTATGTTATTCTATTAACTACTAGTCATTATTGCAAGCAGTGGTATTATGGCTTTAATAGAAACATATTGATAAATAATATAAACTAATTCCAAATATTCCTAAAATTATGTTGTAAGGAATTAGGTTCAGGAAATTCAAGAGGCAGTGACGGACTTGCAAGTATCTTTACCATTTCAGAGATTCCCAAAATCCAGACTCATTTTCATTAGTACCATCACTAAGTAAATCTTCATTTAACATATCTGGCTTCTTTTGAACCTACAAAGACATAATACAAAGGACAATATAATGTGCCGAGGATTGAACTGTTGGGTTCTTAGTGATCTATGAGCTTCTTTTTCTTCTTGCAGAAATATCTGTTAATGAAATGTCATTAAAAAAACTAAAAGAAAATTAAACTCAGAGAACACAAAGAACCTGACAAAAAGAAAATAGTAAATTAGCTTAAGTATGTTTATACAAAACTACAAAGAATTCTTTTAACATTGTTAATATCCTGGGTTTTTTTCAACTAAATTACAAATTATACCAGTATATAAAAATATTTTTTGAAACATATAAGGAAAATCTTGTTGAAAATAGTACTTTACCATCCTTTTCAAACTCACCTTCACTTTAATAATTTTGCTTTTAAAATTGTTGATAACAACGACAACATCACTGGCATCTGGAGGAGAATCTGTCTCATCATGACTAAAAATTAATTACATTTAAAATATTAGCTTTGTAATCACTATTTTGCTGCCACTTTTCTCTGCTTTGTTAAAATCTGTCTCAAAACTGGTTTTACTTCAAATAGTTTATGTTTCCCAAATTCTATTTCAGAATTATATTAATCCAATTATGGATGTATACCTTCATATAAATTTTATTTATGAAACAAAAGAAACCTGACTATTGATGAATGTAAAAGTTTTAAAGTTCAAATGAACTTGTTCAAAATATTTCAAAATCCTGAGAAAGAAATATTCTTATTTTGAATTCAGAATAGTTGTTTAAAGCTTGAAATTGAGCTTTAAACCTCAGGGCTGTTTTAACTTCAGGGCATTTCTGGAATAATTGGGACATCACAGCACTTCTAGTAAGTGTGGAACAGCTGTTCTAAACTGAAAGGAGGGAGGCATTTTAAGTTCAGAAGTTTTCAAATTCAAAACTGTCCAATGATTTAATTAGGGAAGTGAAATGAAGCCAACCTGACTCTTAAAGTGCCAATTCATAAGACCACCCAGGTTCTTCTAATGCAGTGCCAATTCTTTGAAACTGCTTCCCTATAGAAATCAGGAGAGCTGTCTCTTTGCTGCACTTTCAAAAAACTCTTGAAGACTGAACTGTTTCCAAGATCCTTTCCCTGATTTGTTATAGTGCCATTGTGGTGGGGGGTTTTAAGTGGATATTTTACGGTGGGGTTTTTCTATTTAGAAAAACTCTATATAATTTTGTTGTTAACTCTTGCTAACAAGACTTATTTTTATTGTGGTAGCATAGAGCATACTGTATATGAAATAAATAACTCAAGACCATCTTAATGAAATGGCTATATCCTACAGAGTTTAGAAACAAACAAGTAGAATCATGATTTTTTACCAACCTACCTGTAAATTTTGTAAATTTCCTCAGACCTTCCCTTCCTGAGCCTCAGAAACCAGGCACCAGGGTTGGCTTTTAACTGAAAATATCCCTAAAAAGGAGAAAGAGAAATGGAAAAGAAACATTCTAGTTGACCTCAGGCAATTTACCAAGTACCAAACTTCCCATTATGATGCCTAATTCATCATAACGAATTAGCTGGATTTCGCTTGGCAAGTTGTGTGTGCACCCGTGTGCTTTTGAGTCAGTTTTTGTTTCCTGAATACTAGTTTCTGCAGTTTCTTTGGCAAAATTCTTCTTAAGTGGTTTGCCATTGCCTCCTTCCTAGGGCTGAAAATTACTGGCTCAAGGTTGACTTAATGTCTCCCAGTTTCTAGCTTAGTACCTTAACCACTACACTAAACTTGGCATGTTACAGATGTTTTAATTATTCATTGCAAGAAAATATTACGTCCTTAATACAAATGGATACCAGCCTCCAATGTCTAAAATATCCAATCAGTAAGCTTTAATTAGACCCTAGACATACATATAGTATGTATGTAACGTAAATAACATATTGTTTGATACCAGATAATAAAATACAACCTGAAACCGACACAAGAAAAAATATTAGAAAAGAATTACTGGATTTTCATAAAATCTCAAGGATCATACAAAGAATTGCATGATTTACAAATGTTACCCTATTAAGGTGACTAGTTGGGAATGGAGCTGTCTAGATACTTAGAACTATAGTATACATTGGATAATTACATTTGAAAATTACATTTGAAAAATATTCTTACATCCCTAAAGTTGAAGTTTGATCCTAGAACTGCACCAGCTTTGTGTTTTTTTCTCTCTCTCTCTAAAATTTTTAAATTTTAAAAAATATAATTACAAAGCATATCTTGATCAGGATTGAGAACATATATATATTTATAGCTCACTTTTTTTCTTATCCTAGTAAATTTACTAGAATGATGATTCCTACTATATTAACATTAAAATTATAATTTGTAATGCAAGTTTGATAAGATGCAATACAAAATACAAGCAAACAAAATTGTTGTATTTTTTATTATTTATATCTTTATGTTCCAGTCATTTCAGAAATAAAGGAAGACGGTGGGCTGTAAATACTTTTAAGAATTAATACCAACTAGATACTTGGTATAAATGTATATACCAACTAGATACTTATCAGCTGTTAGACTCAATCGTCTAGCATATTTATTTTATAGATAGATGATGATGTTATCCATTCAGTTGTGTCTGACTCTTGGCAATTCTATAGGCCAGGTCTATTCACATCTTTCAATCTTGCACTACTTCTTTGAGTTCTATGCTCTGGCTGGTGCCAGCTTTGACGGTGTCCAGCTACCATGTTCTTTGGCAGCCTGCTTTCCTTTTACCGCTAACTCTTTCAAACACAATTGCTTTCTCCAGTGAATTTAAAGATACTTATTCAAATATAAATGCTATCATTTCCAAGATCTCAAGAAAGTATCAGTTATTCTCACCCAGATTCTTTTTTTAAAAAGGAGGCTAAAATGCTGTGAGAGATTCTAGCTGGGTAATTTACTATTTTGAATTGTATTTTATTATTAGATTATTTTTCTCTATGTTATGACTGCAAGATGCTTTTTTTAAAAAAAAATTCAAAAAATCTTTAAATTATTTATAATGCTTAATGTTTAACTCAACCTAGCCTTTCTTTTATGTTTCTGGCTGAGCAAAAGCCACAATAAAAACTTTTGTGAAAGTCAAGGGGCACTGGGTTTTTTTCCTCTTTATATGATTACTTACCTAGGAATAAAACAAGAGAATGGCATATCTGTTTACATGCAAGATATAAGGCGGAATATTGGCTATTCTGAATTTTGGATTCCAGAAAATAGCTTGCTTGTTTTATAAAACTGTCTGACATATGTGTTAAACATTTACAAATCTATTTTATAATGCATTCTATTACACTTCATTAAGATGGTCAGTCACTTACTAAATTGGCCATGACAATGGTGTCAACAACAACAGGGTTTGTTGATGTTCCAAGAGTGAACTGAAGACCTCTGGGAGGCTGCCCTGTAGTGATATCATAGCAGTGCCCTTCCAAAAGGAGGTGTTCCAATTCGTACTCGGCTGACACTACACTCTCCACCTATGTAGAAAGAAATAACCACTAGTTTAGCATTCAAAAGCTTTAATAATTAAAAACAATGATCAGCATCAAGAAGCTACAGCTGAAGTAGGAAAAGTAAAATAAATAAGTCTATCTTACAATTTTAGATAATGCGGTATTCCAGGCTTCATATCTACAGCTAAGAAGATCATTCTTTTCTTAGCTTTGTACCCAGAAATATATACCCCAATATTCACAACTCTGCATTGTAAAAAAATGTCTACCACTAAATGAGGTACAAATATTTTTATTATTTTTATTAATTTTATATGACACCCAGCTCACCTGGAGACAACTCTAATGTAACATATGCTATGTTCTATTGTTATATGAATACAGGTTTTTTTCCAATTCTAGAATGTGCAACCACCTTAGTAAGATAGCCTTACACAACTATATATTCTTCAAAGATACTGGACTTTGCAATATTCCAAATTCCCAGCAAATGGGATTAATAATTATGCCAGGTAAAGAATTTTGGAACTTGCAATGCCAGCTCATTTGGGGAGTACAAAGTTGGAATAATTGTTCAAGAAAATGCTTCAAGAGACCTTACCGACATACGTAGTCTTCACTGAATGATAGTAGCAGCACTCCACAATTATGTGATCTCCATTTGCTGCCTTCATTGTAGGCTTCCAACAAGAAGTCAATGGGGAACTGGCAGGAGGTCATAAATGGAGATCATGCGACAGCGAGATGCTGCAATCATCTAAGATTTGTCTAACAGTTTTGCCAGCCACAACTGCTGTCATAAATCAGCACTCACGATATCAATTTTATAATTGACTTATTTAACAATGGAGTTGCTGGTCCAAATTACCATTGTTAAGTTTATTTAACAATTAGCATTCATAGTTTGCCAGCTTCACTTATCTTCTTGCTATTTAACATCACAGGAGAAATTTTCTAACAATGAGAACAATTAACTAGTGGAACGGCTTGCCTTCAGAAACTGTGGATGCTCCATCACTGGAGGCTTTTAAGAAGAGACTGGGCAGCCATTTGTCCAGAATGGTATAAGGTCCCCTGCCTGAGTAGGAAGTTGGAGTAGAAAACCTCTGACTAGGTGGCTCAGTGGCTAAGGCACTGAACTTGTCAATCAGAAAGGTCAGTGGTTCAAATCCCTAGTACAGATCTCCCGTGTGAGCAGGGGGTTGAACTAGATGACCTCCAATGTCCCTTCCAACTCTGTTACTCTTACAGCATTAAAAAAACTTTATTGAAAAGACTATTCTATAATGGAAAAATCCAAGTCCTTGAAACAAAAATCAGAGTATATTTTTAAACATTGAAATGCACTCATATTTGCTATAGGGGAAGGACTGCTATAGGGGAAGAACTTATTAAATCTGTTAATTGATATTACACATATAGCTAACATAAGAAAACTTAAAAGCTAGTTACTTGAAGATAAAAACAAATACATTAAATGCATTTTATCCTTCAAATCATCATGCTGGTTAAGACAGTGCAGATTTTAATCTTCAGTTAGTTGACTAAAAAGTTGTAGCTGAAAGCTTTATTTTCCAAATGGAATATTTCTATCCTTCTCTAAAATTTGAATGCATATTAATAAATTTACCTCCTCCAAATAAATGTTGTCAAGATCATATGATGCTCTTACTGACTCCACCATCCAGCTCTCTGGAGTATTTAGATTCAGAGTAAATAATGGTGATTGAGGCATATCCAAGAATTTGGCAGCTGGTCCAGGAATAAGGTGTTTTTCTGCTGTAAAAGTAATTTCTGGCTCCAGAACATAGCGATAAAAGCTAAGAGGTAAACGTTAAAATAAAACACTTAAATGTTTTAGTATTAAACATTTGCTCTCTTGCGGGTTGCTTGCAGACATTTCATTACCAGACTAGATAACCTCTTCATCCTAGAAGGGGGTGGGATTTGCTACTCTATTTATATACAGTAGCTGTTAGTATTGCTGGGGGTAGGGAATTGTGGTAGTTCTTCGTAGTTCTTTCATTGGACTGTTGTTTATATCTTTGATTCTCTGATATTAATTCTGGTGTTAAGATTAACATCAGCTTAATTAATAATAAATAAATAAATAAATAAATAATAATAAATAAATCAGACAAACCATTCAGCAGTGAAAGAGTGAAAACAAAAATGAAATTAATAACGCTTAACGCATTGTAAGCCACCCTGAGTCTTCGGAGAAGGACGGCATATAAATCTAATTTTAAAAAAAAAGAAATAAACTTAATAAAAATGAAATTAATAACCAGCTACAGCCTGTAGTTTTCCAACATTAGCATTAAAAGCACAGTAATCGTAACATTTTATCAGTATTACTATATCCTGTTACATTTGACTTAGCTCATTATTCCTTACCTTTTCAGAGGCATGTCAGAGAGTTTGGACTGACAGTTCATAAAAACTCTGAGGTTCATATTTATGAGTTTGTTCAATACCTAAATCAAGAGAAAAGGACACAAATCTAAATGCAATTGAAGTACAAAGTTCTTGCAGTTTCTTCCTCTTCTCATATCGATAGTGTTCTTTCTACTAGCTCATAAACATTGAAATGCATTCATATTTGCTATAGGGGAAGAATTTATTAAATCTGTTAATAGATATTGCACATATAGCTAACGTAAGAAAATTTAAAAGCTAGTTATTTGACAAATCAAAGTGCTGTCTAAATGCATTCAATTTAATTCAAACCTCTTATCTTCTTGGGCTGTGCAATATAAAGGAGCACAACTGAATCACTAAAACAGCTGCGCATTTTGTTAAAGTTCATACAGCTGCTTCATAAACTAATTCCTGCCTGCATATGTGTGTGCATGCTCAGGCTCTCCTCCTTTCTTCTCCCTTCCCTCAGTTAAGTGAAGCAGATGTGCAGAATAGACTTTGGCTTAAAACACAGAGCATCAGATCTGGTGAAAGGTACATCTGTTTTATTTTTTTATTTGACGTGTATCATATGCACCTTTGCACTTAATAAAACACTTCTTCCAAAGGATTTGCACAGGTCATGAATTATGTATTGCAGCATTTCCCATATTAACACATAATGCTTTTAAAATCTAACGTCTTAAGTCTTTTTGTTTAAAGCTTTACAAGTGTGTTTTTAAAAAGTTATTATTACTCACAAAAAACTAAGATGAGGCAAGATAATAGTATATTTTGAAAATGTTTCAACAAGTGCCAGCATACAGGTACTTACGACAACAATTGAGCCCAAAATTTATGTTGCTAAGTGAGAAATTTGTAAAGTGAGTTTTGCCCTGTTTTATGACTTTTCTTGCCACGTTTGTTAAGTGAATCACTGCAGTTGTTAAATTAGCAACACGGTTGTTAAGTGAATCTGGTTTCCCCATTGACATGGCTTGTCAGAAGGTTGTAAAAGGTGACCACATGACCCAGGACACTGCAATCGTCATAAATGTGAGTCAGTTGTCAAGTGTCTGAATTTTGATCACATGACCACAGGGAAGCTGCGATGGCCATAAGTATGAAAAATGGTCAAAAGTCACTTTCTGCAGTGCCGTTGTAACTTTGAATGATTACTAAGCAAACCGTTGTAAGTGGAGGACTACTTGTATTTTGCATGTTAAGGGTGAATTCTTTTACAATAGGTTTCAAATATTTCTTGTAAAATGAGCAGCTTATTTCCTCTACTGGTCAAAGAAGGAATATCCATAACTACCAAAATATTCCAACCTTTTTACAGTTACCAATATAAATAATAATAATAATAATGATGATGATATTTTAATGAATAAAAGAGATAATAATAGGATAGGATGATTAAAAAAATAATAGAATGCTGACAGCAACCCATATCAACCATCAGCACCCATCAATATTTGTGATACATTTTTAAATGTTCAGTTGACTGAGTTTCATATTTAAAGAGTAAGAGATAATAACAACAAAAATAATAATACAATAGTGATGATGATGATGATGATAATAATAATAATAATAATAATAATAATAATAATAATAATAATAATAATAATAATTTCACACCATAAGCAACGGAGCAAGTCTTTGTGCCTCTCTAGTCGCGGGATCAACAATAGCCACAACATCAAAATATATTTCTCCCTCTTTTGGTCTCAATTTAACTGCACTAGAAAAAGAAAAAAGAAAAAGAAACTACATACAATATGTGCAATCTTGATGTTTGTATTTAGTCTATGACAGAAATACCAGCAAAAGTCTAAAACATTTATGAATTCCGTTTTTAGAACAGTTAAAGAGTCAACTCATGTGTACATATAATCCGTACTACTGTATCTTTTAAATACTTCTTTAACATTTTTTGAAGAAAACATGCATGGAAATTCTAATGAATGAAATCTTTGCAGGATTATTTATATTTTACAGAACCTGAATGCATATGATTCTTGTCAGACAGACAAGACTAATTAAGAACCACTCTTGCAGATTATTTTTACCTGTATTTGTCCTCAAAAAATTGGTATTCAATCCTCGCCTCTCCCTTTGGTTGTGCAGACAGAAGAGCATCTACCTTCATGACAAGGTCACTTGCACTGAAGAAAGAGAAAAAGACCATCCTGCCAATGTTTCCTTCCAATGTTATTATCCTTAAAAAGGTCACTTAATGAGATGTAGTAACAAAAAAACAAACAAATTCTAAGTGCTGCTTTTGCAAATGATAAAATAGACCATATATGAAATCCTGCAGCTTAAATGCAAGTCAACTAGCTGTTTCTTTTTGCTTGCTTGCAAGAGATATCTATTTCATTTCCCTTGCTCTGAGTACTGGCTTTGGGGTGGGGGGGCACACAGGGATACTGGAGGATGGAAAGACCAGAAGAAGGATGAAGCCACAATCTACTGTTCCATTAGAATGCAGATAAAAAATCAACTTAATGCAAACCAGAAAGCTACAAGGCAAAGGGAGAATAACAGACGAGACTCATAACGGAGAATATTTATAACTCAGGGTTGGCATGAGGGGTCCTTGATGCTCTTTGAGCTTGCTTGTTTTCTTGCAGATGTTTCATTACCCAAATTAGGTAACATCTAGATGAGCACTGAAGTTACATAGTTGGGGTCTGCAAGAAAGCAAGCAAGCTCAGAGAGCCCTAAGGATCCCAGATGAGATTCATTCTGTAAATAAGAGTGAAGTTGTTTTTCATTTGCTTTTCAAAGAGAAGCAATGTGGAGGTAATCCTCAATTTACAACCATTCATTTAGCAACATTCAAAGTTACAATGGCACTGAAAAGAGACTTATCACCGGTGTTCACGTGACTGTTGCAGCACCATTCCCAGAGTTAGGTGATCAAAATTTGGGCACTTGGCAACTGGCATCTCTTTATGACAATTACACTGTCCCGGGGTCATGTGATCACCATTTTTAACCCTACCTGGCAAAGTCAACGGGGAAGCCAGATTCAATTAACAACTGCATGATTCACTTAAGAATTGCAGTGATTTGCTTAGCAATTGTGGCAAAAAAGGTTGTAAAATGGGGCACTGTGTTGCTTAGCAACAAAAACTTTGGGCTCAATCGTGGTCATAAGTCGAGGACTACTTGTACCATGTTTTATACTATCTGCTCATGTAGTGCTATTATAAAATAAGGTTTAAATATTTTCAATCAAGTGTTCTTCGAAGTAATATGAATGAGAAACAAACTATAATACCCCCTAACACATTAAAGATATTGTGCTACCAGGGAAAATGTAAAGAAAAGTAACAGAATCAATATAAGTTAAAATCTTATGATACAATCTCTCTACATTTAAAATCACCTAGATTTAAAGGAATGTCTGTATCCACAAAATAAATTTGGAATATACCATTCTATTTCTGCCTAATATGCCCTGGTTTTGCCAAAGATACTATTCTTCTGTTTTTAATACATAACTACCAGTACCATGATGTGGAGGGTGGCGAGACAGAGGAAGAATCTCTCTTATGTATTCTATAAACACTGAAACCATCAACAAAGCTCAGTGAAGAATTTCACGTCCTTTCTATATAACCTATTCAATTTTTACTTACAGATCTTCTTCCACTCCTAACTGCTGTACATGAGATTTTATTTTCTGCCCAGATGTCTTTACAATAATATTTTCTAGCAAATGGAAGTCATCCTGGTTAAAAAGCTCCCCAGCTTCCAATGGACCAATAATCTGAAATGAAGATGTAATGGTATGATCATGATCACTACGAAGTAATCTGAACCGGACATATCCTGCAACATGCACAGTATCTTAACATGCATTACCATTGGGAATACAACACATACAATAGCTTTGCAAATTTTTTGAACAGTAAAAAATGGCAATCTTTCATTTAGATCGGTATCAGTACTACCGTGTCATATCAGATGAGATTTCACATGAAACAGGGCCATTCTGATTATGCCACCTAGGCATAAGAACATTCTCTTTCAAGATGTTTGTTCAGTTTCTCTTAGTATTAGGCTCATTGACATTTGACGTTGTACTAACTTTTACTGCCTGTAGGATCAACGTGCTGCTTGATTATTTGATCCAATTGTTTTATTTTGGTTTGTTGCTAATTGTTGCTAACTACCTTGATAGTCTTTCACAATAAGGAAATATTTCTACATTGAATGTCCCAAAGATGACTTTCTGGTTTTTCTTTGAAGATGTTTCGCTTCTTATCCAAGAGAGCTGAAGAAGGTTCTTGGATGAGAAGCGAAACGTCTTCAAAGAAAAACCAAAGTCTAGTTGCCTCTTGAAAAAGCACCTTTTGGACAGCCATGATCTGGATGATTGAAAATCTGCATAGACTTCTATATTGAATACTTACTGCACACTATTATTAGTAAAAAAAACCATTTTTTTTTTTTGAAACATTTCCTGAAACATTTCACGGATAGATGTTAAGCTGTAATTCGAATACACAACTTTAAACATTTAAGACTGAAGCTGGGAACAGCAGAATAAATTAACCCTACCATAGCTTAAAATAATACAAGCACTTTAAACAGCTGTTAGTATGGAAAGTAGGACATAAGTATTCTGCAGCACAAAAAGAGAAGGTAAAATGCCTGGGAAAATAAGATAGGTTTGTCTGGAACAGAAAATCATTGAGGGAGGACCAAATTTGTCTCATTGGAAAAGTATTTCAAACTGGAAGTATAAGGATGGAGGAAGGGAGATGCCTTCAGCTTTATAGCAGTCTATTAAGTTCTTTCTGTGCAAATCTTAGTATCACAAAGGAGTTATGCAGGACAACATATTCTAAGATAAATGCTATTGTAAACCTATTCTGAATAATCACCAACAAGCTGGAGTTGGAACATATTAGCACAGATTACAACACCACATTTGCCTATAAAAACTGGTCTGATTATTACACTCATGCAGAGAAGCAGCTGATTGTTCCCCAATTTTTGGAGATCAGAAGAGGTAAACTCAGAAGTGTTTTTTGGTGCTAGTGCTGAATTTTTCAAAAAGTTTTGGGGTAACAGCTGTGTCAAAGTAGTCTGCCTGTCTGTGCTTTGTGGATTTGATTTTTGCAACAAATTCTGACAAGCTGTTCCAATCTTGACCACCTTATGAAAGATGTTCAAGACTTAATTTTTCCAAACGAATTTGATTTTGTAACAGCTCTTTGTTAGGCTTTATATGTTTATTGGTTTTAAATCTCTTGTTATATTTCTGTATTAATTGCTATAAATTGCCGAGAGATTGTTAGATTATGTGGGGTAAAAATCTAATAAATAAATGAATAAATAATAACAGGTCATCAGAACTTCAAGTTCAGAGATAGAGGATTCACAGTTGAAAATTGATAAATGTACCCTGTAGCAAAGAATATACATAATAATTCTGTTTTAAGAAGCTCATTTTATCATTCTTTTAGAGTCCCCATAAAAGGACTTAAAATTATGGACAGGAGTTTGATTTACATTAAAATGAATCCAAAATTAGCATTCTGTTGTGTAGAGGGGGGGAAAAGTACTACATTAGGACCAAAGACATCTGCAAGAAAAGCCTTTCTCATTTTATAAATATAATTTGCTCACCCTTCCGTTGCTAATCACCGCTCTCTGTCCTTTCTTCAGTTTAAGAACATCCCTGCAGTACACAGCATGTGAAAGAATAAAACCCACTTCAGGAGCTTCGAAGGTCGCTTTAAACGTATTGATTTCCATACCCTGAAAAGGGGAGAGGGGGGAAATATTTCATTAAAAGACAATGTGATGCACCTTATGCTGTCTGGTTACTTCAGAAGGAAGCTGGAATTTAGAAAGAATGTCGCTCTGTTTTGCTATTATTCCTACTGTGTTTGTTTATCTTACAGTAAAAAAGCCATCTTCAACACTTACTCCAACAGCAAATTCTGTGATATCTGTTCCAGCCTCCAGCATCTTTGCATTTTCCTCTTTGAGTAATTTTGTGATAAAATTTTTGGCATTGTTTGATGTCTGTGTCTGCAAGGCTGCCCATATGGCCCTGGCAATGATTGTGTTTTCAGCTGCTGGGTCTTCACTGGGATTGTTAATCACACCAATCCGAATAAAATTACTGGACTTCTACAGAAGAAAATGAAATGCAAATTTAAAATGTTATTTTATAGTTCTTTAGTGAAAGAAAGAAAGAGCTGTGACAACCAGCTAGTCAGCTTTTTTTTTTAACAGAGATCACAAGCCAGTTTAATATCACTATATTAAAATGCTGACCCAGAAACTAGAAGACTGTGAATTCTGATCCCACTTTAGGAATGAAAATTAGCTGGGTGATTTTGGCCAATTAAGCCTGGATTAGATTTCTACATCACTGCACATCAGGGAACATGTGCGTCTGAAGTTCAGGGATGGTTGCGTAGGTGCAAATGTTCATTTATATTTCTACAAATGTTAACATTCTGGACAGGAAGTGCTCAAAGAGGAAGTCAGATCAGCCAGTCAAACAGGACGCACATCTTCACACAACACACATTTGGGATTTAGGAGATATGTGTATCAGTCCGTCTGCAGCCATCTGCAATCTAGGCTTATCCATCAACCTGTTAGGTATGCGGCAACACCTTGGTGCAGTTATGGGCAACTCTACATCAAGCTTTCTCAGACCAACCCCTCTCACTAAGGTTATTGTTGTAGGGAAAACAGGAGGAAGGAATATTAGGTATGTTCACTGCCTTGAGTTATTTATTTTAAAAATGGATAAAAACTAGTAAGAAGAAATGGAAGATTGAAGACAGTCCTGATAAATGGAGCCAATGACCATGGCAGAATGAAGAACTGGCATGATGAGTAGACCAGCTGTTTGATAATTCCTCTCCACCCAAGGAGAGCTTTTGAGACCCCACACTGAGCAGTCCCCGTTTGAAAATATAAAAGCCTAACAGTTTTTCTTGTCTATCTTATCTATCTTCAAAAATAAAACAAATGTTAAACTCAGTCTTCCCCCTCTCCCAGTTTTTCGATGAAGATTGTTAGTTGCATACTTGGTGTTTGATAGCATCATATAACAATTGTCTTCCAGATGGTTTATCAAAATCTCCAACGATCCAAAATGTCACTGGCCTGACAAAAGTATCATCTGTGTAAGAAAAAGATAAAAGGAAGAAAATTGAATACGATCCTATCATAATGCATAATGCACACATTGGGCATGGGCAATGCATAGAAAGCAATTTTTAGACAATATCAAAATCATTGGGGTATTAGTATTTATAAAGAATACTACTTATTTTAAATCAAGCCTATTTTGCAAAGAGTGAAAAGTAAGCATGTGCATGTGATATCTTATGAAGTTGTTATTCTAATGAAGTTATTATTACATCACTAATTTCAGAATATTTTTTAAAAGTAATATAGAAAACCTGCAAGAAAGTTAAGAGATACATTAATATTTAAACGAATACTATTCATTCAAATTGTTATTCGAAGATTTCTTAAAAACAATATACAATGATTCTCATTCGCAATAAGTCCTAAGCCAGTAAGACTTAAAGACCACATTCCTTAAAAGATTAAAATTAGTAATAAAAGTGTGAGAGAGAAAAAGAAACACTCAAGTTCATTACCATAAATTTCCTTGGAGGACATTCCTGACAAAAGTAAAACAGGAAAGAGTGGAAAAACATAAAATTAGTTTACAGAATTGACCTCATTAAATATCCTAGAGCCATTGTAGGGTATATAGTACCCTTATAACCAACTCAAATGCAAATCAACTAAGAATAACTTTGTTTCTAGCAAAAGGAAAATAAAACTCCGTATCTCAAAATTGTATCGCATCTGATTTGAAATCAGGTTTCCCTACCAGCACCAGCACCTGACTTCTACAGTCTGTTCTTTTTAGCTTTTGAACTTCTTTTACTAGAATTATTTTTCTCCCTCAGATGGGAAGAAAGACAATAGCCTAAATTGCTCTTTTCTCCCAAAGAAAGCAAACAAAATTGTTGCCTTTCCTTTGCCAGAAATACTGATAACAATTTGCAGAATTGTTTATCCCTAATGTTAAAAGAAGCTTCTTGCTTCACTTGTTCTTCTGTTAAACAATTATCTAGCATGGAATCTGCAGCCCACCATACTAGAAGCTTTCAGAGGTTTCATAACTAGCCACTATTGCCATATTTGATATTTAAAGTCTGAGAGGAACAAAATAATACATAGGGATGTTTCACTGTCTTACCAAGGCTAGAAGAATGTGACTAGAAGAGTTTCTGCAATGAAACCTAATCTGAAGCTAGCCAGTCAATTTCATGCTCTGTTGGATGAGACTAGCTATCCCTCCAAAAATGGGACCCCTCCAGTCCCATTCATGTCTAAAGAGGTGACTCCTTGAATTAAACTTGAACTATTCCTTCCATAAATAAAACTGAAAGGTTATTGGCCTAAACTAGGGGTGTCAAACTGAAGGCACGGGGGCTGGATCTGGCCCATGGGGTGCTTAGATCTGGACCACGGGGCCACCCTGGAAACAGTGAAGGACCAGCCCCTGGTGCCTCTGCCAGCAAAAATGGAGCTCAGGAAGACCGTCCGTTTTCACTGGCAGAGGGTTGCAGGAGGCCATAGCAGTTGAAAACAGAGCATGGGAGCCTGTTTTTGCCTGCAGAGTGCTTTGGTCGCCAGAGGCGCCCTGACATGAGTGATGTTGAGCTGGCCATGTCCACCCTGGCCTCCCAAGGTCAAACACAACTCTGATGCGGCCCTCAATGAAACTGAGTTTGACATCCCTGTCCTAAACCAATTTTTACCGCGGAAGTAAGACAAAATTTTGGAGTAACAACTCCCCAGTTCTCATCTAGATTTTCAAGCTTCCATTACTAAAATTCATTCAAGGAATAACAATAAGAGAATAAGAGAGAATAAGAGAAAGTTAAATGGTGTTTTCTATACACTTAAATGGTGTTTCCTAGACATTGGATGAAATATTTTTAAAATCTGGATGTGCATATTAATTTAATAGGATTACTGAATTTGTTCACTACTTTTCCTCAAATGTTTAAGGTGATATAGGAAACAGAATTAAATGAGAAACATCTCAAATACAAATATCAATGTAAAGTATCAAATATTTCAGGATAGGATAGATAGGATAGGATAGGATAGGACAGGACAGGACAGGACAGGACAGGACAGGAGGGGATGGGGATGGGGATGGGGATGGGGATGGGGATGGGGATGGGGATGGGGATGGAAGTGGAGACATATATCAGCAATAAACAGTAAATATAATTTCTATTATTACCTATCATCTTCTTTGGTTAGTAGGTGTCATAACTACAATAACTGATAAGATTTATATATATTATCCTAAGCTATGAATGCTGAATTAGCCATACTGGTTTATTAACACATAATATTACAATATTATTCACAATTTAAATAATTAAATTCACACAAAATCCAAACTACATTTTGGCTTAGCAGAATCTGTGAACTCAGCCATTGTAGCTTAATTAGCATATCATGCTTACAACATGCAATGGTTTATTGCAGAATGTGAACAGGGTCAATTTAAGAAGTTTGGATTTTTTTTTCTGAAGAACTGCTATGCTTATCTGGCATAAAATTATTATATGTGCATTGGTTCCCCAATATTCCTTATTTTTCTCTGTTACAGATTATGATGATCGCAACCAACGTGAGTAATACAGATAAAATTCAACGCTTATTTATAAACAACGTTGGCAGTTGACCACAGTTGGATTCATAGAAACAAATGCATAATATAGCAGGGCAGGAAAGAAGTGGCAGAAAATCATGTATTGCAAATAAAAAATAGTTGTTGTGGCCCCGTCCTCTGAGCCTGTCCCTTTGGAGGAAGGCAGCTCTGAGCAGGAGGAAGAGGAGCCAGCCAGATCTCCCAGCCCTCCCCCTCTGGCACCGGCTCAGGTGCCAGCTGAAAGAGAGCCAAGTAGTGGGGAAACAGGTGTCTCAGATGAGAGTGAGGGAGAGACGTCATTCCTGGACGCACGCCAAAGAAGGCGAGAGAAAAGGGTACTGCAGCTGCGGCGTATGAGGAAATCCTGAGTCATTGGATTGGAGTCACAGGATCAATGACTCACTGGACCACACCCAGAAACATATCTATATAAGACAGTACGGTGGGTCACGAAGTTCGTGACGAACAAAGCTAAACAAACGGAGCAACCTCGTAGTCTTGGAAGCTGGATGAACGGCAAAGCTACGTAGGTGATTTTCTTGTTTGTGTAAACCAATAAAGTCTTTGGCAGACGGTGTGCATATCGCTGCCAAGGTTGAGATAAGAACTGCGGAGTGTGCCAAGTGATTCTTAACCCTCGGCTGGCTGTGTTTTTGTGGGTCTCTGAAGGGGGGGGACAGATCAATAGTATAGTATAGCACAGTGGTCCCCAACCTTCCTGGCTCTACGGACTGGCAGCAGCAGTGGCGTGGAGAGTAGGGAATGGTTTTGTGTGCACACCTGCCACTTGTACAAATGGAGCTTTGTGTACTTGCACGCTCACCTGCCACTTGCGGGGACCAGTTCCCAATAGGCCGCGGACTGATAGTGGTCCGCGAACCAGAGGTTGGGGAGCCCTGGTAGAGCAGACCAAAGGTCAGAGGAAAATCATTTCACCTTGAAATGGGACCTTTTTTTTCTAAATTATTCTAAATTATATTCTGCTCCACTAATTACAAAATGTAAATGAAGATTGAGAGGGAATATGGTTTAAACTAGCATAAAGAGTCACCAGAAAACCTTTAAGGCTTCATTAGTCTTTTCAACAAAAGACAACTGTGCATAATATGGTATAAATATTTTCTTCATCAGATGCAATACCCAAAGAAGAAATAAGTCATAACTGTACCTTTTTTGGTTAGGTAAGTCATGCTGTTGGCTATAGCAGCTGTTTTGTCTTTGGAATCCAAGGTGCTAAATCTAGCATAACCATCCACATAGAAATTATCTAGAAAAAATAAATACAACTGTGATAACTCTCAAGAGGAGAAATATTTAACAACATGAGCAAGTAGAATAAATAAGACACCTTAGCAGCAAACCATTTATAAGCACAAGCATTGTCATATTAACATTTTAATGTTTGATTTTATAGATCTGACAAAATCAAAACTATCTTGGTACAGTATGCATTTTATGCAAACACACCTCCTCAAATATGTAAGGGATTTACATTCTGCAATTATTGCAATTCAGGAGGAATTGTCAATTATTCATCAAAATATTTCTGTCCTGTGCTTTCTTTTAATATCTTCTCAAATTCCCAATGCTGCTTTTGAAGGTTGCATGATATTCTATTGCTGATATGAAGAGACTTTCATGTAGGAAAGAAATACCCCCCCCCATGTTCATTTAAATATTTTTAGGCATGTATGAAGGGACTCTGCATCCCTTACATATTTGAGGTATTCTGTTAAAAACTTCTTTAATAAAAAATTATTTTAAAACAGAAGAAATCTTAGCTCCTGAGTCTTGAAAATAAAGATTTTAATAATACATTCCTTGACAGGCAAAAGATTGTACATGTATACATAATACTGCATCAAGGCAGACAATCAAATATAAAACACATACTTCCACTTTATTTTCTGTTCCTTTTACAAGTACTCTCTACTGCTTTCAATCTAACCATTCACCCATTTATAATACAGCTTCAATGAGGTGCAAGAGATGGAGTCATTGTAAAAACTTGGTCAAGATTCTAGGCTCAGAAGTCGTATTAAATCATTGCCAAATGTGGTGCTCTCTAAACTTGGTTGTTTTCTTGCAGACATTTCTTTACCCGGCTAGATAACATCATAAGTACAATAAGGGAATAGGATACTAACTCAGACAAACAAGCTCACAGTAAACAGCAGTCTAATCAAGGAACCACTAAGAACATTCCTACCAACACTGACAGGGCAAGCCACTTGTATATAAACAGAGACCAAATCCCACTTCTTCTAGACTGACAATATTGCCTAGTTGGATAATGAAACATCTCCAAGAGAAAACCAAGTTCAGACTATTGGTATCATTGCAGTTCAACTATTGGTATCATTGCTAAATATTAGGTTCCTCTGAAATCATACATATCTTCTTCTCTTCACCTAGTATGACTACAATAAGAGTTTGTAAATTTTAGTTTTGTTTTATTGTTGTTTGTTATTTCATTTAATCTATGACAAGCTACAATTACTTTAAACAATAAACCAGGGTTTCTGATCCTGGGTTTTCTAAACATTCCATAGTGTAAGCTAATTTAAACATCCCATAGCGTAACCTTTATTGTTTTTCACAATAAAGGAACAATTGCAATTGGTTTACAAAGGAGGGTTATGCTTTCAATTGCCTCTTTAGGATTAAACTAGAACTGGTGTGGGGGAGAGCAGACTTATAAACATTATCTGAAACAATGATTTTTTTTGTTATGTTCCAAATCATGCTTATTAGAAATGCTTTATATTGGCCTTACTATTTGCAGTTAAATCTAGATATTCTCTGTCAGACATCAATATCCGAGAGTTGATTCTTGGAACAACATTGGGTTGGGTCATGATATATTCAACTACATCCTGATCATTGGACAATTCACCCTGAAACACAGATCAAAATCAAAATGCTGGAATTATTTGGAAAATCAGAATAATAATTTAAAAAATCATTTCTTTAAAAAATTAAATATCATTTACATGTTGTACTCCACTATTATAAGATTGCTACCATGTTCATAACTACAGCTGCTAGGTTGGCCTATGCCCAATACTGGAAAGAGAAAGTCCTGCCACCAGAAGAACTTATGTTTAGGAAAATACTAGAGTGCGCAGAGATGAGTAAATTAACTCATGAAATAAATAATGATGAAAACTCTGATTATTATACTGTGTGGGAAAGGTGGTACGAATGGATAAACGATAAAATCAAAACAGGAGTAAAAGGTGCGTTAAATAAACAATAACAAACAGCATAAGTGACACCAGGTAAATATTATGTATGTGTGTGTGTGTGTGTGTGTGTGTGTGTGTGTGTGTGTGTGTATAAACACTGCATATCTGAAGTTAATACAAATGTTATTTTATGTATGTATATAAACTCAATAAAGTATACTTTAAAAAAAAAGATTGCTACCATGTTACTTCTGTACATCCACTAAAAAGCTGATTTATTTCTGTAATAGCTTATCTCATACCACATTAACTACTTTTTATATGCTGTATATTGTATATACTCCATTTAAAAATATTTGGTAGTACAGAGAAGATTGCTTGACAAATCTAGATTTAAAGCTCTTTTAAGGAACACAAAATAAGCTATAACACAAAAATATTCTATCAGTTTCTTAAAACTCTTGATAATCAGAAATCTAACTTACCAGATATACAGCTCTTTGGAAATAGCTAGTGGTTTCTAAGATTTTATGCATAGTTACTGTTTCTAATTCATCTGGATCCAGTTGTTCTTTTTGAAGTGGCATTCCATTAAAAAGCACAATGGGTAGAGGACCAACGCCAGTCTGTTCATAGTAACTATATCCTTCCTGAAATATAAAGAAGACAGAGAAAGTACAATGACTTTCCTATTTTCTATTACTACATACTCCATTTATAGGTTTTATGAATAAACTGTACCAGCATAGCCCAATATTCTTACATTATTTATGCAGTATTATTTATCCATTCTATCTAATTTAATTTTCCCAAAGTTCAAAGCCCAGATTTCTCCTACCTAAACCAGGTGAGATAGGGCTACTATTTTAACAATTCCCAATCATCAGGATAATACTGACATATCGGGGGAGGGGCATACATTTGGGGAATATTTGTGTCAAGTACCATGCATAGAATTCACTCATCACATTGGTTTTCTAACTTCAATAATGAAAGAAGGTTGCACTGCTTGCTTCTTATTCTACCTGTATTTTGATATATAATCATTAAATGAAGATATAATCTTCACTAAGTACCTATAATTTATTTCCTGCACAGGAAATTATTTTACTAACTTTAATTTTTGATAGTACCTCAGGCATATAAAAGTAATTCCTTTCCATATACATCTGAAGTATGACATGTATGCTTTATATATTGATGTTAAAAAGTATAAATAGTAACAACAATATGAATTCCTTACCTTCCTATTTTGATCATAGGCAGAATCAATTCCTAAGATGCTGTTTACTTCTACATAGGGATACTGTTTTTCAAGAACACTAATCACATGTTCCACCTTCAATTTTTCTCCTGCATTCACTTTATTATACATCTGTAACAGGAAATATGAAATACATACTCTTCAGAATATTACTGAAACATCCCTCCTAAAACACCTACTTGGCATCACTTTTTCTCTTCCTCCAAACTAGTTCAAAACTGGCCATGATGTCTAGTGCTTTGTTTTTTACTCACTCCCCCGCCCCCACCCAATAATATATATCTACACAAGACAGTGTAGGACTACTGTATCCTATTAACTTCACAAATATGTTCAGTATTTTGTATAGGAACACAATACGTTTATTACCTGATTTATTGGAAGATTGTGTAACCCTCAAAATTAGTGTATCACGCAACACACATTTTAAAATGCATTAAACACTATTCTTGTTATAATTCATATAGGTTCTTATTGATGAAACAATTTTTCCTTCTGACTTTTCCCTGAAGAAAGTGTCTAGTATGTCTAGTATGACCTCATGAAAGAATAATAAAGTTAATTTAATTTAAATGGGCCTCTAGAAGGGAATCATTTATGAAAATAAACACCATTAAAGTTAGGAAAGATGGAAATATTCCCTTCTGTATATGAGTCTCCTCTAAGAGATAGCTAACTTCTCATAGCATAGATATAACAGCAATGAAGGAAAGAGAAGAGAGAGTGGAAACTGAAAGAGAATGAGAAATTCTAACAAATTTCTTGAAAGGTATATATTGTCCTTCACTCGTATCAATATAATTACAGAATGAGAAGGAGAAATGAAGATGCATTGGGTAATATTACATCTCTTTTTTCTTAGACAAATTATAGGCAGTCTAGTTTATCCTGAAGAATAAAGAAGGATGCTTTGCCTTTTCAGAAGGAAATCTTTTCAGAAACAAATAGGCTTTAGGAACAAAATGACTTTAACTCTTTCAGATTATTGTACACTGCCCAGAGTCATGAGATGGGGAGTCATATAAATTTGATTATAATAAACAAACAAACTCAATAATACCAAAGAAACAACTCTCTTCTCATTATCACAACCAAGGGCCAAAGTATTTGAAATATATTTACATTCATATGGGACATATTACTCACAGATATAATTGTCTGAAATGCATAATTCGTATCTACTTCCTGTGCCACATAATTATATGCTCGAAGGAGAGCAACTCCAGCATCTTGTAACCCATCAACGTCTTCGGAATTATCAACTACAAAGACCAGGCCAACCCTATTTAAAAGAAGGATTAAACCATATTCAAAAATTGAAAGTGTGAACTTGGTACATGATTCAATGACAGTGTCCATCATTTTGGTAAATGCAGATTCCGTCCATTTCTTAACTGCAATCAAGAAAATGGGAATGATTATGGATCTACCAAGCATAAACAAACCACTTAATCTCTGCTATTATTAAATATGTTAAGTACTCTGAAAGTTATATACAGCTAAAATTTGGAACAATCAGAATATTATTCAACTTTAAAAATAAACATAAACATTCTTAAACATGATAGATAACTTTGTAGACAGACCAAATCATGTGCTAATGCAATAACAAAACCAACACACAGAAATGGTGAGGCATGGGAAAATGTTGTGATATATATAAATGTTCTGATATATATAATTCACATTTGTCAACAAACTCAAAAGGGCTCTATTTCATTTTTTCCAGATGGTTAGGAAAAGGACGTGAGAAGATTGCATGAATACTAATGAGACTTTCAACATTCTGAAATATTTTCTTTTCTCAGGATCAAAAAGGGGAATAGATGAGTATATTAATCAGCTTCAAAAATAAACGTAAAAGTTCTGAATGGAAAAAGCTACAATTTTACCTCAGTGGTATATGGTTAGACAGGAACATTTCAGCCACACCTAACAGTTCTGCTGAACTCTCATGGGATGGATTTAGGAGAAGCACCTGAAAGTATAACAAAATTAGGAATATGAATTTTATTCAATATTTCTGAAAGAATACAATGTACAATTAGATCTAGCAAAAGCAAACAAGCCAAAATATAACATTTAAAATAGGTCTGTCTAATATATAATTGTTTCCAAGTGCGGCCAAATTCCGAAGCTTTTTAAATTAGGGCTTCAGTTGTCTAATAATTAGATCTTTAGCATGCAGGTCCAAGGAACAAATTAAAGCAATGTACAAATCCATGGCATGAACAACTACAATCTCCTTCCAAGTTCATATACTTTTCCTTCTCCACATGGTTAATCCTAACTTATACTGTTCCTTATAGACAAGGATTTGTCCTGATAGATAGAACAATGAACTATGGATAGAATTAATATAACAACTGCAGTTTCTGAAGCTAATTTACTATTATTCCTAGTTTGGGTAAGAAAGCTATAATTAACTAAGTGCAAAAGAATCTTCTCCTTTCAGCTACATATTTTATACAAGCAAATGAACAAATGCAGACATTTGTTTTATATGGCTTCATAAGTTTATATTAGGTGGACTATTCTTTCAAATTTGCCAGATGATTCATGAAAGAATGTCATATTTTAAAATTATAATCAGCCTCAAGAATACAATGAACACCCAGAATAAAATTGAAGTATCTGATCCAAATGCCCTATTAGAAGCACAAAAGATAAGCTAATATAAACCCATTTTATCTTGGATATTTAGAATACGGTTAGTGTAAACTAATATTACTCACAAAATTATGGAAGTTTTTTCTTATTTGTCGGATCACCCCTGGGAAAGTAGGACGAAGCAGTTCTTGGACACTGGAAGGCCAGGAATTGTATCTGCTGTCAATTTCAAGATTATTGATCCACTAAAAAAGAACAAATTCCCAAGATTAAGACTAGCTTTTCTAAGCAGATCCTTTAAGCACAACACCCATTAACATGGCCATTATAGGTCAGTACAATTGGAAGATATTAAATTAGAGAAAAGTGAGCTAAATTTTGCCACTTACCTAAAGATCATGTTTAGAGATTATATTTAAATAAAACAATGAAATACAGTAGATATGAAATGAAAATGTTGGGTGTGAATAAATACTATTGCATATGTAATATTATAATGTTGCGATCAGCATTGTTTTCCCACTATTTCTGTCTTAATATTCTATGCAGCAAACATAGAACAAAGTTGCCCACTCTTAGGCTTCTTTACTGAAGTGCAAATTCTCTGGACAAAGAATTTATTCTAACTCTCCTAGCAATACCATTGGAGTCATCGTATCACCATAATGTAGACAGAGCATATACTTACTGAAATTGCGCTGCTTCTGATATCTACAGCATAGTCAGAGTCAGATGGCTGGATGTTCAACTTCAGCACATTGTGCATGGAACGCCCAACAATTCCTAAACTATGCAGCCCTTCCATAACACGAGCTTCATTCCTCAGGACATCAAATAAGCTAAAAAAATCACAAATCAGATCACATTAAATTTTAAAACATGGGTACTGATATACTGTAGCCTTTTAGAATTATTATACTGAATTCTAAGCAAGAAGGGACATTCTGAAGAATTCATACCTAAATATATCCTGTGTATCTAGATCTATATGCAGTCCATTGATGAATAAGGCCGAATCTCCCAATTGTAAACCTAAAGTCCCTTTGAAGTACTGGAAAAAGAATGTAAGAAAGCCATTAATACAATTTGAGGAATTGAAATTGTCCATGTTTATATAGTTTTCTCAAACCGTTCAACCATAAAGATGTCAAATTGTTCATGTATATACATTTACATGTAATTCTTGTCCACACTGAGGGATCTGAGTTTGGTTAGCCTAACCTTCCCATTTTGAGTTAATTCATTTTGCCTATTTTCCTACTATTCAATAAAATGACAATATGCTATACCAGCTTTGATCATATATAGTGAAATAAATAGTTGGGCTTTCTGCAGAAACAGAATAATGGAAAAATATATTTTAAAATAAGCATAGTCTTGCTGTCTGTAGTGAGTCATAATAATCACAAATTGATTTTCACTTTAAGCGAGCAGCTAATCTGATTCACTTTCATGTCAGCATCAAGAGCTTAACATTTTGTAAAGAACAAAGAGCTGAGGTGGCGCAGTGGTTAGAGTGCAGTACTGCAGCTACTTCAGCTGACTGCTAGTTCAGCAGATCAGCGGATCAAATCACCGGCTCAAGGTTGACTCAGCCTTCCATCTTTCCGAGGTGAGTAAAATGAGGACCCAGATTGTTGGGGGCAATATGCTATTTAGTATACTGTTGATTGTTGTAAGCCGCCCAGAGTCCTTGGAGAGTGGGCGGCATAGAAATATGACTAATAAAATAAATAATAAAATAAACATGGTAACTACTCCCTCTTTGCTATGTATTTTACTATTATTTGTAAGATTTTGATTTATATGCCCATATGAAAGTAAGATGAAGGAAGACTCAATTCAGCCTTTTGAAACCTGGTATTCTCCCGAAGTATTAATACTGTACTATAGCTCTCCCAACGTAACTGCAAGGTGCCAGATTGGAGAAGGCTACACATCATCTATTTACCCACGGGCATATAAATAAAACTTTTATTTAAACTTTTAAATATAGAGTCACAAAAATAAGTATGTATATTTATTTGAAATAAATATAACCAGAGTAGAGATATAGTGTAGTTTTTAAAAAGGAAAGCAATAACAACTAACTTTAAGATCTAGTTCAACAACAGTTGAACGGCCTTAATGATTTTTTTAAAAAATTTGATTTATATGCTGCCCTTCTCTGGAGACTCAGGGCGGCTTACAATGCATTAAGCAATAGCCTTCATACTTTTGTATATTTTATACAAAGTCAGCTTATTGCCCCCACAAACCGGGTCCTCATTTCACCTACCTTAGAAAGGATGGAAGGCTGAGTTAACCTTGAGCCTGGTGGGATTTGAACTTGCAGTAATTGCAGGCAGCTGAATGTTAATAAGAGTTAATAACACTGCTTTAGTCTCCTGAGCCACCAGAGCTCCTATTGCAAAATGGTCAATGGAAAAGAAAGTTTCATCCATGAAGACAAAGTGTTCTACACAAACATAAAGGCTTTCATGGATGGCAACATCTAATACGATGGCTGAATTAAATCTAAATTAAACAGTTACAGTCATCACAGTTAAATAATAAATGCATGCTAAATCAGCTAAAATGATGAATTTGGCTATAATATTTCATCTTTTTAAGGGAAGAAAGCAAAAAAAGAAAGCAATATTTCTGCCATCTGACTTGGAATTTTAAGAACTGCAGTCCCAGTTTATCTGGATGGTACCAGGTTGGGTGGATTTAATGCAAGTCAAAGAGAATGTCCTCAATCATAAATGACTGCTCCATTTTCGTTAGACATCAGGTTATCTTAAGTTTATCCCATCATTTATTTCCTTAGTGTTGTGACAATCCAATTCCTCTGGAGTAATTCTATTTCTAGAATAGGACTCTTGAGAGCTCATTAAATAGTTTTGTCCCTGAGTATTTTTCACAGTCTGTGTTCCCACAATGACAAGGCAAAAAATGAAACAAATATTAGGCAGCAGTTGTCAGACAAAAGATAGCTTTGGTTTGAAGAGACAGATTATAAATATATAGATGGAAAGGGGCTCACAGTATTTATTCTGCCAATTAGATCTGTATTCTGTAATCTGTAATCTGTAATCCTGAAACAGTTCACACTGAACCATAAATTTTGACAGACATGGGGAATTTATTTAAAGGCACAAATGTAACATCAATTTTTGTATTATGACCTAATAGAAAAACCTACTCATAACAGATGTCTAAATATTCTAGCTTTCATTTTGTATAGTACAATATAAGTTTCTCATGAGTAATCTTTAATTGTTATCTTCAAAGTAATATTTAGAATCAAACTAGTTATGAATACATTGGCTCAATATTTCTGAGCATTTAGAACTAACAACAATGCAGAAACCAAATTTGTTTACAGTCAAAAAAAGAAACAATACTATTTATCCGAATACTGCAGATTTTAGCTGTAGCAGTATAAATAAATGTCCATTCACCCAAGACAAAATTTGCACATGGCCTCCCTATTATTAGCTCTTTCTGCATTTCTCCTCCTCAGGTAATCATAGCCCCATATTTTTGGTCACATAAACTGAAATCAGCATGTACTTCAACATACTCTGAAGAAAACTGGTTACCAAGTTAACATGCAAAACATCCAAAGTCTTGCAAGAGCTTGAAAGTACTTAGCAGTATAAAAAAGTTGCCTTGACAGAAAGGGAGAATAGGAATCTGGCAATACTGTAGTATATACGAACAGATTACCAGTTTACCTTCATGTTCGATTAAGACATATTTCCACTTAACTATGAATGTAGCCCTATGTACATATTCTTACCTTTTGGTTCTCTTCAATTTCTGACCTCAGTTCTGAAGGAACAACTGTCTTTGTTATTGCCCTACAAAAAGCCAAACCCTCCATTAATTCATTGTCCCATTTCAGTTTTTCTTTAACTAAATTAAGCTTACTGACAAGTGCATCTAAGTATTATGGCTAGAAAGAGTCCACATAATCCAGCCCCTCTAGGAGTCCTCTGGAACTGTGAGCTAATCTCAATAACCTTTCTTAAAAGGGGGAAAGTTGGAGACTGGATAAAAATTATCTAGGTCACGGGTGTCAAACTCCAGGCCCGGGGGCAAGATCCGGCCCACAGGGTGCTTAGATCTTGCCCGCGGGGCCACGCTGGAAACAGTGGATTGGCCCGTGGTGTCTCTGCCAGCGAAAATGGAGCTTGGGAGGACCACAGACAGCCCTCCTGAGTTCCGTTTTCACTGGCAAAAAGTTGCAGGAGGCCGTCGCAGCAGAAAACGGAGCTTGGGAGCCCATTTTCACTGGCAGATCATTCGGGCCACTACAGGCACCCTCTGACATGAGTGATGTTGAGCTGGCCATGTCCACCCTGGCCCCCCGAGGTCAAACACAAGTCTGATATGGCCCTCAATGAAATTGAGTTTGACACTCCTGATCTAGATCCATTGGGTCCAGCAATGGCTTCTTCAAGAGGAAGCAAACAACCATAGCTTTCAAGGTAAGCAGAATTACTGTCTCCTACAAAACAGCAATACATGTTTGGTCCCTCGTTACCAAGGGAGAAAATAGACATTACTCAAGGAAGGAATTTCTCCTGATAACCACCAAGGGAATGGACTATCCTAAAAAAGGTTCCTGGCTGGCTCTCTCCAGATACTGTAAGGATGAAAAATTCTAAAGGAAGTCTTTTATCTGCACTGAATCAGGTTCATTCTTTGTTTTCTTTCAGCAAAACTCTAGGCATGTTTTATACTGTTTCATCACTCAGAGTTTCTCTGAAAATCAAAGAGCCTTTCTGAATCCAAGCACATAAGGCGAGTACATAGGTGTAATCCACTTCAAAGCTATTGTCGCCCTCTCATTCCAAGCAGCAACTAAGGCCTTGGCTGAACCATGTACCATGGTCCTAGAAACAACCTCAAGCTCAAGCTACACATAGGGTGGACTGATCAAATAGAAATGGATATATTGCCAAAGGAAAATTCCAATATTGTTTACCTCCCTCCAGAATATTTTTTCACATATTATGATGAAGACTCTTCTCTGTTCCCTTAACTCATATTATTTATATATCTACTTAAGAGCAACAAGAATAATTACCTAGCCTTTGTCGGAAAATTTTGACTCAGATCTTTCATGACTGTCAAAGCATCCATTGTGGGAGCAGCCAGAATACGAGCAGCAGTTTGGAAACTTAAATCTATCAATGAAAACAATTGGTTCAATCAAAAGTTAATTCTTTTAAATCAAACATACAAGTTTGATGAGAATGCTCACACGGTTGATGGACTCATACTTGTGGACTTTCACTCTATCAAGCTAGTATGTTAATCATTTTACTTTTTTAAGTATTTAAAAAATACAGGCAATATTTGCAGAGCACCCAGTCAAGCCAATGAGGAGTGGATATTCCAATCAAGGGAATGTTGGAACAGCGAGGGGAAAAAAGACCACCCAAAGTAAAAACATTACCCAATTTTACAAGCATACCAATACCTGTTTAAATTATATTCTTAAAGACATTTGGATAAATACAATGAACAATATTATATGCTATAAAGTATTAATGTGGATGTAAAAGATAAATTCTGTGATGTTCCCCATCTTTCTATGGATTTTCTGTCTATGGGTTTTCTGATTTTCTGCCTAATCCCAATTGACTACAAATTAATAAATGAAAAGTGCTTTGAAGTTGCTTTATTGAACTATGATCACAAAGTGTTCTCTGAAAGAATAACAAACTTCACAAGTAAGCAAATAAAAATTTTATCAATTTGATTACAGACATCATCTTGAATACCTTAATAGAAGAAATGACAATTGTCAAACTGTAATTGGCTAATAAGGTTAAAAAAACAACTTGGCCTTGAAGTTGTTTTTTCACCTTATTAAACACCTGCATGCCTACCACCCACATATCACAAACTTACTGTATGTTTCTATTCCTATATAATCCATACTCTTATTTGCATTTTACAATAGCTTCGAACAAGCTGTTTTTCAAAGTTTTTAAACGGTTTTAGCATATTCTAGAATCATTTTAGGATGGCTTCACATGTCTGCCAATATCTGCTGGCTTTGAGTTCCTGCAGAGTTTCAGTAAATAGAAGAAACAAATCTTGCATCACTTCCAAATACATTTGCACATGTGAATAATTTTGTTGTAACAAGAATACTTTGTGCTGAAGTTACAGGACTACTTCCAAAGCAAGGATGTGATCAATTTGTGATCAGACAACTGATCACAAAGTTACATTGAGGATATTTTTCAGATTTGCCCAATACAGACCAAAAAGACAAATCTATTAAGGGCAGATTACCTTGCAACTGCCACACTTTTAATGGTGCCATTTCATTGGTGCTTTCCACAAGATGCTTTCTTAATTCTTTCAGTTCCTCTTCCAAATGGGGATGTGATTGCCTGAAAGGGCAAAAAACATCAGACAATCAGTCTCAATCATCAAAAGAACAAACAATTGTTATAGTCAATATCAACTTAGGTTACCTTTCCACTATCTTATAGGTTTTAGTTTTGGAAAAACAGAACTGCAAGCCACTTTTTGGAATGTTTGATTTGGAAATAGAAAAAAAGTTCAGCAGGTTTATCCACATATACAATGACATACCTTAATTTTCCAAACAGAAATCCTTGCACCTCATCAATTGGGTCACTGTCACCTATTACTGTTGAATTTATATCTGTACCTACAAAAACATGAACATGTAAATTATGAAATTATTCTAACAGATAGGAAACAGTCAATAACAGACTAGGAAAAAAGCTAGTCATTTCTATTTTTCTAATATGAGGATAATCACTATACTTTCTAAAATATAATGATCATTCCCCCATTTCTAAGAATTTCATATTATTGATCTTGATCTTGTATTTTGTATCCTGTTACATATCCTTGTATTTTGTATCCTGTTACATATCCTGGCCACATTCTAACTGGGTGGCAATTTCCAATTATCACCACAACCTTGATTATTCTGCTTTTATGCTGTCTCCTCATCGACCTTTGTATGGACTACAAAGGAGATTGGTTTTGAAAACTTTTCTCTTAACTAAAAAAAGTCACTTATTTAAGTCATTCAGGACTTGAAATGGACACCTAACATCAAAAAGATTATCAAAAAAGCACAACAAAGAATTCTCTTCCTACACCAACTCAGAAAACTCAGACTACCAAGGAGCTGCTGATACAGTTCTACAAAGGAATTATTAAGTCTGTTATTTGCACCTTTATAACTGTCTGGTTTGGCACAGCAACCAAACAGCACAAACACAGACTTCAACAGATAATTAGGACTGCAGAAAAAATAACTGCAACCAGCCTGCCTTCCGTTGAGGACCTGTATACCGCACGAGCCAGGAGGGCTGTAAAAATATCTACAGACCCCTCATATCCTGGACATAAACTGTTTCAACTTCTTCCCTCAAGACTACACTATAGGGTCATGATGGCAAACCTATGGCACGTGTGCCACAGGTGGCACGCGGAGCCATATCTGTGGGCATGCGAGTGTTGTCCTAGCTCAGCTCTATGCGCATGCATGTCAGCCAGCTGATTTTCGGTCCTTCCAGGCCCACCGCAAATTGGGAAACAGGCCATTTCCGGCCTCTGAAGGGCCTCTTGGAGGGGTGGGTAAGGCTGTTTTCACCCTCCCCAGGCTTCTAAGAAAGCCTCTGGAGCCTGGGGAGGGTGAAAAATGGGCCTACCGGGCCCAGCGTGCCATCATGTGCCAAAAGCGGGGGGAGAGGGTGTGTCACATGCACATGTGGGGGGGGTGCATTGGATTAATGTGTGTGGGCACACACGATACCCCCATGCTCCCCCCGCTTTTGGCACGCGATGGCAAAAAGGTTAGCCATCACTGCTATAGGGCATTGCATATCAAAACAACGAGACACAAGGGTAGCATTTTCCCCCATGCCATCACTCTGCTAAATAATTCTCTCAACACTGTCTTGTGCCCTGGAATGTCAAACCTTAGTAGGGCTATATTACTATTATCTTTCTCATCTTTCCTATTAGATACCTATTTCCTTAGCTTCTTATGGCTTCGTCGTTTGTATCCTATGATTTATGCTGATTGCTTCTTTTGTATCCTATGACTATTACTGAGTGTTGTATCTTATGATATATGATGATTGTATTTTATGATTATGATCATGATTTATCACTAGTTGCTTGTATGTACACTGAGAGCATATGCACCAGAGACAAATTCCTTGTGTGTCCAATCACACTTGGCTAATAATGAATTCAATTCAATTCAATTCAATTCAATTCAATTCAATTCAATTCAATTCAACTCTACATTCTGTTCTTGACCAAACTACATACAACAATAATCATTCTTCATTTTGCCTCAAAAACAATCAGAATAGTTTTTATTTGTAGTCAAATAAGACATTTTGAAAAGTCAACACATTCTCATGTATTTTCAAGATTTTAAAGCTATTAATAACAATCAGGATGTATTATATTGATGAAATATGGTAATTTTGATTTAGGGGGATGCCTTCAAGCCCTAGCAACTTTCTGGACATATCACTGCAGTTTTCTTGGCAAGGTTTTTCAGAAATAGTTTGCCATTTCTTTCTTCTAGGACTTGCTGGGAGAGGATGACTGATCCAAAGTCACCCTGCTGGTTTTGTGCCTAAGGTGGGATTAGAATTTACGGTTTACTAGTTTCTAGCCTAGTATTTTAACCATTACACCAAATTGGCTCATGCATCATTTTTGTCCTTTTCATACATACATCACCTTGCTGTCTTCATTCATAATCAAATATCAAATGTATTAAAAAGGGGGAACCACACTAAACTGTATGATAGGTATTAGATTTTGATGTGTATCAATTTTTTTCCTTGACTGGCAGAATTCAACAGAGGCTTTATCCAAAGTACAGCATAAACAAATGACTCATCATATAAGCAGGGCATCAAATTTAAAAATAAGTTCCTTGATCTAGCCTAGGGGTGTCAAACTCGCACTGTCACGGTGGTGTCACGTGACATATCAGGACTTTTTTCCCCTTTGCTAAACCAGGCATTGGTGTGGCCAACGTGTTTCGCATCTGGCCTGCAGTTGGGAATTTGATCCAGCCTAATATTGCTTTAGGCAACCGAGAGACAAATCCAGAGTGACAAGAAAATCAAGCAACAAGGACAATGTTATTTGCTGACTTATTTTACTGAGTGTTGATAGTTTATTAACATTTATGTATGTATGTATGTATGTATGTATGTATGTATGTATGTATGTATGTATGTATTTATATCCCACTTTTAAACATTTACAAATAATTCAAGGTGGCAAACAGATGTAAAATTCCTTCATCTTATTTTCCCATGTGAAGTGAGCTGGGCTAAGAGAGACTGTCTGGCCCAAAGTCATCCAGTTGGCTTTCATGGCTAAGCTGGGACTAGAACTCAGTCTCACACTTTATAGAAAATGAACAGGGATAAATATATCAATAAAAGGCTGTGGGAAGAGAGAGAACAATGGCATCTCTGTAAGCTGCAGCCCTAAGAAGTCAGATTCAGTAGACTTTCTTCACAGGAATTCCACTGAATTGGGACAAATGGCCTAAGAGCCTTATAGCATTAAGAATGAGTACTAAGGTATCCCTTTCCCTTTTATATCATGACTTTTTAGTTCTTAAACCTGAGGAGAGGAACTGCTTTCTTTTATTGATATAAAAATTCACTGCTAAAGGGATATAAATACCAGTATTATATCCCTTCCTAGCTAAAGAAAGGGATATAAATACTATAAAGAAATAATGATTATAAATAACTAGCCTTAAAATGCTCTGAAAAACTGTTGGCTATGAAGAAAATCACAATGAACTTTTCATCATATCTTATTTCCTCATTAAAATATTACACTTTTAATGGTAGGAATTCACCTTTCACCTGGGTATCATCCTTAGCCTTGTATTCTGTGCTTTTAATGGCCAACTCTACTCCGTAGCCTGACAGGTAGACTTTTTCCTTATTTGGATTCTACAAGGAAATAAAGATAAAATTATATGAATATTGTCCCCCCAAAATTTGCTAGATTATTTTTTATAACATTGCAAGATTATGAGTTATATTATCCAACCACATTTAAACAATGCAGAGGCTTGTCTATGAAATACTTTACAAATTAATTCAGAACTTTCATTGATTGAAGGAGAATTATGGCCTCTGCATAACTACCTGCAATAGGAAATCTCTTGTTTTCTTGGAAGTTCCTTTGAATAGGAGAAAACAATCTACTTATCTAAAAATCATATCATGATACTCTCCAGCAAGTCCAGAAATGTAAAAAAAAAAAAAGAATTGGAATAAAACATTATTCTAGACAAAAGTATTGTAATGCTTTTGATTACAATGGTATTCATTTTCAGATGGCAAGTTAATACTCTGGAGTGAATCCACTGTAAAGTAGTCTGGCAATTGTGAAGTTTTTCCTAAAATTCAAGTGGATTATATTCTCTGTAAGATTAATTCATTGCTTTGTGTTTTGCTTTCTAGAATAAGAGAAACAGCTTAAGCTGTTCTCCATGAGATACTTTCAGGAATGTAAAGAGCATTATCATATCTATAATATTCTCAAAGCTAAACATTGTCTCTCTTTGAAGGAAAAAAATATTCTCTAATCATCTTAACTGCCTTTTCTAAACTCATCTTGACTTCTCAAGACCATTTTAATTTATTTTATTTTATTTTTTGTATGGTATTACTTGCTGTATCTGATTTTGGATCATCTCAAAATCTCTACCTCTTAAATCATTAGTAAAATGTTAAAAAGTAGAAAATTAAGAATTGAATCTTCTGGATATCTAAGCAATAACTAAATCCAGATTGATGAGAATGGAATACAATGATCTTTTCAGTTTAATTTTCTCTCAACTATACAGTTAGCTACCACTATGCCATCCATAACTAATAAAAATGTCACAAAGTATTTTGCAAAATTCTTTGGAAATATATAGTGAAAGAAAACCACAGAACTATGCAACAGTATGAGCAATTATTATGATTTCAAAAAAGCCTTTAGACAAAATAAAAACCAGCACTTTCAATTTTAGACTAGAATACAATAAAGATAAAAACATTTATAAACAATGAATATTACTCTGTATGATAATATTAGAACTTACAGCAACATAATGCCTAAGAATGTAGTTGATTTCTCCTGCAATGACTTTTGATACAAGAAGTCTGTGGAATTCAGAGAACTGCTTTGAGCCAATCTCAGCATACATGATTACAATAGGACTTTCAGAGTTTGATCCTGGGTACTTGTGATCCCCTTTGAACATAAAAGGTTTTGGCCTAGAGCAAGAGAATATATATAAATAAAAGCAGTGCTTTATTAAATCAGGCGCCCGAGACACAAGAACAATATATAAAGGTTACTCGATTGTCATCCAATGTTTGATCAAAGAGAGACACTTTCAATTCATGCATACTTCAAACTTACTGTTCTGCTTTCTGAAATAAAAAAGCATAATTAATACTCCAAATAGATTTTACTGTCATTGGAAATATGTATACTCTAAATACAATGGATATTTTCAGAAGAAAACAGGGGAAATACCATGGTAGGAGAACCTTAGTTTCAACCTAATGAACACAGACAAAATTGAATGAATAAGGCCTATGCTTTCATTATACTTTGATCCAAATTAGCCCAAAATGTTATTTTATTAAGTTATATCTGAAAGAATACTATAAATCACTAAATGTGAAAGCTATCACTATAATACAATATAGAGAAAAGAAAATTAAAGGCTTTGTTTGCTAAGTCAAGCAGACTGAAGTTTACAAATGAGGACTTTGAAGAAAAGCATTTATTTGCTTGCTTCTTTGCATATCAAATTAAATCCTTATTACAGTCAAGACCTGTACAAAAAGGGTGGGGATCCCCTCCTATTATTTCAATAATTCTCCTATTCTTCTTTTCTAATCAATCTTCAGAAATCCTCATATTAAATTTTAAAAACTATTTCCATTTCTTTAGATTTAGAAAAAAGATCAAAATGCTGTCATTGGTGCAGTAACCCTAAAATCACAGAAAAATATCCATTCCCTTTAAGATCACTTCCACATTTTCCAAGTAATATTGAATCATTTAAAATGAGCAAAAATGTTTTATCAGGGCTTACATACTCTCCAGAAATAAAATCTACAAAAAGATCACATTTATTAAAACCCCTTCATTAACAAATGAGGTCTTTAGGGCGTCTTGGCAAAAAACAAAACCACCTTTTGGATGCTGTCTGTATGAGGGTTCCAAGACTGTCGGCTTCACAAGTCTTCTCTCCATGAACAACAAAGAATGCATTGCATTGTTCCGGTACAGGCTCATCAGCGGCTATCTGTATTAAAATGTATCTGTTTTAATAAAATGATGACAGCTTCCATCTCATCATAATCAGAGTAATGGGACCTGTATATGGTATCTTATTAGATTCATCTGCATAGCATAATTTGATCAATAAAACTAAATGGTGAAAAGGAATCATTTTGACCGGCTATAACTTGAATAAGAACTTTTTCATAATTTTTCTGCTTTCAGTCCAGATAGATAAAAGCAAGGATTTACAGAATTTAATCTTTCCAGACATACATCCCACAAATAAATTGTCACTTAATTTACAAATGAGGAAATAAATAATCACTAAATTCTATGAAAAACAGGGAGCAATCTTATAATAATCTGATTTGTTTTCTTCTACTTCTTTTAGCACTTTTTTTTTCTCTTTGCAAATTTGTTTTGTTTTCATGCATACTGTTCATGGTAAGAATGGCAGTCAGTAAGAAAAATAAAAAAGGAGTTATTGGCTTTTGCAATTTTAACTGTTCCAATCTTAACAGGAGAGTTTTCATGCAATAAGTTTACAGTATTAATTACAAAGACCTTATTTTTGGATCAGCAGCAAAATGGAAGGATAGAGAATAGCTATTAGGATAACACCAAATTTGAGGCCAATTAATTAATCAATTTTAATAGTGAGGGGCAACTTTAAGGTATAGTCCTGATAGGTTAAAAGGTAAAGCATCCTGTTATTTTTCTATTGCATTATTATTGCTTAAAAGAAAACCTACATCATAAAGTTCCCAATGTTTTGTCTAACCTGCTGAAAGGCTTGAACTGTAGCTGAATAGGAGCGTAAAGACAAAGCAAACTTCAACAAGTTCTGCTGCAAAGGTGAGAGATTCTGGGAAGCAGCTTGCAGCAATGCATTGTAAGAGGAATAATCACTACCTGCCAATGAACAAGATATGTTATTTTCAGGGGAACACAAGAATGATTTCAAACAACAATTATTTCTAATTATTTTACAATCCAGCTTCTTCCAATAAGGAATACAATTGCCTAGAATAAAATGCAAAATCATAACATAAAACAAATAAAGAATCCATTAATAATTATGGCATACCTAATATCACTGCCATCCATATCTGACTGCAGAACAGTCTGATCTTCCAATTATGTATATTAAAACATAATATTCTGCAGTTGTAATGAACATATTTAATTTTTTAAAAACAATCTTCTAAGCTAAATAATATATCTGATAAACCAAATAAGGATAAAAACAATTACCATCATGATTAGATGACTGAAAGTTTTGGCAAGTCTCAACAAAATTCCAGAATTTCTCGTTATCTTCTTCTGCTAAAAATTCACTGGAAAAAAATAATATCATTTAAAAAAGATAGTACAGTATCTATTAAATTTTAAAAACCGAAAAAACATTGCAATTTAGAAGATGTTGATTCAAATGTTATTTTGTTATGAATTCAATGGGCATTTTTAAGCAAACCAGTGCTCTTAGCTTACCTGCATATATTTACAATATTGAAATTATACATTGATTCATCAACTTTCTAAGACCATCAACTCACAGCAACATATGATAGATAATACTGTTAAAATATACAAGACTGTAACATGAATAAATGAGATTTTATATGTATAAATACAAAGTTTCAGGAAAAAAAGACACTGTCAACATTTTTACCTTGCTTCAAGTAAAAGAGGTGTGGAAAACCACTTAGTAGATAAGGATGTTGTAACAGCTTTTGAACGTGCTTCAACTAGGGAGAAGGTCATCCAAATTCCAATAAGTGCAGTTAGAGTCCCCATCTTTAAAAAACACTAAAAAGGTGAAAATATGAATATTTAAAATGCAGTCCTTAAGAAATGTAAACCACCCACCAATAGTTAAGAAGGCTTGCAAAGATTATCAGACTTCTATGCCAAAATTAAAAACACTTCTATACGGATTTAATGATAATAAAATCTATGGTATAGAAATTGCAATATCCAGTATTCCTGTCTACTAACACTGCTGGCTACAGTTCATGGAAGAAAGTTCAGTAACACTTAGATAATTAAGAATCCTGATCTTGATTTAAATTACAGATTAGGAGTAACCAGTCTGGTGCCCTCTTTATGTGTCAGATAATTATTATCTTTAAATGTTGGTCACATAAAGTAGGAATTTATTAAAGTTGAACTCAGTGGAGTTTGATAGGAAATTGGGAATGGTTCCTGAACTTCTGGTGCAGTTTGACTAATTCTTAGACACTCTTTGGAATAAAAAAGCAACAGCATTTTCCAACTGGATTGTGGCTATGAAGACTTTCTATGCATGGATGGTCCCCTGGTGTTCAAAGGCACTGCAGGATATGAAGTGGTGGATGATACAACTAGAGCACTGTTGATGAAACAGTGTCACTTGGTGGGAACCTCAGAAATATACATTCTCTGTCATGGCCCTTGCCTTATAGTAGAGACATCCCTAGTCTCACTAGAGATGCATGTAGTCCCAACCCTGCTGACGTTCAGAAAAAAACTGAAAAATCTGTCTCTTCCCCAGATAAAGAGGTCAGGATGTGAGGCAGTTGATGGAACTGGCATACTGTGGTTGAATATGGATGTGAGTATTATCAGAGCATCAATGCTTTTGCAGTCAAATAGTTTTTATAAACTGTATTCTGTTTTGTGTATTTGTTAGCCCTTCAGAATTCCTTCTAGTAGATGGGTAGCCATATATATTTAATACAATAAATATATATATATATATAAACACAAATTGTAGGCACAAAAACTCCTCGAAAGCACCAGACAGCAAATTCCCATCACAGGTATTTCTGCTCTTCCTTATTCTACCTCCCTACACAAAGAATGGAAGGCTTTTTCCGATTCTCATTCCTTCCGCAGAAAAGGCACAGATCATTTTGATTTCGTTAAAAGATCGGACGATGTATTAACGCTCCATTCCCAACTGCCAAAGTAGTGAGAGTTAAAAAAAAAAAAATGTCCCGATTGCTTAAGTGCATTACATGACACTGGCACAAAAACCAGGAGGCACTTTCACTTACTCTTTGCTAATACAGGAAAAGGAAACCGGTTGGGTGGACACATGATCAGCCTAAAACTGACGACAGGTTATTTAGGCATAAACTGAACTCAATGCGATCCACCCCCCGCCCCCCAACAGCGTGACAGACCAGATAATGTTGTCCTGCAGTTTCCATTATGCCCATCCAACGTAACCGTGAGGATTCCGGATGAAAACAATCCAAGGCATCTGGCTGGGGGAAATGCTGACGTAAAGTTTAGCAGGACGGTAAGGTTGCTTGAGGCAGAGCCGGTCCTCGAAGCCAGCCCTTCCCTCGATCCACTGCCTTACCTGCTGCATTAAGGAGCGGTGAAATCCCTCCGGAAACGTCCCCAACACCAGCAGCGCTACGACATGCACTGACACCGAGGGGGCTCGCTTGGGAGCGTGGCTTCCGCCGCTGCAGCAAACCACCCACCCTTGCCTCAGACCGATTGGGTCTCGGGGCGCCCTGCCCACTTTCGCCTCGTTGTGCGCGGCTATTGGCTGAACCGCGGGTGGCGAAAAGAGCCTTGGGAATTGCAGTTCAAGATCCGAACGGCGGCTAAGCCAAGTGTCGCGAGACGCCGAGAAAAAAAAAGAGAAATTTTAATCGGTCGCCTAGATGGCTTGGCATCTCCGACCACCAATCCCGGGATTGGCTGCCCTACTCGGTGCAGACAGCTTCGAGAGGCAAAGCCGAGTTTACGAATTTGCCAGGAGACAGTGGGAACTTGGCTTCCGCCCTCTCATTTATTAAATACCGTGGTGTTTTTTTTTTAATTATGTTTGTCTCTCTGTTGTGAAGTAGCTGAAGTGCTGTTAATACTGACCGTGTTCTTCCGGGATCCTGGATTCTTATTTTGCCTTTCTGCCTGTGAATATATTCTCGTTTGCATTTACAAATAAGGAAATTGCATAATTTCTTTCAATGATTACCAATAGGAATTGCCTTCTTCGTTTAATCTTCTCTGTATATAGAGAGTGCACAACAGAATCTAGGAGTGTTCCAGTCCATCCCATCCTGTTCAAGGTGTTTACCTTACTTTTACAGCCCAGCCTGGAGAAATCTAAAAAAACAAAAGTGAGCATTGCATTGCATTATTACTTAATACTTGCCAGAATAATGTTCATTTCAAGTTTTTTAGCCAAACTTATCTAAGTTTCTTTTCTCACAAATGAAAGTCCCTCTCACTTTGCACATTTTTTCTAGCAATGCACATGAAAGCAGAGGGTAGATTCTAAGGCCTATGTTTTTAGGCTGCAGTTAAAAGAAAGCCAACCATTGTTCTGTCCACAATCCATTTCCTGATCTGTGGTCGGCTCATTTATTATATGACTCCTCCAGTGAGCATGACTTTCTAAAGGTTATTATCTCCCATATAGTTCAACCTTTATTTTCATGAGATAGGAAGGAATAAGAGTAAGAGGCAGGGGGTTACCGTAGCTATAGCCCAGATCTTTCAGTGTGAATCCCCAAAATTACATCTCATACAAGCACTGGATAACTTATGCTTATAGAGAGCCACTATATTATAATTGAGAAAATTGTAAAAGTGTTAATTCATGCTAGATTATACAAGACTTTCATTCATGGCAGAACAATGTAAGTACTTTTAGATGCTGTCAGAACCCATTCCAACTACAATTAGAATGCTATAAAGAATTGTGTGTGGCTCAAGAGAAAGGCTTTACTAAGGGGTGTCAAACTCAGGGCATCATGCGCTGGCCGTGCCTACCCTGTTTTAGCAAAGGGGGGAAAAGTTGCAATACATCACATGATGACATGCGGTCGCATGTTTGACCCTCGCCTCTACAAAAATATTTTGATTTCCATATATTTGAAATAGGAAATTGTTACAGCTTGTAATAATTGAAATCATTTTTGTTACATAGTGTTTTTGAGTAATATTCTTTCTAATACAGGTTGAGATGTTTAGATACATATCTTATTAAACCTGGAACTTTTCCCAACACCAGGGAGGAATACCAGTAGAAAAACCTTTGGAAAATCTTTCATATGTCTTAATTTCTCCAAAGTGTTGAAAATAAAAAAAAGTAAATGTTAATTTATCATGTTCTGAAACCCTCTAAAACTGTAGAAACACACTTTCAAATCCTTCAACATGATCTATGACAACCAATAAATTCTGTTAATCTTCAGGATTAATTAAAATAATTTGGCTAATCAGTCCAGCAAGGTTCACAATTGTTCCTGGGTTAACACCGAAAATGCCATTTTATTTCAGACACCAGTCCACTTCATATGCGAAGCTCCTTTATACTTGTGAGTAAATATTAGGGGATTAAAAATGGAGAAGGAAGAATTGAGCGTCTGAAATTCCTAAACATCACAACTCAACTGGGATTTCAAGCTGTTCCGATGGCCACAAGTAGCAAGATGCTTGTAGTAGTTAATAGGCTGCACTAGGGATTTTTAAGGTTGCTGCCTAACATTTGGCAGACAGAACGCGACGATTATTCATCCAATTGCTACTTGAACAGCATATTACGTTGTTGTAATAATACGCTGCAGGATATGAAGTAGTGTATGATAGAGCAGGTCCGGCTCATCAAATACTGTTTATATATGGAGAAAAACTTCACGACAGATTGGAAGATAATCCTGCTTTTGCTTTTCTCGTTCAGAAAGTAGACGCCAACTAACAAAAAATTAAAAAGGGCATGCGATCTTCCCGCTGACCGACAGCAAGCCAATTTCCCGCCGTCTTCTAGGAACAGGAGACCTTCGCTCTGCCTCCCGAAGCCGTCTCCATGGGAGATGACCAGCCAATCCTGGGGCTAATGGGCGGAGACTAGCCTTGGTGTTCCGCCTCCTTGTAGACGGCCAATCGCCTGTCTTTCTTTTGCTTCAACCTCTCGCGACACCTGACTTAGCCGCCGTTCGGATCTCGAACTGCAACTCCCAAGACTCTTTCCGCCACCCGCGGCTCAGCCAATGGCCGCGCACAACGAGGCGAAAGTCTCACCACGGTGGGCGGGGCGTCCCGAGACCCAATCGATCTGAAGGGGGAGGGGTGGTTTGCTGCAGCAGCGGAAGCAACACTCCCGACTGAGCCCCCTCGGTGTCAGTGCACGTCGTAGTGCTTCTGGGAGTTTTTCCGGAGGGATTCCGCCGCGCCCTCCTCAGCAGGTAAGTCGTGGGTCGAAGGAAGGGCTGGCCTGGAGGACAGGGGTCTGCTCGAAGCCCTCATCGTTCCTTCTAGTCACGGTTCAGTAGATATCAACCCGAGTGATCCCTTTCTCTTTTATCCTAGAGGCTCTGCGTGGGGTTTGTTGTCGGTAGCTGCAGCTTTTTTATTCTGTCTGAACATCCGGGTCCTTTATTCTGCGCGTCTTGTTTCACATAGTGACCAGGGAGGGATGGGAGGCGGGCTTTAGCTGCCCCTAATTAGCCATTACTTATTTTCTTATTGGTAACCAGGCGTAGCCAATGTGGGTTTCCCTATTGGTTGGCCTGTAGTGCTTTTCTTTGATCCGGATTGGTCGACTGTTGGAAGGTGAGACTTTCCAATTGGCTGGTGAGAGAAGGGGCTGGACTTCAACGGCGGAGCCAGTGGGCGGCACTTATTTCAAGAGAATAATTCCGCCCTGATTTGAGAGAAAGGGAGGAGCGTCGTGTGACGCCTCTGGCGGGGGTCTGGTGGTGGGCTTCGCAGCTAGTTCTGCGTTCGTCATGATTCGCTTTTCGCCTTGAGTATTTTACCCTTAAAGCCCTTCCGATCGCGACACTCTCCGACACGGAAAGTTGGGAAGAGCCTTTAGCCCGGACTGCCTTATTTGGAAGGCGAAGGTCCCATTGCTAACGAGGCTAGGTCTCCTTGGAGCCGCTGCCAGCCAGCCACATTTCGCTTAAAAATACATTTATAAGATGTTAGACTAGAGATTGCAGCACTATGTTCAGCTTGTGGGTCCTAATGGCCTGCGTTAGGGCACGCCTGCAATGTAGTTTGAAAGGAATCTAAAAGCTGAGCGTGAAAAGCAGAGAACCGTAAGGTTTTAGGTTGGAAACTAAAGTAATCGCCAGCTAGGACCTCTGACTGAAAATTTCAGGCAAAAAGTACCAATTTAACGTGGATCTATGGTGTAATAAAATGACTCTTTTTTTTACAATTTAATTTATTGACTGATTGAAGAAATATCTGCCTGCAGTTCCCAGAAATAGCCAGCTTTTTCTTTTCAGTCTGACACCTGTTAGACAATGGTGTTCCTTGTTACTGCTTTCATTCTCAGACTTTGAAATAGAAATGTTTTTATACCCAGCAGAAACAATTCAGAGGACACACTGTTCTCACACTTTGAGAACTACTGTCTATCCCTCTGTCTGTCCGCTCATCCATCATTATCTAAATTAGTTTTAATGAGGATTATTTTCCTAGAAGTTTATATAAAGTTGCATTACCACTTTACAAAAATATGAAATCACTGATAATTATTTGTATAGCTTGTGCCAAGCAATGAGATAGATCCTTAGTATGTGACTTAATTATTAGAACAATACTTAAGAGTTCAGTGTCAGGCTTACACAACTTCATGGTGATGAAGTATTTATTAAGTTTCCTAAAACCGATTTCAGTAGAAAAATTTACTCCAAACACATTTAAAACTCCATTCTCTGCAAACTTGATCATCTCTGAACACAATGTAACTTATTTTGGAATAAACAGTTGATTTGCTTGACATTATTTGGCATTGATAGTTATCTGCAGAATGTCTAAACACTGATTTGATTTCCAGCTGCCGTTGCATTCATACATTTTTATTACAATTGTTACTAAACGTAATTGAGCTGTTTGAGCTATATTGCTAGAATTTTGGTTTTGAGAATGCTTTACAAGTCAGTTATAAATAACAATATTATAAAAGTAAAAATGCAGGCAATAGATTTTACTGAGACTTCTCAACAAAGTATTCTGTAATGTGGGCATCTGAATTTCTTACAATTGCACATGTGCTTCACAGGCGGAAATGAGTTCTCAGCAGTTTCCCCGTACTGGAGTCCCTCCCCCAAGTCTAGGTTCAGCTCCTCCAATCTCCACCAGTGGACCTGCTGGACTGATAAATCCAGCAACAACAGGTAAGGCATTTTTACCAAGAACAATGTTTCATGGAAGTAAGTCCACTGAATCTAAATATGTTTATACAGTTTAATAAATTGTCACCTTTCATGGTAATGGTTCAAATTTTCTACTGTTTTTTTTTTTTCTTTTCCAGTAGTGAGTGATGAACCTAATCGAGAATTGGAAGTGACTCCCAGAGATCATGTGGTTCCTGCTGGCTCTCTTCAGTCCCGTGAAGAGAAGCAGGAAACAGTGGTAGTTCGACCATATCCACAAGTGCAAATGTTGACTCAACACCATACAGTGCCATCAGGTGTACCAGTTACAGTGGCAACTCCTCCAACTCATTTGGCTTCAGCCGTGCCACTTACCTTTCCTGAAGGGCTTATCAAGGTAATGAAAACTGATTTTGTATACTACACTGAATTGTAAATATTTTTCTTTCACGTTGGCATTTGATGCCTTGGGTATTTTTACTCACGCTGATTTATCACAAATAAATGATTTAAATTTCTTTTAGATTTATTTTAGATCCAGTAAAACTTCTTTTAAACAACAGAAAGTAACTGAAAAGGGGAAAGGGCACTATACAGTAGATATGTAGGAAAAGTATGTAATAACCCAACTTTCATGTGTACTACTAAATGGCCTTCTATAAATTTTTGAATGTGAATTGGGAACATATATGTTTAATATACTAATATGATGATTGGTTGCAGTCAGCCAAATCAGACTGGAATTGGCATTTTAATCCATCTACTGAATCTATCCCAAGGACTTGAGATAGGTATATGTTGTTGTTCATGGTGTTAAAAATATACTTGCTGTTTCAAATGAAGCAATTGACTAGTGTTGATTTTGTTAATGCCAGTGGTGTTCAAGTGATGTTCCAGTTGTTTTGGGATTGCTCCTAAGGATCCTGTTACTATTGGTACTATCTTTGCTTTCTTTTGCCACAGTTGTTCAACTTTTATTTGCAGTTGTGATTTTCTGTGGTTCTTCTCTTTTACTCTGCTATCTCCAGGTACTGCCACATTCACTATTCAAAGTTTTTTTGCTTTCTTAATGACATTTGTTAAGTCTGGGAAGTTATGTGGCAGGTATCTGTTTGAATTATAAAGTGCTAAGGCACTTCAGCATTTTCACTTTTTACTACTTAGTCTATTTTATCGTTCCACCAGGTCTTGCTTGCAGGCCAGTGGTATTTCTTGCAGATATTCCAGTATACCATTGTTGCTACTTTGTCATGCCAGAGTTTGTAGTCAGTCTGTGTGATCTTTTTTTTTTGAATTTTTTTTTATTTTAAAACAAAAACAAAACCTAAAACCATCATCAATCCAAACAGTTATAGAAAGTATGTCAATCGGTTAACATTTTTTTGTGCTTAATCCCATCTTCAAAGTACCAAAATATGACAAAAGCTTATTTCTCATGAAAAAGAACTTCACATATTTTATCTTTACATCGACTTCATATTTCATTTCCATGTTTCCATTTGTTTGATAAAACAAATCCCATATCAAATAATATTGTTTATCTTCCTGTTCTCTAATTTCAAATGTCAATTTACTCAATTTAGCACAGTCCATCATTTTCTTAATAACTTCATCATCAGTAGGTACCTTCTCTCCTTTCCAATTTTTAGCAAATACAATTCTAGCCGCTGTTAAAACATTCACAATTAAATACTGCAATTCTCTATTGTATGTCTCTGGTAAGATGCCTAATAAAAATATCTCTGGTTTAAAGTCAATATGTCTATCAATTTTTCCAACCACGTGTATATCTTAGTCCAATATATCTTAGCTTCTACACATGTCCACCACATATGGTAAAATGATCCTGGAGTCTAATGACACTTCCAACATTTCTCCAATTTATTCTTGAACATTTCTGGCTATCCTCGTTGGGGGTAAGTGCCACCTGTAAAACATCTTATACAAATTCTCCTTATTTGCTGTAGACATTGTCATTTTATAATTATGCGACCACAATTTTTGCCATTTCTCTAAATCAATACCATGACCAAAATTTTTCCCCCATGCTATCATTAATTCTTTAACTTGTTCTTCTTCCCATATAACCTCTAGCAAATATCCATATAATTTTTTAATTACATAGTCATCAGAGCCCATTAAAATTTTATCTAAATTCATCAAAACATTCTACAAACCTTCTTGTTTAAAATCTTCTTCATACCTAGAACGTATTTGCAAATATGAAAACCAATCCATTTTACAACCCTGTTCTTCTAATTCTTGCTTTAATTTAAATTCACCCTTTTCATCCATTAATTCACTATATCTAATAATTTGTTCCCTTTTGAATACTACCGAATATGAAAATGTAAAATATGAAAATTGTAGATACCCAGACTGGAATCTTCAAATAATGTTGTTTTTTAATCTTCTCCCAGTACAATAATAAAGCTTCCCGTATTTGATGCCTTCTTTTTGCTCCTTTATATGATAAAAAAGCATGCCACCCCATCAACAAATCATGTCCTTCTAAATTCAATAATATTTCTCAAAGTTATCCATTCTTTAATCCACATCCGGGTTGTTGCTTAATAGTAAAGTTCCCAATTAGGTAAACCAAAACCTCCCCTCATTTTAGCATCTTGTAACAACATTAATTTTATCCTTGCCTTCTTACCCTACCAAATATATTTCAACATCATTTTATTCAAAAACACAACAGTTTCCTCAGAACTGAGTGAGAAAAACTGACATGGGTGTGACAAAGTATGCCTGGTCAGGAAGGCTTTGGAAAAAAATCTGCACTCAATTCCCCAGCAACATGAGAGAAGTAACCCGCACAATGGATTGGAGGAGCAGCGTTCTGGAAAATAGATACAAAATTCTAGGCAAAATATTCATCTTAATAGTTGAGATCCTATCAATCAAAAAAGCTGCAAATTTTCCCATTTTGCCAAGTCTGTCCCTATGTGTTGCTTAAGCTTATTGTAATTATTTTCTTTAAGTGTACTACATCTTGCTGTCAGATATATCCCCAAATATTTTACCTTGTTTGTGACCTGCATCTTTGATATTTCCATCAGTTCTTCTTTTTGCTTTATCAACATATTTTTAGTCAAAATCTTTTGACTAAACAAAACAATGTTTTGTCTTTATTGATTTTCAAACCAGCTACATTCCCAAACTCTCCAATATTCTCTATCAGCTTAGTTATTGATATTAGTGGTTCTTCAATAATAAAGACCAAGTCATCTGTGAATGCTTGCAGTTTATATTCTTCTTTTCAAATTTTCATGCCGTTTATGTCTTTTTCTTCTTTAATATTTCTATTTGGCACTTCTAATGTCAATATGAACAACAGTGGGGACAATGGACATTCTTGTCTAGTACCTTTTTCTATCTCAATAGAATCAGTCAATTGTCCATTTATCATTACTTTTGCCGTTTGCTTATAATATATAGCTTCTATTGCCTGAATAAATTTCCTACCAAAACCCATCTGTTCCATTTGAAGCATCATAAATCGCCAATTTACATTATCAAAAGCTTTTTGTGCATCTAAGAATATCAAAGCCATCTGCTTTTCAGAATGCACTTCATAGTATTCTAAAGTATCCAGAATTATTCTAATATTTTCTCTAATCTGTCTTTTTGGAAAAAATCCATTTTGATCTGTATGTATAAAATTATTTAAGTATCTCTTAAGTCTTTCTGCCAATATTGAAGCAAAGATTTTATAGTCTGAATTTAGCAGAAATATAGGCCTATAGTTTTTGATTTGTTGTGGGTCTGTATCTTCTTTGTGGATCAATGTTATATACGCCTCAGTCCATGACTTGGGTACTTTCTTCTTCGTCATCACCTCATTCATAACTTTCAGTAATGGAAGACTTAAAGATTCTTGTAGTATCCTATAATATTCTGCAGGTAGACCATCTGGCCCCTGGTACCTTTCCATTCTTTTGTTTCTTAATTGCTTCTGTTAACTCCATCATCGTTATATTCCCCTCTAACATCTCCTCAATATCTTAATATCAGTTTGTATGACCTTGTGCAAGTAACTAGATGGTCCACTTGAGCTTCTTTGCAGAGGCAGCATTTGCTGTCTGTTTCTGTCTTCTCAGTATTGGCTTTGTACACATTTGTTAAGGAACAGAATGTAAGCTGTCCCAAGTAAATCTGCCTTTTGCAATTGACTGATGAATTATTATGACGATTGTTTGCAGTCAGCCAGATTTTCAGACTGGATTTGGTATTTTTGTCTGTCGAATTCTTTCCAAGAACCTGGGATAGGCAGAGATGGATGTTTGATGGTGTTACAGATTTCGTCGCAGCATGTAAATTCTTTCCAAGTAAAGCTACCTTTTGCAATTGATTGATAGGGAATTTGTCAATGCTGATGGTGTTCAAGTGGTGCTCCAGTTGTTTTGAGATTGCATACAAGGCGCCTATGACTATCTTTGCTTTCTTTTGCCACAGTTGTTCTATTTCTGTTTGCAGGCCTTCATATTTTTTTCATATTTTGTTATCTTCTCCAGTTCCTTCTGTTCCATTCTGCTTTTTCCAAGTTACTGCCACATCCACTATCCAGACTTTTTTGTGCCTATCTATTTGAATTCTAAAGTCTCAGGGCAAATTTAGCTTCTTCATTTTCTATGACTTTCTATTATATAGTCCCACCAGTTCTTGCTTACAGGCAAATAATATTTCTTGCAGATTTTCCAATGCACCATTGTTGCTACTTTGTCATGCTATTGCTTGTAGTCAGTCTCTGTGATTTTCTTGCAGCAGCTAACCAGGTGGTCCACTGTTTCTTCAGCTTCTTTGCATTAGGTGGCACTTGCTGTCTGTTGCTGTCTTCTCAGTTCTGGGATCTAAGGCAGTGGTACACAATGATGACTTCCAGATATTGCCAAACTCCAGCTACCTTGGTAACATGGCCGTAGGGAGGGATGATGAGAGTTTATAATGCAGCAATATCTGAAAAACCACTTGTTGCCTGCTCCTGCCATAAAGAAAAATAACTGTTACATACTCATGCTATTTCGATGTAAAGAGAAAACAATTGTATCTTTGTTATTTGCAGCCTCCTTTGAAGCCCGCAATACCCAGTCGTCCTATTGCACCAGCCCCACCAGCCCCACCATCTACTCTGTCTGGCCCAACCAAAGTCCCTGGGCAGGTTACTGTAACAATGGAAAGTAGCATCCCACAGGCTTCTGCTATTCCTGTAGCAACAATAAGCGGACAACAGGTATTTTTTTTTCCTGCTAAAATATAAAACTTATTTCTTAAGACTATGGAAGAGAATGAAAAAGCCTTGATTACACTTCTACTGTAAAGATGTATACTTAAATTTTACCTTTGTATTTGTTTTAAAACTTCAGATTAACCATAGTTATTATAATTGTATAACTATACAATTAAATTAATTGTAGTTTGTGAATTAAACCTTTCCAGTCAATTTTACACAAGATTTTTCATGTAATTTTTAAAAAATTATTTTATACGCAGGGGCATCCCAATAGCGTGCATCATATTATGACAACCAATGTTCAGATGTCAATTATCCGAAGTAGTGCTCCTGGGCCTCCCTTACATATTGGAGCTTCTCACTTGCCTCGAGGTAGTAAAGTTAATTGTACTTTCTTGGAGCAAACGATTATATAGCAATCTTGGTTGGATAAGTTTTAGATATGGTTAATATAGATGTTACTCCTAAAATGAAGCATCTGGAGAGGCTGGACTTGAATCTGAAGCAATTCCATTTAACTACATTCTTGTCAGGAGATATCATAATACAGCTTTGTGGTATAATATAGTTCATTGATCCTAAAAAAATCTCAGTTGCTTAGGAAATATCACAATATGATTATGGTTGTATGTTAATGTTGACTGCAGTTAAGTTCAATGAGACTCCCACTTCAAGTCCCATTAAAGAGATTGGTCTTAAACTGCATTCACATTATGCTAAACTCGTAAGAAGAACAGTTGTTTAGGTTTGCTTTAGCGGCCTGATTGAACTGGTAACATTATGGTTTACCACAGTATATGAGCCACTGTAATCTATCCAACCAATTATTAAAATAAGTCAGGCCTATCTTTTTTGAAAACAGGCTATATGATCCATTGGGCAATTGTAAGAGATGGTTGAAGGGCTGAATTTCTTTGTATCATCTTAGAAACATGGGGAGGATATTCTGACATTAACTAAGTTCAGATCTCCTGAACTAGATAAATAGAGTTTTTATTTATATATATATATGTTTTTAATATTTTTGCTGATAATTCTATAAATAAAGGGAGGCTGTTATAGATCTATTTCGAGCTTATTTGCTCTCGTCAGACAGTCATACCCTTACTGGGATTTGAACCTGGGCCGTCTGCCTGCAAATCCCAGTAAGGGTATGACTGTCTGACGAGAGCAAATAAGCTCGAAATAGATCTATAACAGCCTCCCTTTATTTATAGAATTATCAGCAAAAATATTAAAAACATAGAAAAATAGCTTGTCGGCTATATTATACTGTCTGGACGGCCCATGAGATTGGGCTGAAAGGCAAAAATTGGAGATTTGTGATATCTCCTCCATTCGTGGTAATCCAGGATGACTCAACATAAAAAAACATACATATATATATATATATATATAAATTTCCTAATAATTATGAATGAATATGCATATATAGGTTTAGGTTTAGGTTTTATTTGATTTATATACCGCCCTACTCCCAAAGGACTCAGGGCGGTGAACAGCCAAGAAATAAAACACATAAATACAAAATTTAAAAACAATTAAAACCACATTAAACATTTTGGCCCAAGACGAATTAAAACACCCTAAGAGTTAATGAATTTAAACAAATTTAAAATTTACATTTTAAAAGGGAATATATATAAGCATATATGATAAAATATAATCAATATTTGCAGATAAGCCAATAATTTTAGGTGCCAAAATACACTCCAAAAATTGGGCTCACAATATCTATAGCATTTTTAGAAGTACAAGCACATTCTGTATATACTCGTGAATAAGACCATCTATGATTAAGCCAACCTTCAAATTTTTAGTCAAAATGTCATAAAAAATGGACCACCCACAGATAAACTGTCCCTCAAAATTTGTGGAATCTAAATCATAAGCCAATTATGAAAATTAAAGCATACATAAAAAGTCTCCTTAGTGTGGTCATATAAAAATTTCCTGATAATATTGGATAGCTCGTGTATGTAGTTGAATTGTCTTTGGCATTGGACAGAGCCTACTTTTGAGGGTTGGTTCACGATTCCAGAAAACTTGAAGAAATACAAAAGAGAGTATCCAGTATCATCAGGAAACGTTTATATGACCAAACTAAGGAAACTGAATATAACTATCCTTGGAAAGAGACTAAGGGTCTTAGAGGTATGGGTAAATCTAGCACTGCTTAAGGTTCTGAGAGACACTGCGTAGAAAAAAGTTCTCTATGGTTTCTGTCATCCCATGTGCGGGAGTCAGAATAGTGGCCTTAAAGAAGAGGCAAATTACAATTAAATGTTAGGATATTGAAATTGAAATTGAAACCAATTTCCAAGGCAGATGATGTGCTCTCCTTCACTAGATAGATTAACCATGTGGTGGTTTGTTAGGAACGTTCCAATTTGGAGTTCTGCATGAGGTGTTGGATTAGATGGCCCAGTTGGCGTCTTCCAATCTGTGGTTTTAAATGTGGCTGAGCTCACTGTTGTATACAGTTGGAATCATGTGGTAGTATTTCTTATTACTTTTTTTTATCATGTCTCTTGCATAAAAGCTGCAGCTAACCTAACACTTTTAAAATGGAACATTAAATGTTGTTCAGTCATATGAGTATGGTTTCTTTCAGGTGCAGCTGCTGCTGCTGTGATGTCAAGTTCTAAAGTAACAACTGTCTTGAGACCAGCTTCACAGTTGCCAAATGCAGCAACAGCTCAACCAGCAGTTCAGCATATCATTCATCAACCTATCCAGGCAAGTAGCAGTCATGAGATATTGTCATTTAATTGTTTTAATATTTCTCTTTTGCCTCTTTCAGTAAGAAATCACTTTGCAAATTCAGTGGCTCACTGCATAAATAATCTGGGAAATCTGGCAGCTTCTTTTCCTAACATTATAGAAATACCGTATTATCCGGCGTATAAGATGACTGGGCGTATAAGACAACCCCCTACTTTTCCTTTTAAAATATAGTGTTTGGGCTATACTCACCGTATAAGACTATCCCTCTTCCAACGGACACCAAATAAAAATTTAAAAACATCAGTTTTGATTTCAATATGGTAATTTTAATTCAAATGCTTATGACATGCAGGTACTTAGCAGGAAAACTGTCACTTATAAACATAAAATTGGCGTGGCCAAGTCAATGTTCCTTCTTTGCCCTTTTTTAACCTACAAAACACAACACAATACAACTGGCTCACCCACAATGTAAAAGCAGCTGGGCTAGACCCAAAATGGCCCCTGCAACAAGCAGGAACCTCACACAGCCACAAAAAGCCCAAAAAAACAACTTTCACACTTTACACACACAAAATTCTACATACAGCTTTGTGAGATTTTGTGTGTTTGTGTAGTTAGAGTGAAACACTACAGAAACACACTTAAATCTCACAAAGCTGCACAAATATTTATTTATATATTTTTTTATATGAAAGCTAAATTTAAAACTTCCTAAACTTTAAATAGCTAGGTCTAAAAAAAAGATCAACTAAAAAAAACCCAATTAACTTTTTTTAAAAGCTCCCAAAGGAGAAAAAAACTTACCGAATAGAACAGGGGTCTCCAACCTTGGCAACTTTAAGACTTGTGGACTTCAACTCCCAGAATTCCTCAGCCAGCTTTGCTGGGAGTTGAAGTCCACAAGTCTTAAAGTTGCCAAGGTTGGAGACCCCTGCATTTGAAGGTACAAGGCAGGCAGGCAGGCAGATGAGCTGCTCACCGATGAGCTTGATTGCAGGCAAGGAGATTCAGTTGCTTGCTGATGCAATGGATTGCAGGTATTACAGCAAGCGAAGCAAGTCAGGCGTTGCGACCAGCAGCTAAGGTAAGCAAGCTGGGGGGGGGGGGTTGCTACCAGTTAGCAGGCAACTCAGCTGGGATCCTCAGAGCCATTTAAAGAAAAAAAAAGGTTATGATCACGTGGCTCAGCTGGGCATGGGGGGCAGGGACAGGGGTTTTTGCTACCGGTTCTCCGAACTGCCCACCGCCATTGTTTCAGCACATGGTATACCAGCTTATAAGACGACACTTGGCGTATAAGACGACCTCCGACTTTTGAGAAGATTTTCATGTGTTAAAAAGTTGTTTTATATGCCAGAAAATACGGTAGTTTTGGAGAAGCCACTGTAAATAAAATATACCTAATAATGAACTTCAACTTCAACTTTCTACTTAAGAGTTTCAATGTCTATGATAGTTGATTAAGTATTTTTTACTCTTGTGTGAGGTTGTCATGCATTTTTTCCCCTACTTCTCTAAAAATAATGCCTTCTGGCAATTTTATCATATTTTATACAATTGGATATTATCTAGGATATAATTTAAATATCAGTTCTCATTTTTTAAAGAAACAGATTCTGAAATAGTTGAAAGTTCTTACAATAATGAAATTGCAATTCTTGCAATAATGAAATTGCAATTGATAAGATGCTATTTTTTTCTTGCCTACATAGTCTCGGCCTGCTGTGACAACTTCAAGTACTATTCCACCTGCTGTAGTTGCAACAGTCTCAGCCACAAGGGCTCAATCACCTGTTATTACTACAACAACCACACATGCTACAGAATCTACCCTCAGGTAACCACCACACAACACAGCATTAAGTAGATCTGTTTGCACATGAGGATTATTTTTTACAATCTGGCTACTGTATACAGGCTGTTTCAGATTGCCTTCTTATATAATTGCTCCATGAGCCAAGCCATTTTTGCACAGTATTTTAATTTTGATCTTAAGTCATGATATCTCCTGTGTCATTAACTTTTCATTACCCTAAGTAAAATAACTTTTTTTTTAACAGTCGGCCAGCACTATCAATTCAACAGCACCCACCTTCTGCACCTATCAGTATTCAGCGTCCTGCCCAGCCAAGGGATACAGCAACCAGAATTACTTTACCTTCTCATCCAGCCATAGGAACACAAAAACAACAGCTTCACCCCATGGCTCAGGTAAATTATATGAATGCAATCCAACCAGTTACTTCTTTTCCATTGAGGCATTCATGCATCACATTTTGAGAGCAAAGTGTGATGCATGAATTTCTGTTTTTTATTTTATTTAATAGGTTACATGAGCTCAATTACTGCGTGTTATGTTGTATGAATGATGGCTTAATAAAGTAACAGATCATTCAGTTGTTACTTTATTCAAAAGTTGTTAATTTATTCAATAAACCATGGTTTTAAACCACATGTAAATATTATGTTTCATAAGGGCTAATAGCTTGATGACTAGTTCAAGCATACAGTAATATTTTTAAGCAAATTTTCAACAGTTTTTGATGTACAACTTTTTCCTCTACAGAAAACGATTTTTAGTACTGGTACTCCAGTAGCAGCAGCAACTGTGGCACCAATTTTAGCAACAAATACTATTCCTTCTGTGACTACAGCTGGTAAGTATCTGTAGTTCGCATATTTGTAAAACTAAAAAAAATTATTAATGTTGCAAAACTCTATTTAAACAAAATATTTTGTCTCACAATAGATCTGAGTGACAATAGCAACATTTTGGTGGTCATGAACCATATGTAACATTTTGGAGAAAGCAAGATTGTAGGGGCACAATAGTCTAGGATTTGGGGTACATCCCTTTTAATTAGCCCCACAGTGTCATACCATATGAAAAATACTGCTTGATATTTCTTTTAGCTAGCTTCTATCATTAGAATATATTTTCTTGCATAAATTATTCTGTACTTCTCATCTATATTCATTGACATTTTCTGCACAAAGATTTAATTGTATTACATTTTTCTTCTAGGTTCCATACCTCACACTCAAGCAGCCACTAGTACAATTGTCACTGTGACTATGCCCTCGCATTCATCCCATGCAACAGCTGTGACAACTTCAAACATCCCAGTTGGTGAGTGGGTTCTCTTATACTGTAATTTGATTTATAATATTTAAGTATTATTTTATATTTTTCTCAGAGATAGGCAATTTATTTATTAAACTTACGTGCCATCCATCTTGCCTAGAGGAGGCTTACAATCATAAAAACAAGAATAAGACTTTAAAATGATAAATATTATTACTAAAATTGGTTTAAAATTGACAAGATGGGAAGGAAGAGAGCAAGATGCACACAGGGGAGGAGGTGGGATATTTGTCCATTAACAACCTCCAAAATGGCATGACCCCAATGAGGTCCCAATCAGTTGGTAGAGCCAGGTCTTCAGGTCCTTTCAGAAGGCCAAAAGGATGGATGTGAATCACACATCAGAGGACATGTTGTTTCAGAGGACAGAAAGGGCTCTTCTCTTGGATTCCACTAGTTGGAATTCCTTGGCCAATGGGATCCACAGCATTTCCTTCTGCCAACATGGGTGAGGTGTGCCAGTTCCTTTGGGGTGAGATAGCCTGGACCCATGCCATGAAGTGCTTTAAAGATGATAACCAACACCTTGAATTGGACCCAGAAGCGATGCAATATGAACCACCATAGAGGCCCCAGGAACTGTCTGCATCGCTATATTCTGCACCAGTTATAGCTTCTGAATACTCTTCAAGGGTAGCCCCATGTAGAGTGCTTTGCAAGCATGAGATGACCAGGGCTTGAGTGACTGCGTGCAGGGATTCAAGATCCAGGAAAGGGTGCAACTAGCACACAATACATAGTTATGCAAAGGCTCTCCTAGCCATGACTGCCACCTAATCGTGGAAACGTCCCTCCTGTAATGAAGAATTGAATCACTGCCTAAACCCACCTGGAAGTTGCTGTCCTGGAAGCTTTCAGTAGTCAGGAGGGACAGGGATCTAATTGGCAGGTGGTTACACTGACAGCATTGAGCAAGCACCGTCCATTTCATCAGGACCAACAGGGTCAAACTGTTTCTAGATAACTGTGGAAGTCCTTTCACCATGTATTCTAATGGACCTGCACCATGCCTGGATTCCAACTGGGAACAGATACAAGTGACTGTCCATCAGGTGTTCTATAAATTTCTCTGCATGGCCTCAAAATTGACCACAAGAGTTCCCCAACCGACGAACCTGGTAATTTTGAAAGCCACTAGGCGACACTCTGCAGACACAAAAAGGGCAGAGAAATAATGGTAATAATACAGAGAGGCTTGGTCCCTTGAACATCATCTTCTGCATATTTTATTTTCTTAGTCTTAGTTTACTAAGTATGATTAATAACTGGATTGTCTCTTGTTACTATACAGCTAAAGTCGTCCCCCAGCAAATCACACACACCTCTCCCCGCATCCAGTCTGACTATACAGCAGAAAGGAGTAATCTCATTCCTATATCTAGTCACCGTGCATCTCCAAATCCAGTGGCAATGGAAGCTAGAAATGATAATAGGTAAGTGAGCTTATTTTCTTATACAGGAAAATAATTTCTTAATCTTGGATAGATGGAATATTACAGTTTCTAAAATAATTAAACTTTTGTATGATTCTATTGAATATGTGTTATGATTCTGAAAGAATTAAAATTCCCTGGGCACAAACCCATTCAGGTAATAAAAATAAGAGAATACCTTGAATTATGTTGCTCAGTAGTGTGAATGCCAGGAAATGAAGGATAATTAAGAGCAAATACAGGCAGTCCTCCACTTACAGCAATGGCCTAAATTTGAACATGACTATCACCCTGCTCTTATGGTCACATGATCACAACTTAGATGCTTAGCATCTGGTAGACAGTTATGATCAATCTGTTGTAGCATCCTGTTGTCATGTGATCACAATTTTCTATTTTTAGCCCGTTGATTAAGATGGTTTTGCATTTATGATCTTGGTTACGTGATTAAGGACTGCAGTAAAAGTGGTCATAATGACATTCTGTTCTCAACTGTGGCCATAAGCCAAGGACTACCTATAATGCTCCTTGTCAAATCCTGCATTTCAAACCCTGCTGTATTTAGAAATGGATTGTGATATGTATGTGCTTAAAAATGCATTTCTAAAGTATGTCAGATGTATACAGTGCTGTTCTAGATTAATTATCAATGGAACTGTGAGATTTTTTAAAAACCTGAGGCATTAAACAAGTAATATGTAAAAATCCTTTCCTTTACCCCATATTTATTCTTTTAATTGGATTATAATGTGGGAAGATATAAAAAGAAATGAGTTGCTTCCACAATCTTTTCAAATGTCCTATTTTTTTTTCAAATCTCGTCTCCAAATAAGCTAACAAATAAGATTTATAATTTGCACTATAATAAAATGTAATAATCATAACTATAATTTATTAAATGGATCTAATTGCAAGACTATATTTAATAATTCTCATTTCCACTCCTGTAGACAGTCAGTGCCTGTTCAATTTCAGTATTTCTTACCAACATATCCTCCTTCGTACCCTTTGGCTGCTCACACTTACACACCTATTACCAGCTCTGTATCCACTATCCGCCAATATCCTGGTAAGAGTTCATTAATTTCAGTAATTTATAGTAGTGCTTTACTTAGAGCAGCAATATAACTTTATCCATAAAAACAATGTTTAAATGAAGGGTGCAAATTATTGGGGTCTAAAAAAAGAAACGCTACCCACCAAACGCAAAAGTAGAAAAACATATTGATCATTTTTTGCTAAATTAAAATAATGAAACAAAATTTTGAGATATTTATTCATTTATGTATGTATGTATGTATGTATGTATGTATGTATATATGTATGTATGTACCTACGTACGTACGTATGTATGTATGTATGGAATTTATTTGCCACTCATCTCATATCTAAAGTCTCTGGGTGGCTTACAACAAAATGCCAGTAACTTATTCAATTAGTTTCTTCAGGTGTAAATAAGCAGTACAGGGAGTATTAATGGCAGAGTTATGGTATTTTTAATACCATAAAAATCTGAAATCTATATGAAAAATGCTTTTTCAGTGCTTTTCTAAGTGTCCAGGTTAGTCCCATGAATTATTTAGTACCAATTACAAAAGTCATATAAGAGATTAATGTTCTGATTTATGCATTGCAAAGAACTGACTCTGGCAATGAGCTTGGGTTGTATGTTATGCAAACAAAGCTCTCTACATTGTAAGTATAAACTGTATTGTTGGGAAATTCAAGCTAAAACAATCCAATAAGATTAAGATCAATGGATATTGAAATGGATACTTTCTTATTTAAATTCACAATCACTGTATTATTATATGAGTTTTGCAATTATATGGTTTGTTTTTATCTATACTAGGCTATTACTGTATCATCTACTATAATAATTTGGCTAACTGAACATGCTGTGGTGAATGGAGCTGGCATATGAATTGAGTATGTTCTCTTGAGTTGATATGAAAGCAATAAGTTTAGTGGTACTAATCATGTTCATGCAAGTTATAACTTTAGCAATATGAAGCAGTATAGTTATGTGTGGATTTAAAGCTAAATCTTATGTACGTGAATTTTAAACTTGTTACGATCAAACTACTGATATATAATTACATTATCAGGTATGAAGTGCATTTGACAACATTGTACTTAATTACTCCCACACAAACCAGAAGATTCATTAAGCATGTCATTCCAGTTTCAGCCCAGGCTCCCAATTCTGCCATAGCAGCTCAGACTGGAGTAGGAGTAGCTTCAACAGTGCATCTTAATCCCATGCAGTTGATGACAGTAGATGCATCCCACGCCCGTCATATACAGGGCATACAGTCTACACCAATTGGAGCACAGGGGATACAGCCAGCACCTATCAGTGCCCAAGGAATACAGTCTACACCAATTGGAACCCAAGGGCTACATCCAGCTACACCAATTGGCCCTCAAGGTCTTCAAACAGCACCATTGGGGCCTCAGCAACCACAAACTGAAACCAAGACATCAGGTTTTTATTTATCATAATTTATTTGTGATATAGAGAGATATAGACATAGATATAGATATATTCCAATAATTACAATTTTCTTTGTAGATTTTAATATAAATTTTAAATCCATAAAAGATGCAGGCATTAAATATAAAACAGAATTATCAACAATATAAAAGCAAATTTCAATAAAATGTAATAGTATGCAAAGAATTTTGAAAGCATACCATTTAAGGTGGTCTTCATTTAGTAAGACCATAATGTAGGCCCCAATTAAATATTTTATTTTTTCTAGTAGCCATCTGCTATTTGGACAATATTTGTGTTATTAGGGAAACACATTCTGAATATCTGCCTTTTTAGGAAGTTATTTTGAGTATACTAGAATTTTCAAGGAAACATACAAAGGACTGTAACTTAGGACATATTATTTAGAGTTAGACTGCTATTTTGTTGTTCATACATGCAACTTTATTGCAAATGTTCTGGTATCATCAAGCAGGGTAAAGTTTCTGCTTTCTTTCAATCTCCAAGATTAGAAATGCATATCACCTTTTTCTCTGAGGAAGGAGTTAAGTACAATCTAAGTTATTTGGAGACTTACTGAAGGAGAATACTATATTGAACATCATTAGATTTAATTCTGAAAAAGTATAAAGAGTACCCTATAAATTAAAAATATAAATATTTGTGATCCAAACATGGATTATTTTAAGGAAAGCAAGTTATAATTTCCAGATAATCACTTCAACTAAATTTTTATTTTTCTGACCACTTTCACTAGTGGTCTTGGCAGATGGAGCCACCATTATGGCCAATCCAATTAGCAATACATTCAACTCTGCTTCAGCTTCAACTACAGTGGTGCAAACTCACAGCCAGAGTGCCAATTCTAGCACATCAGCTCAGGGTTCATCCCCACGTCCAAGCATTCTTCGAAAGAAACCTACTACTGATGGGTGAGTAAAATTGCAATTGCAGTAATAATTATGCAAATATTTATATTTATGATGTGCTCATCACCATATCAGAAGTAAATTTATTTTGTAACATTTTATCAACCATATTTCATATGGTTGATAATACACTGCTAATAAAACAAAAGAAACTATGAATAACAAAATTTTGTATATCTGATTGTATTTTTATTATATGAAGATCAAAGTTAGAAAAAGTCTTTTGGTTGAAGTTTTCAAAATTTCTGAACGTAGTTTTGAATGCTTTAGATTTGCAGAACAGAATAGTATGTTACATTTCTTGTTTTACCCTCACTAGAGAGCTACTACAATATTTTAAAGTTAATTACAATGTTGATCTATACTCTTTACACAGATATTCATGCTTAAAAACAAAGGAAATTTCATAGTAGTTGGCATGTTATTTTGCAGGCTGGCAGTGAGGAAAAGCCTAATTCCTCCTCAACCAACTGAGGTAGCTGGCCCTCGTGTAGAAAGTTCTGTGAGAAGTGCAAGTGGATCACCAAGACCAGCTGGGTAAGATTCCCCCCTCCCCCCCCCAAAAAAACTCTGCCATTTTAGCTTTCCAAACAAAAATATATTGCATGATAAATATTTAAAACAAGTAATTTAAGCAAACATATATGTATAAATGTTCACTGAGCAAAGTTTTTTTAGCTTGTGTAGTTCAAGATAATGGGATACGGTTTTCTGCAATTTGAATTCTGCCTCAAATTAGCTCAATCCATATCCATCCTAGCTACTATAGGGGCTAAGCAGGGCATGAGTTGCTGAATCCATAATATTAATACTTCTTTAAGGAAGAGGGTAATCCCATCTGCTTTAAAGGAGTGGTAGGGCATCTCTCTTTAAGAAGGTAATCTAGGATGCTGTTTCCACACATGGTTTTTTAGGGAAATTATTGAGGAAATGATCCAAGCCCCATCATGGAAATGAAATTACTTCATCAGAACATAGATGTTCTGGGGAATATATTCTGTTTTGGTCCTGTTGGACCTGTAGGTAATGTTCAATTACAGCTTTCTACTGTATGAGCTGCAAAAGCTGGGAGTTAGGGACATTATTTTGGAATAGTTCTCCACGAGTAGATTGCTTCAATGGTGATCATGGATGCAGAGAGCTGAAATCCACAGAAGCTCCAGCAGAGAATCCCAAAGCCTCGGGGCTTTTTCCCATGCTGTTTAATACTTAAATGAAATCAATGGGAGAAGTCATCCATTAGTGTGATACAGGTGAGGTTTCACAAGTATGTTGATCAAAGTCATTGATAATATCACGAACGATACCAGAAATTTTGAAAAGGTATCTGGAGGTTTGAGGACAGAGGTGGGCTGCTGCCAGTTCGGGCAAACTGGTAGTTCTGATTACCACCTGGGCCTGCCCACCCGCCCCGGTGCTATCTCGTCCTATATATCTCACTCTCTGGCTCATTTGCCCTGCCCACGCAGCCTAGCTGATTTCTGCACCTTGCCCACTCTACTCACCGCAGCTGCCCAAGATGGTATGCTGGAAGCTGTGCACATGAAATCGCCGTGTTTGAAGCCACGCACAAGTGCGGAAGGCACATGCACGAGCGAAGCATGCATGCTCACATTTTCAGTTCTGCACTAGGTGAACCGGTTGTTAAATTATGGGAAGCCCACCTCTGAGGATCTTGGATGGGATGAAACAGGTTTGGAATAAACCCTACCAAAACAAAGCTGCTGGTCATCAGCAAACATTTAGAAATATGGCCTCCAAAGTAATTCTGGACAGGGTTGCACTCCCCCCTGGAGGTGGAACACGATTTGGGAGTCATCCTGGATTCATAGCTCCTGGTTCAGCAGAAAGTAGAAGCTGGAACTAGGAGGCTCTTAATGAGAGAAAAGCACAGAACCTGTGTTGGGGAACGCCTCAAAATTTGCAGTGGGTTCATGGTCATTTAATTTCTGGACATATATGACACTGTTTGTATATATGACTCACTATACCATTGTACGTTTATTGTTATAGCATCTTGAAGAAAGAGTCTTAACTTCTTAATTTGTGTGTTCTGTCTAGTGTTAAACCTAAGCCAGAAATTCATGTGTCAATGGCCACTCCTGTAACAGTGTCTGTGGAGGCAGTATCCATACAGAGTAATGAGCAACCTCCTGTCTCAGTTCCTACTTCTCAGCAGCCACAGTCTGTCATTCCAACAATCATCACGGCAGCTAGTCCACCTTCGCAGCCCACAGCTGCTCTATCAAGCATTCCAGGAACACTTCCAGCTCCTCCACCTACTTCAGCCACAGTTGTAACTGTTCCTCCACCTCCATCAACCATAAGTGGTATCCTCTCTACAGTATTGGGTCCTGTTGTACCAGAGATAAAAATAAAAGAGGAAGTGGAACCTTTGGATATAATGCGACCAGTTTCAGGTACGGTTTTGTTTTGTTTTGATTTGTTTATTTGATTTATAGAACCATAGGGCTGGAAGTGACCTTGGAGATCTTCTAGTCCTGCTCACAATCTTGCATCATCCCAGTAAAAGGGTTCTTCAGTCTACTTTGAAACTCTTTAGACTTGTTTAAATAGTTATAAAAGAGAGATTAGAATTGCTTAGGAAAAGCCAACTTAAGCATTTGTTTCAAATTGATTTAATATGTGCCAACCAATCACCTTTAGATGAGATAGGCTGCACATAAATCAATCAAATAAATAAATAATGGTGAAAAGACTTTCCATTTTAATTGCTTCGATTTTCTATATGACTTCATAAAGAAATTTATAAATTGCTGCATAAACAAAAATTAGCATATCACTGAAAACTTTGGGGAGGGGGGGACTCCTACATAGTACTGTAATTGCCTGCAATTGGAATATGTTAAAAACATTGTTAACGTTTGTGCAACTATGAGACATGAATAATAGTGAACTCCCCAATCATAGATTAGGGCTGCTATTAAGTCTACCTCATGGTGGTACAAGTAGCAAAGCACCAGTACATCTCTGTCCTTATTTCAGCTGCAGACTACTATTCTACACCCCTGCTTCAGATGACCCAGACCCTCCTGGATAAGGGGAGTACCGCATGGAAGAATTTGCAGAGTTTCTGTCAGATAAAGATGTTTGGATTCATTCCCAGTTGGACACTTGGGTTGTCACAATACCCAGAGGAGATGTTTGGGGTGGAATCTTGCCCAGTTATGTGGAAACCATTTGAACCTATTTGGCTCCCAAAAGTGGACCAGGTCTTAGCACTGTGAACTTGGTGATAGAGGCGGTTGTTGAGCAATAATTTCAGAGAACTTTGGAGGAAGTGGATTACCTAGAACAGGGCTGTGAAACTCGCAGCACGCAGGTCAGATGCGTCATGCACTGGCCACACCTATGCCCAATTGAGCGAAGGGAAAAGTCACAATACATCACATGACAATGCCATGACGACGTGAGTTTGACACCCCTGATCTAGATTGTTCCAAAGATGCTTTTTCCAAAAGGCAACTGGACTTTCTTGGTTTTTTCTTTGAAAACATTTCACTTCTCATCTTCTGAAGAATCTTCTTCAGTTGTCAGAAATAGATGGGGAACAACAGGCTTCAACTAAGCCCTATTTCCCTTTTGGAGGAAGATGGATGGCTATATAAATTTGATTAAATAAATAAATCATTGTTTTGTGTTCAAGGTAAAAGGGAAACTTGAGTCATTATGAGGCCTCTCATTAGAATCCCTGAGGTTCTTTTGCTTGTTTTGTTTTTTTACGGAAAAGAATTTTGCCTTAAGTTACCCCAACTTTAAATGTCAAATATTATCAATATTTTATTGTATTTATGAGGCTTGAAATTTTCATAGTTACTGTATGATTCTCAAATGTAATCAAAAAGGCTAATTGTTTGGTTTCTTAGTACAAGGCCAAACTATTGAAAAGAACCCCCAATAGGGAGACAGACTATTGCAAGGCCTTTAAAACATTTTGGAGAATAATTTTGCAGAATATTCTAAAGTGACTGTGTCATATAAATGCATGTCACAGATAGAGTAAGTGATGCAGCACACTGCATTTTCTGGAAGAAAAAGCCAGAAAATCTGGAGTATTTTCTAAACCCTAACTCTGAAATGTCTTAAGCATGTTTCTCTTTTTCCTTTCCAGCAGTCCCTCCACTGAGCACAAATAGTGTATCTTCATCTGTTACACTGCTGGCCAACAATCTTACAGTGCCCCAAAGTGACTTGCCGCCAGGTGCTTCCCCAAGGAAAAAACCACGTAAGCAGCAACACATCATCTCTACAGAGGAAGGGGATATGATGGAGACCAATAGCACGGATGATGAGAAATCCACTACCAAAAGCTTGCTGATAAAGGCAGAAAAGCGCAAATCACCTCCAAAAGAATATATAGGTGATTATTTGAATTCAGAAACAAAACTTTTATTTCCTAGTTAGTCATCTCTCAAAACCACATCTATTCAGCCACCCAAATATCACATTTCAGGAGAAGGGGAAAAGGAAGAACGTCTTTATTTCCAAAAAACATTACAATTTAAATATTTTCCCAGATTAATGCTGGAACTAGCATTAAACAAAGCAGAACTGACCTCTGCTTTAAAAGTCAGTCATAGGATTATATTCATTTTTTCTAGTTCAGAATACAAACTTCTCAGTGAAGCCTAAATAGTTATTCTTAAAATTTTCTTAGATGAAGAAGGAGTGAGGTATGTACCTGTACGTCCAAGACCACCCATAACTCTGCTCCGTCACTATCGCAATCCATGGAAAGCAGCCTATCATCATTTCCAGAGATACAGTGATGTCAGAGTAAAAGGTACGCCTTCCACTACACGTTTTGTATAGGTGTATTGAAATGATGTATTAGCCACCAATAATGCATGAAAAATCCTATTTAAAAGTATGTAACATTTCAACTGTATATATAAGATAACCTACATCATTTTTCCAGTTGCTATTAGGGACAATAATTTCCAATAATCTTGCTCTTTTTTTCTGCCCCAGCAACCCAACATTATTGCTCTGAAATTCATAGTAGCATTAAAATAATATGGTATGTCAGATCCACAATAAGCTTAATGCACTTATTTCACTAAAATCCACAGCTCCCCTAAACCATAAACCTGATGGTCCTTGGCCAATGCAACCCATCTCCCCCTCCCCCATTTCAAGAAAGCGCAATCTCTTACTATATATTCTTTTAATCTTGCATAATTATTGGAACATATCTGAGCTAAAAGTATATCTTTAGAGTTTTGCAACGGTTACATGTTTTTTCCTGATGGCTAACATGAATAGAATAAATTGGGGGGGGGGGGGGGACACAGACTTGTTTATACTGCATTACATATTTGGATCACAAGGCATGACCTTTACATGTGTAGTGTGCCTATTGCCCTAAAGCAATTATATTACTCTAATAAATATCCACATAAAATAGAACCCACTATTAATAATAATAACCAGTGCCAATACATATTCCAAATACATTTTTCATCAATTCTTCATTTGTTAAATGCCTGTCTAATAACCAGGTATTAGCAAGTATTATGTTGGTTAATAATAGTCTTATCCACATTAAGGGAATTCTGGTACAGAACACTCACCTTCTAATCTGCTCCTTCTGTACCTCATAGGAAATGGAGACTCTCAGTATGTGTTCTTTCCCAGCAAATTCTACATGGAACAAGTAGCCTCACAAATACCTGGGTGCCAAACCATGGCATTTTATAGGTTGTTACAAGCTTGAATTTGTACCAGCCAAAGTTTCTAGCAAGCCCATGCATAACAAAAATTAGAGAAATGCAGTCTGGAAATAATGAGGGCACAAGTGACTATTGTCTATCAAAAGCTCTAATCATCTCTTCAGAGATTGATAAGTCTCCCAACAGAATTGCTCTCCAGATTGTTGGGAATTTCCAATGTTTTCAATTTGATCAGAACATATGAACAGATCCTGTATCTCTACTGTGAAATATTAAGTAGATACAACAAGTGATATCCGCCTTCTTGTGCAGGCATGCACGATTTGTAGAAGGGGAAGGATCATACTGATACATTAAAAATAAACAGTGTACTGATCAGATGTTTCCCAACTAACAGAAAGGTGGCAGCACTGGAGCTGGAGGCATTGGAGATGCTTAGCAGCTGCCTTTAGGAGCAGTGAGGATGCGCATTTATTGACCTTTTTTAAAAAAATGCCAGTGAGTCAACTGGTGTTTAGCAGGCTTCATGCAGCACAATATTGTGTAGGCCTGTAGTAATATTGAGTAACCTCCAATTCTATCTCAAGGGACAGCAGATAGAAATTGTCCAGCATCATCATCCTAGGAGTAGAAACCATCAACCACATATTGATTCAAGTGGCTCAGAGGGGATGACCATGTGCAGGACAGTATAAAAACAACATTTCTACCTGGTCCTGCTGGCTCAACCATACAGCCATCTGTAAAACATAATTTCTAGTAACTATCATGGCTCCAAATGAATAAGTGCTACTCTGCTTTGAGGCTGATATAGTACCAGAGATCCCAGTAAGCATATTTTGGCATCAACTTCACTCAGTATCTTCAGTAAAATTTATTTGTCCAATTTACATAGGCATCCATCTCACAAAATATATGATTCTGGATGGCATACAACAAAGAGAAAACAATATTTAAAACTATTATTATTATTAAAAAGCATTAACTATAAAAACAAAGCTAAAAATAAGAAGTAACAGAGCCTGTTAATAATAATGGAGCCACAACACTACTTCACCAGTCCCCTGGTGTCCCCAGGCCTATCGGCATCATAAAGTCCTAAGGGATCTTCAGAAGTGATGGAGTCTGTCTTACCTTGGGAGGTATTCCCCAAGGGGGTATTCCCCAACACGGGTGCCGTAGCAGAAAAGACCCACTGCCTGAGGCCAGCCAAATGCAGTTCTCTAGATGACGAAACCCAAACATGCTCTGTTTGAGCTAGTGGGAAGAGCAGATGAAATTGGGGAGAGGTGGTCCCTAAAATGACCCAGTCCATGCCATGTAGGGCTTTAAAAGTCAATACCAGCACTCAAATTGGTCCTGGAAGCAAACTGGTTATCAGCACAGCTTGCAAAGCAGGAGTGTAACATGTGTTCGGCCAGAAACACATGTAACTGTGCACGCCATTGCATTTTCCACAGCTGAATTTTCCAAATACTCTTCAAGGGTAGCCACAATTAGAGCCCATTACATTAGTCCAACGAGGAAGTAAGCAGGGCATGAGTAGGGCCTCACAGTCTAGGGCTGGCATTAATTCGTACAGAAGACAGCTTGTGCTGAGAACTTCTTAATCACAGTTGCCATCTACTCATCAAGTAAGAGTCGTGAGTCTAGGAAGATCCCCGAATTGCGCACATAGTCTGTTTGGGGCAGTGTAACCGATTCCACCACCAAAGATGGCATAGTCCTGTAAGTAGAAGGCCCTAAAACTCAAACCCACTCATTCTTGGCAGGTTTCAGTTGAAGCCTGCTGATCCCTATCCAAACCTTTACAATCTCCAGGCACCAGGATAACACGCATAGCATTGCTTAATTCAGAGATATACAATTGGATATTTTCAGCATTCTGATATTTCACCCTTTGGTGACAGATAAGCTCACCCAGCAATCTGCTGTTGAATAAGACAGCACCAATCCCTGTAGCACCTTACATAGTAGGGGCCAAAGGAGGGGCCTCTCCTCCCCAATCACCACTAACTGGAATCTGGAGAAACTGGAGAAAGGAAATCTGCCAAGAGGCCAAATAAAAAAAGGATGGATACACAACCACCCACCCACACCAAACCTACTATCTTCCATTAACCCACTCATAGATCTACCACTTGCTTTATACTTTGTCACCCTGACAAAGCGTTTCAGAGTTCTGTTGCTATCCTTTTTCCTTGGGGGGAGTGAGAGAATTTATCTCACACTCTACTCACAATATAACTCACTTCTCCAACCTAATCATCTTAATTATTCTCTTTCATCTAATTCAGTCCACTACCTCTGTCAGTTGCTACATGTCTTCCTTTCTTTAGCTGTTACTGTTCTGTGGTAGTGCTCTCTCTCCTAATTTGTTGTAACCAAATTTTTTCAACTCCATTTTGGGTCTTACTTAATACTCTGAATAGCAGAATTTTAACTGCAGTCTATGTAGGCATCCAGTTATTTATTGATCACCAAACAGCAGCATTCTCAGCAGCTCCAGCCACAGTGGCTCTGAATGAAGAAGCCCACATTTCACATCTCCAGATGCTCCTCCCAATGTACATGATCTCCCAGTGTATATTGGAGGTGCTGACCCTTTTGAGAGCTGTATGCAACGAAATTTCATTTTAATGAATGCCAATTAGTGTATATTGAAAGTGACAATAAAGTTATTCTAAGTGTCACATAATTCTGCCAACCTTGCCCACTGCCATAAGCCAGTGTTGTTCTGTCCAACCTGACCATCTTGCTCTTTATTTATTTTTTTATTCATCTTTCAGCTCCATATCCAATACCTTTCTTACCATTCTTTATCCTCGGAAATCAACATTACCACCTAGATTGAAATAACTTTCCCACTCATTTCATCTGAATAGACGTTTTGCTTTTGTTTAAAACATCTTCACACACTGAAATCAGAATTTGATTTTTAAGGCTGTTCCGTTCCAATAACTGAAGTTGACCATTATATAATCAATGTATAAATTATACATACTACTACTAAACAATGTGTGTCTCTCTTTATTCTGTAAAAATAAAAATCTACTTTCTTTTTTGCATGGTTATTTGCTTCTCATCTCTCATTCCTTCTAGAAGAGAAGAAAGCTATGCTACAAGAGATAGCTAATCAGAAAGGTGTATCTTGCCGTGCACAGGGATGGAAAGTCCATCTCTGCGCAGCACAGTTATTACAGCTGGTAAGTGGGAAAGTCATGTTGATTCTGTATAAAATAATTCCAGAGCTCTTTAGTAAGTCATTTGAAAAGTTACATATAGAAACTATCACAAATTGCCATGACTATCTCTTCAAAAATGATGCAGGTAAATTTGTATCACATAAATATAAAACTTTAGTAAGGGAGGTGGTTTTGAGCTGGGCATAAATACTGATACATTTTGTTCAAATGCTTAAAACTTACCTCTGGTGCACTATTTTAAAGAAGTGGTATGGAGCCACAGATCTGAGGCAACACTATTGTATATTCCTGGTTGTCCCTATTACAAGAGAGGCAAGTGCTTAGGCTTAGTGCCAAGTCTTTATATTTCAGAAGTGTAGAAAGGAAAACCAAGATATGATTATTATACATAGACATAGTTGTTTTTTTTAAATGAATCAAGATTTTAATCTACACACTAAGTGGTAGTTATATGAGAATTAAGAACTAAAAGCATTGGAGAAGGCTTGGGTCTCTATGGAAGAGTGGTATAATGCTTCTATACTGTAGACAGTTAGAATTCATATTTTTCCATTCAGTGAATTAGGGTGTTCCTTCTTCTTTGAAACATATTGATGTCATTATCAATATCAAGACTTTGCTGCTGTTCTGCAAGCAATGAAATTATACTGAATCTGTTGAAATCAGATAAACACTGAATTGGAATTTCTAATTTTGTACTCTGTTATGAAAAAGTGTGAAGCTTAGATGTTATCAAAATTTAATATTTTGTAGACTAATCTGGAACATGATGTGTATGAACGACTTACCTCTTTACAAGAAGGCATTATCCCCAAGAAAAAGGCTGCAACTGATGATGATTTGCATCAAATAAATGAATTGATACAGGTGAGATGTATTTATTTTGCTAATTTTCTTTGGCGTCAGCTGTAGCTGCAGAATAAAGCCTTGATTTTTTTTTAGACGAAACAACTGTGTAACAGAAAGGTAATCAATACAATACAAATTGAAGATTTACATATCATTTGGTTCCTTTTTTTCTTAGCAAACTGATTTAATTCATATTTCCTGGACCTTAAATCAAAACTGAACATCTTTTGGATAAATAGATATTTAATATCTGAAAAATAAAGCTGCATATACTCAACCAAATGTTATCATAAAAAAATAATCTGATATTATCAAGTTTGTTTTTTAGGCCCTGATATTAGAACCTGTTATCAACCCATTTTAAATTATTCCTTTTGTAAGATATTCAAAGCATAGTATTACATAATACAGTCCATAAATTTGTGTATGCTAAACTATTACATAGTTTTTGTGCTATACACTTATATTTAGGCCACCCTTTCCCCTTTCTGGTGTCCATTTCTTGTTAAACACAGTTGAATCTTTCACCTACGCTTTAAAATAAGAAAGGGAATCTTTTTCAACTGAAGTTCCCTAGGCTCTGCATAAATATATCTGAAACTTCATTTTAGTGAAAAGCAGAGTGGGGAAGGGGATTTAGGGTTGGGGGACAAAATTATGGCTTTGGCATGTGGCTTCCTATACAATACCTGTCATTATTTACCTTGTTATCATTTATAGTTTCGTTGTGTGCAATAATTTTCATTTTCTATAGGAACCAGTTATATTAGAAAACTGTCAGCAAGAACTGGGGAGGTCTGTTACATGAGAACAGTGTTCCTTCTTATATGATATAATAATACTTCAGTTCTTCATTTTCTGTACTTTTTGGTGTTTCAAGATGATTAAAGATAAAATGCAGTTCTTTGAAGTATTAATATTTTAAATTCAATGTGTTATATTTGTTATATTTCAGGGAAATATGCAGAGATGTAAACTTGTAATGGATCAAATAAATGAGGCTCGAGAATCCATGCTAAAGGTCTTGGATCACAAAGAGCGTGTTCTGAAGCTCCTTAACAAAAATGGAACTGTCAAGAAGGTATCCAAATTGAAGAGAAAAGAAAAAGTTTAGAAACAAAACTAAAAGGACTGAAAACAACATGTACAGAACAGTGTTATGGTTCTTTTATTGGAGGTTTCTTGTAAGAAGCAACATTTAAGTAAGAAAAGATGAATTAAAACATGGAACCCAGTGACCTTAAGAGACTATTAATAATCTGTCAATGGAACAAAGATTTTTCTCAGGCTCGTCCCTGTTTAAACCCTTTAGTCTCATTTTGTTTAGCTCTCTTGATATGTCCCAGTGCCTACTAATTGGAACCATTGACGCAGGTGTGATAGTCCCCTTCCTTTCATCTTACAGTTTTAGACATCACTGATTTGTACAATGGATTCCTGCAACAGACCTCAAGAGCCATCTGTCTTGAAGCAAACTATCATAAATTGGAAAAAGTTGGGGAAATGACACTACTTCCACTAAGCCCTGCCCATTCAGGCTCCTTATGAACTTGCAGTGGCTGAAGCAGCCTTTGTAAACCAGTGTCCTTGCACTGGCAGTTCTGCTATGTTTAGAATCATAAGTGGTTCTGCAGTCTCTAGCTGTCTATTTTTAAAATACATTTCAAAGTTATTTGTAGTGTTGTGAATTTTGTGCTGTGCCCATGTTGGTGCTCCAGGATATTGTTTTCAACTACAGCACAGTTCTTTCTGTAGCTGGTGTGATGCTGTTCATTATATTGCATAAAATTGTGCTATATAACATCTGAAAACGTAAATAAAGGATTTGGAGGATTTTGTATAAGAATAATGGTTATAATTGTGTGGAAAAATGGAAATGGCAAAGAGAAGAGTCTGTATTAAAATATATTCCCCTTCCAAGCTGTTAAGGACAGCAATAATACTCTTAAACCATCACGATTACAGATAATTTGATGATTTTTAGAAGCCAATGGTTCTTTTAATCCAATCTTATAATTATTATGCTAAAATAAGATAAAACAAACAAAAACATCCAGACTATAAATTTGTCATTTTGACAGAAAGAATAAGAATCCAAACTGTAATAGGTGAAATTCTGCTCCTATTGATTTCATTTAGGACTCCACATAATAAGAAGATTATGTCACTATTAAACAGCTCATATTAATATGTATGTGTAGTTTTATCGGAGTTTCCCATTATGCTTATGATCCAGTCTCATGCAGGTAATCCAAGATTATCATTCTCTACATCTGTATTTCACTTTTAATTCTTAAGCTTCAGGTTGCTCCGATTTTTAGTAGTTGGGAAGAGAGATCAATCCACAAAGCCCCCAACCACACACAATTCTTACTATTTCTAATTTATTTATCAATAACACTGAATATCAGGCAAGAAAAGTAACATCAAAATGGTCATATGAAAAATGTTTATTTGGATAATAAAACCATGTCAACTTCTATTGAAAAGATTAGCAAGCCCCACAGATCAGTGATGCCACAATACTTTTATGGCTCTGGAAACGTCTGCAATTTTAAGTCCAAACATTGACAGCACTGTGTAGATTCCTATCATAAAAATTTTGTGGAACTTTGACATTTAAAACCTTCCCCCTCTAAAGCTCATAAAACAGAAAATTCTCTAAGACAACCCTATCTTCTATGGAACATGCTGTTGTTCAATATGTTAAATGTTAATATTAAATATGACTCCCTATTACCAATAATATGCCTCATTTTATTGTTGCAGATCCAACACTAAAAAGCCAACAAAGACTTTTGAAAATGGAACAATTTAAGTGCTACATTATTGTTACACAATTCTAGTGTTCTACATACATAACAATTGCACTATTGCCAGCTTAGCTAGAAAAGCAACTTAAAGAATAGATTTACACGGACCCCATGTATGTGGTAGATTTATTATAGCAAAATTAACAAAGATGCCATGCCACAAGAATTGCAATGACTGCTCTATAACAAATGCGAACTCTAATGGGATAAAAGTTCAAATACTTGCGCCTCTTATTTCCTGCCCGCATGTGTAAAGTTTAAGTACCACTCTTTTGCACAAGATGGGTATTTTCTTTGTAACAGACTGCTCTGGTATAAGGCTTTTTGCTTGTACTTGTATGAAAGTTTGTGTAGCAGAGTTGTGACTGTTAAAAGTTGAGGTACAGCTTATGTATGCATTTATTTCTGTGCAAATATTTAAAGAGCTATTTTAAAATACAGGCTATTTGAATTAGTGTAGAAAAGATCATGCAAACATATAATAAAATCCCAAAGCCACATTTTCAGACCAACCCATTAGCTCTAAAAGGACAATTATAGAACAAGAACCTTAAACTGAGGATTTCCTCTAATGTACAAGCTTCCTGCTCATTTAATGAACAGCAATAAATACCCTTTTTATATGCTCTCAGCTTGAGTCAACATACAATAAATCTGATGGATTCTAATAGCATTCTGCTCATCTCAAGATATATTCTAGGGCAGCATCAAGAGTTCCTTGACATCTTTTTTATATGAAATCAAAAATTACATTTCATTTCACAATTTTTATGTGAAAGAAAAAGGAAAAATTAAGAATGTTGTGTTCCCATAACTCCCTAATTCTAATAATAATATCTTAAATTCACTTACTTAAATTCAAATAATTCTGCAAAGGTACTAAGATTCTGATCTGCAACCAAATATCACTGGGTTCAGAATATTTTTTTTCTATGTGACAGTGCAATTCTATGTACTTAGAAGCAATATTCTATAAGATTCAGTATTATTTTATACATAAAATCAGACTTTTTAAGGCTTTTTCTATATTTGCTCACAAGTCACTCAATGAATTCATCTGGTTTATTTCTAAAAAATATGTAAATGACTGTGTTGTTAGTAACTTATAGTCCTTCCTATTTGGATAGCCTTATAAATCTAATAAAAACAGTAATAATTGTATTATTAAAGAGGATCAGATCTAATAAGTACTGGGATGATCACAATCGCAAATCACACCCATACTGATTTAAAGAAAACAGAAAAGATATAGCCATGTATTCACTAGCAGTCAACCTGGGAATTCTTTGCTCTATTTTTCTAACACAATACAATGGTAGTCATCATCCCCACAGGTACCATTAGCAAATCTGAGGTGAAGTCACAATTTGGAAGGACTTGCCAACAGAAGCATCTATGAGAATTTTATCCTAGAGCAAGATCAACTTTTTGTAGAGTTTTGGGCCTGAGCACAAGCCTAATGCACAGACATATTCCCTTCTTGCAAAATTGCACTACTCTTGCCAAAAGGCAATCCAGTTGCAGATGATTCAATTCTCCTGGGGGAGAAGGAAGGATTTCTATGCCATTCATAAAAGAAACAACTTTTAGCCATGCTGTCCCAACCTTCTAGGTGGTAGGTAATATATGCCCATTTCAAAAATGGAAGGGAAGCTTTGAAAGTAAAAAAAAGCCACTGAGACAACAGATTCTGCCCACTAGTCAGGCCTGTAGATGAACCTGCTGGAATATTTCTCAATCTAACCTAAACTAGGTGCCCAGCTCTCCTTCTCCTGGCCAGTATTCCCCTCCCCCCCCTTTTTTTTGGTCAGGTCCACTACAAGCTTTAATCCTGCAGGTCAACTCGCAGGTTTAGCCACAGTCCAGCCTTGAACCTTAGGGCCAAGAGTAAGGATACAGCAAATAATTTGGAGAGAAGCCTACTATACTCTGTACATATTGAAAGGAAATGAATTTATTTCCTTCCCACTGTCATTGTTTAGTCAGGTAGACAGGCTGCAAAGGAGGATGAAATGCTGCTGAGACAGAAAGCAGTCCCTAAATAAGGAGCAATTTACATGGAAGACGAAGGGAGATGACTGACTGACTGACCTGTGGATTGTCCCCAGAAACCTCAGTTTGTCCCAAAATCCATACTCCTAGGAGCAGAGTTGCAAGAATAGCAAGCTGCTTCTACAGAAATACATAGGAGGTATAAAATGGATGAAAAACAATATATGATGGCTTTTTGCAGCCTATGAATGCTTTACTCTGTTTCCCAAAATTGCCTCTTGAATCAGGATGCCTAATTTTATCTTGTGTTCTGGTATGTTGTGGTTTCACTCAAAGCCTCCAGCTTTGTATCATTTTCTCAAATAGGAGTACTGGATATGGGAATTGTGACCCTTACCTACAGTAATCAAGATTTATCATTTTAGGTGGTCCTAGCAATGCAAATTATGAAAACTCCTTAAAATGCTGTGTCACAAACATCTGCAGTAAATTTTGCCTGCTCTACAATTCAATCTGCCAGTACAATTACATTTATCATTTAAGTCTGCAGCCTTAAGCATACTTACTAAAGGAAGTTTCTATGAGTTCAGCTGAATGTACATCTCAGTAAAAATGTGTAGTATTGTCTTCATGAAAATAGCTGATTTAATTATCTGCAAAAAAAGACACTTACTTAGTCCTTATGTAATCAAATTTATCTTGAATCTTTAAAATTTTATTTAAATTTTTTTTTATTTTTTAAAGCGCAGGCATGCTAACAAAGATGTGCTCTGTCCTAGAAATGTTTTTTCCAATTGTATATGTCTGTGAAAGTTGGACTATTTGAAAATCTGAATCAAGAAAAATTGATGTCTTTCAACTGTAATGCTAGAGAAAATGAGATCACAGAAAGAACAAATAATACTGAAATAAAATCAGACTGCTAACTAGAAGAATAATGAAGTTAAAACTTAATTATTCTGCAGAGATGATGCAGAAACAAATGTTATTGGAAAAGAACCTGGTTTTCAGAAAAATTGAAATGTATGTGTGTGTATTTGTTTTATATTGCTATTTTAAAGCTTATATTAACTAGACTCTAAATTTTAATTTTTCTCCTTGGTTCAGTAGGAGTAGCCTGAACATTCCCTTAGTATTTTATCTTTTAATCAAAATTATTTGTTTGTATATACCTTTCCTAATTATTCTGGTATTATCAATTATGTTGATAATTGATTAGATATTTGAATTCTAGTTCTCTTCTTCTAGTTCTCTGATTAAGAAATGCAATAAGTTTCAGAAAAAATGAAGACAATTGAAAAAGAAGTTGACAGGAAGAAAAAGTGGTTAAATGATGTCACCAATCAACCAAGCACAAGCTCATGCTTGGGTGATTGGTGACATTATTTAATCACTTTTTTTTGTAAGTACAGTCCATGCAAAACAATATTCATCAGATCACAAAAAGTCAGAAGTACCTGGATGACAAGTCTTAAATAGAAGAGGATCATGTACACAAATGCATGACAATAATAATCAATGTACTTAGATGCAGCATTATGTAAATCTTACAGAGTTTATTGGCTGACCTCTGTTTTGAAATATTGCCAATAAGAAGCTGAGATTAGTAGCCAGTAACAGCTTTGTCGAAAACGAGATATTTCAAAGCTACAAGAAAGTTCTTTTCCATTTAGTTCACCTTACTTTCTACAATCAGGTAAACTGTAGCTATACATTACCTGCAATGTATAGGTTGTAAAATTTCTGAAGAAGTCTAAAAGGCATATTGTTGCACGATTGGAAAAAAAAATCCCACTTTGAGATGTGCATAATACTATTAACCTCAGTCAATCTTCATTCCCATGAAAAATTGGCTATATGCAAAGAAAGACGTATAGCCTAGCCGGAGCGTCTAAACCGATAGCTTGGTTTCCTTTTTTTTTTTAAGAGTGCACTTGAAGTGGTAAGACTTTGGGCTGAAAAGTAATGCATTTCTAGTTTATGTGATAGAATTTTTTAAAAAGGGGGGGAGGAACCTTGATCGAAAGAACAGAGAGTTTTTGAATTGCAATACTAGAATTTTAAAAAAAAATTCCCATCGTTAGCTAGACGAGTGCAAAAGAAGCCAGGGCTTCTAAACATTGAACGGTTATCCCGAAGTAGTTTTCACGACCTGTTTTCTTCGCCTACATGCTGTTAAAGACGTAGCAAACTTGTCCTGATCATCCTGAGGCTGCCAGCTCTTACCGGTGGACCTACAAAATAGGCTTTTGAGGAAATTCCAAAGAAAAGCCTAACATACGCAATCCACTCTTGTTATCCGTTAAAACGACGGGCGTCTCCATTTCCCTTCGTTCTCTGTAGTCGCCAGGGCTCCTCACGTGACCTTTTTTAACGGCTGGTGGAAGTTCCTGTAATCTATGGTTCTTTTTGGAGAAACTGTCCTCGCTCTGTCTATGGTTTTCATGGGGCCGATGGGAGGTCGGTGTGCACATTCCTCTCCCATTACCTCACACTCAAAGAAGGGGCCGCCGGGAAGGTGGAGGACCTGGGCTCTCTCGCCTTGCTTCAGCTCTGTTTAGCCGGCGGCCACTCCGCGCTTCTTCGTCCGATTCTGCTGTGCGGTTCTTTCCCACGGCCTGTCTTGTCCTCCCTTCCCCTGCCCCGCTGGGTCCACTTCTCCAGCTCTCGCCCGCCCTGGCCCATGGCTCCATGAAGCGCGGGGTAGTAGAGGTGGCGGCGGCGGCGGCGGCGGCGGCGGGGAGGCAAGAGCAGGAGGAGCGGCGGTGGCGGCGGCGGTGGTGGTGGCGACGGCGGTGGTTAGGTTGAAAAGTAATTGGAGTAGGGAACCTTCTTCGCGTCAAGGAAAGAAAAGGTGCGCCGCGTCGGGCTCTTTTTTGGGCAGCCCCGTCCCTGGGGGAGGGGAGGGGGGAGGGAGGCAGAGTAGTTTCGGCTCTCCTCAGACCTCACCGCAGACCGCTTGCCTCGCCTCTGATCCCGCAGGCGAAGCTTCAGACCTTCAGGTGAAGCGCGCCCTCCTGTCTCCTTGCCTGTCGGCGATCTTGGAAGCAGCTTTTCCTTTCCGCCTCCCTTTCCTGCCAGGCCAGCTGGTCCCTTCACGTTTGTTCTGCTCTGCTGCTTCCCTTAGGGTCTGGGAGTCTTGATCCTATTTGATTGCCAGGTTCTTAGCTAGCAGGCGGTAGCCCCATTAAGGATCAAAACGCCCCGGTTGGAGCGGATCGAGCTCACTGGGCGACTTTGGCAAGCTTCCTTTTCCTTGCTGCTTTCCTGACATGTTATATAGCATGGTGTTGGGAAATCGTATGAATGAAGAGAATCCAAGTTAGATTTTTTTGCATTTGCTAAAATAATCCAGGTTGTTCCTTGCTCCATACTGTACCGTATGTGCAGTAGTGCCTCTATACAGGAACATGCCCCACATCAGTACAGTTGGTCCCTAGTATGTTCTTAGAATTGCAGCTACAGTCAGCTAAACTCATTTACAATATTCTACCTTTTTCTAAAAAACTTGGTGTGGGGAGTCAAGGGAAACTTAAGTATGCATATAATTGTGCCTTGATTAGAAGTAAAATTCAGAACTTGAATGTTGCAAGAAATATGCTGAGGATTTTCTGAAAACTCTTGATTTCCTCTGTAGACATTGCTCTAATAGTGGTTTTTGTTGTTCCGGGTCACTTTCTTTTGCTAATGCTGATCTTTTTATTCCACCAGTGTTACATATTTTAGTGATAAGTTCATGTCCTTGTCCCTCCTTGTTCTTGGATATTTCTAATAATTTCTATTCTTCTCTTTTACTTTTCTCATTTTTTTCTACAATGTCCGCCATATATGCTATATATTAAAGAAAATTTGTTCCAGACATTGAGATAGTTACTTTAAAAAAATACATGTATGGTGTGTGTGTGTGTGTGTGTACATTTTATTTGTAATATAAAATGTATTTAAATAAAGATTTCAAGAGTGAAATATAAGAAAGGTGAATGGAGACAGGGGAGACAAGGAAAAAAGTTTTCCCCTCATATAGGAAATATTTTACAATGTATTTTTAGTCACTTTTGCAGGTCTGTTGAGAGTCTAACAGTCTAATGGTGTTCAACTACATCTAAAAATTTATGGGTTTTATTTCTTTCTTTTCAGATTTGGAAACAGGAATGGGCCGTGAGAAAAGGAAATTCATTCCAGAAATAAAATAGCTTTCCCTTCCACCTGTCCACTTCCCCCTTGGCAGTACAAGGTTTCTGCTTTCAGTAAGCATTTATTGAAGCTTAATATACAAAAGCTTGTTAGTATAAAAAAAACAAATAGCTTGTATATGGTGATGGTAACAGTTGTGACAGCTGTTGCTGTTCCACACTGCAGCAAAGTGGGAAGGTCATCTTCTAGCTGTGTAACTTTTCCCTTTTATTTTCTTTCTCTCTCAAAAGGAACTGAATAGGTATTTAATTCTTAATTTTTTGAAGGCTGAGATTTACAAATATTTAACATGAAGTATTGTGTTAAATACCTGCATTGTGTATACACATTTCAAGAGCTTTTGCACATAGTATTAGTATACAGATCCTTCACATAGTTGTAAGCAATAGCAATTTAACATAAACATATATTTATAAATATATTGCATGCTGAAGTTTTACTCAGTATATTAATTTAGCTCCAGTGGAAAAATGTGTATTTTAATATTTTTTAATATTTTTACAAATTTTGCATATCCTTATCACACTTTCCGTAACAATTTGTTTCAGTCTTGTTCAATAAAAGTTTGAAGCCTACAGCTAAGACTGTTTTTCTGCTCACCTTATAATTTGAAATAAAGGTAGTTATGCTGCAAAAACAGCTCTTCTACAAGAGATTGAAGTATCTATGTTATCATTTGGGATTCCTTGATCAAAGTCATTAGGGATCGCGTATACCACATTGCACAAATTGCCCAATTATAACTGAGGAAAAAACACTTCCAAGTATGGATATACTCACTAGATATAAAGATAACAAGATACAGCCATTTTGTTTTTAGCAGACCATGCAGGGTAGCTGCAAGGAAGGAAAAATTGTCTTTGTCCTAATAAATAGCAGATATGGATAACCATCTGCCTTGATCCAGAATATTTTTTTAATAGGAACAGAAGCCTAACCAAGAAGAAATATCATTATTGAGTTTCTCTGGCTATTATTTCCAAAAGTAGAAAATAGAGGTCTGCACATTTTTAAATTTTTCAAGTTCAAATTTCACAATATGTCCCATTTCAAGTATGAAACATGCGGTTTCAAACATTCTGGTTTGAAACTCATGGTTTCAGCTTGGAATACTTCAGAACACCCAAGTAGCCAAGCTGTATTCAAAACAACAGTTTTGCACTCCAGACAAGATATTAGTTGAAGGTTCACACTTGAAAGCTCCTCTCCTACCTCCCGTAACTTGCGCAGCTTGCATTGGTCTTCCCAGGCCTTCTCTTGCTTGCTGTACTCCCGCAGCACCCCCCTCCTGTGTCACATACTGCCATACACCTTCCCTAGAACTCCTGCCACTTTCCAGTTACCAACTAGCATATCTCAGGTTTACAGTGGTAACTAAGATTGCCATTGCTACGTGATGTGTTCATGTGACATCACACTTTATCATCACATTATTTAGCGACAGCAATCCTGGCCCCAATTGCTGTCATAATTTGAGGACTACATAAGACATTTTTCTGATTAGTTTTGAATTGCTGATACATTTTTAAATTAACTTTTGATGTAATGTAATTTCAATTTGTTTCTGTTTAATTTTTGGCTATGTCATATGCCAGTTTTCTTGTATAATATGTATGTTATAATATGAACTACGCTGTTTTATTACTGGAAAAAGTACTTTCTTGTATATTTTTTTCATTAATGAAATGACATATGTTGCATATTGTGTGTTTTATCAGGGTTCTACAGTGCTTCAGACAGTAGGTGCTGAATCAGGATGGGAAAAAGACGCTGTGTTCCTCCACTTGAGCCCAAGTTGGCAGCAGGCTGTTGTGGGGTAAAGAAACCCAAATTGTCTGGAAGTGGAACACATAGTCACGGGAATCAAGCCACAACTGTGCCAGTCTCTAGTTCAGGTCCTCTTCAGAACCACCAGCATGCAGATGGGGGCAGTGGAAGGGAGAATGTATCAGATTTGACTTTATGCCCTGGAAATTCTCCAATTACTCGAATGAATCCCACTTCAGGAGCATTGAGTCCACTTGCCCGGCCTAATGGAACTGCCAACAGCACCAAAAATCTAGTCGTGACAGCGGAGATGTGCTGCTACTGCTTTGATGTACTCTACTGTCATCTTTATGGTTTCCCTCAGCCACGACTTCCTCGATTTACCAATGATCCCTAGTGAGTAAATTTATGGGCATGGGAGGGAAACTGAATATCCTTCCAAAAGGATAATGGAAGGGTTATTCAAAATACAGGTTATCTGCTAAGAAATCTAAAATAGTCGTTTTTGTAGATGGCTTAACGTATACAATAAAACTCTCTGCTATAAACAGAAAGCATGCATTATGTTGATGTTTATGAGATAAAACAACTGCAATTGTAATTGGAGAGCATTAGAATTTAGAGGGCTGGGGAAAGAAAGTCCTAGCAATAGACTAAAACAGCTATTCTAGTTTGTACCTATATTGTTCATTCTAATGGGAGTTGAGCTTATTGAATATCACAGTATGAATAAGAATTCATAATTAAGGTATCAAAAAGAGCTGTAATTACAAATTATATCAAGGAATACAGAATTTTCCTTTCTATAATTTATTTATCCAAGGAATTAGTTGATTGGTCACAGTTTCTGATTAGTTTTTCACGAAAAACAGAATAGCTCAGTTTGATCATCCTGTCAAAAAAATTAAAATCCTATAATTTTGTTACTGGTACTGGGTAGAATATACTTGTAAGAACAGAAATATTTATGTAGCACTAGTTTAATATTGTGATAAGGATAGAAAAGTATGCAAATGATAGAAACCAAAGATCTGCTAGAGAGTTTTTACAAATTACCTAAGTATTTCATATTTATACAATATAGTCTTTGTTTTTTGAGTGGGAAAATACACAAAATAGTTCAGGAGTGTTCTGTTCTACCATTTAGGCTGTACTGAAGCTCCTCTGGACTATGCTGTTCTAGAGGCAGTTACTAGTTTCTAAATGTAATTCCCCTGAACTGAAAGTAATCTGAAGCATGATATTCCAAAATCCAGTTTCAAGGATTTTTTTTCTGGAAACTACTGAAGTATCCCCAGAACAGCACAATTTAGAGGAGAACAGAAGGTTCATGAGTTATCCAGAATGTTCTTTTCTTGAACCAATGAGTATTACGCTTCCTTATTTTTTGATTATTTTCTTTGGTTATTTTTTATTATTTTTTTATTATCCATTAATTTATAGATTATTGATATTTACAGCATCCATGTAGAAAATGGAATGCAACAATGGTACCTTGTTGCACTTCTTTTCTAGAGTTTCTGATGTATATGATACATTTCCATGTCTTTTTCCTGCATCAGAAATCTGGATACAACAGCAATTTCTCATCATTGCTGTTGGATTCATGATGGATACCAAGAAAGATTGAGTTTGTCCTGATTCAGGATATGTATTGCTTTTTTTGAAAAGCAAAGAGTTTCTTAAAGGAATAAAATCTCATGTAGTATAACTGAAATGGTCAGTTATACTGACCAGTTATACAGCACTGATCCCCTGTATTGCTCATGTAATCATTTAAGAATCATTCTGAGTTCAATTTATGGTAAACAAAATTAATTATACATGAAGGCCTCCCCAGTACAACAATAAGTAGTATGTTGAATGATGGCAATTTTACATAGTATCTTGCATATGGTTGGGAAGCACTGCTAATTACTAAAGAGATGGTATTGGGATAAAGTAATAGAATAGAATAGAATGTAGTATATATCTTATGCTTATTAAAAACATGCTTATACCAAGAAAAATTGGAGAATTCAATATCAGATTCAAATATCAAAAGTCCTGGTTTAAATAAACATATAGGATCAATTTATACTGTTTCCCAGTTTTGTATCTCATACGTTTTCTGAAGTATAGTTTGTAATTAAAGATATGCAGGGCGACTTTGCATAATATTCTAGGATAAAATATGATTGGCTACTTCATGGTTTAATAATGTGTATTACTATGCTTAGTTTATGGTTTAAAATGTGTGAATCAAGCATTTTGGTTAATGCAGTAATCTTTGATTAATGTAGTGTTCAACTACAGCTACATCAAGATGTACCCATGAACATTTTACTCTGTACAGTTATAATTTTTTTTAATAGGAGAAAATTATGAATATATTAATAACTGGAAAGATTTGAATAATTAATAACTGGAAAGACTATAGTAAAGGAGTATGTGTTAGTGGTGAACATGTTGAATGAAGTCTGGGGAGACCTAGGTTCAAATTACTCTCAACCATGGTAGCTCACTGTATGTTTTTGTGTCATTTTTCTCCCTAAACTCCCCATGATGTTGTGAGAAGTATTAGACAGGGAGTGTTATATTGGCACATTGAACATCTGAAGGAAAAGTCAGGTATAAATATATAGACATCTACTTAATAGAGTTTTATCATATGGCAAAATATTTCTGCAAAATATTAATATATATATGAATGCTGTTGATACTTTGACAGTTTCTTGGCCCATGTGTTATCAGCCACTTATAACATTTGACTTCAGTAGTTGGATATTTTTTCCTGTAGTTTGTATTCTCTATAACAGTGATGGCTAACTTTTTCTAGGCCAAGTGCCCAAAGCGCACGGCCAAATCCCCAAAATGCACTGCGTGCACGGCCCCCACACGTGTCCTTTCCCATGCATGTGCAGTCCTTGCATGTGAGGCAGAGACTTGAAGACCAGCTGGCCAGCAGAAGGCACGCACGCATGTGGGACAAAGCTGAGCTGGGGCGATGACTCGCATGCTCATAGAGAGGGCGCTGTGTGCCACCTCTGGCATGTGCCATAGGTTTGCAATCACAACTCTATGAAATGCTACTTGTATAATGTAAGGGTTGGAAGTTAACTTGGAGATTCATTCTCCTGATCATGCACAAATCTACGGTAGTACTACAACATTGCCTGAACTGCTAATCCAGCCTCTATTTAAACACCTTCTCTGCTTAAACAATCCACCACTTCGTGAGGCAATCTGCTCCATACTGAACAGTTCTTACCAAATTTTTTTATGTTCTAGTAAAACCTGCTAAATCAAACTCAGTTTTTGGTTGTCATGTTTTCTGGAACAGGTCTAAACAATTCTGTCCGACAGGATTGCCTTTCAGAGATTTGATGACATCTCGCTTGTCTCTGCAGTGTTTTCTTCTTCAAGCTAAAACCTCCACCTGCTCCTCATAATTTTATTTTATTTTATTTTATTGCTTTCCAGGCCTTTTATCATATTGGTTGCTCCCATTGAGCATTTTATAATTTGACCATGTCTTTTCTAAAATATGTGCCTACAACTGGATGTAGCATTCTAGAAGTAGGATAATTAATTCAGAAGTGAAAGGAACAATGATTTATATTGATCCTGATAATGTACTTCTATAATACAGTTTAGGATTGCTTTTTCTTGTTTCATTTTTTGGAGCTGCACAACATTGTTGGGTCATACTCAGCTTGTAATCTAATCCTTTTGCTATATATTGCTGCCTGTATCATACCACCGCCATGCATACGCTTTTAATTTTTTCCTTTTTCAGTATAAGTCTAGATTTGTTGCTGTGAATTTCATCTTGCTGCTCTTGCTACTTATTTGAGTTTATCAGGATCTTCCTGAATCTATATATTATGTACTTAGAAGTTTGTTGCCCCCGCGCATCCACCCACCCCATCTTCATGTCATGAGCAAATTTGATAATCATAGATAGTAATCCTTTAAACAAATTGCTTACAAATATGTTGAACAGCACAGGACTTAAAATGAGTTCTGCAATACGACAGTCAGAACTAACTTCCATCTTAGAATGGCCTTAGCTGAACAGCACAGAACGTAACGGAGTAACACTGGCCTTAGCTTAACAAAATACAATTCTGTAGAAACAATTTCAAGATGTTAGATGGAATCTAACTAAGATGCCCAGCACTATGGTAGACAAGCTAATGGGAAAAATAGGATTTAATGAAAGTTTCTTTTGCCAACTGATTTTGAGATTTACTCTTCTGAGTAAAAATGGTAATACATAAACATATCCTTACTACTATGATGTTCTGCCAGTAGGATACTATAAGAGGAACTGTGTTTCATCCTAATACTACTTTATCAGTGTACCATTACACTGATAAAGGGATTGGTGTGATTAGAAATATTCCCTTATATTTAATGGAGAGCCAAAACAAAATCATGACAGAACTGCTATGTTGCTATGGTGTAGTTAAGATTTCAATTAACCCCGCCTTTAATCCCAGTGTATTTTTACCAGTATATAAACTCCAGACAAGATTTCTAGCTGAAATATTAGGATATGCTCTTGTTTTGGTTTTTTTTAATTTTTATTTTATTTTATTGGATTTATATGCCACCCTTCTCCCGAAGGACTCAGGGTGGCTTACAAGATAAAAAATTCAACAATATGAATTAAATATAAATTAAAATCCAATTAAAATTAATTAAAATTATTACAATGTAAAAACCCCCTTCAACAGGTCAGTCCATTTGATGAAAAAATGGGGTCTGTCCTAAGCCCAGTGGGCAAACCATTCCAGAGGGTTGGCACTCCCACAGAGAACGCTCTCCCCCTGGGGACCGCCAGCCGACATTGATTGACGGCACCTTGAGGAGGCCCTCTCTGTGAGAGTGCACAGGATGATGGGAGGATGGCATAAGATGGTCCTGCAAGTACCCCGGGCCTAAGCCATATAGGACTTTATAGGTGAGCACCAGCATCTTGAAACGAACCCGGAGGACAACCGGCGGCCAGTGCAGCTCGCGCAGGAGAGGTGTTACACGGGAGTAGCGAGAGGCTCCCATAAAACCCACGTGGCCGCATTCTGGACTAGCTGAAGCCTCCAGGTGCATCCCAAGGGCAGCTCCATGTAGAGGGCGTTACAGTAATCCAATCGAGAAGTAATAAGGGCATGAGGGACCATGGGGAGGGCATCCCAGTCTAGGAAAGGACGCAACTGGCGTACCTGTGCAAAAGCCCCCCTGGTTACTGCTGTCAAGTGATCTTCTAAAGACAGCCATGAATCCAGGAGGACACCCAGATTGCAAACCTTTTCAGAGGGAGTAAGTAGCTCCCCTCATATCACGAATGACGGAACCACTAGATCCCGAGATGCCAGCATCCACAGCCAGTCGGTCTTGGATGGGTTGAGTCTGAGTCAATTTCTTCCCATCCAGGCCCACACCGCTTCCAGGCAGCGGGACATCACGGAAAGGGCATCCCCAGGGTTTATGTATGTGAGAGAAGGAGGGAGGGAAACAGTTTGATAATGAGAATGAGAGAACATTTGCAACTGACCAAGGGGCTGTGTGGTGATGAGAAATACAGAGGAAGAATACTTTGCACAATAGTTCAACCTGTCCAGAGGACACTGCTGACATTTGTTAAAGAACTCCCAACAGCTACCTTACCTTAAGACATGAACATCTATCTTCAACACTACTCCTACAACTGGGATAAAAGGACAAAGCATCTTGAACAGGTAAGCTATGTATGATGGAATGCCAAAGAGGCTTTGGGAACACAGAGAGATAGCAAAACAGTTAAGGGAGGAGGAAATAGGGACACTGAAGCAGATTGTTGAGTCTAGGGGAGAGGAGAAACATAAAAAGGTGACCTTAATTACAGTCCATGCAAGCTATGAATTTACTTGGTAAATTTCAGTTTAATTTCTATTTTCTTATATTACTGTATAAGCAATAAAGAACTTTTGAGGAATCTTTTCATATTTTTGTTTCCTAAACTAGCCAGACTTGTAGGGCTTGAAACCATACTTAAGAGTACAGTTTCCGTAAATATTCCTACCCCTTCCAATAAAAAAATGAATGCTGCATTTTGACTAATTTTATCAGCAAATTGATATTTTCTTCTACAATACTTTGATGTGGGTTTAGTGTATGTGCTCCAATAGCCACGAAAACAGTAAATGCAAATAAATAACTGTTAGTGAAAGCTAGATATTCTAAATCTTGCCCTTTTAACCATATGATCCCTTTTGCCTCACAGCATCAAAACCTGAATATGAGAATAACAGAGGTTTTCTTCAGTGAAAGGTGGGTATTTAGGGTAAAATTTGCTATACCATTTGAGCACTTACAGCAGTATTAAGTGGTTTCTTCACAAATAAGTACTATGTGTTTAGATTCAGCGACTTGTGCCTTACACCTGCTAATTGTTACTCTCTCTTTATATCTTTAGATTTCTACATACTCTATTTGCTAGATGTGGAGGGCTGTATATTTTCCATTCTCAGTGCCATACAGACTACAAGGAAAACTTACAGCAAAACCAGACCAATGTGATTCCAACTATTCCATTGTATGGTTGCCAAATATATTCCAATAGGTTCCATATTTCAGCAACCATTTACATAACAAGTGAACCAATGTTCTCTATGGAAGATTAAGCAAGAATTCCCACACCCACTACTATTGTACAGTTTTCCATTTATAAAATGTGACAGGGTGGTTTGCAATCCCTTCTGTGTGGTTTTATTTTAGAACTACAGCACTATAAGTGCTACATGTAGAAGGATGGGACATATATTTACAATAAAAATAAGGATTTCATTTTATTGCAGTGTTTGTCTTTTTGTTAGTATAGATGGTAATGCTCACTTAACACCTGGTTTCTATTGTTCAGAATCATACTTGGTACTTACTATTAAGGTTTGGTGCATGGATGGTTCTATCATCTAGCCACTTGAGTGTTAGTTATACTAAGGAAGTAAGCCCTTCAGCTTTCAACAGGAGGCCTGGTTTCTGGTTCTGTAAACAAGACAGTCATTTAACATTGGTTGAGGGAGAAAAGATATCTTATTAATAGCAAGCTGTTGTATGCATGCCTATTTGGCATTCCCTTGGTTACTTAAGAGAACATATCTATATCTGTTTATGTGGACTTCTCCCAATGTCTTTTGTTGTGAGACTGCATCCAGAGCTTGAAATGAAAGTTATTGTATATTTGGCTGCTATAATACAATAAAGATCTAATGTTCCTTTATAGCCTGTGAACTAAAAGTGTAAATATCTGAACGTGTATATAGATAATATATGGGGAATATATTTGATGATGGAGTAAGGAGTTGCTCTAGACTGTAATGTTCTAGTTCTGCCTACTATTTCATGCTGATGTCTAACTTAATTTTAGCTATCAATGTATGCAGAAGATGAATTGGATCTTACTCTTATTTCTCACAATAGAGCTTGAAATTGTGTCTTCAAGTTTTTAGAGCCTCCTTGATAAATAATTATTGTTCCATACAGTAAATGAAAATTGCATATTAATTCTGAGAGACTTATACTTGCTTGATTTCTGCTATCTGAACCTCAGTGTGCCACGATATATAATATCTGTATTGGTAATCATGTTTTATTTGGTAGAAAAAGGTGATTGGGAACAGTTTCTTATCACAGTGCAGAAGTTGCTGGATTACTCATTACAGTATTAAAATTGTTTAACCATGGCTGTTGAAATAAACTCTGCTTGGTGAGTTCACACACAGATCTCACTAAAACAAAACGAACACCATTATGGGTGAAGTTCTTCGGGCTTGGCTACTGTTGATGGGGAAGAGAACATTTTCTCCATTTTAAGATTATTATAGTTTTGGCAGTGTGGTGTGCAACAGTTTTTACTTCTATATATGCATTTTGCTTTTTTCAAATTTAGAGTCCCCTGTTTTTATTACAAGGATGGGTATCAAATTATATATAAAAATATGCAGCAAAATCTAGAGCTAAAAAAAGGCTTTTGTTCTACAAATGAAGCTCTTTTTGCAGTAAATAACATTATCCAATAATGAAGGAGAAATAATTGGGAATCTTCTGTTACCTCTAAGATTTGCAAAAGTAATGGAAAAGCTTCACTGAAAAAGTTCTTAGAAGAGCAAGTGAATGATGCACATTGTCCTTGCACAATGTATATGAAAGGTGTTCATCTTAAAAGGGAGCAGATAAGAAGTATAAGGAGAAATTACCCTGAAAAAGATGTTATCCTATACAAGAGCATTCTATGTCGCAATGTTTTGCTGCAGATTCCACTTGAAATTTAAATTAAATTTACAATGTTTACAAGACAGAGAGTATTTCAAGAGGCATTTTTTTAAGTCATACCCACCTAAAAGGTCTAAAATAGTCCTTTTGCCTAAAAATCTATTTGAATAGTAGCTCTGAGTTCAAAACTTGTTTGCTACTTTGTAATGTATCTATTGGCCTTAATTAAGATACTATACTGTTCGTTATTTTTAACAAACATAGCTATTTGAACATAGCTATGTTCAATGCCTATATTGTAAAGTTAACTTATTTTTTACCCTGTTTTCCCCAAAATAAGATCTCCCCAGATAATAAGCCCAATTGGACTTTGAGCGCATACACTAAAATAACCCCCCCCAAAATAAGCCCTCTCCAAAAAATATTTAAATGCATGTGCAGCCATTCCCCGCCATTTCCTATGGCTAGGGTTAGGGAGACAGAGCTGGAAATCGGTAAGATGGCAAGAGGAGCCCCAAAATAATAAGACCTCCTCAAAAATAAGGCCAAGCGCTTATTTCGGGGTTCAAAAAATATAAGACAGTCTTATTTTCAGTACAACACGGTAAAATGAGGACCTGGATTGTGGGGCAATAAGATGACTTTGTATAAAAAAGAACACCGCTTAGGGGTGGGCCGAAAGCCCTACTAAGCAGGTATATACAAAAGTATGAAAGCTATTGCTTAATGCATTGTAAGCCACTCTGAGTCTCCGGAGAAGGGCGGCATATAAATTGAACAAACAAACAAACAAATAAATAAATAAATGTTGCAGTTTTTTAATTCTTTTAACCCTTACTGGTTTTTTTTAAATATATAAGAGTCATTTCAGTGTATCTGTTCAATCCATGGCGCTGAGAATTTATTAAATGTTGTACCAGTGGCTAACAATCCTAGCAGTACAGAATTCTTGGCTTCTAGTTTGGAACACCAAAAACATAAAGTCAGTGATGTACTGTAGTCAGTAAGTTTTTGGAGGGAAAAAAATCATCTCTATTTCTAACTATGCTTTGTTCCCTTTGTTGGGATAAGTCTAACTCTAAAGAAATTCTAAGTAGAGAAACTGAGAAGAGCATGAGATTACTGTTGTTATCTAGGATTTCAGACTCATTTTTAAAAATAATTTATGTAACAATAACATTACAAATCATAAGAGCTGATTTAAAATATAACAAATGGAAGATAAATGTTAATAGATTATTTGCTATTCAGATAAAGAAATGGAACAGTAGGCTTATTTTTCAGTTAGACATGGCAACTTTAATTTTCATCCAAATTATTGTACGCTTGAATTAATTGTCTAGCAAACTGGGTTTTTGTAGCATTTTTTTGCCATGTTGTTAAAAATAAAAACAAAATTGAAAATTCTATACTAGATAGCTAGAACAAGCTTCAGATTTAGTTCTGGAATACTTATTACAACTAGTTTAATTCCATTGATGATATTCTTAATCATTAGATATCAATAAAAGTATAGCATACTGAAGAACTCAGAAACTAGATCAGGAGGTAATACAGAGGAGAATAGTTAAGATTTATTTAAAAGCACATTAGACTAATATAAAATTAAAAACACAAATTTGATAGATGCATGAATATGCATAGCCAACAAATTAAAAGCAAATGGTACCACAATTACTATGTGTTCTCTGATTATCTGTAAGAGTTAGAAAAAAATGACACTTAATCTAAGTTAGGCATGACATTATTCTGGCTTTAGAATTTTTTCATAAAAAATAATTCTTGAATACTTTATTTAAGATTTGATTCAGAGGACCACTTTAACACTGTAGCAGTTCCAATTATCTGTCCTCTTAGGATAAATAGCCATCATGGAAGAGCACTATGATTAGAATCATAATGGGGAAAAAAAGGCACGAGAATCCCTCTAAAAAGATGGCATTCCTTCAAAAAGCATCCGATTTATATTTTCTTCACTTCCGCAAGATCTGTCGTACAGTATTTAGTTTGGTCCTTAAATATGGTTTCTGGCAGTATTGTATGGCATCATGGAAAAGAGAAATAGAGATAAAAGTATGTATGTATTAATTCATTTATAGTTGATTATAATTATGGCTTATTTCTTGAGTTCCATCACATATTACTGTTTAGCATTTATGTGTAAGAACACTTGAAATAGAGTCAGATTGTTAAAAAATTCTATTATGCAGGCCACCTAAGTATTCTTAGGCATTGTGAAAGCATATTTTAGTTGTTTGTACAGGCTTCATATGACACAGAAAATAATTGCTGTTAGAAGGTTACTATATTAAACTTAAATATAAACAAATTAGAAAAAAACAGAAAACATGGTAGTAGAAGCATTTAGTAAGCAAAAAATAATAATACAGATAAATATATTTGGAGAAAACGTGTTAAAAGGCTTTATCTAAAAAAAAACAACCTGCACTGCAGAAATAAGTACAAAATGCTGTGGGTCCATGACATTTAGCACCCACGTAACATGACTCTTGAAACAGGATCTTATTGGTCATTATAAATAGTCAGAGAACTTCCCCAAAGTACAAAGAGTCAAATTATTTACAATTTTATAATTCAAAAATAGCATTTTGCATTGGGCTTGGACATCGAAAACATAACCTATGTAAGTTTAAAATACATTTACTTAAGCAATTCCAATTCTACATTTACTAATAATTGGATACATTCAGAGTTTTCAAATTACCTTTAAGAAAAGCTCCACGAAGACTCAGGAAGTCTAAAAAGTGTCCGGACTGGGACAACTTGCTGCAGCTAACTCGTTGTGGCCAACTAGCCATAGCCAATTTACTACGGTCAACTCACTACAGGACAACTTGCCATGGCCAACTCGCCATGGAACAACTTGCCATGGGACACTTTAACAATTCAATTTAATTATTTAAAATAAACAAAAAATTGTTTTAATTTTTGTCATTCACATTTCATTCTGTCCCTCTTTTTGCATCCTTTCTTTAATATTAGTGTAACTCTTGTACTGCAGTGAGTTGGCCATAGAGAGTTTGGCCACAGCAAATTGGCTGTGGTGAGTTGGCTATGGCAAATTGTCACAATAGACAATAGACCCAAAAATTTCAGGCTTGGATGCACCTTTTTTATGTGAGCTTTCAGATTCTTTCTTGCCAGTGATAACTTACTATTTTATACAATGTTCAAGCTCAAAATTAAAATACAAGTATAATTTGCTGTTGACTATAGCTCATTGTCGTCATCATCTTGTGCCATACCCATCATCGGAGGTTGGCGATCATGCTGGCAATCCTATTTTTGTCAACAGCCACATGAAAAAATGTTGCTGAGTTTTGTCCAAACAGTCCCTTAGATTTTGAAGCCATGATGTTCTTCTGGACCTTGTTTGCCTTCAATCTTTTCCTGGAGGATTAAGTGAAGGATGCTGTATTTTTCTGGGTGTCGCATCACATGTCCAAAATATTCTAAGTTTCACTTTTTAATCGCTTTGATGATTTCCCTTTGCTTTCCCAGGCGGCTTATAACCTCCTCATTAGTGACCTATTTAAGTTTTAGTACTACCAATAATTCCAAAATGAAGCTATGTCTGTAAACACAAAGTATAAAAAAAGGAAATGAAATACAAAAGGTTTATTGTCCAGTCTTTAGCGAATTAGTACAACAAGACTGCAAACGTTGAAAATGTTTTAGAAGCTTTCCTGCCCTCCACTCTCTCTATTAATATAAAAAGCCCAATATTTTCAGGCTATCCAGTGAATGTGAAAAAAATGTTATTGCTTTAAGGAATCTGCTCATTAAATTTAATATGAAAGCAACAATATCTTTTTTCAGACTCGCACAAATATCTAGAAGTATCCCTTCCCACAGTTCAAAACTGATATTTTAGACAAAAGAGTTTATTGTCCAGGAACAGATATTTTTCCTGGTAGCTATTAAGTGAGTTGTCCAACTCTTCTGTGGTAACTGAGCTTAAGTTTATTTATCTGCATGAAGTCTAAAGTGCTCTTAGAAATGCAATTTGATTGTCTGATCAGACTTTTTAAATGTATTTTATATCCAGAGAAACAAAAATTCTTGTAATATTGATTCTGGTTTCTAGCTTGATGCCTTAACCACTACAGCAAACAATATAGACAATCAAATGAACACTGAAGATAAGATGGCTTCCATGAGGAAGAACATCATACTCCCAACACTTCTGGAACCTGTTGTCTTGAGGAAAGAGCCATCATAAAATCTTGCTTTCGGACTGGAACATCAGTCAAGTACTAAACCATTGCCAGAGCTATTAAATGTCCCCAGCAGAGCAGCAGGAAACCTGTGGCTTTTCAGATGTTGCTAAATAAAAATAATCAACAGTATGGCTGGTAAAGAAACAGTAAAATTGGTAGCTGACATTTAGCAAAATTTGTTTGGGTCTCAGATTCCCTGCCCTTCATTTGAACACGTCAGAAGAATCAATAGGATTATGTTGTCTACCTAACCTGATTTAGGTCATCCAAACATATTGCCAAGTCCTGCCCCCAAAAAGAAGCAATTTTCTCTTCTTGCAGAGAAAGGAAGCAGGTAAATACAATATAACCTGTCATTTTAAGTACTTCTAAGGTTTTGGAAGATATAAGAAGGAAAGCAGATTGTAATTTTTAACATTAGTTCAGTGAAATGGAGGCATTGAAAGCTGAAAAAGGCATACATTAATTTTTCATTACAAGTGCAGTAATATTTTTTGTATTTTAATTCATTTTTCTTAGCAATAATTATTTGAAGCTTTTGTGTTATGCATTTTCAGCCCACTTTTTGTGACATGGAAGACAGGCCGAGACAAACGACTTCGGGGCTGCATTGGAACTTTCTCTGCCATGAATCTTCACTCAGGACTCAGGGAATACACATTAACCAGGTAAAATCAACTGGTCTCTCAGAAAACCAAGCCCAATTCATTTTGTGTGTGTGTGTGTGTAACTTCTTGTAGCATGTATAAATGTGAAATTATCTTAAATCTTAAATTTGACTAAATAATTCTTAGAATGTAGTAAAACTTCCAAATTATACTATATATGTTTGTGAGGATGTTCTCTTTTCACTTTAGTGCACTTAAGGACAGCAGATTTCCACCCCTGACTCGTGAGGAGCTGCCTAAACTTTTCTGCTCTGTCTCCCTCCTCACTAATTTTGAGGATGCCACTGACTACTTGGACTGGGAGGTAAAACTGTGAATCCGAATTTTCTATCGCCCTTTGTGCTATTTGGATTCAGATCAATATTTTGTACTATGTATATAGTAAGGGTAAGTTATAATGATAAGAATTTAAAGAATGAAATTTAAAAAGGGGATGATTTAAAACTGAATAAATTACTTCAGTCCCTCCCAAATGATTATTACCTTGATACATAGCCAGGACTTCATAGCTTCAGAGAGAATGGTGTCAACACAAACATGGATTCCTCATAACGACACCTAATTAAAATCAAAATCAAAATCAGAAGAATAGATGAAGCTAAGAGTAATTTACATGTGAGCTGATACGCCTCCATAGGAATAAAGGATGCCAACTTCCTAGGAAAAGGTGCAGGAAGAACTGAGATTGGAGAAACAAAATGGTTCAGAATAGGAAAGTGAATGAGATAGAGATAAATATTTTCCCCATATTTGTTTTGCAAATATGCTATAAGAATGGAAGGATTGGATGAGATAGTACCTGAAATAAACATTAGAAGTCAAACCATGAGCCAGTTGTGATATGGAAAATATATAATCATCTCTGAAAGTAAAGAAGAGAGAACAGCTCATTATGAAAATGAAAAAAGTAAAATTGATGTTAATGCGATACACGGCTTTGCTTTCTTAAGACTTAAGCTAAGGAATAAAGATAGACATTTCACTGGAAAAATAAAAAGGACAGTTCTAATGAGAAAGACAAATTTAGAAATATACGTATCTTTAATGATTTTGACAATGACAACTGAAATTGCAATTAAAGCTTTGCACACTGTAGAAAGAGAAAAGAAGTGGGTACATTTAAATTAGGGATTTGGAAACGGTTATTAAGAGTAGCAAAGGAAGAAGAATCAATAGGTCACCTTTTATTCTTGGATAATAAGTACAAGCAAGAAATCACCCTGAGAAGCTATCTGTGGCCAATAGGGACTAATACAAGAATTGGAGGCAAGGCAAGACTTTTTTCGGATTAATGTTTGTATAAGATCCATGGCAAGGGTAAATCCATTTTCCCAGAAAATATATCCCAGCTGACTTAATATTTCTATTTTTAGGTTGGAATCCATGGGATCAGAATTGAATTCATCAATGAGAAAGGTGTTAAACGCACAGCTACATATTTACCTGAAGTTGCTAAGGAACAAGGTGAGTTAGGAATAAAATGTAATTCTATATTAAGTAAAAATTGTATAAATGAAATAATGTAAATCATGAGATGGTGTATACACAGCTACTGAATAAAACCATTTCATCTTTGGCTGAAGTATTTAGAGGCTTTGACCTTAAAAGTTTCAAAATAGTATTACGTTCAGTGGGTGGTGATTTTTTAAAGATATTTTATTTTTATTTGTTAGATTGATATGCTAATTTTTGTTAAGGAGCAAGATGGCAGTCTTGTTTTAAATGCTGCATTATTCATAAGTGTTTGGACTTTTAAATATTTCAAATAGTGAAAACAGATTATGGTTTGAGTCAATTATTTATTTTGATGTTTTGCCCTGAAATATAATACAATTCTTCAAATTATTTATTCCAGCATGCAGAAAATAATATTTTCTCTTCCTGCATGAAAATACCAAAGTATAATTTAAACCTTACAGGGAAATTTAGTAGATTTAAAATTTTAAATTAAAGCTATAGTAAACTTTATTTTTAAGTATGATTAGATTTTTTAATTATATAGATAAAATAGTATGAATCCCTCTAATATTAGAAGTGATAATTTTGGTTGTTTATTATTGAAATAAGTATGCATGAAGTTTTAATCATGTAGTATTCAATATTTACAGTTCCTATTCTGTTTATCTGTAGCTATTTATCAGCAGCTAATCAATAACCTGAGTAACTTGTGCTTTCTTTAAGGGCTATCTCTTTTTTAAATTAAGCTTGTATTTATAAATCTGCTGCTGTCATTTTCAAACAGATTGGGATCAGATTCAAACAATAGACTCCCTGCTCAGGAAAGGTGGTTTTAAGGCTCCAATTACCAATGACTTTAGGAAAACTATTAAACTCACCAGGTAAACTTTCTTGTTATTTTTGTATTAGTATTATCACTGCTTCTGTTTCTAATTGGAAGAGCATATTTCTGAAAATTGTTTTTTTCCATGCAAAGTTTTAAATTTCAAATTAGATGTTCCTGATCCTATAGTTACTACCACCACCATCACCCCATTCACCAAATTGCCAACAATTTGAAATTCTTAGAATTTATTTTACATTTTTATGGGTTTTTTAAAATATACAAAGGAATTTTAGGGAAAAAATGACATTGTGAGAAAATAAAATCTGTGTTATCTTTTAATGTTTATTTTACTGTTTTAACAGTATTAAACTGTTATTTTATTTATTTATTTATTTATTTATTTATTTATTCATTCATTCAGTTTCTAAAGCTGCCCATCTCAGCCAAGTGACTCTGGGCAGCTTACAATTCTAAAACTATAACACAATTAAAGCAATTAAAAACAATAAAAGCATCCACAGTATAATTTCATACAGCAACTGAGATAATTAAATCCTTCTGCCACCAATAGCCTCTCACCGACCAGTTTGCTCCCATAGAGAGGGGCTCCTCGGGGTGCCGTCGGCCACACAATGTTGACTGGCGGCCCCCAGGGGGAGAGCCTTATGTGTGGGGGCATCTGCCATCTGGAACGAGCTCCCCCCTGAGATAAGGAGGCTCCAGGACCTACGCACCTTCCGCTGCGCCCTAAAAATGTTTCTATTCCAACAGTCTGGTCTGGCCTGAGTCTCCCCTTTTAAATTGGGTTTTAAATTGGGTTTTAAATATGTTTTTTATAAAATTGGATGTTTTAAATTTTGTTCTAAGCCCAAACTATTTAATCATTTTTAAATCATTTTTAACTTTTATATGTACTGTATTTTTATTTGGCTGTTCACCGCCCTGAGTCCCTTTTTGAGGGAGTAGGGCGGTATACAAATTTGAAAAATAAATAAATAAATAAATAAACAAACAAATAAATAAATAAATAAATAAACAAACAGTAAAGCAAAGAAACAGGACCCCTAATGCATTCCAAGCCCCTTATGAAAGGCCAATCGGGTTGGCACATTAACAATTCCTTCCCCACATGTTTACATTTTTAATCCAGTAGTGAGTGGAATGCCAGATACCAATAACACCAGCCATACTAATGAAAAGAACATTAAGTACTATTGGTCACTACTGCCATTAGTGGATTTAGTTGAACTAAAAAGGAAGCACAAAGAAAAAGATGGAGAAACAATAGTAAAACTATTCAATTATAGCTGGTTCCTTCTATGATTTTCCCCTTATCAAGCATGCATCAATATTAAATTGGAAATTATATGGGCTGAAAACTATTTTGATGTTCAGAGGAGTGGGAGGAGATAACCTCTTCTCAGTTTGGGCCATTTCACTACAGAAAGCACGTAGATCCTTCAACTCTTCCATGTCTGCCACACGCATGCAGTTTGCTGCCTGGGGTTATAGCAGATGACTTCTCCAACAACTATGGCCAGTCCTGAGGTCCAGCCTCCAGTGAAATACCAACATGTTTCCTCATTTCACCACTGCACTCTCCACAGATGTACTGGCCAACGACTGCACCCCTGGGACCCAGTTGGCCTAGACACCAGAGGGGATGTTAGCTGCCCACACTGTTTACCCAGTCCCACAATCCCTTCATCAAAGCAGCAACCATCTCCAACCTTCCTAACTAGTTCAATCAGGTAATTTCTCCCCATTCCCGCTCATAACAATCTTCTTTTCCCAGATGCTAATAGGAAAATCCAAAGTATTTTCAGGCAGGCTGCAGGCACTGAACCAGGCACATACGGTAACTAACCATGCATCAGAGGCAAAATAAAAAGCAAGAAAGCCTGTGTTGGGACTCCCCAACTATTCCAAGTTATGAGGAACAGAAAAGCTACACTGTTCCCCATTTCTCCTATCAGAATTATTTCTGAGTCCTTGGTTGAACAGCTAAAGCCAGAGTTGAAAATCTAATTGAAGCAAAGTGGGTTGGTTGCTGAATTCATTGGTAATCAGTCGCAGTATGTTTGTCATTGACTTGATTATTGTCTTTATTCAGTTGGTTTTATGATCAGCCATCTATCACTAATCCCCTTATCCTGAAAAGCACCTGTAGAATTTTCACATAGATCTCTATTTACACCTTTAAAAAGCATTATAATTTTAAAGTGTACCTCAGATAAAAGGTAACTCCATTACTTTGTAAGAAGGGTTTCACTCTCAGGGATCCCTCTGGAAGGTTCAACTGTAGAATTGCCTGCTTCTGCTGTAAGAAAATGGTACACTGAATTTATATACACATCACATTTTCATAACCCTTACACTTTCTGGTTTGTTATTCCAAAACCTGTAAGGAAATATCTCCTCACACCAGAAGCAACTTCAAAGCCTTTTTCAATTCTGCTTCTAGAGTTAGTGGAAGGCCACTTATAGAAAAAGGGTAATAATTAATATACTACTTTTATTGGCATATTGATCTTTTCATGTTATTTGAGTACCTAGCAATATAAAAAGCCTTTCCTACAAAATTGATATTGTCTCAGTTTATTGGACTATAGCTTCCATAACTCTGAAGTTCATGTCTGGCTGATAGCAGATTGAAGAAGCCTAAATTAAGAGAACTTTATTGATAGAAAATTTAATAGGTTATTGCATCAACATATAGCAATAGGATTTCAGTTTCATCTATCGCAAATTTGATCTCTTTTATTTATAAATGCATTTTTAAAAATCCATCATTTTTTCTTTCAGATACCGCAGTGAGAAGGTGACAATCAGTTATGCAGAATACATGGCTTCACGACAGCATTGTTTTCAAAATGGCACTCTTCATGCCCCACCCCTCTACAATCATTACTCCTGACACAAAGCTGCATGACCAGTCCCGACCCCCAGCTGCCAGCTACGACATCATTGGAGCAGATGCCTCCTCTTCCTGGTCCAGTTACTTCTATTACTGCACCATTTTATGATGCTAGCTTCCGTTGCCAAGTCTGCCTTCCAGTTGATTATGGGTGGTGGGGGCTACCAAGTGAGTGCAACTGAATTTCAGAGGCCCAAGCTTACTTCATTTTTCAGAATGAGGGTTCATTTGGACTGAGTACCTGGGACCATTGCCGTTGGATAGAGAGAAACTTGAGGAATGGCAGTACCACTTCAGATTGCTCTGTCTCTGTGTTAAATTGCACTGTGTTCATTTGAATTGTTAATTACAATGCCCCCTGATCAAGTAGGAGATTTCTTCTGGCAGTCTGGCAACGGAGTCCAACAAAAGATTTTTAGGTTATTTGTATTTTTTTTTTAAATCTCTAATATTTATCTGCCATAAGCTAAGTAGTCCTAACACGTCCCAAGCAAACATGTTAGGACTTGTTATAAGGATGGTATGTCTGGAAGTTCTCCTTGCAGAAGATGGCAATTAATCAAAGATTTAAAAGGTAAAATAAAATTTACTGCAGATAAAATGCATTGCCTATTCATATCCGGAAGGTTTTAATTTATACACCTAGCTACTTTTATTTTTGACACAAAAAGAAAGTAATTTACTAGATAAGATACTGCATGCAAGAAGGCAAGCCACTATGGGTTGTGTATGGAAGTAGCATAGGTTTCCTTGTATCCCAAAAATATAATCTTTGGGGGGGTTGGGGTGTCTTACTTAAAGTACAGGTAGTAGGATTTGCAAATGAATTGCAGCAGATCTTTTCCCACAAAGCTATCCTTATTGTAATAAAAAGAGTGTGGTTTTTTGTTATTGAAAATATTCCATGAGACCTGTGTTTTTCATAGGCAGTGGAGTTTTTTGCTAGTGTAACACTAATAGGTAATAAAACACATTACGGTAAATGTTAGCTGAAGTGGGTTATCAGATCTGCATGTGTTCTTGCTGCACTGATGCTTCAGTTCTAAATAATAGACAGTAATTGGAAGTAAAACTAATTAATTTAAATTAATTGCTTCCAGTTAATTGTACTTAGAATTGAAACCTAAACAATGTTATTTACCCACCAAAAAATTTAACTGGGATCCAGGTTTTAATATCCTATAGATTTTCAACTTTTCTATTGTTAATTGAATATGCAGGACACTGAATAGTAAACAGAAAATTTTTCAAAATATTCACTATCTCAATTTGTGTGAGTCATTAAGTGTTATCATAAGAACAACAATATCCCCAAAGTTAATTCATAAAATGGTAGCATTAATCTTCTAAATGAAATGAAATGCAGAGTTTCTGAAAAAAGTGATAATCATTTTGAAAACCAGGAACAATCAGATGATGAACTTGGCATAAGGGCAGTATATCATATTGCCCTATATGGAACAACAGTTGCTTTTGTAAAAAAAAACCAAAAAAGTATCTAGAAATTCCATTTGAATACAGGATAAAAAAATCTCCATATCTTTTGAACAAATTAACCTTATCATGGCAAGACAGAAGAGTAAATGCAATCTCAAAGCAAAGCCAAGCAGATGCCCCATTCTTAGAAAGAAGTATAAGTAAATATGAATTGCTTATATATTGAGGTAAACATTATTTGTCAACACTTAAACTGCTGTCTTGAAAATGGCAAATGTATAGTAACTTCTTTGCAACAGGCCTACTTCAGAGAATCCAGGATTCGTTCAAACTGCATTATTTTTCTAGCACTCTTCATGTATTTCAGGAAGAAAAATCATATAGTTTATTTAATACTTGTAGTAGGGAGGGGTAAAACAGGAATACACACTAGCCATGCACAATATTGTTATAGCGTTTAGTTTTGCATTGGGATTATTCGTTTGGATTACTACTTTTCCCCTTCTTATTATGCTAAGAAGTAAATATACATGAAGGGATTTTTCCAGAGTTTCCTATTACTGAGAGTAAATTAGTCTTCTAAAAAATCAAATTGAATTGTTACTACTCTTACTGCTGCCCTCAACAGAAAAGAAACTGTATAACGGGAAGGGAAAATTAAGCTCCGGTCATGCCATCCATCTCTGCTCTCAGACAGTATTGAACTATAGGGCTACACAAATTACTATTATTAGTGTTCTATGTTAGAATTTCAATTGTAAAGATTTTTTTTTAAAGCAAAAAGGAAAAAAATGGTGCTAAACTTTCACCCCTGAGCACATTTGGTAAGACTGGTCATGCAAGCATATAGTGCCGTATCAATATTGCTTTTTTAAAAAAAAGAAAATGTTTGCCCTGTTACATGTAATCAGCAGTGTATAGCATTAATTATTTGATTTTGTTTTAATGAGCATAGGGGAGTTTAGGAGTCAGATGGGGGCCTTAATATTTTAAAAAACAGACTTTTGAGAGTGACAACTTATTTGATCTAATTTTATTATTATAATGAAATAAGTCAAAATAGTTAGAGCTGGTCCCATTCCATGCTCCTGTTTCCATCTAATCCCCTAATCCATAGTAATGGAAATGCCTCTGTTAAAGTTGGATTGTGATTTTCTTTTAGTAGGTAAAACAGCAACAGGCAGTGGAGCACACAGAACAGTAAGAGAAATGATATAATTACATTGATCACAAACAGAGTTCAGTCACAGTATGGTATGTCAATGCTACAGAATGAATTGATCATGGATCTATATATATTATATACATAGTAGTGATGTACTGTGATGAGCCCAACACAGAAAAGATATGGAAACCAACAAAAAAGCCAGAAGAGCGCTGTCTTTTCAAGAGTCCTAAATGTTGTATTTTCCATCTGATTAAAGAGTGATGTATCTCTTTGTACAGCGAATTTAGCAATAGTATTCTGGTATGATTGGGAAATGGCTCATCCTTAGCTACAAGCAAGTGCCTTTTGGTCTAGAAGAATTTATTTTAAATGGTTGAGAATCTCCTTTGTTGCAGCCTAGGAATTCTTAAGGGATTTTATTTTTAGTTCCCATTCCTTCCGAGTAACAGCAGAGGATATCATTAATCATCAGAGGTTCACTGTTTTTAATATTTTTCAAGAGGTTTTCTTTTCATAATAAATGGCAATCTCAATAGAGGCATTTCAATTCAAAAGATGTTACAGTCAACATGTTACATCTACCTGTTCTTAATATTATTTTTAATTGCATATTTTAACCTTCCACATTTCAAGTTTTGCACATAACCCTTTTCCCTGCTCATTTTAACATTGCAGTCTTCTCTGACTGAGTGCTGTTTTGTACCTTTTCCCCAATTCTAAAATGAATAATGCTTTGGTTAATTTAAGTTGTTCCTTTTAAAGAACCTCTTTAAACCTTCAGTGAAGAGATGTCAGACCAATTCTTTGTTATTACACTTGGTTGCCTCCTAGCTATATAACTTCTGAGTGTAAATCATTGAACTTTACCCTCTAATGAAGTATTGTAGAAAATAAATTGTAGTGGATACATTTTTACCTTGTCCCTTTTTTATTGGAGTCTGTCCATTTTGACTTTTCACACAGAAATCTAATAATTCAAATTCTCTTTCTAAAAAAAATAAATTGAACTCTAAGATGGTGGCAAAACCAGCATGAAATGGGTGGAAATCATTAACAGTACTGTGTTTTACAAGATAGTCTCAGAAAGAATGAGATTCGACATTTTGTTAAAAAAATAAAATAAAGCCTTCACATTTGTTTGGCTGTGATATTTTGTCTTGTGATCTATACAGAATATTGAGTAATAGGCCTTGTATGGTTTTTTTTCCATTTTATAAACAAGAACTGAGATTATTATTCCAGGAATCCCAGTATCAATGCAAATTATTTCTAAAATCAGTCACTTAAGACAGTAAAGTTTGTCTTGCCCTTTTTAGTTTATCTAATAAAGCATTTTATATCAAATTAGAACATGGAATGTTAGCAGCATCTCCCTTGGGAAAACTCAAAATTGTAAAAAGAGATGATTAGAGAGAACGTAGACATCCTTGGCATCAGTGAATTGCACTGGACAAGCAGTGGTCAATTTAAATCAGATGAGTTTATGGTTTATTTTTCTGGAAACGATATCAGATGAAAAGGAGCTGCATTCTGCATAAGCAAACAAGTTACTAAATGTGTTGAAAATCACAGAGCATACAGTGATTGCATAATATCTATCCAAATTCAAAGCAAGCCACTTGACATTACCATACTACAAATCTATGCTCCAACTATAGACTTATAAAATTGAACTTTTTTACAATGAGCTTCAGTGTGCTCTCATGCAAATACCAGAAAAGGATATTTTGCATATTATGGCAATTTCAGTGCAAAAGTAGGCCAAGGAGAAATTGCAGGCAATTGAATAGTAGGCAAGTTTGGGGTAGGTGAACTGATTGAAGCTGTCAATCACCTTGTCCAATTTTGCCAGGAAAATCATCTCAGAGTAATGAACGTGTGGTTTTTTCAGCAGAAGCGATGTTTATAGACATGGACAGCACCAAATGGACAACACTGAAATCGGATAGACTTCATTTTATGCCAACAATGCTGAAAAGGTTCAGTTGCATCTATTAAGATGCTTCCTGCCACTGATTGTAGCTCAGAACATCAGCTATTATAGGCTAAACTGTAGCTCAAACTATGCAAAGTGAAAAAGGTACTATCCCCATCCTCCCAGAATTCAGTTTGGACAAGATGTCACCTATGTATATCATAGAACTTAAGAATAGGTTTAAATTACTGAATCTAGAAGGGAAAGATCCAAATGAACAGTGGCAAGAGTTCCAAAGTAGCATCATGGAAACTGCTGGAAAATATGTGTCATGCCAAAAACCAAAGAGAACAAGAAGATATGATATCTGATGGTACTATCAAAATAGCTAATTAGTGTAGGGTGGCCAAAGCCAAAGATAATAAAGATGAGGTTAAAAGGCTAAATGCAATTTTCCAAGTGAAGCCAGGAAAGACAAAAACAAGCAGTGAGAGAAGCAGTGTCAACATCTGGAAGAAGAGAACAGGAAGAGGCATACCAAGGTCGTATTTGCTGTAGTGAAAACGGTGCGATTCAGCTTTTCAGCATGGCAAGGAATTGTTGAAGACTACAATGGGAATGTACTAAGTGATCATCAGAAGATCAAGAACAGGTGGAAAGAATATATAGAAAAACTCTACAGCAGTTTTGATTTACCATCAAGATGACAATAATGACAACCCAATTAATAAAGAACCAAACTTCTTGAAAGAAGTAGAATGGGCTATGGAGAAATTGCTGAATTGGATAGTTCCAGGTATTGATGGAATGAATATCTGCGGAATTCATGGCCCTGTGTCAAGAAATATGGTCTACATGTCAATGCCTCACAACTGAAAAAGATCTGTTTTTATCCCATTGTAAAGAAAAGTGATCCCAGAGACTGCTCTAACTATTGCACAATTGCATTGATTTCTCATGTAAGCAAGATTAAATTGGTTTGGGATCAGTCAGGAAGTTAGACAGGAATTTTTTTCAATGTCTACGCTGAAATGATCATGCAGAAATTAGACCTGGAAGTACTTGATTTGGGCCTGAAGATTGGAGGAATAACCATAATTAATTTGAGTATGCAAATGATAGAATACTATTGCCTGAAAATGATGACCTGAAAAAATGATGCGGAAAATAATCACAAAATTGGAAGGGACCTTGGAGGTCTTTTAGTCCAACCCCCTACTCAGGCAGAAAACCCTATGCCTTCTACCCCCTCCTTTCAATTGGAGATTATCAGGAATTATATTGTATGAGGCTTTTGCAAAGAAAGCAAATCCTGTGCATTGAATTGAGCACTCTAGTAGATTCCAGTAAATTAAACTTGCATGCAATAAAGATAATTTACAACCTGGGAGGCGGGGGGGAGGATGCAAGAAAAACAATTTTCCAAAGCAAGTTTCAGTCACCTTAACCTACAGGAAAAGGTGTTTTGAAAAGTTCATTGTGAATAATTTTCATGGCAAACTACGTAATGTTGGAGACTATCAAACCTGCAAGAAACTCAGAAACACGTACTACATTTAGACCACTGCCCTACAACCATTCACTTCGGAATAAATCATACTGAAAGCAAAAAGATCAATTTGAATAAACATTTACAAGGATTTGGCAATTAGCCAACGAATAACCTTAAGGTAGCCTAGTAATATTTTCTTTTGTACTGACTTTTTTTCTTGTAATCCTCTCCATGTTTTAGACTAGTCTCCCTTTCTAATAGAATAAGATAGTTTTTTAAAAAAAATGTAGGGAAGAGCTCACGTCTTTATTATTAATTTAAAACTAAACCTCGCTGAACTAAGGCTTTCAAACCCTGAATTCCCTTATGAGGAGGATGTATGGAACACATCAGCTAATTTATTTCGGACAAGCGCGCATTTTACAATACGAGCGAATTGCTCTTAGCCCGGTTTTTCCCTCCGTCCCTCTGAGGCTGACGTCATGGAAGCGCTTTGTTCTGTCTCCTCCAGGGGGCGTCGGTGCTAGTCGCCCGTGTTTTGGCTTATCGTTCGTATTTCCGGCCCACCGCGCGCGTTCGGGGGGCCAGATGAAACGATGGCGGTAGGAGGTACTGACGTTCGGGCCGTAGATGTGGAGGAGGATGCATCTCAGCTTGTTTTTCCTAAGGGTGAGCGCCAAAGTCTTGGAGAGACTAAAGCAGCCGGAGAAACTAAGGAAGGTTGCTTAAGGGAGATTCCCGTGTACGGACATAGAAGAACTAGAACAAGATTGTATTACTAGACAATCTTGAGGATCATTTAATAGTCTTTTCCCGTCTGGTGCCCTTCAGAATTGTTTAAGGGTTGTGCGGCTGCGAATTTAAAAGCTGGCCTGGCGGGGGTGGGGGGCATTAGATGGGGATACTGTGCAACTTAGTGTTAGTCATATCAGATGTATAAAAAGACCCTGCTGTGCTTTTCAAAGCCCGCTCTTGTTCTCATTCCATGCTAGTTATGTGTGCTAGAGCACAAGGGATAGAAAATTTAAAGCTAAGATCTTTTCCTGGGTGGGAGACTGCTTGAGATCCTTTTCTATATTTATCGTCATAAATCCATAGATGATTATAATAAAGTAGTAACTACCATTACTACAGCCCTACTACTACATACATGCAGAGGATAATTGACTGGCAACATTTTTTGTGAACTACATAACTTATACAGGCAACAGTTACACTTACAACAGTTCATTTAGTGACCATTAAAAGTTACTTAAAACATTTCTAAAAATGACTTATGACCATTTTTCACATTTACCTTTGTAGCATCTCCATTATCGTATGATCAAAATTCAGATGCTTGGCAACTAGTTCATACTTATAACCGTTGCTGTTTACCAAGATCATGTGATCACCCTTTGCAACCTTTTGACAAGCAAAATCAGTGGGGAATCCAGATTCTCGTAACAACCGCGTTACCAATTTATCAGCTGCAGTGATTCACTTAACAACAGTGGCAAGAAAGATTGTAAAATGGGGCAGAATTCACTTAACAAATGTCTCACTTAACAACAGAAATGTTGGGCTCAGTTGTGATCGTAAATCGAGGACCACCTATATTTTGGGAATAATTGGGGTTTTTAATTATTTTTTGTCTGTAAAACTAAGATATTGCTCTTTTGGCAGCTATTTCACTTATGTCATCAGTTCTACCAGTAGTGGGGATATATGCTTTTCTAATTGAATTGAAACTTGTGAATATCAAGGTAACGTTTACAAGTTTTATTGTTTAAAGTGACTGGGGATCACAACCTTTTCTGAATCTGCAATAATATAAACATTTATAGGTGAATGCAATTGCTAATATAAGAAATTGATAGCTGGATATATGAAAGTTTTAGGGAAGATGATGTATTATAAATTTTACAGTGTGATTTGTACATTTATATCTGGAAGATTATTGTAAGATTTATTGTAAGAAGTGATATATGCTTAGCTGAAGAATGGAGATGATAAAAGCTAAGTTGCTTATCACTTAAAGAAGAAATCACATTTTCAGTTCTTTCACATATGTAAAAGTTTCTGTCAGATGACACAAAGATGTACAAGAAACAGTAACTAGAATCTTTCAAACTTACATTTTCTACATAGCGATTGATGGTTTGCTTTATTTCTGTTTGATGCGGAGATGCATTTAGGTAAAGTAGTTTTCACTCATAGCTTGAAACACTATCATGCTGTTGCTTTGCATACAGTCAAGAATTAATATCAATATTAATGTATCTTTCTTTTTTTCTTTTTTTAATCTGTCCCTGGCACCTATATTACCATGCAGAATTTGAAACTGCTGAAACTCTTCTAAATTCAGAAGTCCACATGCTTCTGGAACATCGGAAACAGCAGAATGAGAGTGTAGAAGATGAGCAAGAACTTTCTGAACTGTTTATGAAAACTTTGAATTATACAGGTCGCTTCAGCCGCTTCAAAAACCGGGAGACAATTGCTAGTGTCCGCAGGTGAGTTAGGTTTTTTTCTTTTAAATTAATTAAGGTAATAAGAGAGCTAATATGGTCCTTTTAAATTGAAAAAGGATAAAATTTAGCACAAAATTATTTTTTACTATTTGATAAGTAGTCCTTGCCTAATGATGGTCACTTAGCAATTTTTTGTAATTACAATGCCTCAGAAAGGGTGTTTTGTAGCCTGTAATGCACTTCCAACTGTCACACACACCACCAAGGGAAGATGATCGCAATCTGGGTGCCTGGCAACTTATGAGCAGTTGCCAAATGCCCCGCAGTTACATGATCACAACTTGCAGTCATCCCTACTCATCTCAATATCAGTGGAGGAACTACCTTCCATGGGACCACAATGCACAGAGTATAAAGAGCTCTCCTAGCTGGTGGCAGACTGAGGTTGTTAAAGTGAGGTAAGCCCACCAAGAGGCGAACAGCCAGGGTGCTGGTGGCAAGAGGCAAAAATGCCCTGCACAGCATGGCCAACTGCCCCTGTGATATGGAACTTGAGGACATTTGGTGGAGGAGAAGGGAGGCAACAACGAAGGTCAGCTAGGGTGGCATCAGCAGGTAGAGAATACAGCAGCAGCAGCAGCATACAGCATTCTTCTTTTTCAGTGAATAAGAACTCTATTCCTAATCATCCCAAAGATAAATAAAAGGTGATAAATGACAATCTAGATTTGGAGAGCAATATAACTTTGTCTTAGGTATTGAGGAAACAAATTGAAGCAATGTGTTTACCACCTTGAGTTGTACAAAATAAAGATGGGTTAGAAATATAATAAATACAAATAATACAAATAAAATATAGATACTATCGTAAATAGAAATGGACAGAATAATTGAACAAGTTTGGAACTTTACTTGAGGTCTTCCACTTACTTGAGGGCAATATAGTCCTCAAGTAAGTGGAAGATAGTAAAGTTCCAAACTTGTTCAATATAGTCCTCAAGTTATGGATAGTTAATCAGAACAGACACAAAGTAAAAAAAATCAGTTAAAATGATGTAACTATACTTGATGTGATATATATCAAGCCAGTGTTAATATAAAAGTAGTATTTTTTGATACAAAGATTTTTATATAAAGTATACCCACACACACACACACATATATTCTGGGTACTTGTGGATGTGTTGAATTGCACTGTAAGAGGGGATGAATCAGCATACAGGGAAGAAGTCCAGAAAGTATCCACATGGTGTTCAAAAACAACTTATATCTAAATACTAGCAAGACAAAGGAGATGGTGTTGGATTTCTGGAAGCTCGAGAGGAATCTGCCCCATTGTATATCAAAGGGGGCCGTGGGGAGAGGGTTTCCTCTTTTAAATTCTTGGGAGTGCGCATTAGTCAAGATCTCACCTGAAAAAACAACACATCCCTGGTGGTTAGTAAGGCTCAACAGAGACTTCATTTCCTTAGAGTCCTACAGAAAAATCAGGTGTTACAACGGCTGATGACTTCTTTCTATAAGTCCATGATAGAAAGTATCCTCGCATACTATATAACAGTATGGTACACTGGTTTAACAGTTGCGGACAGGAAGGCACTACAGAGAGTGATCAATTCGGCACAAGAAACCATTAGTTGCCCTCTAACACCACTGGATGACATCAGATCTCACTATTTCAGCAGAGTAAGGAAGATACTTAGGGATGATTCATTCCCTGGCCAGTGTCTCTTTTCACTTTTACCATTGGGGAGGACATCAAAGCATAGCCAGCCAGCCAAACAGATTTAAAAACAACACCTACCCATGGGCTGTCAGACTCCTAAACACAATCACAATCACTCCACATACATATAGAAATGTATGACTAGTTTTTTCCCCCCAATTACTTGTATAAGGATTATTCTCTATATTATTCATGTTGTCTTGTATTTTCTGTTAGTGATTCCACCAGTAGAAGCTAAACCAATTTCACTGTATACATGATGTACAATGACAATAAAGGCTATTCTAATTCTATTCTATATTATATCATACTGTCACACGCATGAATGATAGTAACATTGCACTGAAAGTATGAGGTACTGTAAAAAAAACTTTCTTTATCGCCGTACAAAACTACATCTTTTCAGTTTTAAATTGTGTTTTTTTTCTTTCAGCTTATTGCTCCAGAAGAAACTCCATAAATTTGAACTAGCATGTTTAGCTAATCTAGGTCCTGAAACAGCTGAAGAGGCCAAAGCTTTAATTCCCAGGTGAGTTGCCCTAATTAAAAAGGTAAACTTGTGATGATACAAGTGAATTTGAATCCTCAAACACCAGAAAAAGAATTATAATCTCATCATCTAGTTAAAAAACAGAATTTAGACTTAAATAGCTATTCTTCAGTCAAATACTATGATATTATGAAATTAAAAATACGGATCTAATTAGAAAAACAGCCTTTAAAATTTCTAAATTGAATTTCTTAGCTATATTTATGTTCTGTTTTAATTAAAATTACTTATAGGTTTGATTCTATCAAACAAGAAACAGGTAGAGGAAACCTGAATACACCCTCGTTTAAATATATTCCTTATTACTGTTTGAAGTTTTCAACTAATTTGTTTTTATAATTTATAAGGTAACACCAAGGTGGAAGGGAGAAATTTGATATTTTTGACTAGTGACATGTCTGGTCTAAATTGAATTAATCTAGCTTTAAAAAAAAATGAGAAGTAAAAATCCTTATATTTTATTGCTAGTTTCTTTCCATTCTCGAGATTGGTGTCTTGCAGTTCTTTTTGAGAGTTAATATATCAGAAAAAGAAATGCACTGCTTATTCTTATCTTTCAGCTTAGAGGGTCGGTTTGAAGATGAAGAATTACAGCAAATTCTTGATGACATACAGACCAAACGAAGCTTTCAATATTAAAATGAATTGCCAGATTCTTCTGAACTGGGTGGGGTGGGGAATTGATCTCATTCTTATTTCTTTGTACTCCTTTTGAGGTCAACACATATTAATATAGTATTTTGTATTCTGACCAAGTTATGTTTTCCAGTTTTATGAACTTTTTAAATATGAAGAATTTAAACAGTTGAGTGGCATGAATCGCAGAACTATGGAAGGTTTTACCTGATTGGAAGTGCATATTAAACATAACTTCATTTTAGGAGTGCAGATAAGTTTTTGGATCCAGTAATACCAATTTGAATATGTTGTGTGTAAAGTAGGATAAATATTACTATATTTAATTCATATTGCTGTTTGATAATTGTAGCAGTACAGTAGAATCAAGATAAACCTATGTGGTGTTATTGTACTTGTTCTTCAGACTGTTTTCTCCTTCAAAAATAATTGAAAATTAAAGTAAAATATTTTTAACTAAGATCTTGTGACTGTTCTTTTTCATTGTTTTTAAAGATGGAAAGCAGAAAGGGGATTACTTACTATTAAACTACATCTAATGTGTTTCTTATTGAAATACAGGTAGTCCTCAATTGATGACTACAATTAACCCCAAAATGTATGTTGCTAAGTGAGATGTGTTAAGTGAATTTTGCCCTACTTTAGAATATTTCTTGCCACAGTTGTTAAGTGAATCATTGCAGTTAGTAACATAGTTGTTAAGTGAATCTGGACTTCCCCACTGACTTTGCTTCTGAGAAAGTCGCAAAAGATGATCATATGACCTGGGAACTGCAACCATCATAAATATGAACCATTGCCAAGCATCTGAATTTTGATCACATGACTATGGGGGTGCCACAACAGTCATAAGTGTTATGGTTAATGGTTATAAGTCACTTTTTTCAGTGCCATTGTAACTCTGAGTGTGCATTAAATGAACTGTTGTAAGTGGAGGACTACCTGTACTGTATTAAATATTTACAATATATGCATTTTAAATTCACATACATTTGAAATAAAATGTTTCTAGCTTTTTTTAAACTGAAGATTGGAAAGCAATAGTGCATATTATTAAAGGATCAAGTTTAGTGCATGATCTATTCATATTGCTTATTGCTTGTTTCATATTGCTTGAAACAGAAATGCAGTTATAGATGTTATCTTACACATTACCAAAAATACTACTTCCCAAGGCAGGCTGTAAACGAACTGTTTCAATGACTTTCTTCAAGTGTCACAAATAACACTTAGAATAAGAGCAGATACTGTTTTAACACGGAACCTCCTTGCAGCAATGGATATAATTTTAATAATGGTGTCCCTACTCAACATTAAATAATTTTTTGTGTAACATTAAACAATGGATGACTCTTACTTACGAGGCAGTAATATAGCGTGTAATTAATTTTTCCGCGAATACTTTTATCGTCTTTCATGTAAGCATCTCGTTTAATGTTTGACAACTTGCTACTTTTGTTGGCCAGTGATTAATTGACATTCAACCATAAATACATTCTTACCCAGCTGGAATTGTAACTTTTTGAAACTACACTTCTATATTGTTTCCCTTTCCGTTCTTTTGTTTACATTAACACTTCCCTTTCCGGAAAGTTAGCCGGAAGCCGCTATCACACAACTCCATGGTAGTCGCAAAAAAATGCCGTAACGAACTTCTATCAAAGGACGCATGCGTATCCTGAAGTCTTATCTCCGCCCGCCTACTTTTGGTTGGTGTACCTGATGACGTTCATCATGTGCACCGTCTCCAGTCGCTGCTGGGGAAGATGGCGGATTGTGGCAGAGACGGCTCGTGAGGCGGCAGCTTCCGGGATAAGATTGTTCGGGACGTCGAGGCCCCACGGTATAAAACTCCGTGAGCGGCTGTTTTTTGTGAGTGTTTCACATCAAGAAAATTGGGGAGTAGCCTGGAAGCGCCCAGTACGTCGGAAGATCCCAGCCGTTTCCGCCATTTTTAGGCCGCGAGGGCTGCTGCTGCTGCTGCTGCTGCTAACTGGCGGCGAAGGGGCGCTTGAGAGGGAAAGCCGGAATAGGCGGACGTCGTGAATGGAAGAGGAGGCTAGATTAAAGCTACGAAGTGTAGCGCAATAAAAGCCGCAAGGCCTTCCACTCTAAACGAGAGGTGAAATCCAGTGTCTGGAAGGAAACTGGGGAAAGCAAGCAAGTAGCCAACTTCCTGTCCTTTTCCTTAGGACGTGATTAAGTAGTCACATCCTAAGTTTAAGAGGCGGAGAATACTTGTAGCGGAGGTTCTTCGGTCACGATCAGTTGCTATAAGTGTATAAAATGAGCCGAGTTTTCCTGTTCACATCTCGTCTCCATTGTGCGTTCTCTAGTCATTGTTTTAAAACGTGCAAACTTAATGTAGTTTGGGAGGTATTACACTGATAAACTTGCAGAGCTACTACAAAGATTAAAGATTGGTAACTTTGGAAGTTACTTTTAGATTTCCAAAATCCTTACACAGAGTGCAGATATATTACCATCTTCCTTTCAAAATATGATACCATGATACAAAACATGTAAATTAAGGTTAAGTAGAGAGGGCAAGAGGCTATAACTTTAAGAAAGAGTGCAGTCCTAAATTCACTTAATGCAGGGGTTCCCAACCTGGGGTGCTTGCACCCCCTGGGGCTGTGAGACAATATTCCAGGGGGTGTGAAAAATTGGGTTTAGACGTTTCAAAATTATAGTGTATATGCATAATTAGATGCAAATTATATGCATATAATTATTTATTTTTGTAAGGGTTGTGAAAATATATTAGTGTTCTAGGGGTGTGGAGTATAGAAAAGGTTGGGAATCCCTGACTTAATGGGTCAGAATAAGGTCCTGTTGAAGCACATTGAGACTTAAATTTCTGAATAAACATGCATAGGATTTTTATTACAAATCTTAGTTTAAAAAATGAAATATAAGTTTGTGCTAAAGGTTAATATATTCATTGTAAAATGTGTAACTTCCCAATACTCATGTTTACATATTTATAGAAGCTAGGTGCTTATAGTTAATATAATTTTAGTGCCTTTTTCCAATTGTGTGATTATGTATTGAAGTTCTCAATGTATTTTTAAAAGTTATCATTTGTGCTAGTCTAGATAGAAAACAAATCGGGTCATTGCATTTTACTAGAAACTTAAGGCCCTACAACTAATCTTCAGATAAAACATAACTATAACAATGAAGTATTTACTACACAGTAGTTCATATCTATTAGCTTAGTTCTCAAACATCCTGGTTTTATGTTATTTCAAATAAAATAGTTCAAAATATTTTGTATTTGAAGAAGTAGCTTTAATTTCACATATTTGTGAATTTGACTAATAGTCACATGTGGAAAGTAAGTTAACCAGGTAGAATTTGTATGAAGTTTCCTCAGAAGAAATATATTTTTCCTATATTAAATTTGAATATCAAACTAATTTGTGTGGATTTCATAAGTAGTTCCCGGTATGGAAATGTCTATGGAGATTCTCAGTCATCTAACTTATGGTTGTCCCAAAGGTGTTTTTTCAAAACAACTGGACTGTCTTTGTTTTCCTTTGGAGACTTTTCACTTCTTATCCAAGATAGCTTTCTTCAGTTCTGATTGAATGGTGGAGAATGAAAGGATTTATATTTATAATGGATGAGAAGCAAAGTCCAGTGAAATAAGGAAAACAAAGTCCAGTGAAAAAGTACATTTGGGACTTCCCTAATGCTATTGGGAGGAGAGGGCAATACATACAAAATCAATGCTTAATGCATTGTAAGCCGCCCTGAGTCTCCGGAGAAGGGTGGCATATAAATTGAACTAATAAAAAATAAATAAATAAATAAATGGGTGTTTAGTTAAATACTGAAATAATTCAGTTATAGTAATGCTGCATCTTTTCCGCATTTACAGAAAGTAGTAAACTAAATAGATTAGGCTCAGACTCTATTTTTCATTGTAAAAGTAACAGTTCATATTGATAAAGAGCGTTGTAGGTTTTTCTGTTCATGGAAAAACAATATGAAATGCAGAGTTGTTTGTCCAACAGATGATCTTTATAACAGAAGGTCATTTTTGCAATTTTCTCTTTCTTTCTGTTGAAATGCTCCACACTGTTTCTTATCTGGTTCTCATCCATCTACAGTTGATTGGAGCGGAAAGAAAAAAAATGGCTAAAAGTATTTCTTTTTTCTGTTATGGTTAGTGGATACATATTCATAGGCCTGTATTTAAAAAAACCCCATGTCTAGATAATCCCTTTATTCTACCTATAATTAATTTAATAGTTGACTTTTCAGTATACCAGCTATTTAAAAGCTCATGTTTTTTTCCTTATGTGACCCTATAATAATACTTCTAGAAACAATTAAAATATAAGTCAGAGGAAATACTGTTTGATCTAGAAATTATCTTCTGGCATTTTAGAAATATGAACTATAAATAAAGTTGCACTCCATAAATATGTAGAATTAACTTTGTTTTTAATGGTAAATTCTCCATTACCAGGGAAACTGAAGTTTCTAAAGTTAAATTAGTCTGATTAACTTTTTCTGCAGGTAATTTGGAGAGATCTGGGATTCTTAATTGCTATACTTTTGGACTTGGTCGATAGTTTAGGAAACGACATGCATATTTAAGTATATGGAGGATTAACATACAGTAAAGTGTTCCCAAGATTTTTAATTGCAATGCTGTAAAATTTGAAAAGCACAATTGTTAAAATTGCATGTAAAACACTTCTGAAATAGAAATGGCTTCATACTTTTATCTGAGTGAAATTGAACCACAGTTGTTCTACCTCTGCCAGCAAAGTGATAAGAGTATATGAAGAATAATTCACTGTTTTTGAACTTGAAATCTAATAGTATGATATTTATACTTGTATTTTAAGAATTGACACCAAAAAAGTGAATAGTGTATTTTTTTCTGGTATTCTTTTGTACCTTGAATAATTATGTTTATTGGACATTTTTACATTATAGAAAATTTGGTTTAGATAATAATACATTAGGTGATAATAAAGAAAGCAATCCACAGACATTATGTGAGTGAAAAGAGCAGGGTAACTATGCTGTTTAATTATTTAAAAGGTCAATGCATTATTGAAAATTCAAGAAAATTCTTTTGAATTGCATTAATAATTTGTTGAAAACTATAACCAATACTAGTACAATATAGCTTCACTGAAACGTTAGTTATTGTATTAATTGCCAGTTATACTTCTCAAATAATCAAAATCTTACCCCAAAAGACTGAGCCTGAAAAATAGGGACCTATATGGCTTGATAAACAATTTGTGTATACTGCTGAACTAGTTTTAGGTGAGTAATAACATAAAAACTAAAATCCAAGCTAGATTTTGTGTATTTGTTGTTTTGAAATTTTTGCATACTGCTAAGACAAAACATTTTACTCTGTTATATTATTCCTCGAAGCTATTAGTATTCAAGAATGATTTAAAAATTTAAATTAACAATTAGTCCTTGGACATACATATGTACATAGTAGTTACATTCAGACAAACAACAAATACGCCTTCCAATTCTGGCTTTTGAGAAGAAGCCAACTCTTCCAGTTTATAGCAAATCATGAAAAAATTTCTTCAGGTTTTATTTAGATAGTATTGCGGCTAAGGTGCGCAAAAGGAACATTTTGGGGTGTATTTATAAATTCTGCTTGAATGTAATATAAAAACAACTTCATAAGTTCAAGTGTCATAATGTGAATAAGGCGTATTCATCAAATGTAAACTGAATTTTCAAAATTAGATAAAGTTCCTTTTTTAAAAAAACAAATTGCTCTATTTTGTTAAAATCCAGAAAGTGCATACCATATCATTAATTCTCCATATCACTAATTCCCAGATTAATATCTACCTTGTGGAAACATCTGACAAAAAGCAATATATCTGTGTATTAGCAATATAGTACCATTCATTCCATGTGACTAATTTCTCTGGTCCAGATGAAAATCTTTGCACAGTTCTAAGCTGTTACATTAAAGGCCATTGAAAGGCAGGCATAGTATTGCACTATATTGACAAATATTTGAGATGGTCATTCATGCTCTAATTACCTCACAGCTTAACTACTGCAATGTACATGTGACCACCCAGAAGCTTCAACTCATACAGAACACAGTGGCATGGTTTATGATGGGCATTGTTTGGTATGCTTATATAACACCTCTGCTTTGTGAGCTACACTGGTTGCCAGTTTGCTTCCAGTTTTGATTCAAGGTGCTGCTCACTACTTATAAAGCCCTACATCTCATAGTGCATGGTTACTTCAAGACCAACCTGTCTCCCATAATATCTGCCCAGTTGATCTGGACTGGCAGGTCTAGCTGTTCTGGGTTATTTCAGTTAAAAATAATAAAGGTGGGACCCAAATAAATAATGTCATCTCTCAGGTTCCCAGAAGCACACACCTACTGTAGCCCCTTCCTTCTAGGATGAGGTTGACTCCACTCTGCTGGTGTTTCAAAAGGCCTCAAAAGACCTGGCTCTTCACCTAGGCCTTTGGTAAGTGTGCTTGAAGTCCCATTTGCTGCATCTGGGTTTACTATCTGTGCCATTTTTGTTCTTTTCTGTTTTGTATTATTGTTTTAATATGTTTAATAATTCGTTAACTAACCGGCGTTGCTAGGAGTTGCAATTATTTCAGTCAGATTACTCTATCAGATTATGTATCTTTCAAGTACACCTGGAAAGAGACTATTGTGGATTTAGATTTATTATTTATTTATTGTTTTAATAGAACATTTATGAGCCATCTAGGATTATCATGTATAAGATAGGTGGCCATATGTGTTTTCCAAATAAATATATTTAGATCAGGTGATGGTAGGTTGTCTAGTACAGGTAGTCCTTGACTTAAAACCACAATTGAGCTCCAAATTTCTGTTGCTAAGTGAGAACAGTTAAGTGAGTTTTATCCCATTTTATGACCTTTCTTGCTACAGCTTTTAAGTTAATTACTGCAGTTGTTAGGTTAGTAGCATGGTTATTAAATGACTCTGGCTTCCCATTGACTTCGATGGTCAGAAGGTTGCAAAAGGTGATCATATGACCGCTGGGACATGGCAACTGTCATAAATACAAATCAATTGCCAAACATCTGAATTTCGATTATGTGATCATAGGGGTGCTACAGCACCAGTATGAAAAATAGTCGTAAATCACTTTTTTCAGTGCTTTTATAACTTTGAACAGTCAGTAAATGAACTGTTGTAAATCGAGGATTACCTGTAGTGCACATCTTGTTTGCCTTGTTTTTGAGTTCATTCTCACAGATCAATCAAGCCTTCAGATTCATTATAGATGAAGTAATTATATTAGAAACTAAGAATTATGTCTTTGCTTGTGGTTTTCTCCCATAGGGGAGTTATTCTGTTAGGCAGATAACATCAATTTAAACATTTATTAATATTGATCAGCTATACCTAGATTAGGTTATAAAATAGTTTAGCCCAATTTAAATACAACAATAATCCAAATGTTGGTGTTTAGGGTCAGATGTATAGATTCTCCTGCTTCTTTACCTACTCACCTGCATGAAAAAGCAAATATCAATCACTTCCCTTTCCTGAGTTTTAAGAAAATGTGGTTCTCAGAAACAACGTACCATAGATAGATTTTCTCCAGGAGGATCTGTTCCTAACCTGGTCTTTCCACCAGGTTTTCCACCAGTTTATCCATCACTGCAAGTCCATCCATTTTCCTTTCTTCTTTCCAAGCATCATAGATATATCCAGAGATCTGGGTCTTTTCATAATATGTCCAAAGCAAGATATTTTGAGTCTGGTTATTTGCACCTTAACGGGAAACACTTGTGTTGATTTGTTCAGTAATCCATTTGTTTGTTTTCTTGCTATGCATGGTATTTTCAGGGGTCTTCTCCAACACCCAAGCTCAAATTGTCAGTACTCTTTCTATCCTGATCTTCATTTCCAGCTTTTGCTTCCATAAGGCATTTCAGGAAGAACCATTGTCTATACAATTCTGTAGGCTGTCTGTAGGCTGTCAGAATGCCTTTTTCTAAGGCCTTCGTTGCTTCTTTACCAAATGCTAATCTGTGTGTATTTCTTCGTTTCTTTACTGCTTGTAGATGAACTTTAAAGCTATCCACCATTTCATTATCTTCACTATCAATTCTAAGACTTATTATCTCTGTTGTCATTAGTTTGGTCTTTATATTTAAACTTATTTCTATCTTTCCCACTATGCTCCTTGACTTTCATCGTTGCAATCATTTATATTTTTGGCTAATTTTCAATTCATAGGTTGAATAAATAAAAAGATAATACATAGTCTTGTCTCACTTCTTTACCATGCACAGATGTCACTTTCTTATCTGTTTATGGACTTTGAATAAGCACATTGAGATGTTTTGAGATTCCCATTTTTCTAAGCACATGCCACAGTTTGGTATAGTTGAAACAATCAAAAGCCTTTCTGTAATCAGTGAAGCACATATTTGCTTTTTGGTATTGTTTGACTTTTCTCATGTTCTTTGACTTTTTAAAAGCCAATTTGAACATTTGGCATCTCTTTTCTATGTAGGGTTCTACATGTGAAATTAAAGATATTGAGTTTCCACACTCCAAGTCTCTTGTTTAGTATTGGTGTGTAGGCTGGTTTTTTCTATTCTCTTGGCCACTGTGTCATCCTCCGAATGGGCTGCTTAGTTTGGTTAGAATAGTTATAGATACTTACTCTGTTGTTTGCCATATTTCTGTAGTTATTCCATCAATTGATACAGCCTTCTAACTTGGTAATGATTTGGCTATTGTTCTGATTTCATCTTCTGTACTGATTCTGGAAGCAGAACTTCTAAGTTATTTCGGATGTGGACATTTCTACTTTGCAGAAATACAGTATGTTTGACCTACTGGGATCAGTTACTCTCTGTCCATTGTTGTCTTTTAGGATACAAGTTCAAGTTTGGGACCTCTTTCTGAGTTTAGAGATCTTTTAAAATACTTTCCTTTTTCCATCTTCAGTGTCTATACAGATGTTGTAATACTGCTTCTTGTCACTTCTGACAGCTTTTTGAAATTTTTGAAATTGTTAGTTCCCTATCACCAAGGTTCTTGATTTCCAAAGCACGCTCTGATGTTCTTGAAAATGGTGGGTACATGATCATGGAAACTGATAGGCTTTCTTTTTTAGCTTAACTTGGAACTTGCAAATGAGCAGTTTGTGATCTTTTCTAATGTCATACCCTGACCATGTATATGCTGTTATAATTATGTTTTTTCCTTTCTTTGTACCAATAATAAAGTCAGTTTTATTTCTTTGCATGCCATCTGGTGATGTCTGTGCATATAGACATCATTTTGCTTGTTAAAAAACTGTGTTAGCAATGAAAAAATCATTGAAAGGCCAAAATTGATAATTTGTTCTGCTTCATTTTAATCCCCTAAGCCATAAAGTCGAACTGCATTTTTTTTAGTATTTCCAACTTTGTCAGTCTACTTTCCAAATCAGAAGTGATACTTTTTTGTTCATGTTCTATCCATTTCATGTTGAACTTGACCATAAAACATCAACTTGTCCTCCTGCACTAATGTTGAGCATAAATACGGATAATTGTGATATCTAAAGATTTTCTGTGAAGTCTAATATTCAGTCATTTCAATTTCCTGATGCCTAGGATGTCAATGTGCAATCAATTCGTTTTATCTTTCACTGTGTTAAACTTACCTGAATTAAGTTTCTTCACTAAATTTTTTTGTGTTCCCACTGTAATTTTGTTTGCACCTTCAGATTTTCTTTTCCTATATAGCAACATCAACAAAGACATTCCAAATGTTTTTAATATAGTCAGATCATACATTAATACAAGATCCTCAGCTTGTTTTTAGTAATATGTTCAGTGCTACCTGACTTGATCATCTAAGACTATATTGTCAATTACTTTATATTTTTATAAAAATATAAATTTTACTAGAGTTTTAGAAATACGAAGATAAGACTAATAAAACTTAGAAAAATATAAAAAGTAAAGAAAACAAGAAGTGCAAAAAGAAAGAAAATAAATAAGAAAAAACACGCCTCCTCCAGAGAAACATAAACAACTTCAGTAACTTAACTCTTCTCTTAACATTTTATTAAAAAAATATTTTTCTTCACATATCTCATTCCTTCTCAATAACCAAATTATAAAAACTCATCATTGATGAGCTAACAGAAATACTAACATATCGGGTGGGTTCTAAATTTTTTTACTACCGGTTCTGTGGGCGTGGCTTATTTTGTGGGTGTGGTTTGGAGGTCATGTGACCGGGTGGGTGTGGCTATGTGTATAGGGACTACTCGGGGCTGAAAAAAGTCATTTCTGACAGGTCCTCACATTTATGACTGGTCCTCACACTTACGACCATCCTCACATTTATGCCCATGCAGCATTCTTAACAACCATGTCACTCATTTCAGAACTGCTTCTCTTCACCATGGTGATAAGATAAGGCAAAAAACGTAAAATATGAGGACAGTCGTAAGTTTGAGGACTGGTCAAAAGTGCGAGGACCAGTCAAAAATAACTTTTTCAGCCCTTTGAGTAGTCCATATGCACAAAAGAGCTACCCAGAGGGCTGAAAAAAGTGATTTCTGACAGGTCCTCGCACTTTTGACCAATCTTCGCACTTATGACTGGTCGTCATTTATGCCCATTGCAGCATTCTTAACAATGGTGTCTCTCATTTCACAATTGCTTCTCTTCACTATGGTGACAAGATAAAGCAAAAACGTAAAATGTGAGGACAGTCATAAGTTCGAGGACTGGTCAAAAATGCGAGGAGCAGTCAAAAATAACTTTTTCAGCCCTCTGAGTAGTCCATATGCATAAAAGGATACAGCAATAGAGAGGGATGAAGGAAGGGAAGGGAAATTAGAGTAGGAGTGAGAGTAAGAGAGGGAGGAAGAGAGGAGGAGAAGGAGAAAGGAAGAGGAAGTAGGGAGGAGGAGAAGGAGGGGAAGAGAAATTAAGGAAAGAAAAGAGAGGTGGTAGGTTTGAGGAGAAAGATTGCTGTACAGTAAAAAAGATGAAAGGGAAGAAAGTCATCCCCGAACAAATATAAAGATATTAAGATAAAGAATGAATTGTTAAACTTTAAAGAATAAAAGAGAACAAATATGAATAAATAGCAATAATTAGAAACAAACATACAATGTGTTTTCTTTGAACAGAGTATTTGGCCAGTTCACAAATTGTGAACAGTGTTTAGTCATTTCAATTAAATTTACAATTTCTATATTTCCTTTTTGCCATAGTTATTCCTCATCTATTTTTTTAAAAAACCAATATTACCCTTCATCCTCATCTCTAATCTTAATCAAATTCAATTTTTCCCTCTATTCTATATTATACCCCTTCCCATTGTCATCTATTTTTATATCCATCCTCATATTGGTTAATTATGTAATATTACAGTTGTTTAATACAAATTCAACATTTTAATATAAATCAATTAGTTATATAACTATCTTGTTTGTATATTAATATGAACAAGAATATTCCAATTATTTCCATGCAATCCAATCTTACAAATCAATTAATTATATTTACCAATAATAATAAACCAAATAATTTCCCCCATATATTCCTCCAAATCACAACCTTTCTGCTTTCAACACAATATACAATTAATAGTATCTCAATTGTTACAATTCCCTAGTTAAATAGAGCTTTTTTTCTTTTGTTTTTTAAAATCTTGAATTCTCCTCTTTTGCCCTAAATTTCCCATTGTTTGCAGTTTTGCACCTACCTTTTTTGGTGAGGAAAAAGAAAAAGAAATCTCTCTCTGCCTCATTTTGTCACCTTGCAGCAAAGACCCTGCTTTACTTTCAGTTTCGCTTTTAAGCATAGCTAGGGGGAAAAATCCTGCTCCACTCTCTTTGCAGTTACAGAGACCTGAGCAAAACAGCTTAGAGTCAGGACGCCGATCTAATCAACTTGTGGTAATTAACCTGAAGCTGAAAGGGACTGTTTTTTTTCTATTTTTGCAGGCACCGGTCTACTCATTTGTTTTCTTTTAACACTGATCAGCTGTAGGGCAGCCCTTTGAAGCCCCCGTGGCAAGAGTTTAAACAGTTTTTTTCCCTCTAGCCATCAGCTGGGACTCAGGAAGCAGCAATAGATTGGGAATGGGCAGGGTAAGCGAACTGCGACCTGGCCAGGAACCGGTTTGGGCGCGTGGCCAGCCAATCTTATTACCGGTTCTCCGAACTATTACAATTTTTTACTACCAGTTCTTGCAATCCGGGCGAACAGGGAGCAACCCACCTCTGTAACATATTTTAACCTGAATCTAATAAATCCATTTTGTATACCAGTTTAACACTTTCTCCCAATAAATCTTTTGTCATTTATAAACAGACTTTAAAGGCTCGTTGTTCAATCATGGTCAAAAAGAAATTCCATTAATAGCTGTTAGAAACCTGATGAAACAATCCACTTTTTATTTCTTGTCTTTATTTTATTGATCTTTTTTATTGATCTTAAAGTTTAATCTCATCAAATAATGTCCCACAAGTTTTTTTCTTATTATTTTCCCTTTGTCTCTTCTTAGGAACAGCTTCATTTGTTTAACACTTCCTTCTGGAAGTCCAAAGTAAGAGTGCTCCCCAAGTTGTTCTTGTTTCTATATTTCCTTTAATTATTAAGGCATCAGATGGTTTCATTTGTAAATTCATTGTGGTATCTTTTTTCATATCACTCGTATATTCTGGCATTTTAAATCCATTTTCAGATCCATAGCATCTTTTCCCTTATCACTTTTGTAAATCTGACATTTTAAAAAAATCGTAATTCACATTCGGATCAGCGTCAGTCTTCATTTTATCCTATAAAATCTGTTTTTCATCTGTATCCTCTTTTATGGTATCAAACAATACTGTAAGTAATTTCTCAGTATCTTAAACCTGCTTGCTTTAGTTTAGCAGCTGGAATGACCTTCACAGTTTGGATGACCCTGTTTGATTATACTTCTTACCTTCCTGGCATTCTCCACTCATCCTTTCTAGGTATGCCTCCATCCCCTTATAATGGTAGGGGAAGGAAATGATGTCCATTTTACTTAGTCTTTTAAAAAGAGGCAATTTGGTAAAAAAAAAACATCCTTTTATCAATGAAAGGAAATGTGGGGAGGTTTAGAAGTGGATATCTGATTAGAAGGTGATAAGCAACCTGGCAAACCACAACAAAATGCCTATGGGAGGCAGTGACTAACAACACCTGTGGGAGGGGGAGGAACTTGCCACAATGCATAATAACAATTGATGGCAGATATTTTTTGTAGTGAAATGGAGCCAGCAAACTCAATAACGCTGTCTGAGCTACTATGTTACAAAACACTACAGGTGCCTTGATTAAGGATCATGAGCCATGGTGGTGCAGTGGTTAGAATTTAGTACTGCAAGGTACTTCTACTGGCTGCCTGCAGTTGGGCAGTTCAGTTCTCACCAGCTCAAGATTGACTCAGCCTTCCATCCTTCTGAGATTGGTAAAATGAGGACCCAGATTGTTGGTGGCAATATACTGACTCTGTAAACTGCTCCGAGAGGGCTGTGAAATAGTATATAGGTCTAAGTGCTAGTGCTATCTGATAGTGGTTTAAGCATTTCATAGTCATATGATCACCATTTGCAGCCTTCCCTGACAGCATTTCACAAGCAAAGCCAATGGGTAAGACTGCAGATCACTATCTATAATGGAATGTGGGAATGACCTGGGGGAAAGAGGGGAAGAGGTATTGCTTAAGGAAACAATAAAGCAAGAGGAGCAGGATTCCCCCCATTGGTTAACAATCAGAAAAGGAAACTTAGAAAGGACCTGCCCTAATGGATCAAGCATTTAAAAATAGCAGTGGGAAGTTTTGTACTTTCAGACTTGCAAGATTCTATTAATGTAACCTTATAATAAAGTAGATATAGCTCATCTAATTCTGTTTCCTATCTGGTTTACTTAGGAGTGATGATATTCCTACCTTTTTGGCCAAGGAGCCCCACTATGGAATACTAGATCCCAGAATCTCCTATTTCATAGAGCAATCATACCACAGCACCCCTTCTCCAGCCTGCACGCACTTGCATAGCGCCACAGCTCCCTCTCTCCAGCCAGTGCATATTCACCGCAGCAGGCTTCCCAATCTCCCTTTGTAACAGCTGCTCACTGGCCAGCTTGACGGCACCTGGGATTTGCAACTACCAATCAACTTCCACATTTATTTTATTTGTGGGAAGCCGGTAGGAGGTCACAATGTGAAATCACATGAAATTCTTTAATGTCCCCAAATTTTTGCTTAAATGACAGAACAGGGACTGCAAGGATTGCTTTGACTAAGCAATGCACTCACGTGATGTACTTTAAGTCTGCATTACTTAATGACTGAAATCTAGTTGAAATGACCATTTCATAAGCAAGAATACCTGTAGTTTTGATGACAGGCAGAATTGCTGTCCTAATGGGCTGAAAATTGATTCCTAATCTTGAAAGCCACGTGCAACTGAAGCCACAATTGATGATTAAACTCAAACTAGTATGGATGCTGTTTATTTAATTTAATTTAATTTAATCTGATCAGTTTTATAACCAAAAACTCTTTTCCAGTATGAGCCAGGATCTAAAACATATTATGTAATTATATCTCTTCCTCATGAAGTTTCCCCAAAGCCTTTACAACTCCTTCCCCAGAGTAGTAGTCCTTATGTCTCTTCAAAAAAAAATTTAGGATTAAGGCCTGCAAGAAGTCCTCTCATTTCAAAGACACATTGCCTGCTAACTGCCATTCATTCTGTCCCTATATTGAGATAAAGTCTATTGCAATCTGTGGAATGGATGAGGCTGTATTTAGACAAATGAATCTTAGTAACTTAAATGAACATATGAAGTAGAATTATAATTAATGGTTTTCAAATTAAATAAACTTGAAATAATTGTTTCAGATGTTCAGTTTGAACATAATAGAAACTTATGATTAAGTATAGCTTTCTATTCATATCTTATTTTTGCTCATTAAAATTTCTCCTACACAGACATTGTCCAAGATACCCAGAAAAATCATTCTTAACTGTTTCAGCTGCAAAATGCTCCCATAAATTCTATAAAGGTTAAACATGAGGATATTTTTTTAAAATTATTTTGAAATGTTCATGGATTCTGCATGTAATAAATTTAAGTATAATCCTGGGATAATTTATCTTGGGACCGGTCCTATTATCTCTTAGTAATTATTAGTATATCAGAGTAAAATTGTTTTGATTTGGTTCATTAGGATATGTCTAGTTGCAATTGGGTTCAGGTTAAGAGCTCTAACAATAATGTATAACCATGGCTTTTTCCTTTTCTTAATTATAACTTCTGATCATGGCTACTATTAATCAGGTAATAATTTGCCAAATCAAGATCAGGATACTTATACCACTATCACCCCCCCCCCCCAACTTTTCTATTCTAATTTAGTTATCACTCTACCATCATCATCTATTTTACTTAAAAACAGAGGTTACTTTTTACAACAAAATAACTAGGGAGAAATTCACCTCCACTTTGCTGGATCTTATCCAGTTAGGTCTCCATAGTCTTGATTTAAAAAAAAAAGAACAAAAGGAGCTGAGGGGGAATGTAATTCTCTATTGGTTATGGTGCAGCTAATCACAGTTGGGCCATCATGAATCTGCAAATTGTTGCTGTTGTTTTAAAAGGATGCCAGATGTGACTAATGCTTAACCAGTCTTTACAAAAGTGGATGGATATTTGTTGAGAAGAAGGTAGTGTTGCAAATGACTATAGATAGATTATAGTTTATAGATAAGAGTGGTCTAATGTCTTGAGTATGGACATGAATAAACTAACCATATAGTATTATATGCACATGCAAATAAAGGGTTTTTGGAGCTAATATAAAATTGTATTATTGATTATTAAAGATATTTTTACTTATTAATTTTTGGCTTTGTTAGCATTAAAAACTACATACTGGTTTTGTTTATATTAAGTCATGATATCTGTACATGAGTTTTGAAGTAAACTGAAGTTTGCTGGGTTCACAAACCAAAATCATAATTTACAAATCATAGAACCAAATTAAATTTTGTTTGGCATGATATATAAAACTAATCCTGTAACTTCACTAGATGGCTTCAGGCAAATTTAGGATTTAACCCACTCTTACAGTTCTTAAGAGAGAACTGAAAAAATTTGATTGACATTGTCAGGTCTAATTTTATATGAAGAATACATCAAAAACTTATTTATTTGGAAGAATACCATTGAATTCAGGAAGTTACAACTCCAAGTATTCATGCTTAGGATGTAATCCCAAAATGCTTGTCACACTTTTATATTCAAAAGACATCTCCCTCTGTTTAGCCATTTGCTAGGCAGCCTAATCCACTCAGGATAAAAAGAGGAAGTGCAATAAAAAGACTTAAATGTTTATATATACATTAATTTGCTAGAAAATATGTCCATCAAAAATTCTGATATACGTAGAAATTTAAATTTCAGTTCAATAAAAACAAAAAAGCCCATATATATGACTTCCCTTTGGGTCACAACAAATATAAACAACTTAGTAACTTGTTGTCTACTCTTAAAATATAGCAAATGATCTCCCTTTCCCATATCTAATCTATCTATAAACATAACCTTAAAGCTTCTTCATTCAGTCCTTGAAAGCAAATGTTCATTAAAACAGATCTGTTACTAGAGGCAGCAACATACCTATTTTAACAAATAAACCAACTTTATATTTCTGCCCTTTATTCTTTATGTAAGGAATTCCCACTCCTTACACGCATGTGAAACATTGAAAATAGGCAGACCTCAATCACTCAGCACCTTTTGTTAATATTTTGCATTTTAACAGATACTATATTTTTTGGACTACAAGATGCTCCAGACTATAAAGACGCACCTAGCGTCTTTATAGTCTGCCTCTGACTATAAACAAAATCTGCCTCTGACTCAAAATCTGCCTCTGACTCCCAGCAGTTTGCCTCCTTGCAGCAAACGGCAAACAGCCTGGTCAGCTTCAGCACAGCCTGATTTAGCACAAGCAGCTGATTGGCGGTTGGATTGGCCTCCCAGAATACTGACGATCAGCTGTTCCAGGCTGCGGGGATTGCCGCTGCCCTTACCACCCATTGCTGCCTCTGCACTCCCCGTTTTCGGCTTCCCTATATCCCATTTCCGGCCTCCATGTGTCCCATTTTCGGCTTGTTCCAGGCGGGGTGGATTGCTGCCTATCGCTGTCGAATTGGATATACAGAAAACGGGACGTGTGGAGGCAAAAAATGGGGCGTGTGGAGGCGGCAATAGGTAGCAATCCCCACCGCCTGGAACAGCTGATTGTCAGTATTCCAGGAGGCCAATCCAACCACCAATTAGCTGCTCGTGCTAAATCAGGCTGTGCTGAAGATGACCAGGCTGTTTGCTGCAAGGAGGCAAATTGCTGGGAGGCAGAGGCCAAAGGGTGGGAACCAGTGGGTGGGCGGGGCTTCAGCAATATTTGCTCAATAAGATGCACAGACATTTTCACCCACTTTTTAGGTGTGGGTGTGCATCTTATAGTCCAAAAAATGCAGTATATGAAAGCATAACTAAAAAAAGAGAAATGGAAGAAGAAACAAAAAATAGTAAAGAGATTTGGAAGCTATATCAAATGGAATAAGTATTTATGAACTTCACATTAGATAAATATTTTATATAATAAAATATTTAGCACTTTGAAATTGTTATCAAAATCAAATTAATATTCAATAATTAGCAAAGGCGGCCAATAACAATTGTCAATCTGTAAACAATGGAAGTTTCTAATATGAAACTCCTTATGAGATGATGCGAGCTATTATATTTTAAAGCCTTACATTAAGATAAATCCAACTTCAGAAATTGTACAAGTCCATGTGTGAAATTAGAGGCCATAAATGAATTTCTAAGTTAAATTCAGTATGTGATTGTTTCACACACACACACACACACATGTACACACATGCAGCTTAGGCTACCATTCATCTCAGAAATGAAATAAAGTGTTATCTTGATTACTTAAGAAAGACTTCACTGTCTCACATTTGTTACGTTTAACTGCTTGATTTTGTTGTTTTGTTATAATTGCTTGGTTTTGTTCTGTTTCAGATTTTTCTAAGCAAAAGTCATCATGGCCACAGAGATTGGATCCCCACCACGGTTTTTCCATATGCCAAAGTTTCAGCACCAGGCCCCTCGGCAATTATTCTATAAGAGACCAGATTTTGCTCAGCAGCAAGCAATGCAGCAACTTACTTTTGATGGAAAGCGTATGAGAAAAGCGGTGAACCGAAAAACAATAGACTATAATCCTTCAGTTATCAAATATTTAGAGGTATGTTCAGGACTGCTTTCTCTTCATCTGCAGTTCAAATACATAGTGCTTCAAATTCAGACTTAATGTAGAAAAGGAAAATAACTGCTACCAGATTGTAATTATTTCTTGTACGCTGTACATTAAAATGTCAAATCAAAAAAGTCCTGCAAAAAGGATAAAAAGTATTCCCTTCATACCTTCAAAATTAACAAGCTTCTTTGAGCTAGTAGTTATCTGGCCACATTTCCTGAAAGACCTAAACTAGCAGCAACAGCAGTGGAAGTCCTAAATCTTTAAAATATTTAAAAGAGAGAAAAAAGAAACACCAGTGCTTCCTTGCATTTCCCCATAAAGCTGACTCTAAATGGAGAAGTATGAAGTTCTAGTTCTTTTGAGAAACTATTTCTGTTTCTCATATTGACCAGTGCCCTGATTTAATTAAATGATTTTTCTCTTCATTTTCAGAATAGAGTATGGCAAAGAGACCAACAGGATATGCGGGCAATTCAGCCTGATGGAGGATATTATAATGATGTGAGTATATGTTTTGTAGCATTTATATACTTAAATGTATAAATGCAATATTGCAGGCTAATTATGCCTACAGTCTGGAGTTTGATTTTGGCCAGCTCAAGGTGGACTCAGTCTTCCATCCTTCTGAGATTACTAAAAAGAGGACCCAGATTGTTGGGGACAATGTGCTGACATTGTAAATTGTTCAGAGAGTGCTTTAAAGCACTAATGGCCGTGATGGCGAACCTATGGCATGTGCATGTGTGCACCAGCCAGCTGATTTTTCGGGTCTTCCAGGTGGTAGGGAAGGCCGTTTTCGCTGTCCCCAGGCTCCTAGAAAGCTTCTGGAGCCTCAGGAGAGCAAAAAACGGGCCTTCTGGTCCACCGGAAGTCGGGAAACTGGTTGTTTCCAGTCTCTGCAGGGCCTCCAGGGGGCGGGGGTATGGAAGTCCATTTTCACCTTCCCCAGACTCCTAGAAAGCCTCTGGAGCCTCAGGAGAGCGAAAAACAGGCCTTCCGGTCTCACCAGAAGTCAGGAAATGGGCCGTTTATGGCCTCCAGGGGGCTTCCGGGGGGTGGAGAAGGCCATTTTCGCCCCCCACCCCAGACTCTTAGAGAGCCTCTGGAGCCTCAGGAGAGAGAAAAACAGTCCTTCCAGTCTCACCGGAAGTCCGGAAATGAGCCATTTCCGGCCTCCAGAGGGCTTCCCAGGGGGGTGGGGAAGACCATTTTCACCCTCCCCAGGAAAGCCTCTGGAGCCTGATGAGGGTGAAAAATGGGCCTACCGGGCGATTGCATGCCAAAAGCAGGGGGAGCGCCTGCATGCGTGGGGCTGCAGGGCACATTGAATTATGGGTGTGAGCACGCACGCAAGCAACCCCCACCTACGCTTTCCCGCTTTTGACACGCGATGGCATAAAGGTTAGCCATCACTGAACTATGGAGTGGTATAAAAGTCTAAATGCTGTTGCTATTGATATTGATTTAATGTCATCCTGAATGATGACAATTAAGACTTCCTATAATGGCGGGAGAGGGAACTAAGGATGGATATTTATGTTAAAAAAACTTTATTTGAAAATCCTGTCTGAAATAAGTCCATTATATTCAAAAAGTGCTTGCTTTGTATGTAGCCACATACTTTATTTATTTTAAGTCTATTGAAGTCTATTTTAAGTCTATTGAAAGCCCCTAGGGGGGCTTTCGCACAAGTGCGTCTTGTGCACCAGTTGCGTCCTTTCCTAGACCGAGATGCCCTCGTCACGGTCATTCATGCCCCAATTACTTCTCGGTTGGATTACTTTAATGCCCTCAACATGGAGCTGCCCTTTGGATGCATCCGGAGACTCCAGTTAGTTCAGAATGCAGCCGCACGGGTAGTTACGGGGACTCCTCGTTACTCCCATGTTACACCTCTCCTGCGTGGGCTGCACTGGCTACCGGTTGTTTTCCGGGTTCATTTCAAGGTGCTGGTACTTACCTATAAAGCCCTACATGGCATAGGCCCGGGGTACTTACAGGACCACCTTTTGCCTTCCTCCCATCGTCCGGTGCACGCCCACAGAGCGGGCCTCCTCCGGGTGCCGTCAGCCAAACAATGTCTGCTGGCGGCCCCCAGGGGAAGGGCTTTCTCTGTCGGAGCTCCGACCCTCTGGAATAGTTTGCCCACCGACCTCAGGACGGCCCCCAACCTCCCCTCCTTTCGTCACAGACTAAAGATGTGGCTGTTCCAACAATTTTCTGATCATGGGGTTGTATAGTTTTTATAATTTTAATGGTTGTTATTGTGGATTGTAATCTTATTTTAATCATGTTTATTGTGATTTGTATTGGTGATTGTTTTATGTAAGCTGCCCTGAGTCCTCGGGGAGAATGGCGGCATATAAATCACAAAAATAGATAAATAAATAAATAAATATAATTTAAGGGTAGTTTTTGTGCAGAATGGGCCAACTCACTGCTGCCATTTCACTGCAGCTAACCGCCACGGCCATCTTGCTGTGGCCAACTCACCACTGGCCAACTTGCCACAGAACAATTCTATCTGGAATAACTCAGTGTGATAAATGATGTCCACCACTTTATCTTTAATATTATTTCCATTGACAAAAATTAAAATAATGTTGATGAAAGAGTGGAGAATAACATTTATTGCATTGAGTTATCCCATATGGAATTGTCTTTTTCTTTCTTTTTCTTTTACTTTTTATTAAACAAAGTTAAAACATTTTTTTTACAATTTTCTTCTTTACAACATTTACATATCAGCCATGTGAAATTGTCAATGATGAGTTATCCTGTGGCAAGGTGGCCATGGTGAGATGGCTGCAGCAAATTGGTCGCAGCAAGTTGTTCTAGACTCTTTTTCAACAATAGGAAAATATTAAAATGCTCAGAAAGTGATGCAGGAATTAGCAAACACACCCAGACATCAACTAAGTAAGTTCTAGTGACTTGTGCAGCAGAATCTATGGTTCAGACTATATGAAAAAGGATTTTAGAATTGGTAGAATATGTGACTGCGCTCAAGATATAGTCATAAAAGTTGCCCCTGCTTGGCTTCCATCAGCAATATATGTTCTTTTTCAGACTGAGAGCCACATATCACTATTAAGTGACAGTGCAGTCCCAAATCTCGGTTGGCCAGAATAAAAACTACATTTAATTAGACCTTAAATTCAAATTAATTTAATTTTAAATTAAATTTAAATGTAAAGTAATTTAAGATTAAATTAGTGTTTTAAATTTGAGATTAAATCATTACTTGCTATGTTTTTAATATATTATCCTTTCTGCCCTTTATTAATTGTAGTTTCAAAACAATTTTTGGAAGTGCTCTGGATTTGCTCTCAGAGCTTTTTATTGGAGATGGATTTTTATATTTTTTGAGTAATAAAAGCTTATAAATAAATATAACATTGCTATGTTGCTTTGATTAAGCTGATATAACCTTTTTTTCTTCTAGCTGGTGCCCCCTATAGGAATGTTGAACAACCCTATGAATGCTGTAACAACAAAATTTGTTAGGACTTCTACCAATAAAGTAAAATGTCCAGTTTTTGTTGTTAGAGTAAGTATAATGTTAATACTATATGATATTATGTCAAATCGTTTAATATGTCAATCACTTACATGACCCCATGTTTTGCTGAAACTTATTTTATTAAATTGAAGATATTGGTAATAGAGCATGGGACAAGAATAATATTTGATTCTGGGTGTATAAATAGAAACAAAGTAACAGACAGTTCTGAAAAATATAATTTTGAATATATATTATCTACCTCACAATAAATTCTGCAGTGGTATTGCAACAGTTTTTGTCCTAATACACCCTTAATTCATGTTCATTATTAGTGGACACCTGAAGGAAGACGCTTGGTCACTGGGGCTTCTAGTGGAGAATTCACTTTATGGAATGGTCTTACCTTCAATTTTGAAACAATATTACAGGTAAATCAGTACATAAATTATGTGAACTGTAATCTTTCTATATTAAAACAGAAAACATTTTATGTGTATGGGAAATATTAAGTAAGAGTGAAATATTTCAAGTTTTATATTTTTACCATTAAATTTTTATAAGATCCCTTGATTCTTGTACTGTCCTTCTAGTGTGAGAGACTGTTCTTTTTGTTTCAGAATAATTAACTCTATATAAATATATATCTGCACACAAAATGTTAAGTTAAGTAGCATATCTTATAATGCTGTTGACTCTATAATAATAGATTCAGTGTGAGATAACAGCTAGACAATTAACCTAGAACTAGAGAAAGCCATGTTCAAATTTTATAGAGCTTTATGTACAGTTGTAGGCAATCAACAAAATATTTTTTTTAAATCAACTTACATACATCTAAACACTTCAAAACATGCTGACGTCTTAGCCCAGTGCCTCTAAGAAAATGCAGATTTTCAGTGCCTAACTGAAGGCCATTAAGGTCAGAGTTATCCAAATTTCAAGAATATGCTGTTCCATATGGCAGGCACAGCAATAAACAAAGCATGCTTCCTAGGATCCATCAGATCTTTAATTAAGGGATCCAAAATATGTTGTTTCTATTGGATCTTTTGAGAGCGGAGGAAATCTTTCAAGATAGGGAGTCCTACAAATAACTTATCTCTGTGCCCTGAAGGCTTTACATAATAACTTGCACCTTGAATTGCAGCCAAAAATCTACTCACAGCCAGTGCATCTTGCACAATAGTTATAATTATATGGGTATACATGTATACATATGTAAAGTTTTAAATATAATAATACAATTACCATTAAAATAATATGTGGATGTATATATGCTTTATTTTCTTTTCCAAGTGTGCTTGCAATACTTGTAGTAAAAGTGTTTATGGTGTCACCAAAGTAATTGTTGAATTGTTATTTCTGATTTTGCAGGCTCATGACAGTCCAGTAAGGGCTATGACATGGTCACACAATGATATGTGGATGTTGACAGCAGACCATGGGGGATATGTGAAGTATTGGCAGTCCAATATGAACAACGTCAAGATGTTCCAGGCACATAAGGAGGCGATTAGAGAGGCCAGGTTTATACACAATATACAATTTTCTGTAGTTACTATTTCCATGGTTAAACCGTTCTCTAAGTGTATTCTGGGTGCCAACATGCATGGGTATTGTCAGGTTTTGGGAGATATCTCACACCATATGAACTTATTTTCTTTTGTTTCTATGATTTTACAGATATGCTGGTATTTCTCTGAAATAGTGTTGTCCCAGTATCTGCCTCTGCAATATGTTAGAGATGTATTTTTCTACTGCATTTTGCATTGGTATTGGTATTTTGCATATATTGGTTTATATATGGTCACAATGTGTATTAGATATTCTTTTTTATGCTATTGTGTAAGATGACTATTTCATTCCAAATAAAGAATTCAGTCTTTAAAAATATAATTGAATAAAATATAATCCAGAAATAAAAACAGCTCCATAGTTCTCACAATATTAGAAAGCAAAATAAAGTGAAGAACTGCTTGGCTTGGTGAGGCCAACATGTCCAGTAGCATGAAGGATCAACAGAGATTTCTACCTTCAGAAGTCATGTTTAATACTGAATGCGTTCTTCAAGTTTGGAATCTAAAGCTAATGAGACATCTTTAGGACATCTTCCTGGTTCAGTGTCAATACTCCGGTTGTCCAAACATATAAGTAGATGCATCTGAAGAATATTAATATTCTAAGTGAGGAATACAGAAAAAGGATTAAAAAAATATTAAACTCTGCCTGAAAAGGAACTGGAGAAACAAATTAAACCTACAACAGTATTCCCTTGGGTTTTGGTACTGTGCTATCCATTGGAGAAGATAATTATCCCTGAAGTACTTTCCACTGAACTTGTCACTTTTTTTTAGATTAGAATTATTTATTGGCCAAGTGTGATTGGACACACAAGGAATTTGTCTTTGGTGCATATGCTCCCAGTGTACATAAAAAGAAAAGAAACATACTTTCCATATTGGTTCAATATTTTCTGGAAAAGTTTAACAAGAAGTTACTTCATTTAAGAGCAAACTAATATAGTTACGAAATGGATTTCTTCACATACACTTAAGTTCCACATATTTCAAGGGGACCAATGTTTAGGCAATCCAAGCAGATTCTTCCCAAGTCAGTAGAAAGGCAATGATATCCATCTATAATTAAAATAGCTCCATAAGCATTTGCAGATCATATTTTCATACCAAGCTTTACCATTTTTGAAGCTTCTTCCATCATGGTGATATTTCATCATAGAATTCAGTCTTACCTAAATGCCTTCTTTAAAAAAACATGTTGGTCTTACATGATTTTTAAAAAATCAAACTGTATTAGCCCTTCCATTTGTCTTATTACAGGAAAACCATCGATGAAGAAGAATTATATCTATAATTAATTTTTCCAGGATTCCTTTTTATATACTGTAGTTTTTTCAAAAGTAGAAAAATTTACTTTCATCAGTTTTGCATTTTTAAATCAATATAGCAGAAAACAATGACGCCTTGGTCAAGGGTAAACATGGCAAGGTTCTGCAGACATTATCTCCATTTAATTGAGGAACCAAATTCAGGAATAACTGCTTTGCTCCACAGATGTCTATATGAGAACTCTTTTACAAATGAACTCAATTATACCAACAGGATGAAGTTTTTAATTTGCCATGCACAGTATGTTCAGATGCCTCCATCAATATATTTTTACACTTGAACTAAATTTTGCCCTAAGAAGTTTAGATGATCTGTTAAATGCTGACTTCTTTCCCCTACTGTGTGTCTTCATGTAACAGTTTCTCACCTACGGATAATAAATTTGCTACATGCTCTGATGACGGCACTGTTAGAATCTGGGACTTTCTCCGTTGCCATGAGGAGAGAATTCTTCGAGGTATGTTTCCAAAAAGTACTGATTGGAATATTTCAGAAAGGGAAAACTCTTTAGTTGCCCAATAAGAACTGTACAAACTAATTTCCACTCCAAAGTGTGACACCATTTTCTTAATCCTTCAAAAGGTTATGTCATAAGAATTTCAAAATTCAGTACTATGTATAACCTAACTTTGTTGTCTCATTGGAGCTATTTGTACTGTGGTTATTTCTATCCCCAGCATTGTTGAAACATCTATTTAGGAATTCAGACTGAATGATTGATCTAATGTTTCAGTATCCAGCGTTTATAAATTATTCCAAAAGCAGCCACTCAAATAGGTAATTATTTGCCCCTATTTTTTCCAGTTTTTATAGTTTTACTTTTAAATATGTCAGCTTTATACCACCTTTGAGAAATAGAGATTTTCAGCAAGTAAAAACCACACAAACACAGCCTATGTGGAATTCTTTGACTTTGCAACTTATGTGGTCACTACACAGTTTATGGGTATATGGTATTTTACCAGTTAAAAGAAAATTAGATAATACATTTTTAAAAGAAAAAAATGTTCAAACAATATTCCTGGAATTATTAAGGATGTGAAAGCAATTTTAAACCAAGAAAATAAAAAGTTATCATTCCACTGCTTTTATTTTCATCGTATTTGGTACATTTCGCACTGATTTCATATTACTGAAAAATGAACTTTAGATAAATTTCTAGCATAGCTTTAGACTTGGATTGGCATTGTAAGGTTAGCAGTAAATAGCAGCAACTATCCAAAGACTCCTATTTTTCAGGAAATAGCACCCTTGCTTTGCATTGGGTTTGTTTTTGATATATCATCAGCAAGACAATTTGAAGTCCAATCTAAGAAAGTACCCTTATGGTGCTTTCAAAAATAAATATATAAATATTTAAAAAAAAAAACACAAGAAATGCATCTCCAGTCTTCAGGTTTCTGAATTGTGAGAACTTTATATTTGCACATTTCAGATTCTGCTCTTGTCTTATTTCCATTTTAATAGGTTACACATATTTTACATTTATTTAGTGTCTAAAATCAAAACAAAGGGAATATTTATTGCAATTCACTCAAACACCTCATGACTAAAAAAAATGGGAGCATTGAAAAGCAATCCAACTTCTTGCTCACTGTAATTCATTCCTTCATCATCTCCCATAGAGCACAATGTGCTCTACATGGCGCTACCTTGAAGACCCCCTGGTAACTTCAATTGGTCCAGAATGCAGCAGCATGCAGAATAATGAGCCCCCCTGTGTTTCTCCATATAAATCTCTTATGTGAGCGGCAGTGGCTTCCAGTTTGTTTCTGGGTGCATTTCAAGGTGCTGGTTATCACCTTTAAAGTCCTATATGGCACCGTTCAGGTTTTCTGCAGCATCACCTTTCCTTAAGAACATCTACTTGTCCTACCAAATCAGATAGGATGGACACGCTCCTAGACCCTTTCTCTAAATATTGCATCTTATGGGAACTAGGAAGCATGCCTTTTCTGTGGTAGTCCCTAAAATTCAGGAAGCCTCTACATTGCTAGCTTTCCATAAAGCTTTGAAGACCTGGATTTTCCGCCAATGCTGGGATAAGATGACGTGAATACATATCAGAAATTCCACTTGGTGCCAGTTTGGTTTTTTTTTTTTAATACGTTTAGATTTTATAATTTTAATATGGCTTGATTGGGAGCTGTCCAGAAGGATTGTTTATAGGATGGGTAGCTATGTAAAGGTTTTAAATAAATAAACTTCTATTGAGGCTTTATTCATATTGTGAATTAAATAGAAGCAGTTACATTTAGCAGCCTTGCTATAGTATATTTATACGTAAGTAACTCCACTGAACAGTTGAACTTGGTTAAAATTGATAAAAACTGGATTGAAAAAGTATTGGTTTGGATATTCAGTTGCTCTTATATGTAGAGAGATGGAGTGTAGTTCTAAGAGCTGCGGTGGCACAGTGGTTAGAGTGCAGTACTGCAGGCTACTTCTGCTAATTACCAGCTGCCAGCAGTTTGGCAGATAGAATCTCACCAGGCTCAAGGTTGACTCAGCCTTCCAGGTGGGTAAAATGAGGACCCAGATTGTTGGGGACAATATGATGACTCTGTAAACTGCTTAGAGAGGGTTGCAAAGCACTGTGAAGCGGTATATAAGTAAGTGCTATTGCTATTGCTACATTTACAGTATTCTCTACTACATTGCACATCATTCCCAAAGAATTTCCAACTTTTCAATCACAGTTTGAGAGATGTGGACTAATGATGGCAGCAGAAGAAAATCATTAGCATATGATATATAGCTTCATTTCCCTCTTATTCATTGTCTATAAACTTTTTATAAAAAGTATGTTTGATATTGAAGAAAATAACTTGAGCATATTGCAGGCTTTGCAGCCTTGGACTCTTATTGTTCAGGTGCTCAGCAGTCAATTGTTGCTGATTTTGGAGAAAATAGGAAAGTGTGTTGGCTATATTTGCCATCTTGAGTTATTGGTAAATATTTATTTATTTATAATAAATAAAATAAAAAATTAGGAAAATATGAGTGCTTACAATAGTGCTCATTGGAAAAAGAAATATATACTTTTCTCCCTGTCCTTTGCAATAGATAGTAAATAGCTATTTTCCTTCAAATTGTAAGCAACAAAGCCTTTAATCACTTTTTCTTAGGCAACTTTTTAAAAGACTATGTTTTCTACAATTCCAATTTATCGCTAGATGCCATAATTCTATTCATATAATTTTGAAAATTTGTTTGCCCAACCTGGAGGGCTACTATAACTGATCTGCAAAAATCTAGTTGGCCAGTAGATAGCAGCAGAGCAATACAGAAAATGCTAACCCTTTCCTGCAGTTTTTTTTTATTTTTGAGCCCAAATGTAGCCAAAGTCTGTCACTGTGCTTAGGCAACAATTAGAAGAATATCCAGGTAAGCAAAATATACTTATAACTGGCTGTAGTTTATGGTTGTACTGTGAAAATCAGTGTTTACATAACTCCCGTGCAGTTTAATAATTTAATAAGGGCATTCCCAGGTATTTAGTATACATCTATTTTAACAAGTTTTCAAGTTTTCATTCCAGTGGACTGAGTGGCCAGCAAAGAAGGTATATCTAGCAAACTTGTACTCCAAATATAGAAGATACAGAGCAGTTAACAAAGCAAAGATATATGAAAACTTAGAATAAACTGAAAGCCATTATGTGATATTTAGGCATCATAGAAAAGACTGCCCACCATAGCATTCAAAGAAAAATGTGATGTTACAATATTAATGATTCAGAATATGGTATACCTTGTATTGTTTGTCTTTCCTCTTGATAATTTCTAACATATAAACAATTTGTCAAAAGTAAAATAACTTTCTATTAAAACATTTAAAAGTTACCTAATACGGATGTATCAGCTAAAGCATAGAGAATCCTAAAGAAATTAGATAAAAACAGCTTAGGAAACAGTGAAATGGGCAGTGGCATGCTACTTATCAGAAAACAAGTATCTCTTGATGGGCGCTTGTCCTGATGATATGTTTGTTGCAACTCTCGAGGTGAATGTTTACAACATTTTTATTGTTTTCCCATTCTTCACAATTCATGGGGAGGGAAGTTATAATCTTGCAGTGTCTTAGAAGGTTTATCACTCTTTTTTCTAATTAGGTCATCAATAATAGTAGATAAGTTTCTTTGAAAGTCACAGTGCCTACAACTTGCTGTTTACCATCTCTTGCATGGATATCTTGACATTTGAAAGAGCTGCTATAAAAACACTTCTGGATTCCCATGCAACAATTAGTATTCCTTACAGGAAAATATAGAAGGAAATACTTGAAATAAGAAAGTCTGAAAATAATAGATCATTACTATTCATATTTTATGCTACTGAAAATGTTTCCAATAAAATCTATATTGGAGAGAGAGGAATCATAAATTATATAAGTCTATATTCCAATATAAATTACATTCTTGTTGGTACTGTATTCTCTATTACTTCACTCACAATGTTTGTAAACTTGATTAAGGTAAATTATGAAGCATTCCATGTAGCTAATTTTTGGAGGGGCGTTATTTCCATTATCTGATATGTTATTTAGGTTTTTCTTATAGGAATAAGCCTGCCTCATCTTGGATGTATATTATATAGAATACACTGTTCTGTAGACAAAATTATGTGAATTTGACTTAAGTAGAGGCGACTATTTCATAAACGAGGGGGGAGTAAGCTCAGTATTTTTCTTTATGTATTGATTAAATTAAGTGTTACCTTCCAGAGCTCTACTTCGTTTATTTCAGATGTCATTCACGACATCATAAATACAATATGACTAAATGTTTTCTCACCATTTCCCTTCTTTATTTTGTCAGGTACAAATGTATAGCAATGAAGCAATGACTTCATCATTACATCAAAACAGAGAAAACTGGTTCCATAATTAGCATACTTGGGAACATAAGCATAAGCATTGAAGTCCAAAACTATCATTCAAATGATTCCAATATGTTTACTAACATAGATAATTGTTACAAGCAAGTGGGTTGTTCTTGGTTGGAAAACCTTAATAGGGATTCCTGGCTTTAAACAAGCATCCATCTTTCCCTTTCTCTTTGATTGCTTTAAATCCAGTCTAACTTTCTACTACTTCCCAGTCCAACCTCCTGAAGTCATGAAGTTTGCTATTTTATACTGTCACACACACCTATAAGCTATTCTTGTATATATTTTAATTTCATTCCTAAATCAGTCATGGTAAAGAGCTTGAAGCCATCAATACTTTACTGTTATGGAAGGAAAAAATCCATAAAATGTATTGCTTTCTTTTCTTTTTTCATTTTCAATACCATTAATGAAATGCTGAAATGTTTTGGAAACTAGATATTCTAGAACATGTTAAGGATACTTTTTGTGTTCAGGGCCACCCTTTTTTCATAATCCACTTTCTGGCTCAGGGATAGAATAACATAACTGAAAGAAGCAGCATGTAATTTTCTAGGCTTTATTTTTTTTCTCTGAATTCATAGATCTTTTTAAAAAACTAATGTATTGGTTTTGTGCCTAAACACACAGAAAATCATATTTGTTACATTGTTCAAGTCTCTTCTAGCTGCTCATGACTCAAGAATCATGACCAGGATTGTCTTTTAGTCAATACTGAATTAAGTTCTTTTAAGCTCACGTTTGAATTATCAGTGATGGTATCTAACTATCTTATCTTTTGTTGTCATTTTTGTCTTCATTTTTCCCAAATTCCAGCAGCTTTTACAATGACTGCCTTTTTTGTTATAACACTAAAATGTTTTAATTTTAGTTCCATTATTTGTACTTCTGTGAGTAGCCTGCATTTACTTCCATCTATTATAAATATCATATTATTTATAATTCTTGCAGTCCAAGTATTTTTATCAATTTTCTCCTGTATCACAATTCATAGCCATCGATTTTTCTTCATTCAGCTTTTCTGATGGTCCAGCTTTGCAACTGAAAAAAAAGCTATAGAGATAGCAATACATACCTTTAATATTGTAAGCCAGCTAGAATTACCCTATGGTAAGATGAGTGGCCAGTAAATTTAATACATACATACATACATACATACATACATACATACATACATACACACACACACACACACACACACACACACATGCTGTTTGTTCTGAGGTTGCAAAGGGAATATGCGAAAAGCATACTTTGATAGTACACATGGACTAACTTCTAGAAAGATGTTTTTGAAAGAGAGTTCTCAAAAAACATTGCTGTTGTGGTTTCTTCAGGAATTTGTAAGGACATGGCATTCCCGTATTGTGATAATGTAGCTTTATAGTTTTGGCCCTTCAGATAAAAATGAAGCAGCTGAAAACATAACGTAGCAATAGCTAGTAGTACTTTTGAATTAAAAAGTTCAGTTCTCCAGGTTTTCCTAGTATGACCCTACAGTACATTTAGGTATTATCTACATTGAATTGTAGTTACACAGAATTTGGTGACTTCTGATAGACAGATCTAGATTTCATCAGCACATATAAGTGAATACACTAATATTTGGGTAATTTTCTCTGAATCATCAGTTTTTATATCATAGACTTTACATTATATATATATCACTTGTAATTATGGCTGTGTTCACAAATCACACATAAACCCACATGCTAGTCTACACTCTAAATAACTATATTCTTGGTGATCTGGTAACAGAGAATGGGGAAAAGGTGTCTTAGTCTTATGAGACATCAAACTGCTCCATTTGGGTGGGATGTATGGAATATAGTTGAAAAAATAAAATGTCCCAGCTGGATTCTGAAACACTACAAGTTAAGGTGCATAGGTCTCTGTTTACCCTTGTGCCCACAGAAATATAAAAGGGCAGGGGTTTAACTTCATGGTAACTGCCTTCCAGGTCTACATAACAGAACCAAGCAAGGAGATAATTTGACTAACAGTTGCTTTGATTACTGCTTAGATTTTGGGTTTGCCCCTCTCATGCCCCAACCTTGATCAGGTTAGTGGATTTATATCGCATACTTTTGACTAAAATAGCTTATACAAAGCCATTCCTATCTGTTCATTTTTTATAGGTAATCTCTTGTTACTCTGCGCCGAGTATGATTTCATGTGTTATGACAAGAGCTAAAATTGTTCAAGCGAGAGATATACATATTTCAGATTAAAATGTGTTCATGTATTTTTCATCAAGAGAAAAGAAATATTTCTCATGAGTTGCCTTGAAAACAGTAAAATCAGGTATTCAACCACTAGCAGTTAATTACAGAGTTTAAAAACATCCCACTTTCATGTGTTCTCCAAAAGTAGAGCCACATATATTTTTTCAGCTTTAGTTTTTCTAACATCCTGAACTATCTGATGACATTATTCTACTAACAAAATGGCATCCATCTATGAAACATCCCCTAGGATCATGGGAGCCCTAGCAGATTGGGGATTTACTCAAGGGGTTGAGCAAGTGCAGTCTTATGACACAATCTGTTCTCATAACATTATATGTAATCCAAAGAAAAAACAATTTTGTTTAAGCAAATGGCAAGCATTCTGGATTAGCAGAATACCATTGCCTGCTTCATCTTCTGAAACCTGACAATTTTGTTCATTATTAATTGTCTGAAATATAGGAGACAGGTTGAAACTGCAATTAAGTTGAGTTGTTACACTTCCAATGGCATAACAGGCTGTGTCTGTATATAGTCTGATTCAGACGATTCTTAATAGTCAGAAATTGTGGCAATTGATTCCAATTTCCTCCCAGATAATATGACCCAGATTTTTCTACAATGACCTGGAATTCTGCAACAGGCATTTAGACTTCCCCACTTCTTACTTCACTTATATGGAAATTATTATTATTTGGTAAAGGAAGGTTTGGGGATCACTAATACTAGATCTTTACATTAGGAATTTATGTTTCTGCAGCTCCTTTTTAAATGGATTTATTTTACTATCTGACTTAAGAACACTGAAGTTAACAGGACACATTGCCAATTATCCAATTACATAGGTTATGCCACCACTTGTGCTATATCAAATATTTTTATGCTTCCCTTAGAAACAAACTATGTGAGAGATATGCTTGTAATGTTTTTTCTTCCTTTTTCACTTCAATCAGTACTGTACTATTTCAGTTTTCCATTTTATTTCTTCCCAGAACAAAAATTGATTTTTTAATATTTCTTAATAATCAGCTTTGCTAATTTTGTTCTGTCTCCTGGATGTGAGAAAATAATTACTTATAGCAGCAAAAGTGAAAAAAGTGAAATTTAGTTGATCAGGGTGAGCCATTGATTGGAGGTCAATGAATTAAAACTATGGGCAAAATACAATAATGCTAGAGAGTGTCAAGGTATGGATTTGGGTGGGTTTTCCATTACTTGAAATAGATTGGCTGTTAAGGTCAGGTTCTCTTTTGATTAAGTCATTTGGCAGAGTTGATGATGTAGCATTGCTGGAAATTATTGAAGGATTACCAAAAGAAATGTTACCAGAAAAGAGGGAAATGATGTAAAAATGTTTCAAGGTATTTCTAAGAATAAATAGTTTATTGCTTTCAAATGCCCAATCTGCCATTCTATTTATAAGAAACAAAACATCATTTTCAGCTTCTATAGTCTTAGGATATTAACAGTATGCTTACAACTGTTTTTTTACTCTTACCTACTTTGATTGGATGTTCCAATGTTTGATTGAAACTAGGAAGTATTGATTATACCAGTGTGTGAGGAGAATGCCCTTTTAAGTCTTGAGAAGAAAAAAACTTCCTGGATCTTGAAGCTTATAAATATTATTGACTTAAGGGTGAATGTCTTAGGGAAAAAATGATCAAGAAAACGGTATAAATCCAGTTACAGATGTCCTAGAAAAAATACTGATTATTCAGATTTATTTTACTCTGAATTCTAATCCAGTTGGGATATGGAATTTGTTACCTTAAACAGCACTATTGGGAGAGGGAGAAATACATTGTCTCTCTTAGTTAATCTTGGTACTTTACCATACTATTCTCCTGTATTGGGTCTTTGGATTGGAAGTGGAAGACATTTTTCCCACTTTAACTAAATACCCTGTCTTCCAAGAAAGAGGAAATCACTGAAGAATTTTTTGTGACAAAAATTTTCCTTAAGGTACTATTTGATCTCCAGTGCTATCTAATATTTATGAAAACACCTCATTCAAGGATCTGGGATACAATATCACTAATATTCCAGTGACATCCATTTTTATTTCTTGAAATCAGAAGAGATTGCATATGATGAAACAGCTGCTTAAGCATAGTATGGTCAATGAGGCCTGTGATTGGTTCCTGCTTCCAGAAATTAGAGGAATACTATTATGGACAGACACTTATCCAGGAGGAACAGGTTTGCATTTTGTGATGCTCTTGAATCTGGTATTGCACTGAAAAGCCAGTTAATCTCTATATCTCCAAGCATTACTACTAGTTTAGTCCACACATTCCTGGGCAAAAATTGCTTGACCTCTACAAGTCATTCATTGGATGCCCTCAAACAGGATTATTTTAACTTCATTGGATTACTCTTGAGAGTGACCTGGAACCTAATTTTAAGGACAAATATAAATTAATTACTTAATTGCATTCTGGTTTAGGGCTCATCCCCAAAGCACCCCCAAATTTTGAACCTGAATCATTCTAAGATTCTATTCAGCACAGTTTAAACTTCTGCTTTCTTTCTGAGCAAGAACACTTCTGGACATTCTTGGATTAGACATTTCAATATGGTTATCATCACCCACAGCAATATGATCAGCATAAATGTGTGTGATTCCTCAAAGTTGTCAACTGATGTGTTCATGTATTTATCAGTTATGGTGAATAAGATGAAGCTTTGAAGAAAACTACAGACAATAACCTGTTTTCAAAGAGTTCTCCACTGCTTTTAAAATCAAATCTGCAGGATTTATTAAAAAACAATGAATCCAAGTTATATCCTATGTAAATATTTGGAGCATACCAGATTGGTCTAAAGAAAAAAGAAAGGAAAAAAGAAAGACAGTGAGAAAGAAAAAGGAACAAAAGAGAACAAAAGAAAGAAAAAGAATGAAAGAAAGAGAATGAAAGAAAGAAAGAAAGAAAGAAAGAAAGAAAGAAAGAAAGAAAGAAAGAAAACTCCAGCCAGTTTCCTGTACAGATCACCTGAAAAATTGAAGTGAGATTGAAAATGGATCTAAATTATTAGCACCAAAACTCTTAAGAATTAAGATGTCATGAAATATTCCAGCACCCAGACCAGGAATGGAATGGAATATCAAAGAATGGTCAGATATTATCCAAAATGAGGGGAAGCTATTTTTTTAAAGGTTTCACCAGAGACTCTTGACCATGAAGGCCTTACAAAAGAAATTCTTAAGTTACTGACTCAAGTAACTGACTACTTCAGTTGCTTCTGTTAGCTAGGAAGAGCAAAACACAAGCATACACATGGTAGCTACCACTTCCCAAGATTTCTGTTCATATTTTAATAGTAGATATTGAAATGCTTCATTGAAAGTTATATTTATTGAACTGGCATCAATCATTGTGTCTACATTGGTAAAATATTTGACAAGTTTATCTACAGACTCCTGTATAAACTGGTCTCAATGGATTATTGTAGTCTTGTGAACGAGTGCTTTAGCATCTTGATCCCTTCAGAAGAAAATCTATTGGATAACTATGCAAATGCAAGGGTGTCCCAGAAGAACAATTGCTACTATCACTACTACAAATACAGATACAGATTAAGACAGTTGGAAGGGACTTTGTAGATCATCTAGTCCAACCCCAAGCAGACCCTATACCATTTCTGAAAGATGGCAGTCCAGTCTTTCCTTGAAAGCTTCCAGTAATGAAGCTCCCACAATTTCTGAAGGGAAGCTCTTCCATTGGTTGATTGCTGTCACTGTCAGAAAATTTCTCCTTATTTCCAGATTGAATCTCTCCTTGTTCAGTTTCCATCCATTATTCCTTGTCTGGCCAAATATGTTCTAGATAATGGTCAGTTAAATTATTTCTGGCTTTTCTGACCAAAAAAGAACCCTTAGAAACAATTATCATGGCAATGCCCCCAGGCATTCCTTAATTTACAGAGAAAAAAGGCTTTAATTAAATTGCAAAAGTAGTTAGAAAATAATTTGGATTTATCAGCTTTTGTAGTTGCATTCTCTTATAAAGGTTCCCAGCCAATAAATTTTAACATATAGTGACTTGTAAATGCGATTAGATCTATAGGAAATTGGTTTTTTTTTATCGTAAAAAGCATTTAAAATACAAAATCCCATTTGATATGTTTCCTCCTGAATGAATGCAACCATATGTCAGTTAGGATAGTTACATTGTACTGACAGTTGACTGACAATATGATCACCATATTGAGCTTTCATATTTTTATGCCCCAATAACATTTTGATAACTATTGTAAATACTTCACTACATATGAGTTTCAGTTTGATTTTATCCCTTTATGGTTGCTCGGAAATAGAAACTTATCATTGATATAAATGTACAATACTGATTTTATCGTTACTTGGCGTAATATTCTGGCCATAAATAAATGTCTTGCTTTTTTTCTTATATTATAATGTTCTGGTTAATTTGTTATATCGTAACCTGGCCTATTTCTGGCTTATTTTGTATGTTGTCAGAAACCTAGCAATATGTAAGCTAAAAAATAAACCATTTTTAAAAATTCGTTGTTTCTTGCCTTTATTCAGACATAATTTTCTGTATTATCTTCTTTCCCTCTTTAAATTCCTTAAATACTACACTTTACTGAATTCCACTGGTAATTTTAATATGGAACTATTTTTTCTCTTTTTAATTAGTTTCTTACACATCATACCAACATTGTGCAGATGTTTTATGAAACAATTGCAATTGAGGGCAGGAAAAGAAGTTGTTTTAATTCTATATTTTAGGACAAAATATATATGCACATTTCACTTTAAGAATATTTATTTTGGAAGCCCACGAAAATACAAAAATACTGTAGGTTGACATAATTAACTACAAGGTGAGTAATTTTGCTTTTTTATTTAGAAAAAGGAAGAAATAATGTCTTGATTTTGATGATTATATCTATATTTAATAAGCTAAGATAAACAAATGTTTTCGTTTGGTATGGGGTCCCATCCATTCTTTTCATTGTAAAAATTTCAGTCAACAATTCTTTTATTAAGCATAGTTTATTCTTACAAGGTTTTTTTCCACCTTTTTTCTTTTCCTAAGAAAGAAAGTTGTCTTTTATGTATACAGCTACATAAAGATTTCTCTTCAGTCAGAGTTCATTATAAGAGTACTGATACAGCATATAGAGGCTACAACTCACGTGTTTTCCATCATGAGTATAAACTTCAAGACATTTATACGAATTCTATTTAGGAGTATATTCTTAATGGTTTCATCAGAAAATATGTATAGACCTCTGCATTTGACACTACATATGTTTTAATAGAAATATAATGATGCTAATTTATGGGAATAAATTTATTTCCCATAAATTATGAGAAATGATTATGTTCACCTAGTTGTCTGGAAAAAATAGTGCAATGTTACAGAGCGAAAAATTATTTTCACAAAATTAAGGAAGTGTCTTGAAGGAATGGAAAAAGTGGTTTTACAAGCATTTTCCCATTTATATCAGAATACGAACTTCACCCTTTTAAAGTCCAAAATTAAGTCATATTTCACACAACAAGAACTATTTGAAAATACTTATAAGACTAGAAGTGAGACAGTTTGGTGTAGTGGTTAATGCACTAGACTAGAAACCAAGAGACTGGGAGTTTTAGTCCTGCCTTAGACACAAACTCAACCTGGGTGACCTTGAGCCAGTCACATATCCATTAGAGGAAGGAGGCAGTGGCAAACCATTTCTGAAATCTTGTCAAGAAAACTGCAGGGACTTGTCAAGGCAGTCACCAGGAGCAAACATTGACTTGAAAGTGTACGCACACACGGGGGGGGAGAGAGAAATATGGCCTTTTTGTCCATATTGCTTGATAATTCAAGCAATAATATAAATTAATGGGCCAGTTTTATTTTTTCATTTTATTTATCTGATTTTAGACTAGTAGAGATTCATTTTTATCTGAAACATATTCTATACCATACCAGTATAAAATCCTCAAAAATAATAACAAAAAGCAGAGGGAAAATATGCTTTATGAGCTGTTTTCTGTCTTGAGAAAATGTAATGCACAGTGTTATAATTCTGTTGCAAATATATTACTGTCCAAGAGAATTAAAGCTACATTCAGTTGAGTGTGACAACTGAATTATAATATGCAAGCTCATAGTAATTATTATGAAATAACCCCACGAAATTCTTTGTATTTATTCATTCTCTTATATGTTTAAAAATCTTATGTTTCCAAAAATATCTTAGATTTAGGAAAACTGTATGGGAAGGGGGTTCTTGAATTAAAGTGCAATACAGAGAAAGCTTCACTAAATACATTTGACCAAACCTGTTTCATTGATATACAATTGGAAGACTATTGATAAATAGGTCTGAATATGATCCATTATATTCTATATTGGTCACAGTTAGAAGAATAAATTCACATATCTGCAATGAATTTGCAATTAAGACAATCTAATGAAAGTGCTTCACTATATTTTTTTTTTGAGGGAAGTTTTTTAAAAAGATAATTGTCTTCAATTTTGTGTAGTGGTAAAGGTGCTGGACCAGTAACTGGGAGATGATGTATTCTAGTCCTTCCTCACTAGAAAACTGACTGAGTGACTTTGGGCCATTGATTGTCACCTCACAATCAATGGTTGTGGTGGTATTATTGGAAAAAATGGAGTTATGTATTCTGCCTTGAGTTATACAAATAAAATGGGATGTAAACTCGGTGTGAGTGGGATGCTTTGCCTGCCGGAGAGGAGGGGGGGCATTGAGGTGGGGGAGGGGATCTCTGGGGTATTAGAGAGCCGGAGTATTGCGGTTATGACTGAGAGAGGTAGATATGGTGGGAGCCGAGGGCTAGGCCGCTCTCGGGGACTAGGACTCGCTGTCTCAAAGCGATTACTTGTTCCAGTCCCTCTGGTTCTGGTTCACTGGGTTCGCCTTGTTTACCTGGGGACTTGGGATGTCAGGGCCCTGGCCTCAGGCTGCTGCTGTTTAATGCCAGGTCTGTTGTCAACAAGGCCCCCTCGTTCAGGATTTAATTCTGGAGGAGGGGGCTGACCTGACATGCATAACTGAGACCTGGCTGGGCCAGGGGGGGTTGTTCCCCTCTCAGAAAGGGGCCGCGACTCCAGGGAAGGGGTGAAGAAGTGGCAGTTATTGTCCATAAGAGTCTTTGTCCTCGCAAGATCCCTGCCCTGGAGATTGTTGGGTCTGAGTCTCTCCTTTTGAGGTTGGACTCAAGGGTTCAGTTGGGCTTGCTGTTGACGTACCTGCCTCCCAGCTGCGTTACAACAGCTCTGCCTGTGCTGCTAGAGGCAGTAGCCGGGCTGGTGGCGGAGTTCCCCAGGCTTATGGTACTGGGGGACTTCAACATGCTATCACTTGGCGAACCCTCAGATGCAGCTCAAGAGTTCATTGCTTCCATGACAACCATGGACCTGACCCAAGTAGTTCAGGATCCAACTCATGGGCGGGGACACACGCTTGACCTGGTGTTTCTCTCAGGCAGTGGAGACATGATCTGGAATTAAGGGATATAGATGCTTCTCCCTTGTCGTGGTCAGATCATTTCCTGCTGAGATTGGACTTTAGGGGACTACTCCTCCATCGCAGGGAGGCGAAGCCAATTAAGTGATTCCGCCCCAGACGCCTACTGACCCTGAAGGGTTCCAGAAGGAGCTTGGGGAGATACAGACTCCCTTGTCCACCGTCCGGCTGAGACCCTGGTGGCTGCCTGGAATAGGGGGGCATCCGGGGCACTGGACTGGATTGTACCTTTGCGACCTCTCCATGGCGGTGGATCCAGGAAAGCTCCCTGGTGTACCGAGGAGCTCCGGGAGATGAAGCGCCAGAAGAGACGTCTAGAGCGATGCTGGAGGACATTAACTCCGAATCTGACCGATACTCTTAAGAGCCTTTATTAGGACTTATTTAGTGGTAATACGGGAGGCAAAATGTTTGCATTTTTCCTCACTTATTGCATCCGCTGATTCGCGCCCAGCCGCCCTATTTCGATACCATTGGCCATGGGACAACTAAGGGAGTTGGGAGTGGGAGGCACCATGTTACAGTGGTTCCCCTATCTCTCTGGTCGGTCACAGTCGGTAGGAGGACAGAGGTCGACCCCTAGGCCCCTCGTTTGTGGAGTGCCTCAGGGCTCGGTCCTCTCTCCCCTCCTATTTAACATTTACATGAAGCCGCTGGGTGAGATCATCCAACGACACGGGGCGAGATATCAGCAATACGCTGAAGATACCCAGCTGTATATCTCTACCCTGCATCAATTCAGTGATGCAGTAGATGTGATGTGCCGGTGCCTGGAGGCTGTGAGGGTCTGGATGGGAGTCAACAGGCTCAGACTTAACCCAGACAAGACCGAGTGGCTGTGGGTATTGCCTCCTAAAGTCTATGTTGATTGTCCATCCTTGGTTCTGGGGGGGAGGGGGAGAAATTGTCCCCCTCAGAACGGGCTCACAATTTGGGTGTCCTCCTAGACTCACAGCTAAAATTAGAGCAACATCTGACAGTTTTGGCTAGGGAGGCCTTTGCACAGGTTCGCCTGGTGCACCAATTGCGACCCTACTTGGATCAGGAGGCTCTTCTCACAGTCACTCATGCCCTTGTCACCTCATAGTTAGATTATTGCAACGCATGGGGCTACCTTTGAAAAGTGTTCAGAGGCTACAATTGGTCCAGAATGCAGCCGCGTGAGCTATCGTGGGTGCACCCACATTATAACAATTCTCCGTGAGCTGCACTGGCTCCCTATTGGTCTCCGGGCACAATTCAAGGTGTTGGTTATTACCTTTAAAGCCCTACATAGTTCAGGACCAGGTTATCTTCGAGACCGCCTTCCACCACATAGCTCCCAGCAACCGGTAAAATCCAACAGAGTTGGTCTCCTCCAGGTCCCGTCAGCTAAACAATGCCGGCTGGCGGGCCTGCAGGGAAGGGCCTTCTCTGTGGCTGCCCCAGCTCTCTTGAACAAATTACCTCCTGAGGTCCGGACCACCTCCACCCTATTGGCCTTCCAAAAAGCAGTGGCTTTTCCATCAGGTGGCTTTTCCATCAGGCCTGGGTCCATTGATCTCGCTGTTGCGATCTTGTGAGATCCGGCCATGAATGGTGTGAATGGGTTTTAATATTTTAATTTTAAATGTTTTTATAATGGTTTTTTAAATGCATTGTAAGCAGCCCTGAGTCTTTGGAGAAAAGCGGCATATAAATTGAACTAAATAAATAAATAAATAAACTTAATTTCTCATGTGATCATGTAATTTAGTTTTGATATTCTATAGTTACATAGAGAAATAGCTGCATTAATTCTCTGTAAAATAAAGTACAGTTGTTTGCTAGCTCTCTTACTAATAAGAATTGTCAAAAATACTTTGAAATTTTCTAATAGAAAGAAAAACCTTCATTTGAAAACAAAGGCTTGAATCCAAAGATCTGTTTGTGCAGATGTGTGCTCAGTAGAGATCAACAATTCTGTCACTTCATCTTCAAACATTGCTACCTGTGAAAGCCAATCTAATATATTGTCCACTTTCATAAACACATTTAAAAGCAAGTAAACAGGTTTTACGCAAGGAGTAGGGTAAACTATAACATGTATAAACACACATTTTTACAGGAATTTTTACATTGCTTTAGTTAGCAGACTAGAATCTTAAAAATGCAAGTACTCTATTTCCCCCAAAATAAGACATCCCTTGATAATAAGCCCAATCAGGCTTTTGAGCACATGGCAATAAGGCCAAGTGCTTATTTCAGGGTTCAAAAAAATATAAGACAGGGTCTTATTTTCAGGGAAACAAGATAACAATTGGGTTCTTCCTCTTACCTTAATATTTTACACATTGAAGATCTTAAAGATATATTTTCACAAGTAGAGGTTTTTAAGTTGCTTTCACAGGAGTACCTGAGAACAAAATGTTTTACTTAATTCTATTTTAATTAACTCTGAAAAAGATTAACTGTTCTCTAAAATATGATTTTAATTTAAACTATGATTTGCTAAAATCTTGTCTTAAATTGATCTGAGCTATTGAGCGATCCTTTTTCTTTTTGTAAATAGATGACAAATTGGAAATAAATCAGCAATTGATCTTTTTATTATAGATTAATCGATTTGTTGTCCAATGGTTTCAATATTCATAATTTAATTTTATCTGAATTCTTTCAACTATCTGTAGTTTTCTGCTCTTTCACCCCACTTGTCAACTTCAGTGATGCTCCCTGCTAGTTTGGAAATTCAAAGATTTTGCTTCCTGTCTACACATTTCCTTTTATGTTTCCTTTCCTCACCACTTCCTGTCTCAAGGAAGTTTTGTTAAGTTTTAAAACCAGATTGTGGCAAATATTATAAATTATTTTTCAAAAATATTGTCAGGATCTATATTTTTTTTTTAAAGTTTGAATATTATGCTACTCTTTTGGCATAAATATTTACAGACAAAACAACCTTACTGGCAATAGAAGCTTTGAAGGTGCTTCTCAGGAGTTATTTTTATATTTTTTTATAATTTGAGAGGAAGAATCCATGTATTATATGAATGTAATGAATGTATTATATTCTAGAATGATAACCTGCCAGTTATTTCCTACAAAATAACACATTTTATGACTCATTTAATTATATAAGTATCAAAACCTAGTTCATCAGGCACATGTAATATACTCTTGAGAAAGGGTTATTGTATAATCCTATTTTTTTAATGATTATAATTTTATATCCTACTTATAGCCAACTTTGGCTGACAGCATTTAGTCACAACACAAAAGAGCAATGACACATTTTGTTGTTAGTATTTGATTATGTATTCTAGATTTTAGGCTGAAAAGTGGCAAAATAGGGAAGCTGATTAAGAAAAAAATGATCCATTGATTATCTTTTTCCTTTATGAATAATGAAGACTTCTAATTTTTCTGTCCATTGGATTCCCATGTCTTGCTAAAGCATAATGTTAAATTGTTTGTTTTTGAGTTAGGTTAATGTGTCAATTGAAGTATTATTATTTGTTAAAAAGCTTTATGGCATACTGTTATAAACCAGTCAAACTAGTTCAACAAATCATGGTTCAATGAGGTTTAATTCTATCCTTGGTAACATTATTATTTTAGACATGAACTAAGTGGTGAATTCAATGAGCATATTTGTATGGCCCGTTATAAATTAATATTGAGGCAGAAAATATATCTAATGAAGAAAAACAGAATGCTTTGTCGGAATGTAGCCAGCTGGATTTAGGACAATATATAACTCAACAGATAGCTGTCCCAAAGATGCTTTTTCAAAAGACAGTTGGACTTCCTTTGTTTTTTCTTGAATATGTTTTGCTTCTCATCCAGAAAGCTGCTTCAGCTCTGACTGAATGGTGGACAGTGGAAAGATTTATATTGTTAGCACTCTCTCTGAGAATCATTGAGACCACTTGGAGGTTTATCTGTGCCCTCAGTGTCATCTGAATAGTGCAAATGGGTGTGGAACCTTCTTGGAACTGCCTCAAAGACTCTCAGACAACAAGCAGATAAATACAAGGAATATAAATCCTTCCATTCGCCACCATTCAGAAGCATCTTGGATGAGAAGCGAAACATCTTAAAGGAAAAACAAAGTCCAACTGCTTTTTAAAAACTATATTTGGTACAACCATGACTTGGATGACTGAGAGTCTCCATAGTCAAACATAGCTGTGTAGAATTTTCACTCTCAAACAATCATTATGATTTTTATTAAAATTTCCAAGATACACGGATTAAAAAACAAATACTGTACAAATAAGAAAAATATAAAAAGAAAAAATAAGTGTAAAAACAAAATGTAAAAGAAAGAAAATATAGTAAAGAAAGGGGAAAAGATATATAAAAAAATTACTTTCCCTTTCATATAAAATACAAATAATTCCAGTTGTTATCATTTTCTCTGAAAATATATCAAAACATCGCTTCTTCTGGTATCTTTTGTTTATCATCATTCGGTCCTGGTTAAAAACAACACTAAAGATGACCAGAAATAATAATTATATATTTTAATTTTGATCAAATAAACCAAATTTACATTACTTCCAGTAGTGAAATCTTCTGCCGGTTATCACTGACTCACTGCCGGTTATCACTGACACTGCGGGGCACGTGTCAGATGCGCGCCATGCCCACCCATGCGCAGTGCATGCTGGACGCATACTGCATGCATGTACACATGCACAGTCCGCACCAAATGCATGCTTTTGGATTTCCTGCTTTTTTAAAAAAAAAAAGTTTTTCAAAGATTTTTAACTACAAGTTCCAGAGAACCGGTAGTTAAAAATGCTGTAAAAAGTAAAAAAAAAAAATCCGAAGATCAGCTGAGCAACGCACCATCGTTGGAACTTTTTTAAAAAACTTTTTAAGCATTTTTTTACTACTGGTTCGGACGAACTGGCCCAAACCAGTAGCATTTCATCCCGGATTATTTCCCTTTGCTTTTAACAGTCTTTATCATTAATTCCTTTGAATAGTCTTCCAGAATCTAATTTGTCTCTTCTTAGAAACACCTTCAAAACTATTTAACATATCTCTGTTGTAGATCCAGAATAAGAAAATTATTCAAACATTTCTGGTTTGTTATATGTATATGCCTTTTAATTATTAAGACATCAGGTGGTTTCATTTGTAAGTCCAGTGTAACAGCCTTCTCTATATCCTTCTTGTAAGTTATCTTTTAAGTCCATATTCCAATTAGACTTAGAATCATTCTTGTTTATTTCAATCTGTTCCTCTTATGTAGCAGTTTTCAAATCCATTTTTATGATAGCAGGCAATCTTGAATATAACCTGTAAGTATATTGTCCCCAAATATCTTTGAATTCTTAAGAGTATTTTGCTCCATTCAGGATTGATGACTCTCTTCTCTTTTAATTATAATCTTTAATTCTTTCTGGTTCCCTTTCATATTCAACCTTCACATTCAAACATCCATTTTATCTTGCTTTATCTAAACTTTTTCCCACAGAAAGGTTTGTTATACTTAATTTCAAAAATTATCTTCTCATCCCTATGGGTGGTATGTATTTTTCTTAATTCTTGGGTCCTCCATCAGAGGCCTAGGAGTTTGAGGGTTCTGTGCAATAACTTAGCTGTTCCTGACGCTGCAATCGTCCGGACAGAGAACTCTGATGCTAGGAATTGTTGCAGCCACTCTCCCAATTTAGGAAACACAGACCTGGGTGCTCCAATCACCACTGCTCCCACTTTGGTTGAGGAGGTTCAAGCTACGCAAAACAGTAGCAAGGACAGGGATTGCCATGAGGGCTCTGTTGGCATCTTCTAGCATTTTATCTGATGATACTTCTCCACTGAGCCAGGGTAAACAGTCTCAAGAGTTGACTATAGCTATATATTTGCTATGAAAAGGAAAGTAATTTTTTAATGTATCTTTTTCTCTTTCTTTACTATCTTTTCTCTTTTTTCATTCTTCATTAATTCAATTTATATGCCACCCATCTCACTATCAAACAACTCTTATGCCGTGCTCTGTAATAGAAGGGATGGCAGTGACATTCCAACTTTAGGTGTTGACTGTACTTCCACCAGTTCTTTCAGTTTGGCATGTCATGTGTAGTTTGTTTGTTTGTTTAACGTAGTGAGAACAGCTTTATTTTCACATGTTGAAGCATCGGATAACTACCTTTTTTCTAGCATAGATGCAGGTCTTCTATCCATCCATAATTCTCCCATATGTTTCATATATCCTTTCTCATTAGACCTACTGTTTTAGCAATCCATCAATTCCCGGTTCTCTTGTCTCATCATTGTATGTTTTTTCCAGTAACCTACTTATTGTCAGATTGTCCTGGTCTCCCAAAATATAATGTGGACTTTATTAATCTATACAATATCTAAGATGACATCTCTCTTTCATATCAATTTCCTAGTTCATATCTGAGATAGGCAAGTGAAGTATTAGGAGGTCTTTGTCCAAGGATCATTACGGGTAAGGTAGGTACCAGCTGGGATTTATTTTTATAAATAATACACACACACACACACACACACCTCTACAGGAAGGATTTATGTAATTAATTTCAAATTTTCAAAAACTTCCTTTCTCCAAGGATTGATGGTATAATAGAACTTGCCATTCTGAAGATTCTTAATCTCCAAAAAATGTTAACGGATTTCCAAATATGATTAAGAAAGGAAGTATGCAAATCCTTTCTATAAAGTCACGAAATGCAACTTGGGCAAAAATTGCACCCAGAGTTCCAAACCCTCTGGAAATTGTTATGCTACAGTCTCCTCACGAGGATCTACTGTCTGAAGTGTTTGTGAACAATCTCTTATCTGAAGAGGAATTCCAGGGAGCTGATCCATTTACCAGCTCTGTGTTACACTATAGTTGTTGACTCTGCTATCAGTGGAGCTGTCTTCAGTTCAACTTCACTTCCCCAGATGTTTAGCAGCAAGCAGTCATGAAAGAAAATTATACTAAAACTATTCCCAACCTCTGTCTGCTATTTTGGTCCTATTTGGGAAGAATGACACATTTTTGTATGCCAAGGAAGGGAAAGGTTGTGAAAACTTGAGATCTGTAGTTCCTGCAATACTATGATTTATAATGTGGTCTTGACTTCATCTAACTCATGCTAATCACCCAAATTCTGGTTAAATAAGTAGGATACTATGTTATTTTTTTAATGTTCACTATCCTTTTTTTTAAAAACTGAATATTTTTAATAATCGTACCTTTTTTAGAAGGAAGTTACCTCATCAAAACATTTTTTGTAACTGATGATCAATCCTACACATTGACTGGAAGGTATTTTTGGCCATTGTTCTTTACAGAACTTCTTTAGCTCATAAGTACAGGTAGTTCTTGACTTACAACAGTTCCTTTAATGACCATTTAAAGTTACAATGGCACTAAAGTGACATGACCATTTTTCACAGTTACAACCTTTGTAGCATCCCCATGATCCATGTGATCAAAATTCAGATGCTTGGCAACTGGTTCATACTTACAACCATTGCTGTATCCGAAGGTCATGTGATCACCTTTTGCAACCTTTTGACAAGAAAAGTCAATGGGCAAGCCAGATTCATTTAATAATGAAGTTACTGACTTATCAACTGCAATGATTCACTTAACTGTAGCAAGAAAGGTCATAAAGTGGGGCAAAACTCACTTAACAAATGTGTCAACAACAAATTTGGGCTCAGTTGTGGTCATAAGTCAAGGACTACTTGTATTTCTGCTTTGCCTTGTATGGGATAATCACAGTTCATGTCATGTAACAATATTTCAGTTGGATTACAGTCAGGACTTTGAATTGGCCATTCCAAAATGCAAATTTACATCTTAAGATCATTGTAATGCTTTGTGACAGATATTTCTTTAGGTTCCAGGTCATGAATAGGTACATACTCCTATACAGTTTGCTAGTACAATTCAGACTCCCTTGCCTCTCAATGATGGAGAGCCATCTAGGTTTTGAAGTTGCAAAATAGCTCCAAACCTTGATAATCCTATTTTGTTTCATGGATTTGTTTCATGAGATACTTTTGCTATAACTTAATTTTCTGCAAACATACAGATTCACAATTCAATTCAATTCAATCTTTATTGCATTCAGGGACCAGCACAACAAATTCTCACTAATGCTAAAAATTTCTGTCTGCACAATGTTCCAATAGGCTATTGGATCATCTAGATGGTCTAGTAAACGAGGCAGGAAATAACATGTTTTGAGGAGAATAAAGAATTCCTTCTTGGTTTCCTCCCTTGTATATCATGCTTGTTCAGTTTGTTTTTATCCTGAAAGTGTACTCAAGAACACTTGCCATTGAGCGGCCTGTAGGTATTTTACCATTTCTTGGTATTCTTTGCATCCTCCCCATGAGTTGTACCATTTGCTCTCAGAGTGAATTCTGTGGGACACAAGGAAAAGAAACATTTTGCATTTTGTCCATTTAGTTATTTGCATGACTGAATTGATGGAGGCAATGGTTTTGTAGTCTTTATCATCTGCAATCTTTTTTATGAGCTCTGAGAGCCATGATTCACTTCTGCACCTGTACTGTGAAAACCATTTCCAGTCTGGCAAAAACAGTTTCCAGTTTGTTTTGTACAAAAAAGCCTCTCAGAACCAAGTTTGATAATCATCTCATAGATTGGGACATCAAACTCAATTCCCTTAACAGTATTAATTGCCTGCAGGCACATTATTGTTCCAGCAAAGACAGTGAATGTTGGTTTAATGTGTTAAATAAAGCCATGACATACAATGTTTTGTGTGTTGTTTGTTTAGCCAGAATTTTTATTAATAGATTAAGTTTAAGATGATGTGATTGTAGTACTGTAGGATTTCAGATAGTTCTATGGGGATCACAAATGTTGCCTCACCATTAAAGAATGTAACTAGCATTTTTTTAAAAAAAAAATTGCCTTACACTGATATAGATAAAATTGGTAGAGATTACCAAAATCTCTGAAATCAATGAATCTATTTAGAAATTTCACTGGGGGAAAGTTCATTTCATTTTTTTTTCATTTATACATTTCACACAATATATTTTTGTGAATTTTCAAAGAGGGCAAACAAATCTTAATTGCTGATACTTGAACAGAGATTTCCACAACACTAATTACCAGGTTCAATAAAACTGCTTTAAAAGCACCCACATTTTCTGTTGCTGTAACAGTCACCAGACATAAGTTGCTACGACTTAACATGAGATGCAAGCATCTATGAACTACTTTGTTTTTGTGCTGAAAAGACTATTATGTGTTGCACATTGCATTACCTTAAGGAGCATGACTGCTTTCATTGTCACTTTTTAAAATTTTTGTAATATTTGGAATTCTTTTATCTGATTTCTCAAATGATCAGTATAATGACTTAGATGTGATTATATTGACATATAGACATGTTCATGAATTAATAAGGTACTGTATTTTTCTGCATTAAGGATAATTCCTAATTAAATGTAGGATAATATGTGAACATGCATCCATGTACTTTTTTTGCCTGATTCACTATATTTTTAAAAAATAGTGTATTCTGACAGAATTTCTTGTTGAAAAGATAAAATAATTATATGGTCCAGATTTTAATACACTGCTATTACTGCAACTACCAGTACTACCAGTTTATACATTATATTAACTTAATATAGTTAATATGTATTAACTTAATACACTTAATATGTATATCTTTTTAAAAGAATTTTTATTAAAGAATTTTCAAACAATAAAAGAAGGAAAAGAAAAAAAATAGAAGTAAATATAAAAATGTGGAGAAAACAAAAAAGTAAGAAGAAAGAATAAGAACAATGCTCCAACGTAAATGATTTCCAATATTCTTTGCCAATAGAAATTAACAAACTTATTATTCAACCTCTCCTTAACAACAAAAATCTCTTCAGCTCCTTGTTTAGCATTTTTCTGCCATGAGATCCATAAATTATCACTTCACTTTTTTCTATTTTCAGCAAAAAGTTCATAAAAAGAAAAAAGTAGTTTTGTTTTATCCTTAGCAAACAGGTCAGTTTTGCCATTTCTGACAATTTTGACATCTTTACAACCCATTCCTCCATTGAGGAAATGTCAGTATTTCTCAGTTGCTTTGCATATAATAGTCTTTCTGCAGTGATCATGTATAAAATCAAACTTCCGTGAGTTCTTTTTTAGTTAGCTATCTGTAAGTTCCAATAAGAAATGTTCTGGTTTTTTCTCAATATTAATCTTTCAGATTTTTTTTGTTGTATATATTTGTATCCAGAATTTTCTAGCTTTTTCACAAGTGCACCATGCATGGTAAAATATCCTTTTATGTTTTTCATATTTGCAGTACTGATTTGAGGTACCTTTAATTTGATACTTTCTCTTGGTCATATACCAATAGTACATAGTTTTATAAATATACTTTCTTAAATTATAATACAATGTGAATTTCATCCCATTTGTAGACATTATCCCATTTACACATTTGGGTATTATAAATCATAGCCCATTTTATCATTACAGTCCTTAACTTGTCCTTGTCATTTTCAAATCTTAATAAAATCATACACATTTTTTCAACCAAATACTCATCATTTGTACATTATTCATTTTCAAACTCTGTCTTATGTTGCTTAGTTCCAATTACATTTTTATTTATTTTAAATTTTTCTCTTAATTGTGCATATAAAAGCCATTGGAAAGTATACCCTTCTACAGTCAATTGTTATATTGACTTCATATACAATTTTTATCAATGTAACTAATATGGATCCATATCTTAGATGCCATTACCAAAAATTAAGAAGTTTGGTCTTGGCTCCGGTGCAAGATATCAGCTATATTTGCACACTATAAAGAAAGCAACCTAGAATATATTCAGGAAATTTGTATTTAGGAAACATCACTGGTCTCATCAAGCTAAATTGTGAACATCTTAACAGAATAACAGAAATTGGGAGGGACCATGAAGGTCTAGTCCAATTCCCTGCTCACACAGTAAACCTCGTATCATTCCAGTCACTTCTTAAATGCCTCCAGTGATGGAGCACCCACAAAGGCAAGCCATTCTACTGGTTAAATGCCATCATTATTAGGAAATTTCTCTTTAGTTCTAGCTTGCTCCTCTCCGTGATTAGTTTGGTTCCCAATAACATACCAGGACGATATTGTTAATATTATGCAAGAATGAAAGGAAATACATTTTGATGACTGTTTTTAGAAATATATTATTTGTTACTATAAATAATTAATATATTTGGCATCTTGGAGAAATGAATCACCATTTTGTTCTACTAGCAGTATACCTACCAGTCAGTATATGCATTTAAGAATTATATAATCATTATTATTCTTTATAATTATATTTATGGCATATGCTACCCCACCTTGCAGTTCGAGGAGACTCTGAAGGCTTATTTTGAAATCCCATTAGTTGTCACTGGTTTATAAATTTTTCTTCAATGAACTAACTAATCCTTGGTCTAAGTACATAGAATAAATATTGTTTGTCTGTAGATAAAGCTTTGGCTTGATTTTTTTTCCCCTTTTCATAGCAGTTTTGTGTCAATTTTGCTTGTAATATTTTATTGTAAAAATACATTTTTACATTATAATCAGCATAAAATCATTTCATTTTTTATATAACTATAAAACTAGTTCATTTTTATATCTGTGGTAATGTCCAAATGTATGTTCTGATTTTGATTTTTTACATTTACAATACAATAGTTATTCAGGACATTATTTGTGAAAAGTGTTAAATTCTGGGGAAAAAATCATCTGAAATTAACTTGTCTTTGAAAACAATTACATTTTGCTTCAGTAGAGTGTATCTCTATCAGCATCATAGTGGTCACCAGTCCTGCTTCCAAAGACTGACCTAATTTGATGACCTGAAGCTGATGTGGACTAGATAATAGCTAAAGAGACAGACTATTATGCATATTAGCATTCTGCTATATATTTTTTTCACCACCTGATTATGCTTTATTCCAGATCAGCATGGCCTCTTGCCAAAAATCATTATCTTCCCTCTATCAGTAAGGCCTACATTCAATGAAGCCAGTTAGTATCAGTTATGAACATTGCTGTCAAGCCATGAGATCTGTCCTATTCATCCTCTTCCTCCCCTAGAAAAGCTTGTGCTTCTCTTGATTTCTTCAGCAAACAGATTTTTAGGATGGCACACATTTCTGGCCTTCAAATTTAACAGCTACCTCAGATGATAGAAGACCTGGTGTATCAGTTAGTCCAAGATGATATCACCTCTCCAGGTCTTACTTCTGATTATTCAATTCTTGCTGAAGCCACCTTCTGTGCCATTGACTTGTCACTGCATTTGGAATCTTTACAAAGCAAAGAGAAAGGATGCAATTTCTTATTTCAACATCTATCATCTAACTTTTATACGGTAAAGTGAAAGTAAACATCACTTTCAGCGCCATTCTGTATCCCTGGACCAAGGATGCCGAAAATTAGATATGTTGGATATTAAAAAGTCTTCAAACTTTGCTTCACCTATACCAGTGGTCCCCAACACCTAGGCCACAGTCCACTACCAGGCTGTGGCCTGTTCAGAACTGGGCCGCATGAGCAGCTGGTCAGCACATGCATGTGCAGCTCAACTTGCATGAGCATGCATGGCTGGCATGCATGGGCACAACTCAACTTCTGTGAGTGGTGGCTGGTGTGCACATGCAGGCTGGCTCCCCTCTCCCCCATCCCCCACCAGGCCACCAAGCCATAAAGGTTGGGGACTGCTGATCTGTACTGTACTATGTATAGCAAAATGGCATCATTATGTCGTAAGGGAAGTCATCCCATTCATATCATATTTGCTAGAAGACAAGAAGATATTTCAGGTTTTTAAAATAGAAACAGCTTGCTTTGTCAACAGTGATTAATTGTCATTGAATTTGGCATCTTCCATTGTATTGTATCACGCTGGTTCGCACCACTAACAGTGGAGTCATAAGTCTTTGATGGACCTTCCCTCTTACGATGATTAATTGTAGCAAACTTTTTTTTCAGTGAGGATAGATTATTCAATATAATAGTGATGATACCCTGAGCAAGGTTTCAAAGCTTAGTACAACAATGTACAAATGGGAACTGCAGCAAACCTGCTTCATCCCCTCTTGCTACCATCTATGATCCCACTTCCCACTCAGTCAAAAGGCCACCAGTCAAATCAGATGGAACATTTGCTCTTGCCTCTGGTTAGTAGTGTCTGAACCCAGTACAAGGTAGTCCTTGACTTACAACCTTTTGTTTTGTTTGAAATTAGAATGACACTGAAAAAAGTGACTTACAACTGATCTCCACATTTACAAGTTTTGTAGTTGATCACAGTCATATGATCAAGGCACTTGGCAATCAGCAAAGTTTGCAGCATCAAGGGATCACATGATCGCCATTTGCAACCTTTCTAGCTTAATGGGGGAACCCATATTCACTTAACATTTGCATGATTCACTGAACAGCAGTGATTCACTTAACAACCATGGCAAAAATGGTCATCATAAGGTGCGATTTGCTTAACAATTGCCCTAGCTTAGCCACAGAAATTCTGGCCTCAATTGTAGGCATAACTTGAGGATTGCTTGTGGAATATTTTTAGTTAGTTGTAACCCGTGTTTATTATTTTTTAAATACATAATTCAAGGCAACAAACATACCTAATACTCCTTTCTCTTCCTATTTTCCTCAAAACCATAACCCTGTGAGGTGAGTTGGCTGACAGAACATGACTGATCTAAAGTGGGACTAGAACTCACAATTTCCTGGTTTTAGCTTGATGCCTTGACCACTAATCAGACTGGCTCTCAACATGGGGATAGACATCAGCTCAAGGGTCTGAGCAGTATTTTGTCCTTCATGTTTCTGTATAGTACCTTTAACAAGAGCTCAGTAACAATGACTAAGTTTGCCTTGTTTCTAACATTCCATATACGCCAATTGTATATATATTTTTTCAGTATTGACCTTTCATTTCCACTCTGGACTCAGTAACAGCTGGATGTTCTTGTCTTGTGGTGACTAATATATCATAGTCATCATCACATACATATAAATGAGTGCTTTTTGTTTTTACACAATTGTATTTTTTTTGGAGAAAAAAAATCTATGCTACAAGTTTGATGAGCACCTCTTTATAGATAGTGTTACCACATAAAAGTTTATATTCTGCACAAAATACATACATTTCAGTGCTTCCAAATATGAACATATTTCAGCTGATAAGTTACATTTAATTCTACTAATCTGTTTTTATATTTCACTCCTTTTTGAAATATAATGAATAAAAATTCTCAAAAGCTCAAGATCTAGCCTTAAATTTATTTATTGGTTCGATTTATATGCTGCCCTTCTCCGGAGACTCAGGGCGGCTTACAATGCGTTAAGCAATAGCCTTCATACTTTTGTATATACCTGCTTAGGGCTTTTGGCCCCCACTTAGCGGTGTTCTTTTTTTATACAAAGTCAGTTTATTGCCACCACAATCTGGGTCCTCATTTTACTACTTCGGAAGGATGGAAGGCTGAGTCAACCTTGAGCCTGGTGAGATTTGAACTTGCAGTAATTGCAGGCAGCTGGCAGCTAAGTGCTACTTTAACAGCACTTTCGTCCCCTGCACCACCAAGGCTCCTTAATTACAATTACAATTCAGTACTACTTTGTTTGGGAATAATCCCTAATGGAATCAAAGGGATTCTCTTCTAAGTATCTAAAGGATCTTGATCTACTTAAATGTTTTAAAGTCTATGCTTAGTGAATGGACAGATTTGAAATTGTTATTGGAATCTGTTTAAAATAAATTATTTAAGAAAATAGGATTATGACTGACTTGTTTGACAGTTGCCTACCCTGAAAACATCGTATATTTTGCTAGGTTACTGTTTTATTGCATTCAATTGCCGATATGAAGACTAACAAATTAATGAATAACATTGCTTATTTTTTGTTTTCCATATGAAAAGATTCTTAATTTAATTAGGTTTTTTACCTTCCACATAACAACTTGCAGGAGTTCTTATTTACTTATACTCCTGCAGTCACTAACATTCCCAACATTCCCAAGATATTTCATTCTATGCATGCCTATGCTCCCATCATTCTGTCCCCTCTTGGGGTATGCAATGCCATGCAGAGCTCAGAAAGAAAGAAGGAAGGAAGGAAAGAGTAAACCACAGAAATAAGAATGTAGATCAGAATGAATGAATTCATCCCATTCACCATATTCATTATTTGTTTATTTATTTATCAAATTTAGACACTGCCCATCTCACTATTTTTTATCTATCTAAAATAAAATAATACCTTTATTGTCATTGTACGTGTATACAACGAAATTCACCTAACACCCAAAGACCAGGTCCGTCATACATAACAATCCCAAACAGCCCCCCACCCACCACAAATTCCCCACCCCTAAACCACCCAAACATCCACACAACAGACCAAGTAATGCTGTCTCAACAGCTCACTATCTATCTATCTGTCTGTCTGTCTATCTATCTATCTATCTATTTATCTATCTATCTAATTTATTGTCTGCCCATCTCACCAGAGGTAACTATTCAAATAATTCTGTAAGATTTATGGATACAAGTGATAAAGCCATATAAAAGACAAATGATTAAAAACTGAAAAATTATCCTTGTCAAGTATCCTTGCTTCCATAGTAACTGAAGTACATTTTTTTCCTTTAACCTTTTTCTCTCAGTGAAAAAAATGAATCTGAAAAAAAAAATTGGATTTAAGCAAAACGACACTCCAAAACATACTTCCAAATGAATCATGAAGTACTAAAGAAAATATTAGCCTCTGTTCAGTTTTGTGTGCAACTATATGTCAATCAGAAGTAATGGAAAAGCAGTTCATCAGATGTAGAGGAGTTTTTGGAGTTTTTAGTATTTAGTAGTACTGTATATAAAATAACAGCTACATTCATTTAACCCTACATTGATTGTATATTCATTAATCCCTACATTATTGGAGACCAATATAATATAAAATATTTGGATTTAAAAGAAGTTTAAAAATAATTTTATAAACTCAAATCATATCATATTACATCATTTGGTTAGAATGATTAGAAAAACAATAATACGTTACAATAGTTCCCTAAATTTTTAACATATTTACATTTGCAATTACTTCTTTATTATATTTTAATAAGGACAAATTTTACTTTGGAAATAACAAAGTTTTATGTAATTTGAAAATGTGCAAATTTATTTAAAGTTTATTAAAAGACCAGTAGAGCTTTTTCAGATAAATTTTCAGAGAAATTTGCTAATCCTTAATTTGGTTAGATTTTAATTACTATGGTTGCTGTGTGAAACATTTAACTAATTAATTGTTTTTTGCACTGTAAAAAGGTCATGGTGCTGATGTCAAATGCGTTGACTGGCATCCAACAAAGGGGTTGGTGGTTTCTGGAAGTAAAGATAGCCAGCAGCCAATCAAATTCTGGGATCCAAAGACTGGCCAAAGCCTGGCTACACTGTAAGTATAGTTGTTTTCTAATTATTTTTGTGCTTTTAACCATGTATACTTCTTCAAATTCTTTGGAAAAAAGGTGGGGAACAATGCAGTCATAAATGTTTAATGTCCCTCTTGATCATGCCTTCAGTAAATACCTAGTCTAATATTGCTCAACTATTAATGCAGTCTCTGCCTCTTATAGCCTGGTTTTTAATGTAGAGTGACTTTATAACAGATAGAAGAAAATAAGACATTGGAAGTCTATGATCTGATCTTCCATCTCCATAAAAGAGGATGATCGGATTTCATTGGGACAAATGTACTGCAAGGAAGTTAATCTTTTTCTCCATGCCGTTTTCTCAATATTCTATTTCCCATCCACTTACTAGCTAATATTCATGGAAAATACACTTGAAAATTTTGCTAAAGTGGGCTTGCATTGGAAAATATGAGAGAGAGAGATTAAACCTTATTGTACAAGCACTATGGTCCCAACAGAACCCTGTCCCTTCCAGGCCTACTTTTGTTTTAAAAAAAAAAGTAGTGCAAAAACCTCTCAGGAGCCTATTAATGCTTCTTAACATCTGTGTTCCTTTTATGGCTATATAGAAAGAGTATGCTAAGGATGCTTGAATCAAATAATGACAGCCCTTATTTCAATAGCAATGTTTTATGGAAGTATTTATGTTTGGCTTTTTCATCAGCTTATTACTTATACCTTTTAGGAATTTTATCTTGAAAAAGAAGTTAAGATAGTTTCTACAGTACTCGTTCCTTTTCTGTTATGAGATTAGCAATTCTGACTTCTAGGAAAATAAAAACTTGAGCTGTTTGAATTAAATACTAAATTCTAAGTGAAACTGTAATTACATTTTGAGAGTCTTGTCAGTTTTGTGTAATTGTTACCATATTACAATCTGTACTGTTATTCATTAATGCCATTTCTTCCAGACACGCTCATAAAAACACTGTGATGGAGGTCAAGCTGAATCTTAATGGCAATTGGCTGCTTACAGCATCTCGTGATCATCTTTGCAAACTTTTTGATATCAGAAATCTGAAAGAAGAACTACAGGTCTTCAGAGGTCATAAAAAGGAGGCCACAGGTTAAAATTACATTTCTGTTGCTTGTTTTTGCTTAAGCCCATCCTAAATCATCAAACTGATGCAATTATAATTCTACTTTGTTTGTGTGTTTGTGCAGGTATATGTGCTATGAAATGTAAATGCTACAGTTTTGAATCATTTCATTTACCACTGAGTAAAAAGGACATAGAACATTTAAACTCCAAGGCATACTATGATAATGCTCTACACTTCCATTATGCTCATTACTAATCACTAACCTTCCCTGTCCTTCCCACATGTTGGGCATCAAATCTCAAGGCAGATGCTGTCATTTCTGATCTAGCACTGTATTAGAAAACAGAGAACAGAAAGTATATGTAAGGTGGCATGTTAAAAAGGGGGATTGAGGGGTTTTTTAAGGACTTTTTTAACTGGTGTTTTAGGGGGTTCTGGGGTGGGGGAGGGTGTGGGTTTGGGGGAAAACTTAGGGGGGAAAGGGACAGGCCAGGTAGTCTCGGATGCCACTGGGGGTCTAGTTTCTGGAGGTAAGAGGGCTCTTACTGAGCCCTCTGCTGAGGGTCATCTGATAAATACGCTATGTGGGAGGGGCAGATATGGCGAGAGCAGGGGACCATATCGTGTGGTGGGGGCACGCACTCGCTGCCTTCGAGCGATTGCTTGCCCCGGTCCCCAGAGCTATTCCTGTTCCCCGGGTTGTCTAGAGTCTCAGGACCTGGGGCTCCGGCTGCTGTTATGCAATGCGAGGTCCGTTGTAAATAAAGCCCCTCTCATATGTGACCTTCTTCAAGAGGGGAGTGCGGACCTGGCTGGTATCACCGAGACCTGGTTGGGCCACGAGGGGGGGGTTCCCCTCGTGGAGATGTGCCCACCGGGTTTCCTTGCATTCCACCAGCCGAGAGCCCAGGGCAGGGGTGGGGGAGTAGCGGTCATTATTAAGGAAGGTCTGGATCCGAGGGAGGCCACTGTACCTCAGACAGCCGGGTGTGAGTCCACCTTTGTGAGATGGGGTCCTGGTGGGCAGATGGGTCTGTTAGTCACGTACCTGGCTCCCTGCCACGTGGCAACGACCCTGCCCGAGCTTCTCAATGTTATAGCCGAGGTGGCGGTTGATACCCCCAAGCTTATAGTTATGGGGGATTTCAACCTGCCATCTATCGGTGAAACATCTGAGATGGCTCGGGAGTTCATGGCTTCCATGACGGCCATGGACCTGACCCAGGTAATTCAGGGCCCGACTCACATTGGTGGACACACCCTGGACTTAGTTTTTGTCTCTGGTCAGTGGTTGAGTGGTCATGATATTGGGGATATAGGTGTGGAACCCTTGTCATGGACTGACCACTCGCTCCTTCGACTCGACTTTCTGACCGCTGCACCCCACCGCAGGGAGGCGGAACCAACTAGGTGGTTCCGCCCCAGGCACCTGATGGATCCTGATAGGTTCCAGACGGAGCTTGGGCCATTTCCTGAGACACTGACGCGCGACTCGGCTGAGGACCTGGTGGCTGCTTGGGATAGGGCAGCCGGTGGGGCCTTGGACTGAGTCGCGCCTTTGCGGCCTCTGACCCGGCGCCGAACTCACTTTATCTCCTTGGTTTACCGAGGAGCTGAGGGAGATGAAGCGCCGGAAAAGACGCCTAGAGAGCGGTTGGAGGGCCAGTCGCTCTGAATCTGACTGGACACTGGTAAGAGCTCATATTAAGACTTACTTAGTGGCAATAAAAGCGGCGAAATCTAATTATTTCGCCGCTCTTATCGCATCATCAGATAATCGCCCAGCCACCCTGTTTAGGGTGACCCGCTCCCTCCTTCATCTGGGAGCGCGGGAGGATCCCTTGCAGGGACGTGCTGAGGATTTTGTTCAATATCTGGATGATAAAATAACTCAGATTCGGGATGAGCTGGCCACTGACTGGGTTAGTTCGGGCGAGGTGACTGAGCCCAGTCTTGAGAGTGTTATCTGGGCTGAGTTCGATCCTGTGGCTCCCGAGGACGTGGACAGGATCCTGGGAAGACTGAACGCCACCACATGTTTATTGGACCCGTGTCCCTCCTGGTTGGTGCTGGCCTCCCGGGAGGTTACACGAGGCTGGCTCCAGGAGATTATAAATGCTTCTTTGAGTGAGGGTGCCCTACCGGCCGCTTTGAAGGAGGCGGTGGTAAGGCCCCTCCTCAAGAAGCCCTCCCTGGACCCAGCTGTTTTGGCAAATTATCGTCCTGTCTCCAACCTTCCCTTCCTAGCGAAGGTTGTTGAGAGTGTGGTGGCGCGGCAGCTCCCCCGGTACCTGGATGAAGCTGTCTATTTAGACCCGCTCCAGTCCGGCTTCAGGTCTGGTTACAGCACCGAAACGGCATTGGTCGCGTTGGTGGATGATCTCTGGAGGGCCCGGGGTAGGGGGTACTCCTCTATCCTGGTGCTGTTAGACCTCTCAGCGGCTTTTGATACCATCGACCATGGTATCATGTTGCGCCGGTTGGAGGGATTGGGGGTGGGGGGCACCGTTCTGCGGTGGTTCTCCTCCTACCTCTCCGACCGGTCGCAATCTGTGTTGACAGGGGGGCAGCGGTCGACCCCGAGGCGCCTAGTGTGTGGGGTGCCACAAGGGTCGGTCCTCTCGCCCCTTCTGTTCAACATTTATGTAAAGTCGCTGGGTGAGATCATCCGTGGTTTTGGGGTGGAATTCCATCAGTACGCTGATGACACTCAGCTGTACATCTCCACCCCAGACCACCCCAACGATGCCGTGGAAGTGATGTCCCAGTGCCTTGAAGCTGTGCGGGTCTGGATGGGGAGAAACAGGCTTCGACTCAACCCCTCCAAGACCGAGTGGCTGTGGCTGCCGGCGTCCCGATATAGCCAACTGACTCCATCGTTGGTTATTGGGGGCGAATCATTGGCCCCCACGGAAAGGGTGCGCAACTTGGGCGTCCTCCTGGACCCACAGCTGTCTTTAGAGGAGCATACGACAGCTGTGGCCAGGAGAGCTTTTTATCAGGTTCGCCTGATACGCCAGTTGCGGCCCTTTCTAGATTGGGACTCCCTACGCACAGTCACTCAGGCGCTCGTCACGTCTCGCTTGGACTACTGTAATGCTCTCTACATGGGGCTCCCCTTGGGATGCATCCGGAGGCTTCAGCTGGTACAGAATGCGGCCGCGTGGGGGATTATGGGAGCGACAGGGCGCTCCCATGTGACACCTCTCCTGCGTGAGCTGCATTGGTTGCCGGTTGACTTCCGGGTGCGTTTCAAGGTGTTGGTAATCACCTTTAAAGCGCTCCATGGCTTAGGACCAGGGTACTTACGGGACCGCCTTCTGCCACCTATTGCCTCCCACCGGCCAGTTCGCTCCCACAGAGAGGGCCTCCTCAGGGTGCCGTCAGCCAGACAGTGCCGGCTGGCGACCCCCAGGGGGAGAGCGTTCTCTGTGGTAGCTCCCACCCTCTGGAACGATCTCCCTCCAGATCTGAGGACAATCGCTGACCTCCGGACTTTTCGTCGGGCTCTGAAGACTCATCTCTTCCAACTTGCCGGACTTGCCTGATCCCTCCTATTTTTTAAACTATTTTTTAAACTTTTTAGAGTTTTAGAGTTTTATTTGGTTTTACATTTCAGCCTAAATTTATATTGGTTTTAGTACGTTTTAACTTTTTTGTGTTTGTATTGGTTTTAAATTGGCTGTTCACCGCCCTGAGTCCGGAAGGAGAAGGGCGGTATAGAAATTTAATAAATAAATAAATAAATAAATAAAATAAAATAAAATAATAATGGTTTTTTTTAATTGGTAATATAGCTGTGGCTTGGCATCCTGTTCATGAAGGTCTTTTTGCCAGTGGAGGATCTGATGGTTCTTTGCTGTTCTGGCATGTTGGGTGAGTATCTCATTCACCCATCAGATGTGAAATTGCAGCAGACATTCAGCATATTTTAATGTAACTTTTTCAAGCTTCAAGATTTATGTTCCTAATTATTCTAAAAATCTAAGATAGCTTACTTGGCTTTTGGTGTCATCAGATGTTAGATTAATTTTTCTTGTAAATGTTTCTATTTAACCTTGGCACACATGGGAAGAATATCAATTATATGTAAAGATTCTGTAAAAACTGGAAAATTAAAAAAAAACAGAATTTATTTTAAATCTGCAACAAGTGTTTGTATTCAACAGAAAAAACATGCATTGACCAAGATTATCGACCTTAAGAAGTTTTTTACAGGTTGGAGGCTTGTTCCAAAATGTTTTATTTATTTATTTTTATTCATTTAACTATTGCTTTTTATGTTTCAGAGTTGAAAAGGAAGTGGGTGGTATGGAAATAGCCCATGAAGGAATGATTTGGAGCTTGGCTTGGCATCCTCTAGGACACATTCTGTGTTCAGGATCAAATGATCACACCAGGTATTTTGAGTGCAGTATGATACTTGGTACTCTTCTGATTCCAAGAACATTTCTCTCTTAATTAACAGACATCATTATCATTGTTCTCACTTCAATAAGAGATAAAATAAGGCACATTTAATTTTATAAGGTTACTGAAAAATAATAATGGGATTAGAAAAAATATAATTCAGTTTGAATTACGAATTATAGAGAAAGGGTAGCATACTTGCACATACACGTTTGGAACAATTATTTTTCATTAATTTTAGTAGAAATCATTTTAGTTATAAACCTACTATAATTATCTGCAAACATCTAATTATGACAGTTTATATTTCAACTATAATTGGAAATAAATGATTTTTAGATTTGAAGAATGTATTGTCGTCTACATTATTGCAATTTCTGGGCCTCTTCTTACTAGATAAATAAAACAAGAAAATAGCAGCTTCTCACAACACTCTCAAACACAGTAATGCAAATCTACATTTTTAGTGTCATGTTTATTGAAGAACTTTTATTTGCTTATGTTTAAATTTAGTCAGATTACCAACATCTGTTTTTTATTTCCCTGGTATTATTCATACCTAAATATGGTATATACATACATACATACATACATATTTTGATATCTAAAGAAATGCATTTTACATCTGCTCTGTGTACAAATAACTGACTGTTCAATTCCATAAATCATCGTAGTTTGAAATTGCAGAGTAGAAAAATGTAGAAACTAGTTTCATTTCCATTGGTGTGCTTCTTGTCTTTTCCCCTGAAAGATAGCAATGACTCATCTGATGGCTAACTCTCAGCAGGAAAATACCTGACGGAGGAGGATGAGGATAGATTTAATCCTCATAACAGACAAAAGAGAATATATTACCATGTAGTTTTATTTTGACAGCAAATTCTGGACCCGGAATCGACCTGGAGATAAAATGCGAGACCGATATAACTTGAACTTACTTCCAGGAATGTCAGAAGATGGAGTAGAATATGGTAGTTATTTTTGGTTTATATAGCATATTATAATGGTTTAAGGTAGAATTTGGGTTTGGATTATGAAAATTTATTCAGATTCAAGTCCCTACTTGATATTTATTTATTTATTTAATACATATATTTATATGCCGCCCTTCTCCTGAAGGACTCAGAGCGGCAAACACAAGTTAAGAAACATGTACAATAAAATCGCACTTTAAATCAAATAACTAATTAATGATAAATAATAAACCCAGAATCAGAGTCAGCCTATTTGCTTGAACAGCCAAGTCTTCAGCTCCCGATGGAAGAATATGGAAGAATCACTGGATGATTTGGCATCACTTACTTTCAGTCCAGTCAACATTACTGGGTTGTTGTGAAGGGAAGATATAGGAAGACCAATGTGATACCTTGAGTTCCCAGAGAAAAGATGGCATATATGTATGGCAATTCAAATTCAGAAGGGAGTATGCATGATCACAGACCCAATATTTATTCCATTTTTATTATTGTAGTACATCCAGTATAGATCTTGAGAAGGAAAGGTGCATTTTCTTCATCTCTCTCTCCCTCTCTCTCTCTCCTCTCTCTCTCTCTCTCTCTCTCTCTCTCTCTCTCTCTCTCTCTCTCTCTCTCTCTCTCTCTCTCTCTCTCTCTTCCTATCTATATCTATCTATCTTATCTATCTATCTCAATTGATACTAATGTTATAGAAAATAAATAATTTCAACATGTTCCAAGGCAAACACTTCACTTGATAATTGTATTTTTTTCTTTCTAGATGACCTAGAACCCAATAGCCTTGCAGTGATTCCAGGGATGGGAATTCCTGAACAATTGAAATTAGCCATGGAACAAGAACAGATGGGTAAGAAAGAAATTATGTGAAAATAATACATTTTTGGAAATCTATTACTTGAACACAGTGAAATATTACTGCTGAATAAACATGGATGACATTGCATTGCTATATCTGAAAATGATTTTTTTCTGAATAATAGGAACTGGGGAAATTACTTCTTTTTGTTTTGCCATCTTATTTGGGTGGAAAAATGTGAAATATAAAACTACAGAATTGATTGTTTCAACCTATTTTTGAAGGGAAAGATGAGACAAGTGAAATTGAAATGACTATCCCAGGATTGGACTGGGGTATGGAAGAGGTAATGCAAAAGGACCAAAAGAAAGTACCACAAAAAAAAGTTCCCTATGCAAAACCAATCCCTGCCCAGTTTCAGCAGGTTAGTATGCCTCAAATATTTTGATTGAAATGAGGTTACTGCTTTGACACATTGGTGTTTAATAATTATTTCACATGCCACTACCTGTTAGAAAGTAAAAGACAAATGCATACTAATGAATGAATTTTTGATAATATAAAAGACACAGCTAAATTGAACATCTGTACTTAATATGCAATATTACTGATTTAGATCAATTGTCATTAGCTTCACTGTTCTTATATGGACAAAGTAATGCAGTGGATTTCAATTCTGAAACTTCTTTCAACATTTTTCTGCCTACCTTGAAATTATGTATTTCAAAAAAATCCTGGTTGCATTCCAAAGACTTCTATATATACAAAGTTTTCAGAATACACAAAATATATGACATATAGATATTTGTTAAATCTCAAACTATTTTTGATTAATCATTGCATTTGCATCCTACCCTTTCTCTTGTCAGATGAGACAAAACACACGGAGGGGGCTTCATTTTAATTTCACAAAGGCTCTCAGGGCTTGAAGCTGGGTCTAATGCCTTAAATCTAATGCCTTAATCTATACCCCATTACCTCAAGTCCTAGGGCTCTTTGTATCTTATAATTGTAATTACAAGTTTAAAAAAGATTGATCAGAGTTTGAGAGAAATGATGACTTTAAACTGTAAGAATCTACATTCTTCCTGTAACTTGGGGCTGGCATAATTTGGATTTTGCCAAAGTTTTGTTCCCTAATTCATCATCTTCCTTAGCATGATGCCAATTTTAGATTTCTGCTGCTAGAAAGTAAAATGGGGAAAGTATTGCAAGATAAGATTTGTAAAGATTTACGGATCTTTCTCTCTCTAACCCTAACCCTAACCCAGTTGTGGAATTCAGCCAGTTCGCACCACTTCAGGAGAACTGTTGTTAACTTTCAGAGCAGTTTGGCGAACTGGTTGTTGGAAGAAATCATTATGGCAGAGACCCGGTTGTTAAATTACTTAAATCCCACCACTGCCCTAACCCCAAATCACCAGAAGACTGTAATATTTTATTGTCTTTCACTATTTTCTTCAGCATTCAGTAATACATAACTAATTTACTAATCTCAGTAGAATAAATAATATCAGTGTTAATATATCCAAAGCTTTAATTATTCTATTTAGGCTTGGATGCAGAATAAAGTTCCAATCCCTTCACCAGCTGAGCCTCTGAATGATCGAAAGGAAGATCTTAAATTAGAGGAGAAAAAGAAGACACAAGCAGAGATAGAGCAAGAAATGGCAGCACTTCAGTACACTAATCCACAGCTTCTAGAGGTATGTAAAATAAAATTAGTCATTGGCATTCTTCAAAACACCTATATCACATTAAAATAATGGGGAAACAGCAGTAAGGATGCTAGGACATACTGTGTTATTTTTGGAATTATAATACATGTAATATTTAGATTAAAGAAAACAATTGCTATTATTTTGAGTTGATTGGATGAGAAAGTGTCCAGAAATATAGACTAAAGGCTTTGGAAGAAAAATAAAGTACTAAACCATTAATACTTAATATATGGATAGTGTTCATTTATTGTGTATATAAGTATGAGTACTGCTCCTGGCAACTCCTTTTTGTGATGCTACAACATTGTGATGTTCAGTCACATATTGCAGTCTCTTGCCAGTCAGATTTTCCTAATTTGTTCCAGTTGAACCAACAATTAAAAATAAAAACTACAATAGAAATATTGATTTCCATTTGTTCCTAACAATTTTAGGCATATGTGTAACTGTATTGCTTTTTTCCATAGCAACTGAAGATTGAGAGACTTGCACAGAAGCAAGCAGAACAGAGTCAACAGCAACCTCCTCCGGGAGGACCTGTTCATGGACCCCAGCATTTCCCAGGACAAGGTCCAATGTCTCAGGTGCCGCAAGGATTTCAGCAAGCCCATCCACCTCAGCAGATGCCAATGAATATGCCTCAGATTGGACCACCAGGGGCACAGGGACAGTTCAGGCCTCCAGGACCTCAAGGACAAATGGGACCTCAAGGTCTTTCTTTACACCAAGGAGGTGGTGGACCACAAGGGTTTGTTGGTCCTCAAGGACCACCACAAGGACTTCCAAGACCTCAAGAACTTCATGGACATCAAGGAATGCAGAGACATCCTGGTCCTCATGGGCCCATGGGCCCTCCAGGTCCACCAGGTAGTACTGGACCTCAAGGTCACTTAGGCCCACAAGGACCACCTGGGCCTCAAGGTCACTTAGGTCAACAAGTTCCACCTGCACCACAAGGCCATTTAGGTCCTCAGGGACCACCTGGTGGTCAGGGACCACCTGGCCCAAGGGGGATACAAGGGCCCCATGGAGTACAGGGAGTTCAAGGGATGCAGGGTCCTGTGTCCCAAGGACCTTTGATGGGACTTAATCCAAGAGGCATGCAAGGACCTCCAGGACGAGAAACCCAAGGTCCTGGTCCCCAGGGGATGATGATGGGTCATCCACCACAAGAAATTAGAGGACCTCATGGTTTGTTGGGACATGGCCCCCAGGAGCTCAGAGGTCCTCCACCTCAGGGTTCAATGATGGGACCTCCACAGGAATTGCGTGGGCCACCAGGTACACAAGGACAACAAGGACCTCCACAAGCTAATATGGTAGCACCTCAAGGAAATATGCAAGGGCCACCTGGGCCTCAAGGACAACAGAATCCTTCAAGGGGGCCCCATCCTTCCCAGGGTCCTCCACCTTTCCAGCAACAGAAAACTCCTTTACTTGGTGATGGTCCTCGAGCCCCATTTGGTCAGGTATGTTTGGAGAGGTAGTTTTTCTTGCATAATAATTTGCCAGGAAGAAAATTATATCAGTTCAAAGTATGTAATAAATGCATGTTATAAAGTAACTGTTATCTGAGAAAGCAATAATTGGGTCACCAGGTCCAGTTGGAAACAGTGTATTAATACTATAGTAACTTCAGTACTAGCAAAGTTAACTGGAAATTAAGGGACACAGCTTAGGTTTCAAGTCTCAAAACGTGGATTTTATCATGGGCTTGTAAAAATTATATTCTAATCAGGGCTATGTAAAAGCACATTGCTAAGGAAACTCCAAATAATATTTTGTCTAACTGACCATGACAATAGAATTTGTTGTTCTAAGCATTATGAGAGTTGAACATCCAAAGGTTAGGAAAATCCAGAGTTTTCTAATATTTCAGTAGTAATTGTTTAATTTATCTATGTCCAGGTGAATCATTAATACATTTTTAAATTTCTTCAATACAGGTAGTCCTCACTTAATGATGTTCATTGAGACTAGCAACTTTGTCGCTAAACGATTCGATTGTAAAGTGCAATGTCACATGATAGCAGTTGCATCAGTTCCATTTGCCATCATTAGTTGAATCCAGCCTGGTTGCAGCACGGTCAAATGAGACATCATTTGTTACTTTCTGATGACTTCCCCTTTAACTTGGCTTATTAGAGGCTGGCAGTGAAATAAATGTCAATCAGGTGACCATGAGACGCTGCAAAAATTGTAATTGCAAACCAGTTGCCAAGTGCCCAAAGTGCAACCACAGGACACTGTTTTGGCTGCAGTTACAAGGAACAGCTGTAAGTGCCCTTGTTCAGCACTGTTGTAACTTCAGAGGGTCACTGAACAAGTGGTAGCTGAACAAGGACTACCTTATATTTGCATGTTGTTTGTAAAGCAGTACATTAAAAGCTTCTGTAGTTTGAAAACGATACAGGAGCTGGCATTTTGTACTTTGTGTTTGTTGTATACAGTATAAAAACAAAGAAATACAGAAAACTGCTGGCAGAAAAAGACCTAGTGGTTCATCTAGTCTGCCCTTTGAATTTATCTGTTTTTTGTTATTTATTTATTGGTTAGTTGATTGATCAATTTTTATTTATTTATTTATTTATTTTAATTTTTATCAAATGATGGACATCTATTGATCCCAAGCATGTTTAGACTCAGTTATTGATGATTAGTCCAGTACCTGCACTGGAAGTTGGTTCCAAGCTTCCACTATTCTTTCTGTGAAGTAAATACTTTTTAATATTACAGGTAGTCCTCAACTTACAATAGTTCATTTAGTGACTGTTCAAAGTTACAAAGTTACAAAGTGACGTGACCATTTTTTACACCTATGATCGTTTAGCATCTCCATGGTCACATGATCAGAATTCAGACACTTGGCAACTGACTCATATTTATGATGGTTGCTTTGTCCCGGGGTCACATGATCACCTTTTGTGACATTCTGACAAGCAAAATCAACGGGGAAGCCAGATTCACTTAATTCAACTGGGGTGATTAACTTAACAACTGTGGCAAAAAGATCATAACAAGGGGCAAAATTCACTTAACAACTGTCTTGCTGGGCTCAATTGTGGTCGTAAGTCAAAGACTACCTGTACTTTTGAACTTAGTCTCATGGATGTCTCTGATATTAAATTAAATTTATTAAATAAATTTTAGGATTTGTTCATCTTATTTTTCTTCCAAGTCTCCCACTTGATTAGTAGGACAGGCCTGTACAACTTGTGGAGGGGAAAGGGACACATTGATAAATTTAAAACCATCACAGGCTGCAAAGAAATACCTAGCACACCGATCAGTGGAGCTGGCAATAACTGTGATACCTATTGGTGGTGCTTGCCAGTGATCTTTGTATGTGTGTGTGTTAATTTATTGACTTTTTCAAAAAGTGCTAGTGTGCTACACAAGGCTTGTTGTACAGGCCAGCTCTAAGAGGATGTACTGCTTGAGATCCATATTACCTTGTTTCATTATTCAAGAACAAGAAAAATAACTTCAGTTTATTGTAACTATTTTCTGACCTTATTTACACAAACCCATAAGAGTAAGGCGGTAGTTTTTAAGGTGCCCATATAAAATAGTACTGTATATATAAGTTTAATTTTTTGTTTCATTTCATCTCACTTAAATTAAACTTACAGGAAGGACAGAATCCAGGTCCTCCACCATTGATACCAGGATTGGGACAGCATGGAGGACCAGGTCGTCATGGCCCTCACAACCAAGGACCTGTTTCTAATAAAGGTAATGAAATACATTGTTTGATCGGAATGGATGACTAAATCATTTCTAAAATCTTATTGTAGGACGGAATAAATGACCTAGACATACAATCTTCAAAACCATGAAAAATAATATATTGGTGCTTCTTCTATGTATTCAGGGATATTCTAACATATAAAATCTTTAATTGTGACCAGAAGTGTAACAAATCTAATGATCCAAATACTTAACTAAGTGTTTCAACTAACTAGCTCTGAGCAATAATTGAACAGTAGGATTATGAATAAAATTGTCTTCTGGGAAAGCTTCTGATAACAAACTTCTATTATAATATCCCAGTTAGAAGATATAATAAATTATGACAGGATAATAAGGTAACCAATAGGATGAATTAAATGAATATGGTATGGGACATGCTTAAAGAAAATCATTCCCATTATTTCAGTAAGGAATATTGTGTGTGATTCTAACTCAGGTAGCTTAATTGGTCATATAGCATGCATTTCTAACAGAAGTTTAGGAATTGTGAATTGTGATTTCCTGAAGGATTGGGAGCAAATTGAGCATGGCTCTAGGTAGTGTTCACTGAGCTGCTTGCATTAGACCAGTCTAATAGGTACCTTGGATGCAGTCCAAAAACAACTGGAGCACCACTTGAACACCATATGCATTGACAAATTCATCAGTCAATTGCTAAAGGCACCTTTATTTTTATCCTATATTTATCTACCGTGTGAGAGTTTGAGGAAAAGACAGAATCGTAAGTAGCTTGCTGCCAACCCTTCAAAGCAGTCCAAAACAGAAAACCAAAATCATGGATATTAATGTCCTGAAAACTAGGGAGGGTCAATTCTAAGATACTTTCTCAAACTACATTTCTGATGTGAACTCAGATTTTATTTATTAGACCATTGTCTAAGCTGCAGCTCTTCCTCCTCTCTCAAAGTTATTCTGATAGCCTTTTATACTTGCCTTTTAACAGCTGAGAGGGTTTTTCTTTCATAAAACTGCAAAAGTACATATTTAGTGGACTAAAAAATGTTTTAAATATTTCAGTTATTTTTCATTTATTTTTAAGGTGATTCGCGTGGTCCACCAAACCATCAAGTTGGCCCACTCTCAGAAAGGAGACATGACCAGAATAGTGGTGGCCCAGATCATGGTCCTGAAAGAGGTCCCTTCCGAGGTGGTCAAGAATGGAATGATGGTAGAGACAGTAGGGGTATGCAAGACAGAAGGGCACCTCATTCAGATTTCCATGATGACTTTGATCGAACAGATGAATTTCGTGAAGACTTTCATCCAGACAAGCGATTTGGGCACCGTTTACGTGAATTTGAGGGAAGAGGAGGTCCACCTCAAGAAGAGAAATGGAGAAGAAGTGGTCCAGGCCCTCCTTTCCTTCCTGATCACAGGGAATTCAATGAAGGAGATAGTAGGGGTCCAAACCGTGGACCTCCTGGGTCATGGGATGGACGGAGAACTTCAGATGAGCGATTCTCTCATGATCCAGAGGAAACACGATATCGAGGAAGAAGAGATGAAAAGTAAGAATTCTAATACTTTTATTAATTGAAAATTAAGCAAAATATTTTTTCTTGTTTCATATTTAAAGAAAAGTATTTAATTCTAATAATAAATGGGCTAGTTTAAATATTTGCACATATTAAAATTCCTATGGATGTGCCTATCAGATGAAAGTTATAAAAATGGTTTTCTACAGTACTTATATCTTAGTACTTATCTCTGTAGTACCAAATAAAGGAATTGGGAAACAGATTTATTAGGAATATAGATCAATCCCTTTGGTGAGAATGCAAAGAACTGTTTTAATTTAGATGTCTAACAATCAGACCTTTAATTATTTAATCTGTAATACTCCTCTTTCTCTGCTGATGAAATTGTACCAGCTGAATTTTGTAGAGTTCATAGTGAAAAAAAGGTCTAGTTAAACTGACATTAGGCTGAAGATGTTCGCCTTCAAACTACATTGTTAATGGCATATATAAATGTAAACTAAATCACTTAGTTGTTAATTTGATTTCAGCCAAAAGGCTGAAAAGCCTTTCCAGTTTAATGATGACATTGCAGTGTTTCAAAGTTTTTTAAAGAAATTAAAATTTCAACATGATCTTGATACCATGGACTTGTACATAATGCAATATTCTTTCTTTATTTGCTGAAGCTTTAGGAGAGGTACACCCTCAAGGCATGAAGGCCGAGGACCAAGAGGAAGAGATAGTTTTCCTGGACCTGATGATTTTGTGCCAGAAGAAAATTTTGATTCATCAGAGGAAAATGCAAGGGGAAGAGATCACAGCGGTCGGGGAAGGGGTCGGGGTACCCCAAGAGGTATAGTTCATGTTCAATTGAAAATAACATATAATACGGTCCACATAATTCTTACGCCTTTTTTGTACTTTGTAATATCCCATATCTGTTTTTTATTTTAATACAGGAGGACGAAAAGGTCTTCTTCCCACTCCAGATGAATTTCCTCATTTTGAAGGCCGAATGGATGGAAATCGAGATCCAGGTGAAAATTGTAAATTTGTGCTAGGCTTGAGCATCACAGACCACTAGTGTTCATGCTCTATTTTCTACTTGCTTGAAAGTAATGCTGCTTTCACATCACTTAAAAAGTAGCATTCTTAGAATACTTGATTTGAAAGACAAATGCTATGCTATATTTCTTTCCTCTTTTCACTTATCAGAAGCTAGGCAGACTGTTTAGATCATTCTAGAAAGCTTCGGCCATATCCGCCACTTCAGCTTACCTTTAAAAAGTTAAATAATATAGTTCATTCTATCCCTTTTGACCTCCCTGTATGTGGAACTGTAAAGACAAGAAATTTAATATTTCACTTTATTGTTTCCCTTATAATTTTCTGAAAGACCAGTCACCAATTATAAAAAGTGTTGAGTTGCAGTAGTTATAGTTAAACAAGGATCAAGCCTTGGCGCTATTGTTCACTTAGACTCCCCTTACATTTTTGAATGACCCATAGAACTTGTGATGACCTGGAGCAACACAACCAGAACAAAAGCTTAACTCCCTTTTATTGTTCCACCTTTCCTCCAAAAGTACCATCATTCCCTGCAAGTCCAGGAGCCAACCTCTAAACACACACCTCCAATAGGTCCTTGCTACTATTAATTCAGAGGAGCAGCACAGTTCTGAGACCAGCCATAGTTCAAGGAGTTTGGTTTCAGAGAGAGTCCTTGCCACAGGAAGGGTTCACTGGGACTGCACCACCACCTGGAGTATAACTGTCACTGCGACCTCACATGTAGTCAGGCCAGCATGGCAAACAAAGCAAAACACAGCAAAGTATCCAGACATCGGTAACAGCATGTGAGGCTGGAAAAAGCAATGCTTGTTCCTGACAAACCCCCCTCCCAACAGTGTCTCTTTAAATCTTATTCCTGAGCCTTGTGAAGAGGGGCAGGGTGTCTTCCTCCTGAGTCGTTGGGTTGCCCTGCGCTGATCCCACCTTTTCTCCATTCTTTGTGCTCGGGGATCGGGGGGAGATAATTGCTCATTGCTGGAGCTCCTCTGTTCCACTGCCTGCCCTGTCCGGTCCTCCTGTGCCCCCTCTTCCTTGCTAGTGACCCTTCCCAGGCCCAAGGAACCGGGGACTGCATTGTCCCGCTCCCCCAGTTGTTCTTCCATTGGCCCTAACTCTGTCTCGTCCTCCTCAGTCACAGGCTCTGACCGGGTCATGCAGAACTTCTGATGACTTTGGCAGAAGTATACCAACATTCATAAAAAGTTAAAGGGAGCAAATTCTTTTTTCAAGTAACTGTGTGTGCATGTGTAATTAAGAGTTGATAATAAATTATATCGAATTGAAAGAAATTTAAGGCATGCATCTTTGCCACACTCACTGTCTGGGTTTGGTTTGGTTTTTAACAAAAAGTTTACAGAAAAATTTCCGCTATGAAATTATTTGCTTGGACTAAATTTCTCATCTCATTGTCTTTTGTCATGATTAGGTCCCCGCCAAGATCATCCTTCTCACGATGGACATTCTCCTGCAAATCGAGAACGTTCCTCCTCACTGCAAGGAATGGATATGGCCTCACTACCACCCCGCAAACGACCTTGGCATGATGGACCAGGAACCTCTGACCACAGAGAAATGGAAATGCAAGCTGGGCATCCAGAGGAGAGAGGAAAGGGTAAATTACAATTCTTTGAGAGATTGAGTAGTATTTTTCCAGGAAGCACGAAGCTGAGAACACCAGCCTGAAGATGACGAATGAGACTTCGTCGAAACATCGCCAAGATACTTCCAATTCTACGCGGGAGAAGACCCGAATAACCAAAGACCTACATATATATATATACACACTAACATATAAACCAATACACGGAAAAGCCAGTCTTCAAATTCTTAACCGAAATGCCATGAAAATTCACCATCTGCAAATAAACCAACTCTCAAAATTCTCATTATATTTTCATTTTCACAATTGGCTTATGTCAGGTGATGCATTTTTCATGCTATTTTGGTTAAAATTTTAGGGTTGACATCAGCAAGTGTATATGGAATATATGGGTACTTTTAAAAAGTATGGTATTATATATTCATAGATAGGCTCATCTACATAGAAGCCCAACCAATTTTGGGACTACTGTATATGGTGGTACCTAAAATCTCAGCTTATCCATGAGTATATATAGTAAATGACAAATTGAGAAATGCTGGGAATGAGCTAGTTTGATCTAGTGATTAAGGCACCAGGCTAGAAAGCAATTTACAATGAGTTTAAGTACCTCTTGGCCATGAAAGCCAGCTGCGTAACCTTGGACCAGTCATTCTCCCAATCCACCCCCCTTACAAGATTATTTTGTGGAAAATAGAGGGAGGAAGTTTTATTGAATATGTTCACCACTTTGAATTATTTGTAAAAAAAACCAATAATAATAAAGGGACATAAATAAAATATAAAATAAAACAAATCTTAATAAAATATTATTTAAAAACTGTTACATATTTTATTTTTATTTCTTTTAAAAATTAAATCCCTATGTAAAAGTTTGGAATGGCAAAACAATTTATTCCTACAGTTCACCCCAATTTAAATTTATCTAAATAAATGAAAGTAAGTTATATTTAATTATTTCAAAAACTACCTTTCATGGGTTCTCTAGGATTGATACAGAGACCAAATAAAAATCTTATACGGTAGTCTACTTCTGGGTCACTTTTTGTCACTACTCCTTCATTGCTTAACCTCTGTTTTTCCCCTCTTAGTATAGTAAGTATTTACTTTTGAGAATGAGAGCATAAGAATAAGAGGTATTGAAACAAAGAGGTATTGGAGGAAAATACAAAATTAGCTACAAGAATCCAGTAATGAAAAAATTGAATTGATACCTGAAACATTTCTCCTGGGAATACTAAAGACTAAATATGGGGAAAAAGGAAGATATTTAATTATACATATATTCACTGCAGCAAGAATACATATGCCCAATATTGGAAAGGAAAGGATACACCACCAGAGGAACTCTGAATAATCAGAAAGTTTTAGAATCTGTCAAAATGAACAAATTAACGTTAGAACTAAATGAAAAAGAGGATACAGAATACTATATGGCGTGGGATGATTGGTACAGGTGGATTGATAATCGGATAAAAAATAGATGAAGGTTAATCCGAATTTTAAGATACATATATGAATTTGGAACTATGAAACATAAAGGAAGAATTGACCTAATCTGTGTAGAAGTGTAACACTGACTAATTGTATTGTATTGTATTATAATAAATTTCAATAAAAATATTATATATAAAAAAAGTCATTCCCCATAAAATAATAGATTTCATACTGATCCATAATCAAGATATTAAAGCCAAAAATATTTCTATTTATCTGATACAGGTAACATTACCAGGAAAAGTTAATTAAAACTCAAACTACCCAGGCTAACTGCCATATATACTGTTTATTATAAAGTAAATGTAGCATTAAAATGGGGAGGGGGAATCTTCCTAGCATCACAGTTGCAGCATACTGAAGAAACAGGTATTTATAGCAGTTTCCTTGGTTCTTCATATTATGTTAGAAATAAGAATAACTGGGAAGAGTTGATGTTGAGGAACATTCAAATGAAAGGCTAAGACAGTGAGGTGATGCTACCCACATGCTGGTCATTAGTTTGAAAGATACCATTGAATAGTGTACATCATCTTTAGTTTCCAAAGACTGATCTGACAAAGCATGTAGTACAGCTTTCTTCTATAACTATAAATTCTAAATAACTATTAGCCAGTACAGTAGCAGGACTGTATCAATAACTTTTTAAAAAAATATTTCTGGTCACTCTATCTGTTTCTGTCTCTCTCATACAAAAGCACACACAAAGATTCTGAGCTGGTAAAGTGTAAAAAATTGAGATGGCATTCTTTATATTTTCCATCAGAAAGAAAGCAATAACATGATTTAATTTCAATTTGCCTTTTTTTATTTTAGGACGTGTAAAATCAGGACTTTCACAGAGAATGTCGAAGTCTGGAAGATCCAGTTCTTTGGATGGAGAGCATCATGATGGATATCATAGAGAAGAATTTGGAGGACCTCCAGGAAACAATCCTTCTAGAGGAGGAAGAAGTGGGAGTAATTGGGGAAGAGGAAGTAATATGAACTCAAGCCAGTCAAGGCGAGGAGGTTCTAGAGGTGGAGGAAGGGGTCGATAGAAGAGGTCATGACTGGGAAAAACCCAGTCTTTCCACTTGTTGCAGAATCATTGCAAAAATAATTCTGCAATCCTACAAACATGGACTCTAGATGGAGATAAGTGATTGTTCATTAGTTCCTAAGGTCTTTTCCAACATTAAATACCAGCTAATAATACCATCACAACAACCTTTGTTTCATTTCCACACCATCCCAATCCCTTGTCATACCTGTATTTCTTAAATTGATACCTGAAGATAAAGCTGGGTTTTTTGTTTTTGTTTTTCCTTTTAGTGATGTGAGATATGGAGCACATCCAGATTTCAGTTCATGTCAAGAACTTGTTTCTATATGTACAGTTGTCAGGAAAAGTTAAGTTGTTTTTGTATGAATACAGAATGCAATTTGTCCAAAAATTAACAAGAGTGTGTGATTTTTCTATACACGTTTTCACATATCATAGAGGAACCATCTCCTAAAATTTCTATGGACATTTTCTGTGTTGGATACATGCACTGCCACAGAACTAGCTATCACAGCTACTTACACAAAGTTTTAAAGCCTCACAAGTTCAGTTAGCATGTTATAAAAATATGTAAATGAAAATCACTTTTGTTGATTCCTAGAAATGTCTTTCCTTTCAGTAACCAAAATGAGCAGAAGAGTTTCATATATAGATTCCCTAAGTACTCCTTGGTCCATAGAGTGAGATATTTGTATATGGTACAATAAGGACATATAGCTAAAACATATGAACGTTGTTCTGTGATCTGATTATTAGTAATCAGTTCTGATTTATTCAGAAAAACATCCCAATGTTCTGCCATCTGACTACTTTGAAATGCAATGAAATAAGAAAAAAAAAAGGTAGCTAACTCCTAATTGAAGTCTGAATGGGCTTCTAATTTAAAGTCTTGAATTTGTTGTTTCTGAAGCCATAATTTAACCAAACCATTTAACATTATTTTTTAAAATGTTTAGATGAACATAGCTTCAGAAATATCAAGAAAGAATACCTAACTTTAGTCTGAATATCTAGACATAACCTAAAAACCTTTACATATTTTCCCTATTTTCTTTAAAGGTGTAAGTACAGTTTCTTTCCATTATAGTACTGTATTTGTTTTACACTTATTTTACAATAAAATGTCCTCAGTTGAGATGTTTATTATCTAGTATTCTGATTTTGAGACTATTGAAGCTTTATTGATGAAAAGTTGGTTTTACACATCACCATATGATTTGCCTTAGCATGTGACAATCCATCACGGTTTGGCATAAAATCAAGGCAAATCACTAACTTAATATATATCATAGGATTTATTGTAAACAATTGTAGCCTAGGAATTTCTATATATCATGTACATAGATGTTGAGCCATTAAAATATAAATGTGATTCAGGTCAGATATTAAGTTAGAAACGTAGCCTTGATAAAAATTTAAAATATTTTAGAGTCAGCTATATAGTAAGCCAATTAACGTATTCAAAACACAATGAACAAGGCAATCACACTCATTAGGAGTATGCAAAACAGGCATATTTCTTCATTTTTTGCAAGTAGCAAGAGTCGCAAAATCAAAACAATGTTTTGTACCTACACTCCACTTACTAGTTACTAGTTGAAAAAAAGTGAATTAAGCTATTTTGTAAAGGACTCTTAAATGATTTTCTATAAGAAAAAAATGACAAATTATACAAGTTTGTATAGAACCAGAATATAGGATGTATAGATATTTCTGTTTTTTGGTAGATACTTAAATTATAAAGCCTATTCTATTTTGTATATCTTTGACTTTTCCTTACCAAGTAGAAGACATCAATTAGCTTTGGAAATACCTATTTCTGCTCAAAAGTAAATTTGTACCACTGTAATTACAAATAAACAGGATAGTCTGCATTAATTGTAAACAGAGTAGTTTAAAATTAGGATCAACATCAATAAAATTTTCAGTTGATGCTTATAGGAAAACTATAACTAGTGTTAGTCATGTTTGATTGTGATGATGCTTCCTTTCACTTAGAGTAAGGAGAAAACAAGCAGAGTCTAATTTAAAAAGCAGGATGGTACTTTTTAAACTTATTTTCTAGTCTTCACTGTAGTTAACGAGAAGTCTAAATTCTGGAGTCTAGGGCAATTCTCTGTGGCCAAATTGCTGCTGTAAGCTCACCTCCGCCAACTTACTGCAGGACAACTCCACATAGCCAACTAGCCATGGGGATGTGCCGTGAGCGACTGGAGAGCACACTGGGTGAGCAGGTGGGCAGAGCATGGTGGGGTGGGTGGTGGGGAGCTGGCAGCCAGGGAATTTCTATTTTCATATGCGCTGCTGTTGCCGCTGCCATGACAGTGGCTCCAACTCTGGTGTGGCGGTGGCAACTTTAATCTCAATGCGACAGCAGCTGAGGCTATCATGGCAGTGGGTGTGTGAAAATGGGAAGGTCCCAGCCACCACCTCCCCACTGTGCTCTGCCCGCCTGCTCACCTGGCTCTCCCTCTGGCTGCCAGACGGAGTTGTCCCCACAGACAGTTGGCTGTGTGGAGTTTTCCTGTGGCAAGTTGTGTGTTGCCTTTCAGATTTATTTCATTAGTACAACGACCTCTCATTTTTCTTCCCCTAAACCAGTAGACAAAACTAATTTTCATTCCAATTAAAAAGTAAGATCAAATTTAATAAGAAAATATAGAAAGTAGCAAAAGTTTAACATTTTAAACAAATTCTTGATAAATCCCAAGGTTGAACATCACAGAAAAGTAGTTATCCTCATATGCACAACAATTTAAATAGTGAATGAAAAAAATATAGCTAGTAAATTGGTACATTTGGCACAACATATTTCCATGTCCTTTGATTACTACATAAAATGTAAAAACATATCACATTATAGACATGCTATTAAGTTTTTAAAATAACATTTTCCCCCATATGTCACATTATACCAGGGAATAGAACAGCCTTTCTGAACTAGAATTCCACAGAACTGTAAGGTTCCATTTGAAGTTGTAGCAGTTCTGTGAGACTGACTGAAAAAAAACCTTTGTATATCACACAATGCTAGCATTTTCAATAAGGGGAAATTTTATATGTGATAACTCAGCTGCTGATCTGCCAGTTTGCTCTTGTAAAGGTTGTAAAAATAGATTGTACAGGTTAGAAGTAAATTGTATTGTGATGGGTTTGCATATGCAGGGTTTCCTTGAGACCATTTCAAGCATTCTTCTAGAATAAAAAAAATTGAAAAAAGCTGAAATAGAATAACATACTCCAAGTCTATAGACTAAATTATATAGTAAAAATACACTTGGGTTGCAATCCTATAGCTATTTTCTTGGGCTTAAGCCTCACTTAAGTTGTAAATAGAAAGGATTGTAAAGTTTATTTTATTGTACTTCCCTAATTGAAACTACTTCAAATAATCTTTTAAATGATTTCATGAAAATTTGTTCGAGTTAAGTATTTAGCAACTTTTTGATTCACAGCTATTTTTGATTACATTACATGTAATGTACTTTACATTACATTACATTACATTACATTACATTACATGACATATGCACACAAATCACTCAGAAATGCCAATTTAAATTAAAAATTACCATTTTATTAATTTATAACTCACTACTTGAGTTATAAATTAAGTGCCACTATACTCAGCAAGACTTGTTTTTGAATAAACTGTCTAGGAGAGCTCTGTAGATTTTTTCCACTTAAATATAAGCATTTGCTTATAAGTTGTTCCTTTCATTAATAAAACACCTATGACATAAGACCTTTCTTATTAAATAATATACATTTAGACATAGTTATTGCATGTACATAGTCCTCGAATTACGACCATAATTGAGCTCAACTTTCACTCAAGTGAAAAATTTGTAGAGTTTGTCCCATTTTACGACATTTCTTGCCACATTTAAGTGAATCACTGCAGTTAATAAGTTAGTAACCTGGTTATTAAGTGAATCTGGCTTTCCCATTGACTTTATCAGGTCATAAAAGGTGAAAACATGACCTTGGGGAATAGCAACGGTCATAAATATGAACCAGCGGCCAAGCATCTGAATTTTGATAAGATGATCATGGGGATGCTGCAAAGGTCGTATGTGTGAAAAATACATCACATTTTTCAGTGCCATTGAAACTTTGGTCACTAAATGAACTGTTGTAAATTGAGGACTACCTGTATTTAACCTGTTAGAAATTATTTTCTATAATGTGCTAGTTTATTAAGCATTTAAGTTTAAATTTTAAACATACTTCCCTAGGTTTAACACTTTTGACTTCAGAGAATATAATATGTAAGAGGTATGCTTTGCAGGCTACAATTTTAAGAAAAATAAAATGTACATTTGCACTGCAAAATTGTGACACCAACCCTGAATTTATGTAGTTTGTAGACAAGGCAAACGGGTTGTTCTTACACTTTTAATACATGATTAAAGCAAAATAATTTGTAGATTCCTCAGTCCATTTCTCCTGCTGATTATTCACTTCCCTCAGGAAAAAACAATCACTTGCCCTAATCTGTATTTGGGGCAAATATTTCTGATAGCCAGATCCAGACTCAGTTAAAACGTAACTGAGGGGGCTGGTAGGAAAACAATAGAAGGGAGTCTTGTACAGGGCAACTCTCTCCTGCTAATGTTGCACTGGCAGTAGCTGCTCAGTGGGAAAGCTCTCCTGTTTAACTGGGCAACCCTTTCCCACCATGCAGACAAAATGGGTGCCTGGAGCAAAGGTTTGGTGTATCTTTCAAGTTCCCCAAGGGATAGGTCACAGGGACCAAGATGCTTTGTATTTCTGACTAGTCCATCAGCTCACCTCTGACCATCAGTCTAGCACTCTTGAAAGATGTGAAGAGGGAAGGAGAACTATGTGAGAGCAAAAAGAAACCCAGCAAGGTAAAATGAGAGACAGCAAGAGGGTTAGACAGTTGACACTAGTGGGTTTCTTCTTCAGACTATTCAGAAATACATTATAGATGCAAAAGCATTGTTGGAATGCAGAAGAGGAGCATAGAGTAAAGGAGGTGGAAATGATCAACAAGGCAAAACTTTGAGAAATGGAATTCCAGAACATGTACAGAATATATGTTCATGTGTATGGCTTTACATGCTAATTTCACCATTCAGATACTATTCTAAAGGAACACATCTCTAACAAACAATATACCTAACCTCCTATAACCCAGGTCTGCTCTGCAGTCCAGGACAAAGTGCCCAATAGGGCAGTACCACTGACTGGAATGGAGAAGTTGTAATCACAGCAGTTCAAAGGCTAACAGCAGCTGGACAAATCCCAGTCCAATAACACTATCAATTAAATTGTTGACAAAGCATCCTAATCTCACCCACCCCAAAATTGTGTCAGAAGAGGGAAAACACTTCAATAACTGGAATAGGTAAAGGAAATGTTAAGCTGCCTCCTTTATAGCCCAAGAGAGAGAGAAATCAGGAGGCTGTAAATTTTAAAAATGGTTAATGGGGTAGTTTGTGCAATGGTCGGAAGAACACACAGACTCTACAAAACCTTTGGCTCTTTCTACCTGCCAGTGTAGGTAGTTCAGTTTCAAGTCAATCTTTTGTTTTAATACTTTAATATTCTCAGCAGTCAAACAACCACAGTGAGGCAACTGAATTATCTCCCGGAATTCACAATAGTCGCAGAAGAAACTTTTCTATTCAAGGATTCCTGGGATTGAAGCTGCATATCCTGCTCTGCGCGTTGCTTTGAAAAGCGGCCCGAGGTGCCTCCTCACGGAGCAGTCTTCCAAGCCCGGGAGTTGGACGTCCGACGACAGAGTAACTCACACTGGAAGAGCTTTAGAAACACTTCGTCGCACGAAGCTACCCAGGAAGCTGCTGACATAGCGCAAACCGGCAGTACCGCCAGGCAACGAGGAAAACAAATAGGCGGCTCCGGCTCCCAGCTGGACCACAGCTCCCAGCACTGTGAGCAGCGTACTTCGGAGCCCGAGAGCAGCGTACAGAGTTCCGCCCACGGAGCCCAAATACAGGATGGCCAGGCCGCGCCGGTCAGGCTCGCCCAGGATGCGACTCGGGCCCCGCAAGAAACCAGCGGCTCCCAACGCAAAGGCCGAGCCCAAGGACCAGAGCAGCGCGAACTTCCGAAGCAGCAGGAGCGAGCCATAAAGCGCGGCAAGGCCGAAACAGAGAACAGCCAGCAGCAGACACAGGGCACTCCCCACCAGTCTCTGCCAACGGGACACCCCTGTCGGTAGCCAGGGCTCCGGCTCCGCCTCGGCCGCCCCCGACCACGTTCCTGTCGCGGGGAAAGGGTTCATGCGCCGCAGCCAGACGCCCAAGCCCGAGCCGGTTTCTTCTGCCTCGTCCTGAGGAGGAGTCTGAGGAACCGACAAAACCGTCGAGCCGCCGCCGCCGCCGCCCTTGGACTGAGCTAAATATTCTTGCAGTTGCCGGTTCAGATCTGCCATCTTGTCGAGGAATCTCTAAAGAACAGGCGGGAGGTGAAGACAATAGATGGGCAAGGAGGCTGCCCTTCGGCCCGGTGCTTCTGGAACGATGGGACGCAGCCGCCTTAGCAAAGTGGCACTGCTAAGCAGGCAGTCGGCCGCCTTGGTTTGGTCTCTTTAAAAAAAAAAAAAAAACCAGGCACGAACTTAAAACACGTGATCCTCGCTCAGACAACTGCCTACCTGCGTGCGTGCGTGTATACAAAGGTTCAGATGGGCGGAGAAGGAGCCTGCGCAGGTAGCCCTTGGCCTCGCGACTCTCCCATCTCCTCGCGGCTGCCTGAACGAGAACATCATTTTCTAGGCGTCCTTTGGACGGGCAACTTCACCTCACCCTTTCGGCTTCAAAAGCATCAACTGCGCATTCGCAAAATGCAGGCGAAATGGGGGCGGTACTTCCGCACTCTATAGCCGCGGGTAAAGATGTGATTCAGCTATTGGTTGGCAGTTGCTAGGGGGAGAGCAGAACTTGATAATACTCAAAGGTTGTTGTGCTCCTTGTTAAATATGTCAGATTAACTATTACTCCATAGCGGGAACATTATGGCCCTAGAGTAGGAACTCTTTACTTTCGTCTTGATCAGTACTTCATAATTTCTAAGCAAGAGGACAAAAAATCCCGATAGTTAGGGACAAACGGTCACCGGAAAAAATATGTGTAGTCACTAGGATTTGAAAGTGACGTCATATCAGTAATCAAATGGACAAAAATTGGTGATATTTTCCATTATTAGTACAATTGTGGTAACCATACTTTCTCTGGTACATCAACATTCAAAATTAAATAAATCATTAGCAATTAAGCAGATCCTCTCCCTGTAATTTCAAGCATTATCCCAAAACCTTTCACCTTGTTTGCTGCTGATTTGGGAAAGAAATCCAAGTGAATGTAAAAAACATTTTCGGTGATGTTGCATGGTCTTGTATGTTTTAAGAAGTTTATCATCCATCTGAATCTAGTTTGGTGCTTTAGTTGCCAAAAAAATTCTCAACATCCTTGAATCCTTTCCAGGTGATTTTCTCTGGCCCCACTAACAAATCTTTGAACCACTTGTGATTGATGGCATATCTGATCTGTGGATCAATAGAAATGCCTTCCTTAATCTTGGCATCAGTTATTCTTGGAAACATCTGCCCAAAATAATGAAAACCTTTATCTTGTTCATCAGTTTCACAAATTTTTTCAGAGTTTTATGTAAGGTCGCGTGAAGCAAAGGCAAAAATATTTTTGGGAGTCAACACTACATGATACGTGCCAAATTTTTCTGTGCTGGAACCAAATTCTTTGAAAATTGTGATTTCTTTTTAATGTAATGTCATTCTCTTCCATAACTTTCCCATTTACATAAGTAAGTACTTGATATATCTGAGCTGCATTCCAAGCAGCAGAGCCATTACTTTTGAGTTCTCCACAATATTCCAGTTGTACTTGGTGTACTGAATGTTTTTGTATGTTTCTTTCATGTACGCAGCATACCCAACAAGAGGTGAAGGGTAAACATTGCCATTTTGTAAAAACAGATTTTTATAAAACAGTATGAGATAGGTTAAATTATTTTCATGATTTCACAACCAGAAATCTATAAGACACGCCTAAAAGTGTTCAGGAAGCAAAATCCAGTAGAATAAGGTTGGGTTATTATTGCAGTGACTCTTAGATATTGTAAATGCAGTAATAAACACACCTGAACTGCGTTGGTCTAACCCATGTGCATTTACAACATACTCCAGTTCCAGACATAATATATTGATTATAGATATATACCAATCCATGTACTCTTGGCAATGTACTCTTGGATCCAGGCTCTTGGCAATGTTCTACCTCATGTTTTCAAATTCCCCAAGCTCATTCCTGAAAAAAAGATTAAAATGTATACGATCCCTCAATCCCATATGCTAGATATATAAATTACAACTTTACTGGTAATGAAAATTATTTTTGTTTAAATTTCATAATTTAATTGTATTAATGCTTAATAAGTGTTGTTAACAATATTATTGCACTAACTTTATCTCCTTAAATTTTTGTCATATTCTGACAAAATTGAATGCATGCATAAATAATTTTCTTTGTTTTATCTTGATATGACCAAGATTGACCATATTGGCGGAGTACCACTGAAGATAGTTCATGGACCATTAGCAAATCCCCTCTCCCACCCTACCCTGTACATTCTGTGCCCTCTCCGCACCTTTTAGTTGTAAGCTGTATTTTTATTGGGCTTATAGATGTGTATTTTATGGTTTTATTGCTTTGAATGTTGTAAGTCACATAGAGCTGCCCCTAAGCAACATGGACTGCAAACAAATTTAATAAATTCTGTAATAGTGGCTGTTGGGACATAATGGACTAAAGTGAGAACCACTAAACTAAAGACATAATAGCTCTTGTTGTACAGTAGTCCTCAACTTACAACCACAATTGAGCCCAAAATTTATTTTGCCAAATGAGACATTTGTTAAGTGAGTTTTGCCCCATTTTACGACTTTTCTTGGCACAGTCATTAAGTGAATTATTGCAGTTGTTGAGTTAGTCACATGATTGTTAAGTGAATCTGGCTTCCCCATTGACTTTGCTTGTCAAAAGGTCGCAAAAGGGGGTCACATGGCCCCAGGGCACCGCAACCGTCATAAATATGAATTAGCTGCCAAGCATCTGAATTTTGATCATGTGACCATGGGGATGCTGCAATGGTCTTGTGAAAAATGGTCATGTCATTTTTTTCAGTGCTGTTGTAACTTTGAACAATCACTAAACAAACTTGTTGTAACTGGAGGACTAGCTGTACTTGCCCAGAGTCACATTTTGTGAGATGGGCAGCTTTACAAATTTGTACCGAGATATTAAGAATATTCCTAAGAAGATGGCGACATATAATGGCCATAGGCACAGAATGAGGCGCGCACCCTGGTTTTAATAGGACCTGTTCAAAATAGTCCTGGCTCTAATCCTACAAGCTATTTAGAGTATCTCCGGAGTAAGAGCAAGCAAGCCACAGCCCTATAGTAGCTGCGGTTTGCTTTCCACCGCCCGGCACTATGAAGTCCCACCGCACAGGACCGCCGCCCTCGCTATTTCATTATTTATTATTTCATTCCCTTTCTAGGAAAAATATGTGCCGGGCCGAGGGGCGGGAGGAAGATCAGGCCGCCTGTCCTGACCTAGAGGGGCGGCCCGCTACGGCAGCCAGCACCGGGCGGAGGACAAGAGCAGGCGGACTGCGGGGCTGCTGCAGTCGGGACCGGGATGGTCTAGCGCGCTGCTCGGCTGTCTCCCAACGACCCTCGCACCGAAGCTCTCTGGCCAAGAGTGCTTTGGACCCACAGCCGCCATGACGGGCAGGTAAGAGGAGAAACACAGCGAGGTCCCCCGCAGTCGCCTGGAAGCTCGGTTGGGTTTCACTTGCCAGGGCGGGTGATGACTAAACGCCGAAACAGCTTCGGCTCCTTCCTCCACGGGACCGGTCGACCTCCACGACCGTTGTCCAGAGTGGATCAGGATTTAAAAAGGAATTGTTGGGTTTTTCAATCGTGATCTTTCGGCGGGGAGTGGGGGAGAGTTGCGTAACACGACTGCTAGCTGGAGAAAAAGCTTCTTTGCCCATTAACCTTTGTACTACCACATATTTACTGAGGAGATGAAGTTTCCCTCTTCTGGCTGAAACCGCTCATTTCTGTTATATGTGATGCGATCATTTTTGCTTTAAGAGTCCTTGAAAACCAAATGCTGGTTGTCAACAGCAGATGGCAGCTCCTGACTTTCGCTGATGGCAAAAAGGAAAGCGGCATCAATCCTGACATGTACTTAGATGGGAGACCAATAGGGAAATCCAGTTTTTCAATCCCAAACTGGAAAATCATTAAAAAAAAATGCTGAAAAAAAGGCAATATACTGCTGCTGTATTCCCTATAATTAAACAAGTGGAATGTAAAATACACTTGCTACTTGGGGTTAGTTTTCTCTTAAGCAATCTTTATGTGTGTCTTATTAGCTAATAAACTATTATGGAATAGTGAGATATAGCAAACGTGCACTTTATATAGTGAAAGCTTTTATCCTGTTGTTGGACTCTTTCGAAACCTGTTTAAAACTTTATTATTTGCCTCTCTGAACCTTTAAAATTATAGATGTTTTTCACCAGATATTGAATTGATTGTTTGTTATTGTAAATTTGTGCTAATTTACTATCTATAAAATAATTTTAAACAAAATATAGTTGAGTAGAGTGAATGCTGTGCAAATGTATGTTGGAAAGAGCAAAGCATTTAATGGCAAAACCAGTAAAAATGCAGAATTGTTCATATAGATTGTCAAAAGAATTTCTCAAGAAAAACCTGTAAATGGTATTATAAGGTTATGGGCAGATTTTGGTCTGATTTTAGTCTGCCTTTATTTGGAGCAGCTCTGCTGTAAAGAGGTTCCAAGTTGCATAAAAATACACAATTGGGAGAACAGTTACTGAGAACATAAATACAGGTTAAATAAAAATAGTTTTATGCAATATTTCTAGCTAATATTATTACTATTCCTTGGAGTGGGCTCCTTTTGAAGTCATATTCTGCTTGTTTTATGGATTTTTCCCCAACCGTTTATAGATCATTTCCTTTTTATCAAATGGTCTGCAGCACTGTTTCTAATTCCTTCTCCAGTACCTTGTTTCTTGCTAAAGCCTTTCACTTTTCAAGCGGGCAGTTGGGAGGATCTCTTGTACTGTGCTAAAATGAGCTTCCTTCCTTTTGTTTGAAATAAAGACATGCATCCTGAGGAAATCTGCTGTTTGTGTGACATGCTCCTGACATTTGGAGTATTGTGAAGGCAATTATATTATATTTGCTCTTATTATTATATTATTTGCTTACTATTTTGTTATTATTATTGGAAAAATAAGAATTCTACATTTTTGTCTTGTTTTGCATAAATACATCAATCCTATCAAAAAATAATGAAATAGCAATAATAAATCATGAAAGTCTGAAATGATGAGACTATTAACCCAATAGTGAACTCTTAGCCTATTTTTTGTGTTTTGAAAGTACAGATTATAGTGTTCAGGGTTATTCAGAAAATAATATTCTAAACCTTTTTTACATGGTTAAATATATATATATATATATAGTACAGACCAATATATAGTACAAGTGTTCATGAACTATTTGGTATAAAATTGAGCTAAACACATAAATACTTACAAGAAAAAAACTAAAAATAAAGGTTTCCCCTGTCCAGTCATGTCTGACTCTAAGGAGTCATCTCTAAGTTCTAAGTTCATTTCCACTCTTAGCTGAAGGGGCCAATACCATCCGAAGATATTTTTGTAGTCATGTGACCAGCATAACTATATATTGAGGCACATGAAACTCTGTTACCTTCTCATCAAAGTGGTACCTATTTATCTACTCTAATTTGCATGCTTTCAAACTGCTAGATGGGCAGAAGCTGGGGCAAGTAATGGGAGTTCACACCCCATTGTGTCTTGAACCTGGGCTATCAGCTTTGCAGCTGACAAACTCAGTGTCTAATTACTGAGCCATCACACCTCTACAAGCAAATAAATAAATGCCTATTATTACAAAATTTTCATTATTACTGATTCAGTATTTCTGCCCCTGTTCTGATATAGATTATCACATCTTTTGGAACTGTAGTTGCCCAAAGAATTATGAACCCACAATTAATGGATTATGACAGTAGGGCAGACTAGCAGAGAAGTAGCATAGATGAATCATTACAAATCTTACCCTATGTAATAAATATAACAATCCTGTAAACATATAACTATTCTTACTTGGGAAAACTTGACATTTTTCTTACTTAGATGACTCTTGATCATTTAATAGATGACTGATGAGATTTAAGAGATGAAGACCTTCTGACGTAAGACATGTTATCATGTTTATGTATGATAATAGCAAATTAGATAATGAACATTGATAGCTTACCCAAGATCTTTCATTTCTAGGTCTGTGAAAACAATTAGTCCAGAAACGGGAGAATTTATAAGGCTACTCAGCTGAGCCTTTGGCAATGATTGCTTTAAAAGGTTATTAGTAATACTGCTGCCAACAATTTTAATAAAATCAATAGTTATATTTTGGGAGGTTGTTAAAAATAACTTTTTGTGAGCTTGCATATTAGAGTTTGATACCTTACTCCAATTTGTTTCTGTTATAATTTTTTATATACAGAATAAGGAATAATAAATAATTTTTAAAAATTTAAAATATGATAACAAAAGTTAACAGAACAATAGATAAAGGAGAGAAGGACAGGGAGAACTGGATCACCAAAACAATTTAAACTTCAGAGTTATGACTCCAGTTTGTGTAACATGATACTTTTTCCAAAGTGGGTGTAAAGAAAGCAACAATGTGAGTCAGTGACCTTCTGAATCTAGAATTATGTGTTGGGGGCAGGGAGGGTTTAGGAATGTAAAATATGTTTCTTTACTGTGCTTCTTGATACTTTATTGGAATGTGATTTTTGGAGTGAGTTTCAAAGCCACTCTGCTCCTTTCTAGTATTTTTTGTTCTAGTGACATAATTTTTTTTAGAGCATAACTAGTTAAGGAGTGCTGAAATTAAAGGATATATTTTTATTATTATCATTGTTATTTACTGATGAAATATCTACTATTAAAAATCTCATAGCTATCTTTTCTGATATGGCTACTCAATTGTATTGTTTATAATTTATTAAATTAATCATTTCTTATTTATCACATTATTTCTGTGATTTTTGGTGAGGGGATTAAGGAGATTTTGAAATATGGTGTTTTAAATTCTCTAAAATATGATTCTGAATTTGTAACATTATTAATGGGATGGATTGAAGAGAGAAGGAAAGCAAGCAAGGAATCTGTACAGTTCTTGAGGAAAAAGTGGTGTATGAGAAGAATGGACGTTACTTCTTTTAACTAGCAAATACAAGAACACAGTTTTTCTGGAAGAAACTCATTTCCTGAACCTTGTGAGTTTCTACTTCAGAGTTGCTATTCGGTTACCTTCATGCAGTTTTCTTCCCAGCGGTAAGAACCATGGCTGGTGTGAGACTTCGGGGACTAACTTCTTCCAAACTCTATCAACGCCGACAAGAGCGCCTGAGTGGCATATTGTCACTATTGAATGATGAGAAAGAGAGGGCAACTGGGATATTGGGGTAGGTTATTTGGATACCTTCTCAGATTAACAGTTGCTGATATATTTAAAATGTTTGCTCTGATTTACTTTGAAGTGGAAAGTAAGGAAACCAGGTTGGGATTCCTCCCTTTGCTTGAAGGAAGTGCTGCTTTGGCTCTGATAACATCAGTTCCCTATAAAAACAGGAAATCTGCTATGGAAACCATCACTTGAAGTTAAAATAGGTTAGTGTAACTAGCCCTGCATGAATAGACTTAAAAGATATTTCTTAACTTACTTGCCAACAATCAATTTATATTTTTTTCCACCCAAAATAAGTTTACAATATTAATACTTTGTTTAATTTTTGCGTTCAGCATGCATGATTATACTGCAAAAGAAACAGGAATTCTAATCCTTTAAACCGGGCAAATTTTCCATATTTTCTATCTTTAAAATATATGAGGATCTCCCTTATAAAAAATTGGTGATCTTTAGAAATGGTTTAGTTTTCAAAAAATATATTCTTTATGCATAGTTCAGTCAAACATGTTTCATTTCTCCTTAACAGAGAGTTTGATCCATAGTGAGGCATTTACAATGAATATTTTAATGGTTTTTTTTTTAACACGTAAAACCACTAGATGAGGTAATCAGGAGTTTGGTGTTGGTTGTTATTAAAATGCTAATGATACTTATATCTATTCTTACATTTTTTCCCTAAGGGAATGGGTTTGTCTTCCAGACACAATATAGTTATCAGTTTAAAATCCCAAATACTTTAAATTTGAATTGTTTGAAACAATTCCTTTCTCTATATGATTCCCAAATTTAAGATAATCAGAGACATCTATTTTGGGTGCCTCCAGCTTACGCAGTGATGGTTTAGGAATAAGCTTTTTCTATCATTGCTCCTGAATTATAGGTAGAAAGCAGCCCATGTAGGTATCGTGAGTCTATTCCCTTAAGAGTGGTTCAAGGAAGCTATAAATCCCTGCTTTCAGTCTCTTCTAATGATACTTAATAGCTTTACATTTTAATTTGACTTTTATTTTTTATTATTTTGATCTGTTTATAGTATTTTTCTTTAAATTTGGTTTGGTTTGGTTTAAATTTTGATGTAACTTTGGTCCAGAGGAATTGAATGGATTGGAACTATAGTCTAATACTTATTACACTAGAATATTCTTAAAAGGAGTTCATATAACAAAATTTTATGTAAGTATAACTTTATGGATATAAAATGTTGGCTGACTCATCTCATTATACAAGAATGAAAAAACTATGCTCACTATGTATCTATCTTCTATTTAAACTGTAGAGGACCCTTCCCTATCTTGGATTCTGGTCATTGATCTCTTGGCATGCAACCTTGCCATATGTATAAACACATAAACAAACCAACTTCCTCTCATCAAAGATCAGCTTGCAGAATTCTGAACCAATTGCAGCCTGTGAATTATTTTCAAGGCAGCCTCAAGGAAAGCGCAAATTAAGGTGTATGTGCTAAGTCACTATTGTGAGATTATCTCAGTTCTCAAAGGGTTGCAACTAGATTCTCCTTACCTAGTTACAGTGTAAGTTAGCGTACTTGTATATAGTGATTTTCATTCTCTCAAATATTACCCAGACTCTAGAATCATTTTTGAGGTGGTCGGTGATTGTCCTTGCTACAGCTGCTGAAAATCTAAGCCAATCAGTACTTCCTCGAGCTTGAAGAATAAGGAAGAAAGCAGTCTTCCCTGTTGTGGGAATCACTCTAGTACCCAATTTCTCCCATACAGTGTCTCCACGGCATCCCTCTAAACAGTTGGCCTGGTTGTTTTTCATAGATCTGTCATTGGTGTAGATATTGATGAACAGATGTTGTATAGTTCTTTGGTTGGGAAATGCTAATAGGGCTGATGTTCTGTGAAAAGATATGAACTAGCCTATATTACAATTTTCAGAGCTCTCCATTTTCTGGTCTTTGACCTTGTCTGTATACTTTAAAGGTATATATATTAGATCAAGCTGTCCGGAAAAAACTACTTTCTGTCATATATTTCTTGTAGCCAGGAATATATTATTAGGCAGTCAAGTTTGTAGAACAGAAACACTGCGTTTGTTTTTTAAACTCAAAGAGTAGAAATTGGACAGCCTCTACAGTTGCTGCAAAAGCTGCAAGCAGAATCAAATTACCAAGACCTTAATGTGTCTATGAAGAATGCATTTTTAGATATTTTTTTCCAATGGATAAATAGATTGCTCATTTTTTCTAATTAATGTTAGATACATTAAATGTATTTTAATATTTTATATATTTGTAAATAGTATTATTTACAATTCAAAGGCATTGTGGTGCTCGCATTTAATAAATTTTATTATGTATCTACCCATATTCCAAGATACTTTGAAAATAGAACACTCAGCAATATCTGTTAATTAATTGGCATTTTCATTTTTATAGTGTTAACTCTATGGCTTTCTTTAACTTCAATAGAAAAGAATTTATGTGGCTCAGGGTTAGATTTCTTCGTACTCTCTGAGCTTGGTTATTTACGTGTAGATATTTAATTACCCAATCAGGTAATGTCAGTGTAAGGTTTGCTGCCTGTTTGTATCTCATAGGTTGCCCTGCCAGTTTTGGTGGGGATGTAATTTTCTCTTTGACTAGAATATTGTTTTCTGTCTGATTATTTGACTAGTACTCATCCCTGCTTATATGAATGTTGACTGCTGGGGGGTGGTTATAGTCTTTTTATTTGTTTCTTACATTTTTTTTTCTTTTGAAAGGTATGTAAATGTGGTTTATCTCTATGTATCTATTGATGGCTGATTTGTATGATTGCCAAATTTGCAGGAATTCTATAGCATTTTGGGATTTGGCTTAATCGAAAAAAAATTGTAATAGTTTCCAGTTGAAATTATGATTGAGTCCGCATGTTGTGAAATTAAGGAGGTTTTTTTTAAAAAAAATGGCTTCTAAAAACTATCATAGCTTACGGATGAGCTCTGCTAGTCTTCCATGCTGTCCTTGCATTGTATGTTATAGATGACTCCTGTTTTTTGCTTCTTGGGCTGCCGGGTCATTTTGGTTTGCTTAAGATAATTTGAAGGGCTTTCATTTGTATGTTACTGTGATGCCATGTGGTTGCAGTAGTCTGTTTATTGTTTGTGCGATGTTTTTGATGTATGGGAGTGCAGCGGGTTGTGTGATTTGATACTTTTTGATAAAGTTGTGTGGGTATCCATTTTGTTGGAAGATGTCTAACTCCTATCTTACGTTTCATAACTCCTAATGTAAGTTACGAAAGCTTGCTGCTGTTCTAATCAAAGACATATTTTACTAGCTGACATTTTTAGCTCTTTGCAGGTAGGTGGCTATGTGGGATGGATGAGAAAACTCAGAAATGCTTGTAAAATGCTTGTAAGGTCAGAAGTAACAAAAGGCATAACCTCTGGCAAGATGCAAATCATGTTTTTTTTTCTCTCATGGAAATTCAAACTTCTATTCTTGTAATCCATTAGCATTTAGTTTTCCATGTAGTATTCATCTGGAAATGACATTTGTGTCATGACAATCTCTATCTCCTATTTCTTTTTTATTAACACTCTTCTGGTATTTTGGCAGTCCTTGCTTTGAACAGTTAGCATAGAAGTTGAAAGCATCAATAGAATATATCCATAATATTTCTAATACCGTTATACTATACTTTATTCTAAAGCAGGGGTGTCAAACTCATGGCCCGTGGGCCAGATCCAGCACGTCGGGTGCTTAAATATGGCCTATGTGGCTGGTCTGGAAATAGCAAAGGACCAGCCCACAGTGCCTCTGGCAGCCAAAAAGGAGCTTGGGGGCCTGTCTGTGGCCTCCGCACGACCCATTTTTGGCCTGGATAGCCGCCTGCAGCACTCTGCTGGCCAAATGTGCTGCAGGAGGCTGTCCAGGCCCCATTTTGGCCGCCTCCCCCCACCCCATTTTGGCTGGCAAAGTGCTACAGGAGGCATTCATCCCAACTTCCATCTCCCCCCACCCCCCAGCCGGCCCACAGAGGAGAACTACAATGCTGATCCAGCCCTCAAAGAAATCCAGTTTGACACCCCGTTCTAAAGGATCTCTGTTCTATTATTTTTAAGCCATTAAAAATAATGGGAAATAGCTCATGAGTTCACAAGCTAATTATAAAAATTAAAAGGCAGAATACAAATAAATCAGATTCACAAATCATATAGAAAAATTAACAAGCAGTCACCTTCACAAACAATAGAAAAGCTGGAATATGTATAAAATTCAAAAAATTTGAATCATTAGTCTACATACATACACAAAGAAACTGGTAATGGAAGAGGTAGCCGTATTAATCTATTGGAGCAAAATTTGTTGCTTTTTACAAACAAAAGAAAAAGTAATTTTATAGAGAAAATAGCACTAGAGCTAAGTACTTAACCTAACGCATTAGTTGTAGAAAGCCTGATTTGTAATGTATATGAAAGATAATGGTTACACTCAGTTTTGCTAAAAATGGAGGTGTTCTAGTGATATTTGTTTATTAACTTATAACCTATCTTTCACTCAGGAGCAAAAAAATGCTCCTTCCTCTTACTTAGTTCTATAATATCATTCCTCTGAGAGAATTCTAACAGAACAATAAATGTAGGATATGTTTCCTGCCAGGCATCAAAAATTTGTGAAAATGTCTTACAGGTTATAAAATATTCTACCTTTAATTACGAGGTATTAATTGTCAACAGAAAATCAGATTTCAAAAGGGAGGTTCATTTGTTTTGAAAATGACTGATGTTCCCAAAAACACCAAGTACATGTACTGAATTTTTTTTTTTAGTGGACATTTTTCCTAGATGTTCAGATGGCAAAAAGTATATTGTCACAATTACATTTTGTATACCACAGTATCCTTTCTGAATCCTTTGGTCCTTCAAATGGTTATCTGTGCCTTGTGAACATCAAGATTACATAACTACACTGTGGTAGGGAAAAGAGGAGAACCATGCAGATTTTTTAACTGAGTTTTGCCCCATTTTACAACTTTTCTTACCATTGTTCTTAAGTGAATCATTGCAGTTAAGTTAGTAATTCAGTCGTTAAGTGAATCTCACTTCCCCATTGACTTTGCTAATCAGAAGGTCACAAAAGTTGATCACATGACCCTCAGACATCACAATCATCCTAAACCAGTTGCCAAGCATCTGAATTTTGATCACATGCCATGGTCATAAGTGTGAAAAATAGTCATAAGTTATTTTTTTCAGTGCCTTTGTAACTTTGAACAGTCATTAAACGAACTATTGTAAGTCGAGGACTACCTGTATTTACACTCAGTAGTATAAAACAGGTTACAAATATATGAAAACGTCACTGTAAAAGTAACTGGGTATAATTAACTGTATATTATGCATATACAGCTTCTGGGTATGGGTTCTGCAACTCAACAAGACAGACACAGACCTCAGAGGATAATTAGAATTGCAGAAAAAACAATTACTACCAATCTGCCTTCCATTGAGAACCTGTATACTGCACAAGTCAAAAAGAGGATCCCTTGCATCCTGGACATAAATTATTTCAATTCCTGCCCACAAAATGACGCTATAGAGCACTGCACACCAGAACATCTAGACACAAGAACATGTTTTTCTCAGATGCCATCACCCTGCTAAACAAATAATTCCCTCAACATTGTCAAACTATTCACTAAGTCTGCATTACTGTTAATCTTCTCATTGTTCCTATCACCCATCTCCTCCCACTTACGACTGTATGACTGTAACTTTGTGGCTTGTATTCTTACGATTTATATTTTTTCCTAATATGATTTGATTGCTTATTTGCACCCTATGAGTATCATTAAGTGTTCTACCTTATGATTCTTGATGAATGTATCTTTTCTTTTTATGTATACTGAGAGCATATGCACCAAAGACAAATAACTTGTGTGTCCAATCACACTTGGCCAATAAAAACTTAAAAATTCTAATATGATATAGCAGAATTTAGTTATATTTAGAATAATACAGACATGAAAATCTGAAAGTAAACATAAATAAAATTGATCAAATGAACAGGAAATTTGCTTAAATGTGGGATTATCAATTTTGACTATATGCCAGTATAAAATGGCCAATATATAAAAATAATTTAACAGTTTCAGTAGCCCTTTTGCTACATGGCAAAACCTCAGTCCAAAAGGGATAACTTTATATCTCTGTTCTAGTACTGCAATAGGCATCAAATCAGCCTGAGGACAATGCCTTCCTATATTTAATGATAACAAGTAAGGTAGGAAGTCTACAAAGAGTGAATGGTTGATCAGAAGTAAACCCATGGAAAGAGATACCAGGTCTAATCGGACATCAGTATTTTTAATCTGCTGCTTTGACATTACTATTGCATGTACCCAAATATACAGAGTTAGATCAGTGAAAATCCAAGGAACTCCAACTTTTTTTGCCTATTTGTAACCAAGGGTTGATCTCAATTTGACTGAGTTCTTCACAGTGAAGAACTGCTTTTGGGACACAGCAGAGACTTGAAATATGTTCCTAAAAATTTATCTGAACTCTTTCTAGAGGGTCAAAGAACTGCTGGGTGTCATTGGGCACCAAATAATAGCTGCATTCTAACTTCAGAGGACAATTGGAAGGAATACAATTGTTACTTTGATTTGTATCAGTTTTAATCAAAATGTACAGATTACTTGGCAGGTAAAAAAGAAAGGTAAAAATGGTTTTGAATGCTTACAAAGGTGCCCCATTGTCTAGCTTTGAATTTAGAAATTAAAGAGAGTCTAGTTAGAAGCCACTTGTAGAACACTTTCATCCATGACCTTCTACAGATGTTTCCATGAAGTCTCCAGGAACTGAACATAGCCTGAAAAAGCTTTACCTTGACCTATGCTGCTTTTTAAAGGTAGTTTAAAGGGCATCCCTAATAGCTACTACCACTTTGTGTAGTTTTCGGGAACTTTTTGATAAAACACCATTTAAATCATAATATATTAATATTCTGTAGATGGCAATAAATAAGAGCCAAGCAAATAGCTCACTTTCATTTGAGAGATAGAAGGCTACTTCTTTAGATATAACTAAGCTGCATTGTTTTATAGTACAAGAGTCTATGTATTTATTAAAAGTCCAATTACTAGTTTAATCCCCATTAAGTATATAAAGGATTACATCCTTAGAGTCAGATAGACTGTTAATTGAAGTATAATCACTAGCCTAGTGTAGTTCTGCACCAGAGACACATTCCTTGTGTGTCTAATCACACTTGGTCAAATAAACCTCTTCTCTTCTCTTCTCTTCTCTTCTCTTCTCTTCTCTTCTCTTCTCTTCTCTTCTCTTCTCTTCTCTTCTCTTCTCTTCTGGATAGTTAAATATTTACCTTCTGATTATTTTTATAATTGGCACCTCTACTGTGCTTGAATCTAAATAAAGGTATAAAATGAACTTTATTTTTTATTAATGTAACTTAATTTAGTGGCTACACTTTGCATTTAGAAAATTTTTCATTTTTCTCTTTTGTTTCTCAGTAATATGTCAGATGCCCTTGCAAATGCTGTATGTGAACGCTGTCGAGCCCGTTTTGATCCAACTGAACGTATTGTAAACAGCAATGGAGAACTGTATCATGAAAACTGCTTTGTCTGTGCTCAGTGCTTTCGCCAGTTTCCAGATGGCCTCTTCTATGATGTGAGATTATTATACTTTTAATATTTGGGAAAATTGTTTAGTTTTTTTTCCTTCCTTGACTGAGAAGCATAACTCAACTATTTTCTATGCAGTATACAATTGCCTCAGTTCTAATTTCAGTGTTCCATTTCTCTTTTCTCCCCTATGTAATATTATCCATTCAGCAGAGTCTCACTTTCTTAGACAAATAGCTAGAAGAGTTCAGCAATCACTAGTTCAGGTACTGTGCTAACCAGATTTCTTCAATTTAGAATCTTGGAGAAATATTGGAGTTGGAATTCAAAAAAATTATAGCCAGCATGACTTAAGACAGTGCTAAATTAGAGCTATGTGTTCTAGCTTGAAAGTGATATTGGAAGCTCTCATTTCTGTGAGCATTAATTGACGATCACAAATCCAAACATTAAAAAATGATTAGTTTTTTCTGGGATGTGTTTAAACCAATGTCATAAATCAAGCATGAAACCTACATGTTTTAGTTAGCCATAGTTAAGAGTAACATAGATTATCCAGCTTTAAATGTAACATTATACTGTAGTCAGTTAACATTAGGAACCATGATAGTGAAACAGAAGGAAGGGAAAACTAATACTAAAAGAATGGGCCCAATTATGTCTCTCTTTGTTTTTGTTAATTGATTTAATTTAATAAAAATGCAAGGCTAAACAAGAAGATCATGAACTATTATCTCTTGTGCATTAAAAGCAGATCTTTTTATAGTCAGTAAAAAAGGCATATTTAAAATCAGAGAAAGTAGCTAGCAAAATGAGATTAGAGTGCTATTACAAAATATCTAATTAATATTACAATTATAATAACAACTTGTGATTTGAAGGTGGGTTAATGTTTTGGAATGAGCTTCCCAAAAGTAAGAATCAGTAATGGAAGATTCCCTCAGATATTGATAAGGGAATACTATTGCTTTGTGTCTGCACACTCTACTGTGTGCAGTATGGGGAATGTTTTATAAAGATATGTTTTCCTGCGTATCTCTTTCAGTTTGAAGGGCGAAAATATTGTGAGCATGACTTCCAGATGCTATTTGCACCATGCTGTGGGGAATGTGGTAAGATTGCCACATAAATGATTCAAATCTAATTTTGTCTGTTTATTAACAATGTTTGTAAATTATCTGATTATGAGATCCTGGATGTTCTATAACTAACTTCTTAAGGGGAGGCAGTAGAGAGCAAATTAAAAAGAAAATATTATAATTTATTTATGACTCCACTGGTCATAGGTAAGAACAAAAATAATGCATTGAAAATTGTACTTTTTAAAAAAGACATTCAGAACTTTATAATGGAATCTTTGTGGTTCAGTGAAATAGATATTAGTTCTGTCTCTAACAAACCTGGATTTGTCTCAGTGACCTTGAGCAAGTTAGACGTACTCTTAAGTTTCTCGTTACTGTAATAAAGCAGACTACAAAATGTGTTTTAAAAAAATTTGCTACCCAACTACTACTATGGAATTCTAAGGACCAGGGAGTCTTCTGAAATGAATTAAGGTTATAAAGTGTGGTATTTCTGTTTCAAGGTGAATTCATCATTGGCCGAGTCATCAAAGCAATGAACAATAATTGGCATCCCGAATGTTTTCGTTGTGAACTCTGTGATGTAGTTCTTGCTGATTTGGGTTTTGTGAAGAATGCTGGCAGGTAAGAATAGATAGATAGAACTGTATCTACATTTTATATGTTAAAATGTTAGGAAAGATAGGCATAGCAAGTAAATGTGAAGTTGAATGCATTGTATAAGCTAGTGATAAGTTATGGAAAGGAAGATATGTCTCTAAAAAGTCTGAAGATTGAATGTATTGGCAGCCATTCTCAAAATGGTAATTCTTTTAGACAAAATGCCAGGAAGTAGCTAAGCGTCTTCATAAATACAGTTGTATTAAGATGAATAATACTTACCAACAGTATTGGTGGATAGACAGAATTTTGCACCAATATAAACAAAATTGCTTTATTCTCCTTTTGAATGTATTTTCAATTATGTAAGAAATATAACAGATTTTAAATATACATTTTAAGTACAAATGTGAATATAAAGAAAGTAAAAATAAAAGACAATAAATGCAAAAATCATTTGGGGGGGAAAAAACACAAAATAGAATAGCCTCAAAATACATGCAGCAACTTTCCATTTTCTAGGCTATTCTTTCTAGCATTTATGTTATTTTCCTTAATGAAAATAATTATTGGAAATTAAACATTTTATTTGTTTGTGAATTCTCTGAACCTATCTTTATGTTTTATATTTCTTCTATCATATTGGCTAATAAAGTTTAGATTACTAAAAATAATTTTTAGAAAAATTAAAGGCAGTCCTTGTGCCTTACCTTTAGTAGATATTAGGTATTTGTATTCACAGCATACTTCAATTTAGAAAACAGAACTCAATTGCTAAAAGGCAAATGGGAGTAATTTACACTGTTTTAGCTAAATATTTAGCTTGTATGTGCATATGTTCTAAACATACTGGAAAACATCAAAACTTATAAGATGCACAGTATAAAGTTAACTAGGATCTGAAATGTAGCAATAGCAATTAGATTTATATGCCGCTTCATAGTGCTTTACAGCCCTCTCTAAGCAGTTTACAGAGTCAGCATATTGCCTCCAACAATTTTATTTTACCCACCTTAGAGGGATGGAAGGCTGAGTCAACAGCCTGGTGAGATTTGAACTGCCAAATTGCAGGCAGCCAGCAGCCGGCAGAAGTAACCTGTAGTACTGCACTCTAACCACTGAGCCACTGGGGCTCATGTAGAAAGATAACAAACATGATAGTACAAACTTGTGATAGACTGCAACGAAGTTACATTGGCAAAGTAAAGCAGGTAGCTGTACAAGCTCAGTTGCTCCAGCTTCAGATCATCATTGTTCTAAGACAATATGGCAGACTCAGTCTACATTAAGCAGGGCTAAGTGCCCAGCTGGACTTACATCTTACATTATTAAAGTGAATTGAGTTAATGATTTGTAGCAAGCTCTCTAAGAATACATTAACCATATTCAGTCATATTAAAAAAATCTGCATATAAAATAAATTGTGGTTTGTGCATTCACTGCTATTGAAAATGGTCTCTACAGCCAAAGCTGTAATTAAAAGGAACACTTTGTTGAAATGTGGTTTGTAATTTATTCATCTTGAGATGTAATAAAAAGCATCAGCAGCTTTTGTATTCTTCTACAACTATGATAGGAGAGTTATAAAGTTTGTTTAAAACTAAACCCCATATTCATAAACCTCTCAAACGTTTGCACTGTAGATGTAAATGTTGAATAACTTTGGGGCTGAATTCCTGCCTGCCTTGTTATATTGCAGACTGCACAAAATAGGATTTGGACAGTTCCTGGATATTACTAAAACTTCTCTATCCACTGTTTTAATATTTTAAATGGTGAATTCTTTAATAACCTTTGAACATTTATTTTCTGGAGAAGTTACCAAACTTTTGTTCACTGAAATTTCAATTTATATCCTAATGGAATTATTACTTGGTGCTATTGGCTATGCAAAGTTATCACAAGATTCATAATTTCATACAACCTGATCTAATTCTTGAAATGGTTATGATAAGATAAAGTTGCCTCTTAATTGTCTGTAGATCCAAAGAATGCTTATGAAAAATCTTATTGGCAATATTTCCACCCATAGTAACATTCAAAAGAGTATTCCAGGAAATCAAAATAATTATATGTCCAGATAGTCTTTGTAACTATTATTTCTGTAATTCCCCTCCATTCACCCATCCCAAAAAATTAAAAATGCTAGGGAAAAGGCAAAAAAGGGAGATACTATCCATCCTGGCCAACAAGGAATAGCAGGGCTTTCAAAATGGCACCATCTACCACCTCACTACTCCTTCCCAATTAGGATTGTTCTATATGCTTTGTTTCCTTAACAATTAAGCATTAGATCTTGTGTTTTTGCAGAAAAACAATTCTACTTTCTAGGAGATCAAATCGTACTGGACAGCAAACTTTTGTTAAGGAAGCATTTTGTTTTCAAGTATTTACAGTTCAGATTTAGCACTTAAAGAGCTGTCATTTGTTTTCCCATCATAACTTGAAGGTAATCTTGCAACTCTTTTGGGGCAAAACAAACCATACAAGGCCTCTTGAAACTTTTCAGCGACAAAAAAATACATGACAGGATCTAGGGCACCATTTAAGCTGGTGAGGCATGAAGTAATGCGATTGCCAAGTGCCAGGATTTTCTGCATTGCACAAGAAGTCTTCACACCATCATAATTGAGGATATAAATGAAGCGGTTGACATGATAGGGCACAAAGCAGACCAAGAAGATTGTAAGAACCATGATTATCATTTTGATGGCTTTTTCCTTTAGATGATTTTCAATGCGGTGCCCCTTCTTCAAGCTTCGTATGATCAGTAAATAGCAGGTTACTGTAGTAAAAAATGGAAAAGTGAATGCGATAGCCAGGGAGACAAGAGCATGGCGTGATGCTTTCTCCCTGTAGAGTTGGAGGCAGACGGTGGTATTATTCATCTCAACTGTTTGCACACTGATCAAAAGAGGTGCCATGGCCACGGCAACTATAACCCACAGGAAGGCACAGGTCAAATGAGCATAGAGTGACCTGCGGAGTTTGAGGGACTTCACAGGATGCACGATAGCTAAGAAGCGATCTATGCTGATGCACATGAGGAAGTAGATGCTCGCATACATGTTGAGGTAGAAAAGAAACCCTGTGAGTCGGCAAGGGAGCTCTCCAAATGGCCAATGATTGCCTGAAAAGTGGTAGACCAACCGAGTTGGTAAGATGAGCACAAAAGACAGATCGGCTACAGCAAGATGCATCAGGAAAACGTTGGCAGGGGTATCTGATTTTTGGTCCCGAATGAAGAGCCAGAGTGCCAAAACATTGCCCAAAAAGGCTAGGATGAAATTGAGAAGGTAGAAAATAGCAAAAAGGATGTTTTCTATGTGACTCTCTTTGCCACATTGCTCTGAATTTGACAGGGAAATGTTGAATAACAGGCCTGAAGAGTCTGCTTGGCTGTTCATTCCTCACAGCTGGTCTTCAAAGTGAGCCTGAAATACCAAATAAATAAACTAAAAAGATTACAATATAAGAAATCTGTATTTTATTATTTATTATATGAACTAGTAAAATTTGCTGGATTTTTTCCTTGCTATTGGATGTTGATTAGTGTTGTCTGATAATCCCCTCCCCAGACTTTTGAAAAACCCACCTCCAGATAATGGGAAGATACTCTAGAATTAGTTGCATAAACAAACACGTTATATATTGGCACATGAATCCCAGCCATTCTTTTTATAAACTATGCATGAAAATTAGATACAATTCTAGGAAAGGATGTTCTATTTTAAATTTTTTGGTTAGCCATATTTCAATTAATTGCCCTACTTGTCATAGGTACAGAAACCTAATTATCCCTATATATAATATGCAATATTATGTTTTTATGTATGTATGTGTATATGTATACAAGTACTTTCACTTGAAGTTCCACAGAAGTGGTACATACTATGCATTGCATGTACCATTTGCTTGATAGAAAGTGCTTTGTAGACAAATCTTTGTAAATAAAAGTGATATAAATAATGGAAAAGCTTCTGTTCCTGTGATTAATTTCATTCAAGTCTTTAAACATAATGAAAAGCATAGAAATCATATAAATGGAAAACTCACCATTATTTGGATCTAACTCTAGTATTTCTTGGAACTTAAAATACTTTATACTAATTGCAAGTGTTAATTTTGCAACTAGACCACAGAGTGTTCCAGATATTTCAAAAAAGATAAAATACAGAATTTCCTCTACAGCAAAAAGGTAGGATTATTTTATGTCTTAATGAAGCTTGAACAAACATTCCCAAGTTTCCCAGCAGATTATCTTTTGTTTGTATTCAATTCTCTAGTTTATTAAGTGAATCATAGCTAATTGGCTTAAAAATGCATTAGAAATCACAGCTATTCTATTTTCTTAGAACAATGCTTTTCATTCTTCATTCATCCAAAGTGAATGATACTTCATAACGCTCTTATGAGTATTATGAAAATTAAAAAATAAACTTGTATCAATTTGTTGTAACTCGGTGGGTAATTCATTTATAAATGTAATATGTAATTGGCAATATTCTATTATGGATACATCTAGTAATATTGAGTAGAACACCCAACTGTGTTCTTATCATTATAGACAGCACCTTTTGAACAGTAATAACAGAAACAGTTCGTTTGGAAACACCAATACAAGTTAGGAGATGCTGTATTTTCTAGGCTAATAAATGTTGCCCACTCTGATACTAAAGCTCTTACCTCAGTTTGCTTGCAGTCCGATCGAGTTGTGATGAAAACCTTTGAGCTCTTTATAACACCGGCAAATTTAGGAAAAAGAACACACTGTAAAAAGTTCCATCAGGGGTTGGCTGTAGGAAGTTCAGTGAAAAGGGTGCTGCACTATATAGAGTTCTGCTAGGTGTGATATTCCTTTATCATCTTGCTCACAGAAGAGGAGGGGAGATAACATGCCAGTTGTGAAAGACACTCTTAATTCCAGCTAAGCTGTTGGAAGAGAGAGTTGCTAATTGTTACTGTATTTATGAATATTCCAATGTTTTCCCTGCTCATTAAAGCCTCTCTCTTTGGATCTCTGCTTTTTTACACTGTGCCTTTGGAGTCCTCTGGCTGCCTTAGAGGTCTTGGAGAGTATTGCAGAAGGGGAGGGGAAATCTAGTGCTACAGACACAACAGGACATTTCAGAAAGGGATAATTCCATAATGGTGGGAATGTGGGTGAGAAGGACGGCTACCATAGTAACGGCTTTGTGATTCTAAGACCTCCCTTTGCTTTGCACTGGACAAGGATCTATAGGATAGTAGACAGGGGCTTCCAAATGAGCTGGGCTGCTAATGGTTTATCAGTGGAAAGGGCTGAAGGCCCCTTATTCAGTAAAACGGGAGGGCATTCTTCTTAGGACACTTGCAGTAGGGTCTCTATGTCTTGCCCTGTATAATTAGACTTCATTCCACAGAGAGGAATAAAATTGATGCCTTTATCCTGAGAGCAACACAGCTGCATACTCCCATTTATAAAGGGACGCTGTCTGCTTTCTTTCTGTGAACTGTAGCTCTTGTCTTAGTATCTTCAGCTTTGGGGAGGAAGAGCAGAGAAGACTTGTGAAGCAAGTGTGCTAATAACATTCCTTTCCACTTATGCGGACTGGGCTTTCTATTGGGAATTTGTAAGAAACACAAGATCCACAGTGGCCTCGTGGAACTGAGATTTATTATTAGCTTCTTTCTATTGATAAGGACCTAGAGGCTAAGTGACCTTGCTTGGATCTTTCAGGAAGCCTGGGAGACTGTGTGGCATTAATTTGAGTTGCTTGGGTCTTTTCTAATTGGTATTTGCACAGTTGTATCAATCAGTAGCTTTCCATGTTATCTGTGCATTCAGTCCTGTAAATGAACAAAATGGAGCATGTTCTATATAGGGAAAACTGAAAAATTAAATGTAAATGCATTTGTGTGTACTTGTATTTTTGAAATTTCGTGACTTTTTTAAAACCATAAGTAGATGCACAAAAATCCCATTTGCTGAAGAAAATAATGCTGTCATTCACCTAAACCAGTTCAGTGGTAATGAACATGGTTTATGAATTAATTTTCTCATTAAGATTCAGGAGCTCTGAAGTCAAACAAGCAATTTGTTTGTAAATTACTGTTATTTGAATGATATCTCTCAACATTTCTCTTTCCAACTTTACTTTAGACATCTCTGTCGGCCTTGCCACAATCGTGAGAAAGCCAAAGGCTTGGGCAAATATATTTGCCAGAAATGTCACTTGATAATTGATGAACAGCCTCTTATGTTCAGGAACGACTCCTACCATCCAGATCATTTCAGCTGCACCCACTGTGGGTATGTTGGCCATGTACTAAGTAGTTATAAATCTCCTTTTACAAGTAAATTATTGAATTGAATTTCCTCTGAACATGAATCACCCATTAAGAAGCTAGATATAAAGTGTCCAAAGTAAAAACTTAATTAGATAAACATTTACAATAGAAAACCTTTCTAAGGTTTAATGGACAATGGCTTAGTATTCCTGATTATTTCTGATTTTTAAAATACAAGTCACAAACCAAAATCTACTATTAAAAGGGGTTCTTCCAAAGTATGTGTAAGAATGAATAATGAGGCAAAGGAAGTCTAAGAACTATATTTATATTTTAGAACTTTTCCTCTTTTCATGTTTGGCAAGAAGTCAGGTAAGTGCCTGTTTTAGATTATGTAGTGACTATTACATAATTACTATCTGTGACAAATATTTGTCCCAAAGTCTTAATTACTAATGTTGTGTATAGGAAGGAATTGACCGCTGATGCCAGGGAGCTGAAAGGAGAGCTCTACTGCCTGCCGTGCCATGATAAGATGGGCATTCCAATCTGTGGGGCTTGTCGGCGGCCTATTGAGGGTCGAGTAGTCAATGCTCTAGGAAAACAATGGCACGTTGAGGTGAGAGCTTCCCAAATCTGCTGCTTGCTGGAAATCAATATTGACCTTCCCTTTTTGATACATTGTGTTTTCCTGATTTAATAAACAGATATTGCCACTGTTCTTCGTACATAATGAAATCAATCTTTATTTTGCATTTAGCTAAATTCATAGCCTGTCTTGTCCCAAATATATAGATAATAAAAATGCATGAAACAATAATAGATGAAACTGTTTTCTGCCTTAAAATATAAATTTACTAACTAATGTATTAGGTCAGGAAAATTGTGTCCCTCCAAGTGGTATTGAACTACAGTTACCAATTTCTGGAAGTTGTTCCCAGCATAATCCACAATTAAGGTTAGGAGGAGGAGGAGGAATTCAGAAACATCTGAAAGACCACAATTATTATTATTATTTTAAATCCTCTTACTAAAATCTTATAATAAAAACTTTTCAAGACGGGTTGCTGTGAGTGAATCTCTCTTTGTCTTTTGAAATATAAGTACTGTACATCGAGTACAAATAAGTACAAATGTTAATCTCAATAGGACAATCAGGAAAAAAATTAACTCATCTTCATAAATTATATCAAGATATTTCATAGCTTTATAGAGTATCAGATTAAAATGTGATTGAAAGGCAACTAGAAACCATGGAAATGCTGGAACATACATACAATATGATTTAGTCATTGATACTACATTAGAAGATGTGGTTCAAGTCCGTAAATTACTGGTTGCACTGTCTTTCATATACCGTTTTAAATGATATAATTCAAATTTTATGGTAAATACATATTTGATGAATATATCCAAGTTTTTAATATTTTAAGATAATTTTATGAATATTCTGTTTTGATATGTTTGATACCAAGGTATTTCATCTTGTGAAAATCTTTGTGAGAATCTAGTGTAGAAATATTACTAAATAAAAATAAAGCAAATGTCTAAAGAAAAGACAGTATTCCCAGTTTATAACCAACAGATATTTAGCTAGGAATGCTGTGGTAACAATGACTCAAAAGGTGCAATTGTGAACATGTTTAGAAACACTAGAATTCAAGTCCAGCACAAATATGAGTGTCATTGATAATGTTTGTTTCACATGAAATTTGACACCCCACCTCTGTGAAATGAAGGTAACAGGATTCTGGAGTGAAACACAACATTATTGCAGAGTTTGATTCTGGAATATCTAATTCCCATTTCTTCTTGGCTATTTGGTATAATTTAGAAATCAGTACGCAGTAGCATAAAAATGAAGTATATTTAGACATGGTACTTTCTTAAAACCATTGTTTCTAGTTCTCCCTTGAAGTAAATGACTGTATACAAAACAATGGAATAACATGAGCTTGATATCTCTGGTTTTGCTTTTTTTTCCCATACGAAACTCCTTGGACATATCATTTATGCTTGACATAACAACTCCTTTGACAAAGACCCTTTGACATAATATGTCTTTTCACTTTATAGCACTTTGTTTGCGCCAAATGTGAGAAGCCATTCTTGGGACACCGGCATTATGAGAAAAAGGGTCTGGCTTACTGTGAGACTCATTACAATCAGGTAAAGTCAGCTGTCCTTTATAAGATACATTTTTCTCTTTCTCTTTTTTTCTTTTCTTTTTCTTTTTCTTTTTTTGGACGGGAAAGAAGACATAATGTTTTCCTGTAAAATACAAATTTTGAATGGGAGAATTTTTTAAAAGATAACATTTAAAGATATAATAGACATACTAGTCTTAATAAGTATTTAACGTCTAGGAATACTTTGCACTTGGGATGGAAATGCAAATCAAATTGCCTCTAGGTTAGTTAACCATAAATAGCCATTCATAAGTATGGAGCGGAATGAAGGGCAGGAAAAAGAGAAGTCAGTGCCAAGAGTTTCCTAGGTGGAATTTACTGGAAGAAAACATCATGTCTTGCAGTGGGAAATAAGGCATAATTTATTGTTTGTTGCAAGCTAGACTGCTGAAAGAAATACTGTATTTTCCGGCGTATAAGACGACTGGGGGTATAAAACGACCCTCCTCAGAGCCATTTAAGGCTCGTCAGAGCCTTTCGGGCTGGTCTGCCTGGTTACAGGAGAATGAGACCCGGCGTATAAGACGACCCCTGACTTTTGAGAAGATTTTTGTGTGTTAGAAAGTAGTCTTATACGCAGGAAAATACAGTAGATTATTTTTCACTGTGCTGTGCTTACTTACAACGAAACAAAAAGGTGCTTTATAAACAACACAGGTTTCCACAGCTTTGTCAAAGGAAACTGTTCAGTGGTGTGGTGTGGTGTGGTGTGGTGTGGTGTGGTGTGGTGTGGTGTGGTGTGGTGTGGTGTGGTGTGGTGTGGTGTGGTGTGGTGTGGTGTGGTGTGGTGTGGTGTGGTGTGGTGTGGTGTGGTGTGGTGTGGTGTGGTGTGGTTTGGTTTGGTTTGGTTTGGTTTGGTTTGGTTTGGTTTGGTTTGGTTTGGTTTGGTTTGGTTTGGTTTGGTTTGGTTTGGTTTGGTTTAGTTTAGTTTAGTTTAGTTTAGTTTAGTTTAGTTTAGTTTAGTTTAGTGGATTTATATACTGCCCTACTCCCGAAGGACTCAGGGCACTGGTCGGTTACAAGAGAATCTGTAGTTTGGGGAAATTCTCTAGGAATCTCTTATTGCTCTATGGGGCATCGCTGCACTGGATCTCAAAGAGGTTTGCTGTCTTTTTTAAAAGGGCACAATGAGTTCTCTTTCCTCTCATTTCACATTATGCAGATTCTTCAGAACTGCATTTCAGATTAGGGTTTGGAGTTGAGGGAAATTTTGCGTTGTTACCTCTTCATCCATTTTTCATTGCCTGGAGCATAAAACAGGCTTTTACTACACATTAGACCACCTGTCCTTTCTTTCCTCTGCAATTGATTTTAGTAGGGCAAATAAACATTAGAAGTATTTCGTGTTTAGGAAGGTCAACCTAAAGATATTTTAAATATTTGACTAAATTAAAAATATACTGTCACACTGATACAATATTTTCCAGTTATTATCATGTACTTATCACCAATTGAAGGAGCCTTCCTATGTGGCCAAGGGCCCCCCTAACTATAGAATGTATAATTGCTTAGATTAATCTAAGGTACTCTCAAATATCCTCTAAAAGAGATAAACCATATAACATTAGATCTGAGTTCTTCCAAAGCAACAAGTACAATACTGATTAATTTTTAGGTATAAACTGGAAAAAAAATAATCTGAAAGTTATGAAGAATAAAGTATTCTGTACTTTAAAACTGTGTAAGATACATAGTTTTTAGGAATTAAAACTTGATTCTTGTCAGTTCTGAAAGAAAAGATGTGAAGAGAGTGAAATTCAGAGCAATAATTGAGATCACGCTTCTAGGGCACCAATGAATAAACTGTAAGGGCTGAAACATTCCTTCCTTTCAATGAAAATTATTGCTTTTGTTCTTTTTTTATGCAGCTCTTTGGAGACGTCTGCTACAACTGCAGCCATGTGATCGAGGGGGATGGTAAGCCGGAGGCTCTCAATAACCCATTGCAGTTCGCATGCACAATTTTCAATGATTCTTTTCAAATCTGTCTACTGAATTTAGAACAACGCTACAGTGTGATAACATCCTATTCTTTACTATTTCTCACTAGTGGTATCTGCTCTTAACAAAGCTTGGTGTGTAAACTGCTTCTCCTGTTCTACCTGCAACATCAAGCTCACCTTGAAGTAAGTGGCCAGCAAAGACTCTCCCATAAGGGATTTTCATAAGAAAGGGATTGAAACAAAATGTCTTTATATGTGGTCCCAGCACACCTGGAATACAGTGTCGGGTACTGGTATAATAGAACTGAGCATCTCAAATGCTTAGTGGGCTTGAATAATTTCTCTGAGTATGGGATACTTTAGTTTGGAACAGAAGTTATAGAGTAAAGTCTATAAAGTCATTTATGCCATGAAGAAAGTGAAGAAGACGACGTTTTATGACACTTCCTTTCTCAAAACGTTAGGACCAGGGCAGTGGTTGGTTGCTACTGGTTCACCCCGGATTGGGCAAACCGGTAGCAGCGGTGGCCGGAGGCTCCACCCACCCACCTGAACGCTTCTGTGCAGAAGCATCGCACACACGCAAGCACATGCGCACCCATGAGTGAACTCGTAGCGGCGGGTTTTGAAACCCGCCCCTGGACCAGGGATCACCCAGTGAAGTTGCCTGAAAAGAGATTTAGAACAGGAAAGGAAAGCTATTCTTTATACAACTAATCTGTACAGCTAACCTGTGGAATGTATTACCTCTAGACTTGTCGATAGCTACTAATTTAAAGGACTTTAAAAAGGAATGGATAAATCCAGAGAGGACCTGCCCATCAAGGGCTTTTAGTATTCAATTGTACCTCTGATTTGAAATCAGCCTCCCTCCAAAGATTAGTTGCAGGAATATTAGCAGAAACAGGTATGTTTCCACCTCTACTTGCAGTCATCTAGAGGATCTGGTTAACTGCTGAGTAAAACCAAAACTCTCACCCAGCAGGGATGTTGCTCTTTTGTGGGTCCAAAGGAGCAACTACAAAGATTGCCACAATAACATGACTGAAATAATTGGCTGATACCTTTGCTTATCTGTCAAGGACACATTCTAACAGCAAGGGGAAAAAACATGATTAATTAGAAAAACTCCATGTAAGGAGGCTTACCTGAATAAGGTCAAAATAGCAGTCAATGAAATTTTTCTTTTAAATGTATAAGAATTACAGTATTAGGTTTGTTCTTCATAACAAAGGGTTCTTCTACTGCTCCTGAGAATTTAGAATCAATGGGCCACGGGGAAAACATAAGAATTATAACAGAATAACAGAATTGGAGGGGATCTTGGAGGCTTTCTAGTCCAAGGAAACCCTATACCATTTCAGACAAATGGCGTCTTAAAAACTTCCAGTATTGGAGCACCACAACTGGAGGCAAATCATTCCACTGATTAATTATTCTGTCAGGAAATTTCTTAGTTCTAGGTTGGTTCTCTCCTTGATTAGTTTCCATCCATTGCTTCTTGGGTTAACTTCAGGTGCTGGAGAATAGGTTGACCCTCTTCTCTTTGTGGCAGCCCCTTAGATATTGAAACACCACTAGTCCTTCTTTTCAATATAATAGGCATATTCCTACAACTGTTTTTCATTTGTTCTAGCCTCCAGCCACTAATTATTACAAAAATTATTAAGTACACAATAAAATTAAAGTATCTAACAGTATTGCAGACACCAATAGTATCTTATGTTCGGATGGTCACTTAAGTATTCTATTTTAAACCATAGGTTGAATGAGGCATTTACTTGTATGTAGATTTACTACCAGGACTTTGGAGAAATTTGCCCATTAATAGTAACAATAGGGGAAATGTACCTCACATCTTCCCTATTTACGTAGTTTTCAAGCCCAGCATGGCTTTTCTGAGTAGAATTTAATGGTAATGTATTTCTTTCAAAGGAATAAGTTTGTGGAATTTGATATGAAGCCAGTGTGCAAGAAATGCTATGAGAAATTCCCTTTGGAGCTGAAGAAAAGGCTGAAGAAGTTGTCTGAGCTGACCTCCAAGAAAACACAACCCAAAGCTCTGGATCTGAATTCTGCTTAAACCGTTCTCTGCCTCCTTCACTCTGCACTCTTCTTCCCCAGTGGCAATCACCCAAGAATGGTTAAAGGGCCCAAGACACACAGAACCTCACCAGTTGCATTTTGTAATTTGAATGTTTTCTGCTCAGGTATATTGTGCAGAGTCTGGCCTTTGGGGAAAAAATGCTGTGGATATACATGAAGATGCACTATTTTCCTTTTGTTATAAATGTGTTTTGTTATTTTTTTCATCTTTCAGTATTAAAAGCCAGATTTATACTATATGTCACAGTATTCCATAAATTGTTAAAGTAAGGGGTAGAAGTGGGAAATAGGTTACATTGTACCCTTTGTGAACATTATCTTAAAATGGCAAGGGACTAATAATTAAGTAGTGATCTAACTATTTCAGTTAAGCTATTATGACAATATTATGATAAATCTTCACTGGTTTTATTAGATGGCTGTCCATATCACTGTAATGGTGAAGCTTGATGTGTTTTCTTTAACCAACAGAACATTTCAGCTGCTGAAACAGATACTAATGCTTAAGCTAAACTTCCTAACTACTATACATTTTCTCACACTGTAAACTAGAAACAGCAGAAAATAAGACCTGAATGAACCAAAAAAATTTAGCTAGAAACCTCAAAAAGCTACTTTTTGAGATATGATGTCTCAGGCAAATATAGCTAGAACAGATAATTTAGCAAGGAGAGGTGAGGGAGGAGTTCTCAGAGTTTTAAACTGTTTCTTCCTGCTTAATAATGGCATCAGTGATTATTCTGTTAGCTACAAGATTTTGTGAACATCATTTGGTGTAATCCATATGCTACACTTTACAATTTATCTTCATTTTATTATGATTCTGCTAATGCCATTCCAAATACCTATATTGTATGGTATTATAGCAATACTTTATCCCCTAATACTTTGGGTTTTCCATTTTGAACCTAACTAGTCTGTTCTTGTAACATAGTACTTGTGTTCTTGTGATCAGAACATGAAATGGAGCAGAACGATTAGTGCAGAGTAAGATGCTTATTTGACAAACATTGGTTTCTCTTCAGTAATTACAGTAAATGTGTATATTATCTCCTACTTGGTTTATTATTAGCAACTGTGTTTGGCACAAAAGAGGTAATTTTTTTATCTGATATCATACTTTTCAGTGTAATAGAAAAGGAAAAAATGCACAAAAAATAGCATAATTTTTTATAATTAAGAGAGAAATCACATTCTCATTGAATGAATCACTTTCATCAAGACCAGGGGTGTCTAAATGAAGTCCCACAGACCACATCTGATCCATGGGGTGCTTAAATCTGGCCCTTAGAGCCAGTCTGGAAATATCAAAGGATCAGCCACAGCCTGTTTTTGGCCTCCATGGCCTCCAGCAGCACTCTGCTGGCCAAAAACAGGCCGCACGGAGCCTCCGTGTGGCCCCTTTTCAGCCAGCAGAGTGCTGCAGGAGGACTGGATTGGACTGGATTACAATTATGAAGCCTCAAGTAAGTGCCTGATCTCAATAGAAAACAAGCAACATTATGTTAATACTAAGTTTAATGCCAGATTTTACATACTGTAGATCCATTTAAACTACAATCAACGATCTATAATTGACAGCCATTTCTATTTACTATCCTGGAAATTAACCTCTACTGTTAGATCTTGTATTATTATGTTATTTATGCTATTGTATTTTTATTATTAGTTGAATAATAAAAATACAACAGTATAAATAGCTTTTGTGCCTGGAAAAGCAATTTACTATTAAACAATGGGATATAAATTTAGAAATAAAAGGTTTAATGGAGTATGAATGCATCTTGAGCCTATGTCAAATGCTCACCATGGCCACGCCTGCCCTGGGCCACCACCCTCAGCCCTCTGAGATCAAACACAACCCTAATGCTGCCCTCAATGAAATTGAGTTTGACACCCTTTCCCATGTGATCTAGTAAGCTATTTGAACTTACGTGTCTGTGAGATGCCATATCCATTTAAGTAAAGTAAGCAAAGCATTATGTTTATGCTGATTGTCAGTCTGTTATAATGTTGGAACAACCCTTGCAACATCTTAGAGAGGTATATAAGCATTGTGCTCCATTTTGTTAGAGCAGTTTTGATTACATTGCTAAAGAACAGTGCACAGATTACATTGCTAAAGAACAGTGCACAGACATAAACACAGAACACCTTGGCACTTATATAGCAGTTTAGCTGAATGTGAAAGGCAGCTATATAAATTATATAAATGACAAATCAATTTATTGTAGTGATGTTTTCCTCTGAGGTCATGTTAGATAAGCACGCTTAACTTCTTACTAAAATACCCTTTAATCACCATAAAATAGACCAGAAGGCTGAAGTTGAATGGGTTTTTTTCCCCTTGGTGGTGCTATCACAGCTTTCAGCTATTCATTTCACTATCATAAGCAGAAGCAAATCAAAACACCCTGTTGCATTATCCTACCCTAAAGACATGAATTATACCTATAGAGCCTGATTCTTACCAATACTTAACTCAGTAACATACACATAGTTATAAACAGGTAGGTGCCATAATGGGACATGTTTCCAGCTCATGTAATACAAATAGTTCTCAATTTACAAGCACAATTGAGTCTGGATTGTAATTCACTGTAGTCTTTAAGCAAGGCACCTATGTGACCACCTCCCTCAATTATTGCAGTGCAAACTCCTGTTGCAGTCGATAAGTGACTGTGTTGGGCAGCCTCGGGGTGTGGAGGTCCTGTGCCCACCAGCACATGGAAAACTGCTGCTAGTGCCCTGGGCCCACCACACTCCAGCCTGTACAAGGGCCCCATTTTCATAGTGATTCAGGATCCTTCTGCAAATTGTGCAATTTAGAGAAGGGGGTCTAAGTTGCATATAATGAGAACAATAGCGTTTGATAGCATTTTCTCTGGAGAGGAAAATGCTAGTGAAGCTGGAATTCTGAAAGGCTCTGAGACTTAATAATCTTAAACTTTCAGACCATTACCAAAGCTGACTTTCTGAAAGACTCTTAGCCTGAACACTTGCTAGTACAGCATTTTTGCCAGATTTGAGTTCCATTCCTCCGGCACGTGGGAGGAAAAGTCCGTCTGTGCACTGGAAGACGGGGCCTCAAATCTTCCATTTGCAACCTTTCCTGCTGGCTTTCTCCATTGACTTTCTGAGGAAGCCAGCAAAGATCACAAATGCCGATCACAGGGCACTTGGCAGCTGGTCATGAAAGTAAACAGATTGCCAAGTGTGCAAAATGCAGGCATGTGACAAGGATGAAAGTGACACATTTTTTTTACAAGTGCTTGTAAAGCGTTTTACAGGCCCTAGTACATGTTCCGTTGTCATTGTGACTGAATGGTTGTTAAACAAATGGTCATAAATCAAAGACTATCTAGCGAGAGCTTCTTCACTGATTATAAACATATAAACATAACCAATACATGACAGATTTTGCTGTTAAATGCAATCAAACAGGTTCATATTATATTATTCAATATCTTGAATATAGATGCACTATACTTGCTTGCACTATATTGTTGAAGTAAAATATTTTTTTAAATTTTATGTGCACTTCCTTCATCTAAATATAAATGATTCCTGAAGTTAGCAAATAACTCTAATACTGAATGCACAGTTATTAACCACTGTAACATACTAATTATCCTGTGATACTGTTGGCATTGCTAAATATTTTGCAAGAAATAATCTTCAGTTAAAAGAAACTGCACGCATTAAAATATTGTGACTAACAGCACATCTTTATATATATAATATATATATTCAAAAGTAAGTCTCTTAAACATAACCTCAACTATTTAGACAACCCTTAACTTTAGCATGGTAAACCACTTCAATTTGTAAGATTTGATGGAGTGTTTTCATTCAACATACTAATTATCTTTCAATGTACAGGTATATAAAATGTTTTACAAAATGTGCACCCATTTTATAATAGTTTTACTCTGTATTTTTCTCTAACAAAAAGATAATTCCTGCTGGGTTAAAATATTATAATTACTTTCTATAGTTGGAATGATAAGCACACTATGTATCTTTTAAAGATAACATTAAAAACTGTTTTACAAGTCACATGCACATCATTGTATTGTTCTTATCTGTATTAGGTTTCTGTCTGTTTAATAGAAATCATTGTCGCAGGGATGTTTCAAATTCATCTTTCTCCATAGATAATATTCAAGAATTATGCAAAATATTTTCCTTTCCAATAAAATATGCTTTCATTCAGTTAAAGCTGATTATATTATGGTTGGTCACACAATCAGCCAGATGTTTAGACTGGATTTTTATCTACCTAACAAGTCCTTCCCAAGGACTAGGAATAGGCAGATGCTATTTGATGATGTTAAAGGTACGGACCAGGAGTGGGTTGCTCCCAGTTCTGTCCGGTTCTTGTGAACAGGTAGTAATAGTGGTGGGAGGCTCCACCCATCTGCCTGAACATCATAATGCACGATCTGCGCATGCAAGCGAAATGAGCACACATGCTCCCATTGTAAACCGGTAGTAAAGGTAAGTAGAACCTTCCCCTGGTACGGTCGCAGGATATAAACTGTTCCAATTACTTTTTACAATACACTGATAGTGATTTTATCAATGCTGTTGGTGTTCAAGTGTTGCTCCAGATGTTTTGGGATCTCATCCGATGTGTCTTTAACTATCTATACTATCTTGGTTTCTTTTGCCACAGTCATTCTACTTCTAGTTGCAGATCTTTATATTTTGTGGTTTTCTCCAATTGTTCTCTATTTTGTCATCTCCAGGTACTGCAGTGTCCACTATCTAGATTTTCTTTCTTAAAACAATTGTTAAATCTGGGATGTTATATTGTGGCATGTTTTTGTCTCTTTGAATTCTAAAGACACAGAACACTTTTCTTTGTTTTCTCTTAGTCTACTGTGTGGTTTCACCAATTCCTGCTTGCAGGCAAATTATATTTGTTGTTTGTTGCTATCCTCAATTTTGGCTTTTTATGCATTCATTCTTAAGGGTTGGACCTGTGCAACCAGAATTAACGCCTCCATCTCTTTCTTCAATGTTCCTGCTATTAGCCATTGCCAGAACATGTTACTTGCTTTCCCTGCTCCTTTTTTGTGTATTGGCCATGTAATACTTTGCCATGCCATGTCTTTTTTCTGTTCTTCATTTGGTCTTTCCTGTCGGCCCATTTGGTCTCTTGGATATTCAGTTTCATGGTATACTAGCTTCAATGCATCTTCTTCACTGTCCTTTAAATATTTTTCCAATGCCCATTTTTCTTCAACTGTCTGATACACCGGGGTACCTACAACATTCCACACTGATATGTACTTCTTGTTGAATAAGGTCTATCAAAAGAGCCTGAGTGGCGTAGGGGGCTAATGCCTCCTACTAAGGCAGCATTTAACATCCAGCTGCCTGCAATTACACTAGTTCGAAACTCCCCAGGCTCAAGGTCGACTCAGCCTTCCATCCTTTCTAAGGTGGGTAAATTAAGGACCCAGTTGTGGGGGCAATAAGCTGACTTTGTATAAATATACAAAAGTATGAAGGCTATTGCTTAACACATTGTAAGCCGCCCTGAGTCTCTGGAGAAGGGCGGCATATAAATCAAATAAAAAAAAAAATCCCTGTGTGGATGAAGGGCATAATTCATTATCATATGTTTTTGATCTTCCTATCCATGGCTTTTAGTTCTGCTTGAATCCAGCGCACTATTCCAGCTGTGTATGTAATGACTGGCATTGCTCAGGTGTTAATTGCCTTGATAGCATTTCCTCCACTGAGGAAAACTTTAAGCTCTTCTTTACTCTCATGATGTATTGAGTTCCAATCTTCTCAACTTCAGCGTACATGAGGCATACAGCTTGAAGTATGTTATTTGTAGTGATCTTCTTCATCCAGACTCTTGATATTATTTCCATAGGGCAAATTGATTTCTTTTCAATTTGCCGTTTTATCCACAACCTCTGATTAGGATATAAAAAGTACATTCACTTTTAAGTAACAGTTTGTCTTGCATTTTACCACCTAATATATAATACATTGATTGAACTGCTACATATTTATTTAACTTCTATTCTGCCACAGACATCCTTTGATCTAGTCAGAATCATTAAGAAGTTAGATAAAACCAGATTATGACAGATTACTCAGGAATTTATTGATTTATATTTTGCTTTGTACCATGTTTTTCTGGCAGAAATGAAACTGTTTATTCTACATTTGTGTTTTAAATTGGAGAAAATATTTTGATCATCCATTTAACATAAAACAAATATGCAAAATATATTTAGTTGCAACATAATGCTGAATTTACATTTTGAATTCAGAAAATCTGCAGTATAGCCCTTGTCACCTTGATCTTTCTAATTTCACAGCAACCAGTATCAGCAACAGACATACCTCATAAAATATATTTATGCATTTCATTTTTAAAAAAAATAAGTATTTTGAAAAGTATGGAATTTCACTTACACAAAAATATTAGTAATCTATCATACATAACTGTAGGACAACTTGCAGCCAACTCACTGCAGCCAGCTTGCCACCATTAAGTCACCTCTGTCAACTCACCGCTGCCAAGTTGCCTCAGGACAACTCCACACAGCCAACTTGCTGGGGGCAACTCCCTGTGGGCAGCCAGAAGGACAGACAGGCGAACAAGCAGATAGGCGGAGTGCAGAGTGGCAGTGGTCAGAGCCTTCCCATTTTCATATATCCTGGCATGCTGCTGCCACTGTTGCCAAGCTCTGGGCCAAAGAGGCCCGAGACGGCAGCAGTGATGGGTGTGTGTGAAAATGGGATATCCCTGGCAGCCACTGCTTCCCCACTGCTGCCATCCTCGGCTTCTTTGGCCCAGAGCTAGGTGGCAGCAGTGGTGGGTTTGTTTATGAAAATGGGATGTCCCTGGCAGCTACTGCTGCTCTGCGCTGTGTTCATCTACTTGCTCACCCACCTGGCTCTCTCTCCATCTGCCCCAGAGAGTTGCCCCCTAGTGAGTCATTTGGAGGTGTCTGGTGAGTTGGCAGAGGCGACTTGGTGGTGAACTGGAGGCAGTGAGTTGGCAACACTGAGCTGGCCGCGTCAAGTCCCATTCCAGTCACACATACATATATGACCATTAAGTGCAGAACAGTATACCTTCCTCTAGGATGACAAGAGAGTATGTGACTACTTTGGCAAAATAACAGTCAACATGCTGGCTGCCATCAATTGCTAAAAATACTTCAGGAACTAGATACAAATATACTGTGATTTTCATAAATGTCTGATTTGGACAACTTCAGTGTCTCCTCTTATACACAAAGCATTGCAGTATCAACCATGGTTATTAAGTTCCTTGTTCTGATATGAAACTATTCCAAGAAAATAAGTTTCAGCTGAAAGAATTGGTGGCAAAGGGAAAGAAGAACAAAGACTGTTTGGTGGGATCAACAGTTTTGTCAGAAATGATCTGACAAAGCATAATGTTAGGTATGTTTACCTAGGCTGAAGTTCCGCTATGGAAGCTTGTCCAATAGTGTACAAATCATAGAAAGCAAGCAAAAAAAAAAAAGCATTAAAAAATACAACTGCAATTCTTTCTCAAAATAATAAATATGTAAATTTACAGAATTAATTAAGCAGATGTCAGTTTTCATTCATAATAACACATGCAAGCATGTTCCAGAATTAGGAAAGGGAGAGAGCAATATTGAATCCAATGGCCAGAAGGCATATTTGACACACAGGCTTGTTTTATGAAGTTCCAACAGTCCTCCAAAAATGAAATCTTCGGCTCATGAACATGCTGTTTTCTTTCAATGTAATATATTTATAACTGGAAGCAAACATCTTGTACTGTACTGCTGATGGCTAGAATACAGTAAGAATGTGATCAATATTTCCAGGTTATAATTATTAAACAGATAATAGGTTGGAACAAAATCTTGATATGCCGATAGTACAATTTGTAGTCAAGCCAGGTATGATTAAGCTGCAGTCAGCATAAGCCGACACTTATTTCTGGTATAGAGCAATACTATGGTTCTCTTCAGTCAAAAAAAATTGCAAAGTAACCAAGTCCCGCTTCTTTCAAAATAGCAAATATTGCAAATCTGGCACAACCTCTGCATGATGATAGCTGCATCTTCAGGTAGGGATATTGGGCTTTTTCTGTTTGTTTACAATGTTCATTAGCAAATGAATATATGAGGTCAGCAAGTCATCCATTTTGTAACCCTTGGAAAAAAGCAAAACAATATTTACAGAGATAAATAACATCCACATACTATTCAAAAGAGACCATCAAAAGCCAAAAAAGAAACAAAAAGACCAAACGTCTCACCAGCAATCAGCACCCAGATGAGCAGATTAACACCAAATTTAACATTAGAGCAACAGCCAAAGAAGCAAACAGCCCAATCAAGCAGCCACCAAGATCACTCCCACCAACATCGATAGGAAAAACCAGTGGTAAACAGAAAGAGAGCAAACCCTACTCCCTACTAGCACTGTGGTTACCTAGTTTGGTAATGAAACATCTGCAAGCTCAAAGAGCCCCAAGTTCAACTGGAGCTACAAATATTCTATCAGTAAAGCAATACTAAACAATTCCTTGGATAGAGTTACAAATATTTTTTAATAGTTGATGCATTATGCTGGTAGTCCTACTTAAAGTATAATCTTTGCACAAGCCAGCTTTACTGTAATGGCTAGTCATCTTTTCCTCATAGAGTTGTATACTTAAATATCCTAAAGCCAAGAGGGATTTATCCTTATGACACTCTGGTCCAAGAAGAACATTTTTCCAATAAGAATTTAGGGAAAACAGGAGAAGTTGTCTTTTTCAGAATTTTTGTCTATAATGAAAAATAAAGACTATTTTCCAGGTCTGAAATCAAATAAGCTGATAATTATTGATTACTTTCCAAAGATATTGTGGAATCCATTGTAGAAAGTCAAACTCCCCCAATCATTTATTATTTCACTAAAAGGAACCAAACTATTTCCCAAATAGACACATCAACAGGAAGGAAGCAAGATCTGGTTCAATGCCTTCCTAAGTATAGCTTCTACTTTACAATGATTCACAAATATACTAGCACATTTGTCCGTTTCAGAACATACATGAAATGCTACCCAAAAGCAACATCAAAAGCTGTATATAGAAATGTGATGAATCAAAACATTTTTTTCTAGGAAGTATAGTAATAGAATTCCTGAAGTCTATTTTGTATGAGCAATTTGTAGATATTTAAATTAAAGCTTCTTCATGAAATATGTTTAGGAAATGTAGAAATCATGCAGGCTGACAATGTTTTGCTGGCTGGAAATCAGGCATCGTTCTTTCCTCCTTTTTTAGCAACCAAAGGGCCATACAGATATCTTTGACTTATAACCACAATTGGGCTCAAAATTTTTGTTGCTAAAATAGTTGTTAAGTGAGTTTTGCTCCACTTTATTTCCTGCCCCAGCTATTAAGTGAATTGCTGCAGTTGTTAAGTTAATAACACAGTTATTAAGTGAATCTGGCTTCCGCATTGACTTTGCTTGTCAGAAGGTCGCAAAAGGGGATCACATGATGCCAGGACACTGCAACCATCATAAGTACATGCCAGTTTCCAAGTGTCCAAATTTTGATCACATGACCATGGGGATGCTGCAATGGTCATAAATGTAAAGAACAGTCAAAAGTCACTTTTTTCAGTGCTGTTGTAACTTTGAATGGCCACTAAATGAATTGTTGCAAATTGAGGACTACCTGTAGCTGGTCGGTTGTGATGCAATAAAATGTTGCTTGGTTAGGCCAAACCAGGGATGAAATGTTCCCGGTTAGGACCGGATTGCCCGATCCAGTAGCGATGGTAGCGGGTGGTTCGGCGGGTGCTTTTAAAAGTAAAAAAAAAGCCGCTGATGATCGCGTGGTCAGCTGGGATAGTCAGAGGCTTTTCAAAGCATTTTTTTCTGCAACCTCTTGGCCGAAGAGGTGGTAAAAAAAATGCTTTGAAAAGTCTCTGATGATCCTAGCTGAGTTGCCTGATCTGCAGAGAGGTATTTTTAAAAAATATCTCTCTGATGATCCCAGCTGAGTTTCCTGTTTGGCAGAGGCTTTTCAAAGCATTAGAAAAAATGCTTTGAAAAGTAAAAAAAAAAAAAGTTGGCCACACCTAGCCAGTTACATTACTCCCCCACACCAAGCCACACCCACAGAACCGGTAGTAACAAATTTTACATTTCACCCCTGGGCAAAACTACCTATATTTCTCAAGGATTGGGGAAGAGTGTGCAGCTTACCTAAAGCTTTCATTTTTTCTTTCCTTTTATACAGAAAATTAGTAGAAATATTTTGTGAGGTACCACCGGATTTTAGAGCTGAATAATACAAAAGGACTAAGTGCTATATTATTTTCATTAAAGTGGAAGAAAAAACTTTCAATAAGTCATTATCCAATTGTTTTCTCCTCCCTCAAGATCTTTAGCAAACCTGAAAACTTCTGTTTTTCTCACCAGAAATGTCTCACAAAGAATTCGATTTCCTCGTACCAGGTTCCCTATTGTCATGTGAAAATATGTGCTACCACTGCTCCAGTTAGAAATTTTATTGAAGGGATAAAGAGCTAAGATCTCCTGTAGAAAAAAATAAATGATACATGTAAGATTGATAAAATGAAAAGGTCACTATTTTTTTAAAAAAGAGACTTGTGGACTTGGGGACATCAGATCAGATACTTCTAAGAAGCAGTACTTTCATTGTGTTTTTATTTCCACATTACCCTGCAAATGTCTTTTGATTTAAAATGGATTATTTTAGGGACAGCTGTCCCTAGATCAAATTTTTCTAATCATGGATTGACTTTCCTCTATTGTCATTATTACATGTCATGACTAACTTCATTTAGTAATATGTTTCTCCTTCTCAGCTTTATCAGACCTAAGTACAAAAATCCATTATGATTGATTTTATTTTTCTGTGAAAGAAAACATTCTGGAGAGCCAATGTGAGCAGTAAAGAAAATGATTCAGGCTTCAAAAATTGTTTTATCCAATACTAGCTGGATACCCGTGCTTCGCTATGAAACTATGTGATGGGGCTTGATAAATTGACAGTTAAAGCTTGAAAATTAATGAGTAATTATGATTGGCCTCTCTTCTCCCTTTCTCTCTCTCAGCCTTGCCCCACAGAAGTCTATCCTATCCTATCCCCCTTCTCTCTCTCAGGCTTGTCCCACAGAAGGCCCCCTTATCCTATCCCTTTCTCTCCCTCAGACTTGCCCCATAGAAGCCTCCCCTATCCTATCCCCTGCTTGCTGCTGTGAAAGTAAAACTGAAACTGAAACTCCACTCCTCTGCTTGTGTTTTTGCATTTGGAACAGATTTCTTTTCAGGTGGGGAGTGGGAGTACAACTCCTTAGCATCAGAGCATGTTAATCATAATATAGGAAATACTAATGCTCTGATGGTCATTTCAAAAAATCCTTTCTTAGCGAGCACCTAGAAGCCAAGAGGAACATATGTGACAAATTTCAAGTTTGTAGGCTTTACATTTGTGGAGATTTTGTGATGATGTGTGAGTGGTATTTTGCATAGATAGATAGATAGATAGATAGATAGATAGATAGATAGATAGATAGATAGATAGATAGATAGATAGATAGATAGATAGATAGATAGATAGATCTAGATAGATAGATAGATAGATAGATAGATAGATAGATAGATAGATAGATAGATAGATTCACAACAGAAATAACAACAGAACTGATAAGTTCACAGCCATTTACTTGTAAAATGTTTAGGCTGTCTCAATCTCTTACAATTCTTTAGTTAAGAAATGCATTTAATTAATTCTATCATAAATCAATTGTGTGAACCTTTTCCAGATTATAATTAAGCCACGTTTTTGAACAAATATCTTACCTTAGTCTTTGAATGTATTATGGAAACCCCTTGCTTGTTGATAGCAATCAATACTATGTCAGGGAAATTTGGCTCTGATGTTTGCTAGCAAAATAAAAGAAGGCAGAATGGGGCCACAGAGCTGTTTTTTCATATTGTAACATTAATTGTTATTCTGTTATTAAACACTGGAATTACCAGGACTATGGAACAAATTACTGTAGGAAGAGGGGTAGGTGAAAAGCTGCTCTTGGGGAGGTAACTGAAATTGGTTAAGGCCATGAGAATCAATCCTCATAGAATTTATAAAAGTGAACAATCAGTAAGAGATTTCTTTTAGACAGAAAACAACTTAAGATAGTGGCATTCTTCCCCACCCCACCCCCACCCAAAAAAGCCCTTGAACCATTGAACTGACCTTCACTTCAAAGAAGGCTGAACCAAATGTTGGCCAACGATATATGAACTTCAAGAAGGCGACTTTGGCCTCATCCACACTTTTTTGTCCAAGTTTGCTGACAGCAGAAATAATATTCTGTAATGCAACATGAATCAGTTTTTTACCATTAGAATTATTTTCTTGGGTAGGAAGAGAAAGTAGCGTTTCCTTGTACCCGTAATCACACAAATTGATTTACTTTAGAACTTTTCATTCCAGGATTAAAAATAATATATTTTGCTGTGGGCAGAAATGATGGTACTGTGCACTGTAAATTATTCCTTAAGTTTCCAAATGAGAATTCAAAGAAATGAGTAAAGTGTGGCATGTGTAACAATTAAACAGAAGTATAACAATTATAACAACTACAGAAGTTTTGAAATAAGTATTAGTGAAAAATTTTGCAAGGAGTAAACTAGATTTATTTACAAATGAACTCCACAAAATATATTAAGGTGTGTTCAGTATTGTAAATCACACAGAATCTATAATTGGGGTGGCACATAAATTATGGAAAATAAATTATTTTCAGTAGCTTTATAAAGCTGATCAATAGAGGAAAGCTAATGGAAGTTTTAAATAATATAATACTAAACTAATGTAAGATTCTTTATACCCGTTTCCACTCCTCTGGGGATAGTATTGGAATCATGTTCTCAGGCACTAATTCCTTCAGTATTTTAGGTATTGCAGCATATTGTGTTCGATCACTGTTAAAACGAACTCTGAAAATCAGCCCAGCCAGTTGGATGGCATCCTCCTTTGAGCACTTGTGATAGCCTCGCAGATACTTTGGTAGTTCCTGAAACAAAGACCATCAGTACATTGCCCCATTCTGTAGTTTGGCTGACATACACACGCAAAAAAAAAAGAAGAGATTTAGCATTGACTGAAATTATTTGCATATTCGAAATAAGATGTGCATGAATGAAAACATGAAAACATTTGCTGTCTTGTACTATTCAGTCCTTATTTCTAGAAAGGTTTTTGCAAGCTTTCCGTTTTGCAATAAAACATCAAGCTAGAAGCAGAAAGTCTCTGGTTCAGACACATTCTGAAGGCTTGCTTTTCTGGTTGGCTGTGACTGTTTCAAAATGTAATTTAAGTTACTTTGCAGGGTCAGCTATAAAAATGCTTTTTAAATTTTTTGTTAAGCTATCATGGGGAAGACTGATATTTTAATTTAATTAGTTTCAGTTTGATCAATCCAATATATACAGCCAAGAAATTGTCTCATTGCCATTGTGTAACCATTATTTCATATACGCTATGAAATGTACAAATTATGACAAATCAAGCTTTGATGCAAAAATTCACTAAGATAGTCCAACTAGCTGCTATTATCAATCCTGTTTACCTGATGATAATGAAAGATGCAATCAGCCTTCAAATCTTTCCCAGGTATCACATTCAGCCACAACTTTCTCATGAAATATACCTGATAATTCATAGTGGTGGGAAATACTAGAAAAGCAATGTCAGACATTTAAGTAAAATACTTCAAAGAGGCATGTATAGGCACTTAAATATATATACTACATTGAACTAGAACATGAGGAAAAATAAGCTTTCTAACAACTGGGGAAAAGTTGTATTATTTTTCAGGTCAATTTTTACTTCACGTAATTATTCAATAAATCCATGTTTCTGCATAAATGTCTATTTACTTCGATATTTTTTTTCAAGAAGAGATTATCAACATGGAATATGCCTTCTTGCTAGCTAATTCCAAGTGGATTGAGATTGTCCATGATTCTACCAAAATGTTCAGCCAATATGAGCATTAGCATTCTCAGCCTTATGAGTTGCAGTTGGGGGAAAGCTGACGGAGCATACATCTGGTGTCTCCTGATACAGTTTTAACTTACTTTAGAGTTATTTTTCCTTAGCACAAAAATGCATCCTCTATCAATTTAGTAGCTAAATAACAAAGAAATACACAGGAAATGGTTGCCTCACTGCCTGCTTTACTTGTAATAGTAACTATTACAATAGTTAACTCAAAGTCTGCAGAAGTCTGCAAGAAGAAACTTGAGGTTAGGAGGATTTCATTTTTATCTTGTTTTGTTTGTGGTTTTGTGTTATACAAAAATACCTCAGATACTGCAAATCGCCTTTAATAAAGCTAGGTCCAAAAAGTGTCCCTCCTCACTGCCCAGTTTTATGTATCTCATTACTGATAATTAGCTATCATCCAGCTCTTTGCAGTTCATCTATTGTGAATCTAGTCGAAGCAATGGCTTGATGTATGGAGCCAAGCTTATCTGTTCCAATATGCTTGGTTTGGGGTGACCTGGAAACTCCACAAGTAACATGTAATGCACCCTCTTAATCAGGTAATTACTACCTCTCAAACTAGAACTAAAATATAGCTATTACGACTAAAAGCCGTAGAGGACTTATATATCCTTCAGTGATATATCCTATGCACATTTACCTGAAAGGAAGCCACGTTAGACAAAGGAGTTTATTTCCAAATAGACATGCAAAACATACACTGTAAATATTAATTTCTATAAGAAGTAAAAAAAAAAGAAAAGAAAAGGGAGAGAAATTGAATTACAGAGTTTTTGCTGCTTTTTAATTAGAACCGAGTAAGTTAAAAAGAAGCAGCTGTTATAAGGGAGAATCACAATTCTCAGCTTTTTTCAGAAGATATTGGATACATTTTTGGTGGCTGTAGCTTGGAAGCAGTAAATTTTTATTATTTAAACTGAGATATGTAGTTGTCTGCAGGGATGAATTCAAATTGCCATGAAGGGATGCATCATGGCAATTTGAATTAATTTAGTAGTCCATGAGCTAATAAATAGTACTAAACAATCCATGACTCGTTGGGTCATCCTTTCAGAGATATTTCCTTACCAGGTTTCTAAATGCTTTCAACAATGATGGAACTCCTAATGTATTGCCTTCACTGGAAAAGTTGAGATACACACAATATATGTAATTGCTTGAAAATAGTCCATGTTGAACTATATAGCACAATCAAACATTAGCACAGGAAAAACTTTATGTCATTTTGTATCATTTCATAATGTTTTATTATTTTTATGTCATAAAATGTTTTATAAAATTGGCCAAACACACTCTATAAGTTAGCCCATTTGAGGTATCTCGGTTCAAAAATTTCTGCTTTATAATGCACTGTTTTGCCTAGTAAAAAGTTACCGGAGCAAGAGCTTTAGTAGTATATAGATGGAGGTACTCCCTACTATTCTAGTAACTTTTTTGTAACAAGAATTATAAGCCATTGCTTTATAGATAGTGCAAAGCAAAGTTAATTTTATTTTTTATTTATCAAATGCACTGTAAATTCTTTATTTATCAAATGTACTGCTTATTCTATTTTCAATAATTGAGGGTATTGACCAATCTTATGAAAAATGGCTATGTTTTGAACTCTCAGATGAATAATTTCCCTTTGATAGAGAAGCACAGACAGCTTCTAGGTTACCGTCAACAACCCATATTTCATCTTTCCATCTCCATACCCTCTTTTCCTGGCCTGTTCTTCCGATTCCAGTCCGTCACCTGCCTTAAGGAGTCAAAGAAATAATCTGCTTCATTCTGGCTGATCACCTAAAATAGATAATAAAAGGAAGCTGAGTTACTACAAAAAAATTGAATTTATTAGTGCTCTGAGACAACATTCCAGAAAACCCGGCATAAACTGTCAGCTGCCTTTCTGGCACAATTAAAGATGCTTTCTTATATCAGGATCATCTCCCCACACAAGCAGTCTATTTCTCCTCTTACATCATTGAGTGGGTAATTTTTGTAGGTCCCCACTTAAGAGCGGTAGCCAATTCCATGTTTTCTGTACTGAAGCCAAACATAGGGAATTAATGGAATTGAAGCTGTATGTATGCATGTATTTATTAAATATGTATAGCCACCCATCTCAGGAAAAGCTACTATGAGAAATGAGCAACAATCAGATAAAACAACACATGTATAAAGCAATCATTATAATAGCTGTAGGTGATCTCTTTTCAGTTTCAATGTATGTGGGAGATTAAAATGTAACTTTAATAGAGATTCATTTAACTTGCTTATCTTCATGGACTTGATACACTGAATGTTATTGTTTATTATATATTTTTCTAAATTGTCTAAAGCTAAAAGTTGTTGGACTGAGTGGCAAGTAAAAGTCACTGAATCAAAATAATAACATCAACATCAACAACAATCCCCTAGAATGTAACTCAGAATAAAAATAAAGAACAGAAATTAAACAAAAACTGCAGAGCTGTGACAGAAATGATGCACAGTGGAGCTCACACAGAATAAGATGGCAAAACAGCCATTTGGATATCTGAGGAATAAGAAGCAAAAGTGTTTTTAGACCCATCAAAATATTCTAGTTCTCCAAATCTCTTCATTAGATGGAACTCATATCAAATTACCTTATCTGAAATCTTGATAAAGAGGCTAAATCCATCCAAGGAGCTCAATTCCATCTTGTTGCCAATCATCTGACATAGATCCCATACTTTGGTGTTTGTACCTACATCAAAAACCTGAAACATAAGAACAGGAAGCTAAAATGACTAGTTTGGAAGGAAAAAAAATAGGTGCAACTTGCACAGATGTACAGGCTGCTAAAAGTAGGCTACCTGCCTGCTTGGCTGTTTGTTACTGGAAAATGAAGCAAAATGTATTTAAGAACACTATGTGATTATCAGATGCTGAAAAAAGCAACAGAAGATGACTATTACCATTATCACCCCTTAGGCTTTGTCAGATGTGTATAGATAGACCACGATAGATAGATGATAAATAGATAGATGAAAGGGAGGGAGGGAGGGAGGGAGGGAGGGAAGGAAGAAAGGAAGGAAGGAAGGAAGGGGAAGAAAGGAAGAAAGAAGATGGAAGAAAGAAAGAAAGAAAGAAAGAAAGAAAGAAAGAAAGAAAGAAAGAAAGAAGGAAGGAAGGAAGGAAGGAAGGAAGGAAGGAAGGAAGGAAGGAAGGAAGGAAAGAAAGAAAGAAAGAAAGAAAGAAAGAAAGAAAGAAAGAAAGAAAGAAAGAAAGAAAGAAAGAAAAGTTTTATAGGCTGCCCTTCTTATCTCAAGGTAAGCTTCTGATTCACCATAACAGTTTCTCTCAATAATCACTTCTTCCAAGCTGATTCTTTTTATTTTTCTCTCTTCCCCACCCATTCCACAGACAATGATGAAATTTTTATCCCACCTTTTTATATATAACTCAAGAAGGCAAGAATACTTTACTCCTGCTTTCTATTCCCATCCTCCCATCCATAATGACAATCCTCTGAAGTAGCTTGGGATGAGAGAGATGACTGGCCCTAAAGAAGAGTCCTCTTAAACCTGGAATATATATCAATATGAAAATAAAAGAACTTAACCTCACCTGCTCTATCTCATTTGGAAAATGAACCTTGTGTGAAATCTTGGTGATATTATTCTGAATTGCCTCCACTTCCACACTGTGTGGAGCCCACTTCCGACAGCCACTCCTAAAGAACAGAAATACAAATGGCTCTTAGAACTACCTTTGACTGAGAAGTTCTTAATGCTAGCACAAGAGGGTCAATTTTCACCAGCCTCACAGGAAAGGTAGTTGAGGTGGGGGTAAAAATAGAGACAACTGAAGCTGAAGGTGTTTTTTTTTTTAAACATAGACACAGTTTCTACCCATGTATGCAATAAAATAACATATATATTTTGGACCAGAGAGTGAAGGGAGAGAAAACAAATTACATTCACAAAAAGACCTTAATGAAAAACAAAACCACTAAAGGATGAAGAGACTAAATTAATCTCTCCTCAGGAAAGGAAGATTATCCTCTTCATAATGATTATAGATTAGTTTATACATTATATGGGTTCTACAGACCTGATTAGCATTCTGTAATTGTTTAAATAAGAAAAAGCATGAGCCAATCCCTCAGAATTAAAAACCTTGTACCTCATCACTTTTTGAATCCTATGTCTGCATTCCAACGCCAGTTTCTCCTTCATACGAGTCTCAATGAACTTCTGAACATGTTTCAGCAATGATTTACTAGGTGGAAAAAGGCCTGTACAGAGCCACAGTAACTGCCAACCACTATTCAGGCTATACCTGCCAATTTGATGAATAATTTCAAAATTTGCATACAAATATCCATAACCTAAGCCAAAAAAAATTCAGACTTAGAAATCTTTTAGGCAACTTAGACTGATTTTATGATTTGTGCATTCTTTATAGGGATGCATGCTAATAATTTTTTGTTGTGAAACTCAAGGAGTTTCTGGAATCCAACTGCAGCCCCCCTTCCCCCAAGACCCACAGATCAATATGTTCTTTTTTGTTGCAACCACTGATATAAAATCTATCCTGTTGAGAGAACTCCCAAATTAATACTCCAAGCTGGCACTTCCAATACCAACCAAAATAGTCATGTCAATTGGAAACATTCGGTTGGAAATACTGTTTCGTTACCTTTTGTGGTTTTCTGTTAACTGTTTCAAGATCTGACAATAGACCTCATCTTGCAGAGTATCTTCCTGAATTGCCACTAAAAATATCTGGTCAGTAAGTTCCACAGGAGATCTCTCTTGCTTTGAGGGATAATCTCCCATGTATTTCATAATGGGTGAGCAAAAAAAAATATAAGGAAAGATTTAACCAAAAAAATAAGTACAAACTACAAACCAACTCAAAACTCCTTCTGAGCGCAGCATTTAATCACTTAGTGAATGCTCTTTAGTAGAAGCTAGATTTGACTATTAAAATAGTGCTCTCTTACATACTATCTTATACTAATCTTGTTGCCCAAATCTTTTGGTTTGCCCAAATTCTCTTAGCATAATTATTTTGTTTTCTCTGGCAATCACCATTAATGTAAATTTTCTCCTGGATTATCCAATTTGGTCACCTAAAATCTGGATTCACTCTTCATCCTCTTCTCAATTTTCTGCGCTCAAATAAATTAAACCATATAAAAAAAAATTAACAAAAATGTAAAGTTATTTATCAATACCTATGTGTTTGTTCACTTTGTATTAAAAATATTTCCAAGTCAGGGACAGAAGCATAGAAACCAGTTTATAAAAAATAATTATATTCTGCCCATTACCAAATAAGCTGACTTTAGCATAAAGGATATCAATGAAGGTCTGGTAAGCAAAGTCCCAGAGGTCTGGATTAGAACACACCTTCTTTAGCAAAGGCTTTTTCAGGGGCTCCCTAGAATGAGCCCACAGATGACTCCACCCTCGGGACTTGGGTAAAACAGCCTTGCTAACCGACTCCTTCTCAGGTATTCTGAAGAAATATAAAAATATTTCAAAACTTGGTCTGATCAATACAAACAACTAATTCATATCTGTTGTTTACAGGCTAATATTGTTAGAATCTGGATCTTCCCTAAAATTTTCTAGCCATATCACCACTTACCACTCAGAATTAGAATTCATACATAAGGTAACAAAAGGACAAAGCCATTTTCATATAGCAAAATCCTAAACCTCTCTGTTAACATCTATCAGAAAGAATCAAGCAAATTTAAAAGTTGATATGGATATATACCTGTTGTCAAATGGCAATTCCTTCTTACAAAAATGGTATTTAGAGTGGAGGAAAACGCTTGAAAGTTTGAATTAGGATCCAGAAAATGTGCTACCCGATCAGGCTTTGAAACTAAAGAGCTATATGTACCGGGATGGTCTGGATGAAAGACTCATAGAGCAACATGGGACTGAACTACACACCAGTCTTTCCAAATTACATGGCTGTAATGAATGAGGGTTGAAGATAGAAGAGGATCTGTCTCCCTCTTCAATATACCCAATATGGTGCTGAGGTGGCAGCAGAAAGATGGCTGCAGCAAGGTGGCGGTAGCGAGTTGTCCCAATCCAGTTTGTATGTTTTACAGAGGAATATCCCCTGTAAATGCAGTGAACTGAAGCAGTACCATTTTGCCCTCTCTAATGCCTTTTGAGTGCTGTGATTATTTAATGCTAATATTCTCTTGTAGCACTTATCAGTCTGAGCTATTTCTTAGTGCAGTCAGTATTAGTTTATGAAAGCAAACTTTAAGATAGCACTTTAGTATTGTTATAGAAAGCTCTTTCTCTAGTTCACTCTATTTTTTTGTACTAGTAATAATAATTTCTTTTAATGATGTCTTTCACACAGAAAATCACACATGGAGCAGATATCCTTTCTGAGGAGACCAGTATGGAAGACAAAATAGAATTTAATAACTAATACAGATTTTAATGCAATACTCATTGATTCTTCCTCAATTAGGCTTAAAAGGCAATACAGGTATATTTTTCAAGGAAATATAAAAAAATTGTATAAAAGATAATAAGGTATACCTGAAGTGCTCATAGGAGAATTCTTCCAGAGTATATGGCTTCACATTTGCATTCTCTTCCTCGGATTCTTCCACATGAGAGTTTAGTGATACTAACCTCCGTTGTTCAGGTGACATCATCAGCAAGCTCTGAAAAGATATGGCCATTTGAAGATGCTTCACTTATTGTCATGGCAACAACATAATATTAGAAATTAAGTCCATGTATGGATTTTCGGGAAAATATTTGTCAGGAGGACTTCTCTTTCTGCCAGATTTGCTCAAAGATGTTTGACAAAAAGAGAAGGAAGGAAGCACATCAGCATTTTCCTAATGTTAGAAGATTCATTGCAAAAAGATTCTCAAAGGGGCTAGTGCTGTAGAACACATTTTGAAATTTAGCAATTAATTATTTTATATCTATATTTAGGACAATAGAAAATTTTTATTATCTCACATAGATTTTGATAATAATCTTACAAGACTAATCATTATATTAGTTACCTATGAATTACAGTAATTTTCTGTGCAGGCTGATTATGCTGTTAAATAAAGCCATGCAGGAAAATTAGTACAAGGGCAAAGTTAACTTTTAAGACCAAAGAACTAAAAAAGGGGGGGGAGGGGAATCTGTCTGCATATGTAAATTCTAAGTATCCACAGTGAAACACAGTATTGAGGTCCCAAATTAAAGGGGAAATTCCAAGTGGAGAGTAAATCTGCCATTAGAGGAAACACTGCAGTAGTTCAATATCTAAACATGTAAACTAGCAGCTAGAAAGAACAGCTGAAACTGTACAAAGATTTGTGGACCAAAGTCTATCAAGGCCTAAAAAGATTGATATTCCACATATTGAAAAGAAAGTGACAATATTATTACTTGGCTAAATTACCGTAATCTCTTCAATCATTAGAAGCATGTTTTCAAGTCATCAAATTTGAAAAGATGCAGAGAAGAGGTTTAGGAATTATTTCTATGCTTGTTGGAAAGCCTCAATCAGGCTATCAAAAGGGATTAGACAAACGTCATTAGAAGGAAGAGCACAGCTTCTAAACAGTAATCTGTTTTAATCTGGTGACTGGGCATCAGGACAGCCTAAGATATCTCTCCCTTACTGCAATGAAAAAGGCTGCTCTGTGTGTGTCTTTTTAAAGAAGAAATTATTGTAACGAAAATATGAAATGGGAATTTGGCTTAAGTATTCTTACAAATTAAACCTAGCTAGTGGCTGAAAAACAAGGCTAATGGCCTTGTTTGCCACCTGGCTAGAAAGAAACAAGATAAACTGGAGTGGTAAAGAACATTTTAGAGGTTGACAAGGAGCCATTTTATAAGAGTGGCGTGGTCCCCAACCCTTCTTTTTTCCACTATTAGTTTACTATCTTTATTATTCAGGGGATAAAGTAGCAGTCATTTGTCAGAGTTAAGGATTGCACCTGCATTATTTGATCTTTACCAATATTTGACTGGAAGGCTTTGTAACTGTAGGGATGATATAGATGGTGTCTGATGACACAAGCCCAGAACCATTGGTTCGCTCATTTTGAGCAGGGATCCAGCCTTGATTTTCTCCTAGACTTTTGTCCTGGGTTAAAATCAATAAGTCCCCCTTCTTGAAGGCCAAAATGGTAGTGTCACCTGGAAAACAAAAACTGAAGCATGTTATTTCAGCTATTATACATCAGATCTAAAATGCATGATGATGTTTCAGATTGAAGCATGAGTCCGCTTTCTGACAATGACAAAATGCCATTGTCTCTATTTTGTGTAAGCATAGATACTTCAGGTTGTGTCATAAGTGCTTATAACATGTTTAACATCATCAATGTTTTCTACTACTTCTTCATCCTTCTCATTTCCCAAAAATGTCTGCTATGTAGAAAAAGACTGCATTGTGTTTTTTACTAGCACTGGGAAAGGAAATAGCCTGATTACCCTTTTCTCTGCAATTGATAATGTACACCACCAGGAAAAGTCAAATTACACAAAAACAACAAGTAAGTTCCTCATGAATTCCCAAGAAAGAAAACTGAAAGGAGCCTAAGTCGAACTCGGATAAAAGAATAATATCAACTGGCAGAAACTGAGAGAAAGAGCCTAAACTCAAAGTCTTTTCTAATGAATCTTGTTTCTTGAGGAAAGAGTGTAAAACAATGTATAAGCAAACTTTCAAAAGATAGATTATGTTAAGGATCTGATATATCTGTCGTTGTTTTTGCATCACATTACTCTGCCTACCCCTATATTACTTGGCCCAGTGGAGAATGGCATGAGAATGGATCCGCATATTGCATGTGTGGCTCTTTTTCTCTTTCTCCCATTTTTCTTTTCTCTTGTACTTTCTTTTCGAGTTTAATTTGTATTGACTTTTATTATTTTAAAAATAAATATTGTTAATTGTTATAACTTATAGCACGATATGCAGCTGAACTTTTTCCTTTCCATGCTATAGATTTCTTTCTGTTGAACAACAACACACAATACATATAATATATGTAAGTTACCTTGTAACTTTTTGTCTTGTATTGCCACTGCATACAGTGATCGCTTTTTCAGTCCTTCCAGGAACATGACTATTAATTCTGCAATTGCAACACTATTGACAGATGTCAAGACAAACTCTTCACCACGCAGTGTGCTAAGGGTGCAGCTTTGCCCAAATGTCTTGACTCCCCTGTAGTCACAAAATATTTCAAAAGAAAATAGTTTGTAAAATGGCAAGAAAACAAAAATCTGGTACCCTTCAACATCTAACATAAGCAAGGAGTAAACATTTCTAAATATAGAAGTGTTTCAAATCGACAACCATTAGTGCTACTAAAAAAATCAGATTGTGTAGCTTTTTCTTCTTTATAATTTTTTTGTATAGAAAACAAAAATATTGTAAATAAACACAGGAGGGCTATAAATGGAAATGAAGAAAAGCCAAAAACTGAAGTCCAGATACTTTGCAAAATCCTGTGAACAAAGCATATACTTGTATAATCAAATAGTTGTAATGCTCCTAGAAGCTGAAATAGAATTACTTTAATTCAACTCCTTCATCTCTCTTTTCAGAGATGAATTATATTGCATTAGATTCGCAACCCAGAGGACACAATATTTTAAGAGCTAGAAAAATACTTTCTGAATAAACAAACTCACTACATTTATTCCTTAGGGAGAGAAAGCTATGAAAATCAAAGAACATGGAACCTCTTTCAGTTCTTATGACACAATAACAGAAGAATCAAATATGGACAATGATATAAAGCAGGTGAACATTATTTCTCCTAAATATTGACAAAGAGCTCTTTCGAGTCCAGTATATCCAATATCAGTACCTGTTGGTATGGATGCCAGTAATTTCTGGAAAAGACAAGTCTAGAAGTCTTCTTTCAGTGTCATCTAGGAAACATACACCTTTCCAATTAATTGCCACAATGAAATGTTTCTTTGGCAGACTGGGCCCTGCAAACACAATATAAATATTAGACTTTCTCAACTTCTCACTATACCTCCTCTTACACAAAGTATGTTGCCATCACAGTACCTGAAAATTTAGTAACTTCAAAGAATCTAGAAAAGAGCAGAGGCCACTGATCACGGGCAAAGTCTACCAGCTGCTCCTTTACACATTGAGGGGAAATCTGGTCCTGTGTGTAAGTCGCCTACAATATCACAAGAAATATATTGCAGTTCAGTGGGTATTTGTTTCTTAAATACAGTACATTGCACAAAGGCCTTAAAGTACACCTGACAATCTTCACATATTTATTGTTTAATCAGCAAGTGACAGATAAAAAATTACAATGGAAATGAATTTAGGCATTCCATTCATACCTAACTTCACAGCTGTAGTAGAAATAGAAGCTAATATTAATGTCAAATCCTTCATCATTTGGATGTTCATACCTTAGCGTGAGCATATGTAATGAGGTTCACCCACTTCTCTTGGGATTTGGATCTTAGTAGCTTTGCTGGGATACATTCTTGGAGAATACTTTGAACCAACTCATTTTGGATGGACTCTCCAAACTTGATATAACAGTATTTGGCTCCAATTTCCACCATGTCCTCCTCCTATAACAATTAATCAGATTAGTCAATTTTCTGGAACAGTTCTTAATCCACCTTCATTCCCTAGACCTCATTAGCTAGATGAAACAAATGTCATATTAATGTATTACTAGGAGAAATAAGCTTAAAATAAAATAAAACAAATCCCTTCATGGCATGGGACCAGGATGCTTGAGGGACCTTCTCATGCCACTGGGATTGGCCCGCCCCACCCATGCTGGCAAAGGAGACATGCTGTGGGCCCCATTGGCCAGGGAATTCAGCTGGCTGTGTCCAGGAGGAGAGCCTTCTCTATTTTTGTGCCTGCCTTTTGGAATATTTTACCCCTCCTCGCCCAGTGAGATTGGCTCCAAGCTCCCTGTTCTGCCACAAGGATTTAAAAGACCTGGTTCTGCCAGCTGGGTTGGGACTCCAATAGAAGAGTTTCACATGAAAAGTGGCTCCCAGTGGTCTTTCAGGTGCTTTTCAAGGTGTTGGTTACCACCTTTAAAGCGCTCCATGACTCAAGACCTGGCTATCTACGGAACCACCTTCTGCCACCGATAGCCTCCCACCGGCCAGTTTGCTCCCACGGAGAGGGACTCCTCAGGGTGCCATCGGCCAAGCAATGTTGGCTAGCGACACCCAGGGGGAGAGCCTGCCCTTTGGAACGAACTGGCCCCAGAAATATGCACGATCACCGACCTCCGTATTTTTCATAGCGCCCTTAAGACCCTGCTCTTCCATCAGGTGAGGCTTCCTTTGTAATTTTAAATTGAGTTTTAACTTTGGGATTTTAATTAGTGGCCGAAAATATAAATAATTTTAATAATTTTTAAATTTATATTGATGTCTGTATTTTCTGTTTTTACCTGGCTATGCACTGCCCCGAGTCCCTCAGGAGAGGGGCGGTATAGAAATAAAATAATTATTATTATTATTATTATTATTATTATTATTATTATTATTATTATTATTATTATTATTATTATTATTTATTATTATTATTATTATTGATGCTATCACCCCTCTTCTCATCCTACCTTCTCCCTCCTCATCTTTTAACTGGGTCTTTACAGTATTTTATTTATGTCTTTTAGGTTTTGGATAGTTTGTATCTTTATAAGATTGTAAGATGCCCAGACTTACCTTGTCGTAAGATGGGCAGCCAATAAATTTTACAAACAAACAAACAAACAAACAAATAGTACGTAGAGCAATGGATTTAGAATGATAAATAATTCTTGGCAGAGATATGCCCTTAAAAAGTCATTTTTTTCCCCAAGTGGCTTGGCCCTCAGTACTAGAGTACAAAAAAAATCTACCTTTTCACAGCAGTATTCTCCAAACCGGAGGCCACGTATTATTTGATAATAGATGAGTTCAGTACTGATGGGATCTTCTTTGGAGTTATGCCAGGGGGTGAAGATCTCTTTTCTGAAGTACAGACGCCAAGGAGTATACTGTACATGACCACCCTTCTCTTTTTCCTGTTGTTCACACTGAGAAATGGCATCCATGATGTGATCCCGACCACTACCCAGTGACCAGACCTAAAGTCATTGTTAAGGGGGGAAAGTTTGCTCAGTTAAAGAAGTACAAATTGCCTTGAAAAACTTCAATAAAAATTGAATGAAAATTGCACAAAAGTTATAAAGGAGAATTAATAGCATTATGTATAGCTATGCATAAATAAGATGGCAAAAGGAGGGGATGGCATCATTATATATTCTTCTACATTATTTGTAGGGCAGTCTCTGAATTGACACAGATTGGGAAGTTACATTATATTAATATTCCTATGTATGTCTGTGTAAACAAAGATAAAAATGCCATCAAGAGGATACCGAATTGCAACAGATTAAACAAAACAATCTAATAAATAAATTACATATATTTTGAAGTGATAAAAATTATTATAAGGCTATAAATAAATTTCCTAGTATGTCTTTTTGTAAACTGCACTAACATTAATTACACTAACAACAACTCTTTTTTTAGTTATTGCAATAATGTCAACTGAAACTTGATTGTATTTGTCTCGAGGTCAACCTGAAACTTTGCTGACTAAATGAACATTCTGGGGTGAGTCCTTGGAATAACTTATACTTTGGGATAGTTACATCTCCTCCTTGAAAAAGCAAATAGATTGTGGCCTATCCCCATTAGCTGTATGCTCTAGGGGAAAAGATAAAGCCTTGGAAGACTCAAGCAAAGAATCTTGGACTAAGAGGTATTTCAAAGGATAGGAAAAATTGACATTTTCACTATTGCAAGTTTTTAGATGTTCCTATTCTCATCCTGAAATAATTTTATCACATACTGCATACTCCATCTAAGGCAGGGGTGTCAAACTCAATTTCATTGAGGGCCACATCAGGGTTGAGCTTGACCTCAGAGAGCCAGAGTGGATGTGATCAGGGTGGGCATGGCCAGCTTGATGTCACTGTGTTGGGGGTGCCTGTGGTGGCCCAAGCACTTTGCTAGCAAAAGCGGGCTCCCAAGCTTCGTTTTCAGCTGATACAGCCTCCTGCAACCCTATGCCAGCAAAAACAAAGCTTGGGAGGTCATGCACAGCCCTCACGAGCATTTCCGGCTGGGATAGCCTTCTGCAACCCTCTGCCAGTGAAAATAGACCTCGGAAGGCCACGCACAGCCTCCCAAGCTCTGCTTTCACTGGCAGAGGCACCGCAGGCCAGTCCTTCACTGTTTCCACGGTGGTTCTGCAGGCCAGATGTAAGCACTCTGTGGGCCAGATCTGGCCCGCAGGCCTTGAGTTTGACGCCTCTGATCGAAGGGCATTTACTTTTGCATTATTTGATACTTGTCTTCAATGACTTCTACAGGTAACTATCACCACATTCCTTATTAGAGTCATTTTTGTGAGGTTCAGCTTGTGGCACATGGATTACCCGTATGCTCCTGATGTCACAGATGGTGCCTTGATCTCACTGAAGTACTTAGTAGTAAGCTTTCTCAGCTAATGCAGTAAGTGATTATAAATCAGCTGAGATAACATCAATGGCCTGAAATATCTAAGAAGGCCACAGAATTCTAAACCAAAGCCATGGTCTTTAGGCACTAATGGCTTTATTTGATTCTGTTTTTGTTTTGCTTCTCTAGCCACTTACATTCACAGTTGTTGACTGCTTTGTGCCAAGGGATTTTCTGCACCTCTACTTTTTACTTTTCTGTCAAGTTTTATTATCTACATCATACTGGTTTTGCTTTGCTGCAAATACTATCTGTCTCATTAATTTCTTTACTCTGTCAGTCTATGGCCATCTATTAAATAAGTAATTCCAAGAACATTCACAACCTCAACTCCAAAGGGGCCTTTATGTAAATATTGAGCAAACTGAAAAAAAGTTCACTCAGATTGAGTGTGCAAAGAATGAAATACTTATGTAGACTGACATTAAATACACGATCAGCATGATAGTGACACATATGAAAAAAATACACAGCCCTTTGGATCCCATGGGTTATTTTGTTTTCACACAATGACATTCATAAGATCAGATTAAATAGAAGAATACATGGGGAAAATCCCCTGGCTGCACCAAAAAAGCAAACTACCAATTCTGATTATGTGGATTTCCTTAAATTATAAAACCTCTTAGTGCTATTTATGCGAGAAAAGGATAAACAGCTGGAGAAATCTGGGAAGCGATGGAAAGTGCATTTTTATATCTAGAGCCCTAGACTAGAAAGAAAAGCCCAAACCCAGGAAAGTATTTTACGAAATAATGTTCTCACCCTAGGATACAAAAATAAGAGATTAGAAATGAAAATATTTTTAAAAGTGTGCTTTTCCAGAGCATTTAGATTGGCATGACACATAACTTCATTTTACCTTATCATACAAAGCAATGTAGAGAGAGAAGCCAAATGTGTCTTTCAAGTTCATTTGATCAGCTACCAGCTGGCAGATCTCCTTTGCAGTGGAGGCTGAATCTGCAAGGACTTTGGTACTGTTGCCGTTCATCATGATTACACTAAGTGTAATTGGTTTCTTACTCTTGGTTGCCTAAAAAACAAAGTTAAGTAAGTACTAAGAAATAGAAGTCTATTCTGAACATGAAGAAGATTGAATCTCAGCTTTTACAATATAGTGTATATAGATGATCTACATCTAGTTAGGGAAGGCTTTGTGAAACTATTAGAATAGATTAATCAATATTTAACTTGTCCATGACTTTTAGTGCCTTAATGCTAAAAAGGTGGCAAATATCTGTAGCTTGAGTGTAGAATGAGGGTGGAGGTTCATTCTCTGAGCTTTTGGGTTGGTTTCGAATGTTTCGCTACCAAGCTGGGTAACATCTTCAGCGGAGTTTAGGGAAGATCAGTGTCAGTGTTCCTCTGTTTATAAGGGCTTCATGTGGTCAGTAGGTCTTATCATGGAAAGGTCACATCAGGTGGGTCTTGTGATGGGTCAAGTGTGGGTTGCATCAAGTGATGGTCTTACGATAGATTAGGTGTGGATCACGTCAGCAGCATCGACTTTCAACCAACCCACGCAACCCATGCCCCCCAACCAGCACTTCACCTCCCAATGATCCTCACCTAATGTTACCTCCCCATCACAAGACCCTCACCTGATATGACATCCCCAACACAAGATTTACTGACCACACAAAGCTCTTATTAACAGAGGAATATTGACACCCCTTAAACTCCATTGAAGATGTTATCTAGCCCGGTAATGAAATGTTTGGAAACCAATCTACAAGCTTGGAGAACGAACCTCTGCTCTCAAGTACTTTTTTCTATGCGTAAGTGTAAATGGTATTATCCAGAGATGTTTTTTCTCATCATCAGGTTCCTCTTATGATGTTTATTCATAAAGTTACAGCCACTCCTTTCCAATGTTAATCTTTTTCTCTTTGATAGTTGCTCCTTTCAACTCTTTCCTGTTTTCTCAAGTTTTCTGAATAGTTTTTATCCTAGAGCTATAATTGCACTCAACAATGAACTAAAGGGCCACCATCAGTGAACTGTTGGACAGTATTACTTGGTCTGTTGTGTGGATGTTTGGGTGGTTTTAGGGGTGGGGAATTGTGGTGGGTGGGAGTGTGCTGGGGATTATGTGTGTGGGACCTGGTCTTTGGGTGTCAAATAAATTTCATTGTATGTGTATACTGTGTATACATATACAATGACAATAAAGTTTATTTCATTTATTTTATTTATTTATTTATTTAAAGATATTAGTAAGATCTTTTCTCTCTTGAATAGTTTAGCTTTCCCCACAGCCATTTCGTATTTATTTATTTTAGATTTAGATTTAGATTTATTAGATTATTACCTTGACAAAGGTAATTGCTAACTTTTTTACTAACCCTTTTTATAGCAAAAATTCAATTTTGAGGAGTAAATATAATAATTCAGTAATTTAATTTATTTTCTTTCACAGGAAATAAACTTGTATTTATGCAATTTAAAAAAGTTCTGGAAAAAATACTGATTTTTGCTTGCTTACTTAGAATGGCTAGTGCAGCAAATGTGTCTCAAATGAAGGGTGTTAAAAGAAAGAGAACATGGAATTCATAAGAAAGTCTAGCTAAATGGTGTCAGCTGGATTCCTCATAAGAAGTGAAAGAAGAGAGCTAATGTGGAACCTACTCTAAGCGACTTCAGGCATGGAAGGAAACTTAAGATATCAGAAAAAGAATTTAAAATAATTGGCCATTCTGGTGAGGACAATGGCAATTCTAATCTAATATATCAGACTGGAAAATGTTAATTTAGATAATTAGAATTACCTATCCTATGTCCTATCATATCATAATTTTTGATGTAAGAAAAGAGCAGGTAAAATGTAATGTAATTTGGATAATAGTTACCTGCAGCTCCATCCAGCTAGGTGGTTCAGATCGTGTTCCATTCATATAAGTTCGCCTCAACCGTTCAGAACAATATGGTGCATACAATAATGGTCCACCCCGAATGAAATTTAGTAGATACTACAGTAATACGAAGTAAAATGAGTTATTTGAAAGCATATGACAACATAGGTTTGTTAGAATCTTCTATAACAGTAAGTAGAACATAATGAAAATGTTTACAGTCCATGTTACTTTTTGCGCTTTGAATATCATGTCTCCAGTATAATGATACTCTTTAAATACTCTTTAAGAATGGGCTTGACAAAGTAGAAGGTGAAATCATTCTTTAGGCTGCAAACATGAAAATATTTGGCCTGTGTCTGAAAACTGCAAATGTCAACCTTCAGTGTGTAATACAGAAAAAAACTTCACAAAGATTGTCAAAATCCAAATGTTACCAATAAGATGCTTTTAGGATAGCATTAAGACAGAAAGCAGCCAAGAATTGGGAGTGAAGAGGAAGAAGGTCAATATATACAATAAGAAGGGAAGAAAGAATAGGGAATAGTTGCTGCTGAATTTTGCATTAGGCAACTATGGGTAGAGCAGAGTTTAGGAACCTGTACCCAAAATCATCTAGCCCAGGGGTCCCTAATCCCCAGTCTGTGGATGGCCAGAAACTGGTCAAACAAGCAAATCCCCATCCATGGGATACGGGGGGGGGGGGCGCAGAGGGCAGGGGGGGCATATGAAAACATGCCCCATCTGGTCCATGGAAAAACCTCTCTCCACAGAACTGGTCCCTGGTCCCCAAAAGGTTGGGGGCCGCTGATTTAGCCCATAGTCCCAAATGAAATATATTTACCTCATATGCACAGAAAGAGTGCTTGCTGCCTCCTCACCATTTTACCTATGGCTTTACCAGCTGTCTCTGTGCAACTTGTGCAAAAAGTAAATTATCCAATATCTTCTTAAAAACTTCCAGTGTTGGAGCATTCACAACAAAGTACCCCAGAATGGTGGCAGTAGTATAGCTTCTGGCCCATACACTGAAGATATAAGGCTAAAGCTTTGTTCTACACATGGTCCTCAGCCACTAACCGAAGTAGCTTTTTACTAAGAGCAAATAAGTGCAGAATCAATACCTTCACAAACTGGTCCGAAGGGCAGAAAGAACCAAGGCAAAGTGACAGCAAGATCCAACCTCTATGGTAACTAGTTTTATTATTATTTTCAGTGAGTTGTTTGCAGATCTGGCAATAAATCTCATCCCTGTTATAGAAAACAAATAGGCATTTTGTTATGTTTCAAGTTCATCATCTCAGAAGCTAGCAAATTTCTGGCCAGAGATCACATTTAATTACATTTTTTAAAAAGGACTGTGTTCTCTGTTGGCCACAGCAGAGATGAAGAGCCAAAAAGTTTGCCTTTCCTCCTTTTGGGAATGTAGGATTTAATGACATTCCTATTTTGCATAATAGGGGAAAAAAAGGAAAATCATAATGGGGGGGGAAAGGATTTTAAAAATCCAAATGCTTTCTCAACAAAATGAATAGAAATTAATAGAAAAATGCACAGTTGAAGAGCCATAGGGGAAAGGTGGATGCAGTGTTGAATATATCTTTCACTCTCTGTTACTTATGCATGCATCATGCATTTTGGTTTTCAGGGTTATTTCATGCCCTGTGACATCAGTTTTACCTATAACAATGTTAACTTTGCAGGGAAAACAAATCAAACCAATGAGTCCTCTAGATGAGTTGTGAAACTTCACCCTTGTTATGAAATTGACTGAACAAAAAAATGGAGGATCTCATGTGAAATTTAAGAGATTTAAAACCTCACACATTATATTGTTCACTTAAATGTAAGCTTAACTAAAATATTTTATGACTTGTTTAAAAATGCAACTGATACAAAAATAAACAGTATAATATACTTTTATATTTTAAAATTTTTAAATTCAGCTCAAAAGCAATAGAAAAAATTTTGCTTCAAGCTTTTTGCAAAGACAATAAAAAACAACATAGGCTGTAAGAAAAACTATGCTTCAGAGTTTTAATGTCAGACATGCAAGGAACAACTAACATAAGTATCAACCACATACTTAGTGATACCAGGATCACCTCTGATGAAGCTTAATAGCTTTTTATATAGCCTTATTGCACAAAACATACACATACTTGATTTCAATACCTGAAGGAAACCTGAGTTTTATTCAAGCCATTTTAGTTGCATATTTTAGATGTTTTAGATGGATCTGGATCTGTGCATTTGCTATTGAAAATAAAGGTACTATTTAATAAACATAATACCTGATGGCAGAACGCAGGATAGCATTTCCAATGATAAACTGCACTTTTTCAAGGTTAGACATAGGCCTTTCAGACTCAGAGAATTCCTCCTGAAACATATCTTCCCCATTCATCAGCTGGCTTTTTATCTAAAATAAGCATAAAACCATTCACCCTTTTTTATTAGAATTGTTTTAAATGCCACCCAATCCATGCTAGAATGGAACACCAGCTCAGCCCCTCCAACTTGATGTGCTTTAAATGTTTGGACCAGACTAATCTCAAAACAAAGTAAGAAGTTCCTATTATAGGCAAGATATATGCTCCATTCCTCCCCTGTTGCTTTGGACATAAGGAATGTCTGTCTGCTCATCTGCAATCTAGTTTGTTGACATTATTCATTTTATATTCAATATACAAGAGGAGGGGGAAACATCTGCATATGTCTGCTGCTTTCTCAGAAAGTTTCTGCCTTGCAATAAACCCCACAAAGTATATTTTCAATAGGAGACTGTAATGCTGATTGGATGGTGAGAAGAAAATATGCAACAAACCTTATCAGCCATTTTGGAGTTGCGCTTCAGTTTCACAGAAGAAATTACCTTGGAGAACTTGTTAGCTTTTTTGATGTCTTCCTAAGTTATCCAATTTATGAAAAAGAAAAAAAGAGTTAGCTTGATTCTCCAAAACCCAATAGAAACCGAAAAAGGGGAACTAGCACTCATAAGCATTGGGTTATAGGAAGAAAGCAGTTTTTTTTAAAGTCTCAAACATTGTTTTTTATTGTTATTTGTAACAAATAATTTTGGAAAGCAACCTTTTTCTCCTCTTTGTAGTGTCACTTAATTGCCCATCAAGATATTACTGCTTATGTTACTATTTTTATATTATGACTTTTTAAATTAGTATTTTAAGTCACTTGTCTTCAGAAATTGAATGGCGTAAAAGCTGCATCAAGTAATTGGTTAAATAATAGCTATTAATTGATGGCTACCTTGAGTTCGGAGTTTAACAAAATGTTACATTCTTTATTAGATTCAATAAATTTGTCATAGACATTTATGTTAGAAAAATGTCACATACTAAGACATCAATGCTCTACTACCAGTGTACAGTAAGCTTTAGAAAATTAACCAGTATAGTTAAAGAAATTTTAAAAGTTAAAAACATTACAGAGTGAGAAGATTGAATTTAAGAAGAAAGTGTGGCAGTAAACCATTCTCATCTTATTTTACTGATGGAATGGAACTAAGTTTCTTGTGGAAGATATTGTGGAATATATAGACAGAATTGAACTGAGTCTGCTTCCATTTTAGTAAGATGTTTTTTTCTTGTGGAGAACAAGATGAGGATCATGCTGAGTCTTTCTAGTGTTTTGTAGACACTTAAGACTAACTTCCTGGCAGTGTTATAAATTATATGTTCTGTCATGCAAATGGAATGTGGTGCTTTCTTTTCAGTAAACAGAGTGCTAATAAACTTTGACCCAATTTTCTGGCTAAACCAAAACTGCTTACAATTAACAATAGAACAATTACAGATAGCTTCTCTGTCCCCGGTAACTCTACTAGTTCAAATCAGCAAGCTGTAGCTGAAATAAATTAACATTTAAGCCCCAAAGACAAAGCAAACATTTCTAAAATCACTGAAGCCCAGAGTCTGTGGTTTGTACAAGGCACACAAGATGACACTTCAGATACTTCATAACACTCTGAAAAGATGAGCATTATTAGGCCCTTCATAGGCTACAAAATACTTGTTGGCTGCAGGGCTCAAATTGTCCACAGCTGTTATGAACCAAGAACCATGTTATGAACCAAGAAGGTAGGCTTCTTGTCCTACCTGCTCTGTTAAATCTTTTTAACTAAAATGATAGGAAGCTAGCATGCTGCAAAGCAAAATAGCATTATGAAGCATAATCTGAATTTCCAACAATGTCTCTTCAGTCTACATATTTCTATTGAACTAGATCAGACAGTCCTAATCTGAATCAGCATTTCAGGAAGAGGGAGCGAGAGTGAGAGTGAGAGACTTCCTGCACCACAATAAATTTATTCATCTGAGAATCCTTCTCCAGAAATTGTCATTGCAAGTACACTTTGGTGGGCAAATAACAATTAGTGATAAATTAGTATGGAGCAACAAATAATTAGGATTCTAATTTTTATATTTAAATAAACTGATAGCAATGAAAAATATATTTTCCTTACTATATCTGGATGATAACTGCTTACAGGCTGCGGTTGGCTTTTCTTGTCAAAGCTTTCATAAATCTGGGTCTCCTTGGAACTTCTCTTGCTGTTGATATTCTGCACTCTTTCTGGCAAATCACCCATGAACTGCAAAATGATTGTCCATACAGCTAGAGAGGCCTAGAACAGATAGTAGACATACTGTCCTTGCAATTATGATGTATTTAATTAACAAATGCTTATTACCTGAATGGAGAGAAATTAACTTTCTTGATTTTTGTACATCAGCATATGCACGTACTTAATTCCGATTAAACATTATGAGAATTAGTGCACCTCTATGTTTACGATATAGTTATAACAATAAACATGATGTGGTATGAGAAACATTGGCTAGTCATTCAATAGATGATTTTGCCATTTTGTCCAATCAAATCAATTTTGTTACTGTTGCGTTATTTTGAGGCCAACATTTAGGAAAAACTGTATGTAGTTTCATTAAATACAATTACTGTACAATTACTATACTTGCCAAAATAAAATGTGGAAACAATTAAATATTAATAATTCATTGTATAAATTTTACCATGAACAAATGGTCACAAATTTTGTCTGAAAATATTGTAAGACATCTGGAATGTATAAATTGGAGCAGGCTAATCTAAATTACACTTATGGTTTTGCTGCATATTTGCCTTTGATCTCAATGTTAGGTCTTTCTCATGTTTTATGAAGTAAATTGCTGGGTGTCATTTTTTTAAAAATTAAGCAGCAATGAACAAACAAATCATGTATCGTAATGTGCCATTTTTAATGGATAGCCCTTCAAGTTGCAAGAGAGATGGTGAAATGATGCCTCAATATTTCTACGTGCTTATGCTAAATATAGTTAATGTTTTCAAAATTGGCTGTACAAAAATATTTTAAACTAGGTAAAGGTAAAGGTTCCCCTCGCATATATGTGCTAGTCGTTCCTGACTCTAGAGGGTGGTGCTCATCTCCGTTTCAAAGCCGAAGAGCCATCGCTGTCCGAAGACTCTCCATGGTCATGTGGCCAGCACGATTAAATGCCAAAGGCGCACAGAACGCTGTAACCTTTCCACCAAAGGTGGTCCCTATTTTTCTATTTGCATTTTTTCCATGCTTTTGAACTGCTAGGTTGGCAGAAGCTGGGATAAGTAACAGGAGCTCACTCTGTTGCATAGCACTAGGGATTCGAACCGCTGAACTGGCTACCTTTCAATCGGCAATTCAGCATCTTAGCCACTGAGCAACCACGTCCCTCATTTTAAACTAACTGGTAAACGAATAGTTCTAATTAGATAGGTTAGTAACAAATGGATATTTTAAACCTTCAGGGTCCAAATAGGGTGATGTTAGCGTTTTAGTTCACAGTTGACAGAGTAATAAATTATATAGAAGATTAACACTACAGCAGACTTTTCTACCAGTCTAAGCTTTTAGTTTTCTGCACAGATTTGTCCTTAAAAAGTACTTGAAAACAACATCTACTGAAGAATTCATCAGCCAAATAACAGAATATTAATTTTGAAACAGCTACAAAGGTTGCTTAACTGTTCTGAATCAACTTCAATGTGCTGATTCTTGGCTATAAATCTTGAAAAAATTGGGAACAAACTGTGTTCCTCAACTGCAGTGACTAGTGTCTTTCAGCAATTAGACAAAATGAAAATGTGGGGATTAAAGCAGACAATTTTATACATGGCCATTGCATCAATTGTCTGGAACTCCTTTTCATGGTAGGATAGGTTGGTCTCTTTGTTTCTGATCTTTAGTAACTTTTTCATTGAGCTTGGAATGACAAATGTTTCCTGTTTTTTAAATAAAGGATTAATTAAAACTGAAGTAATATTGAACTTTTAATATTGCAGTTATTAGATGACTGAAAAAGACTAATTTATAGGAGATAAGGCCATGATCATCAATTGCTATAACATCTTATTTATTTGTTTGTTTGTTTGCCTTTGAGACAGTATTAACTCCTAGCAACTGCCTAGTCACTGCAGTTTTCTTGGCAAGATTATAAGAAATACTTTGTCTTTTCTTTCTTCGTAGGGCTTCCTGGGAGATAACAATTGACTCAAAGTCACCCAGCTGGCTTGGTGCCTAAAGTGACTCTAAAATTCAGTCTCCTGGTTTCTAATCTGGTGCCTTAAAACATACTTAGAATATGCACATATGCAAACACAATAAAAATCAACATAACCAAATACATTTCTTATCCACATCACTGTATTAACATCCATTCTATAATATTCTGTACAGTCTGCAGTACCACATTCCAAAATATCAGGAAAAACATAGTCTGATTCAGAACAACTTACACTTCAGTCCCTGAAGGCTATGAAACAAACAGTTGTTTTAATTTTCTTGCCTGTTATCAGGGAAAGAAAACAAGCTGTTCCAAATTTATTCCAAATGCAATTTATTAAACATTACTTCAAGGAACTGGGAGTTTTGACTTTAAAAACACATTAAACTAAAGTAAATAATTACCAAAATATCATCCTTTTCATCATGATAAAGCAAAGGATGGCGCAGTGGACGTCTAATGTGTGTATAAGTGGCAGATCCCTGGAAATAAGTTGCTGCAAATTTGGGGAAAGTGTATTGTGCCAAGTCATCTGCCTCCTCATCCAGCTCTACCGTTATGGGGATCATATCCAGGTCTATCTCAGGCAACTTGTTTGTCTGTGTTTTTTTCTCCAGGTCCTACAAGGTACAGAAGTACAAAAACAGTTTAGTTTTAATTCTCTAGTGTTGTTAACCTAGCCTTGATATAAGAAGGTGTTGAAGTTGCAGGCAGAAAAGTTATTCAAATAATGTCCTCTTCAGCACTCAGGGATTGCATTCCAGGGAAAAAATGGTAGACTGAAGATGATTCCACAAAAAATGACGCCTATGACCATAATGAAAAACCAGCAAGTTAGGCCTCTCTGGACAAGTGCTCCAAACAGCTGCTCTCCATGAAGAGATTGACAGGCAGCAGTCTCCAGGAAGTTTGTAGCTCTGGGAAATGATAAGACAGCCATCTTGCTCAAATTGCTTTGGCAACCTCAGGGATTTGGCTTTTCAGAAATAGGGGTTTTCTGATCAACTTCATAATGACTCCCAAAAAATAAAAATAAAAATGGTGAATGGATGAAATCCATTGCTCTGCTTTTGCAAGCTATCGGTATTCACTGCCCAGAAATAGGGCAACTTTAAGTTGAGATGGTGGATAAAGGTGGTCATGTGAAATAACTTTATCAGTTTGCTTTCTGGTAAATCACTATTTTTATTTTGGTCACAATCAGCAATGCTATTTTGAAAATTTCAAATGTGCTCATTAGTTCCTCAAAATTACTTCATTATTCAAGAAGCACAATCAGGAATGCTAGACCTATTTTTATTACAAGGTTACATTAACAGAAGCTTGCAAGTCTGAAAGTACCCTTCTGGTACCTCACTTTTACTCACCAAAAACCAGGGAGGGTCTCTCCTAAATGCTTCTGCCACTTTCTCCTTTGGACTCAGATTTTGTTTACCAGATTGATGTCTAGGCTACTGCTCTTTCTCCTGCCTCAGAAGGTGATTCCCACATACTATTACAATAGACGATCAGTTTAATTATTTCTCTACCTCTTCTTACCTCAAAGCCCAAAGGAGCTTGGCCTTCTTGCCCCCCAATGAAAGAAGGCAAGAAACCAAATACTCTGTCCACCATTTCCTGATCACTGATGACATCATACATTGATTCACGTTTGTTTTCTTCAGAGTCCTTTATTTTTAAAGGAATTGCCAAACGTTCCTGCAAATAAATCATAGGAATCCGTTAAGCTGGACTTAGGGATTGAGTTAGGATTTTATATGTACAAATTGCACTTTATAATTACTCCTGCATCATCAGAACAAAAAAACAAAATTAGTTACTATTCAATGATTTGACACTGGAAACTTCAACAATAATTTTATTTCTGGCAATTTATTAAACATTGCTTCAAGCTGAGGGTTGTTGAAATGTTAACAGAAAGCTATTTATTTTATTTTGGGCCAGTGAAATGCCTCATCTAGTTAAGCAAAATAAATCCCACTCAAAAGATTCAGAAAGGAAAACCTTTTATGTTGATACAGGTAAATGGGCAGAGAAATCTGAAACTTGCAAAACCCAAACACTAATGAATTAAGATATTATCCTTTTTTTTGCCTTTCACAGAGGAATGAGAGTATTCTCCCAGAGCTGGCTCAAAAAGATAAGCAGCATCCAGATCCAGAAGCCAGGCTGGAAATCTAAGAAAGGACTTGCAATCTAAGAAATAGTGAAGCTGGATATGGGTTGATATTTGGATTTGATCATACAAAAGATTATTTGGGTTTGGTGACTTAATTATACCTTCTTGTTATTCCGTCTCTGTCTTCCTGGTTCAAGGAGTTGCTACTGAGATAACCCTTTCAGAAGTCAGTTTTCTTTTATTTTTTTTTCTCCTTTCCTTTTGTTCTTTCAACTTTTTAGTTTTTTAATTAAACTAAACACATGATATAGACTTGATTTCTTACTGAATGTATGACTCCATTCTGAAAGGGTTTTAATATTATCATATGTATTTTCCTACTGCTGACTACTCCTAAGTCTGGTCCAGAAAGGATTTCTTTGTGGAAGTGTACCTGATGGTAGCATTTACTGAATGGGCTCTCCTTAGGATCATGGGTATTGTAAGATTTGCAGAGAAAGAGGCCTTAGAGGGTCCCCACCTGAGGCAAGCAGGCAGCACACACACACCACATCCTAATCGAGTGCTGACAGTATGCTTTCAAGTGCATCCCATTACATCTTAAAACTCACTTTAAAGCAAAATATTGAGTTCACCCTTTTCAAGGAATTGTTGTAGAAGAAAACTTTACACATTTTATCTTCTATCAAATCAAAAATTGAGATTATTCAGCAATTTAGGTATTGAAGAGTTGTCATAGGTAAGAGATAGGGCAAAATTTTCCAGATGTTTTAGAAGACAAGACAAGAAGGAATAGATTTTAGCTGGAGGGAAGTAGATTTTGGTTGGACATTTGGACAAGTACTGATGGTAATAGCTAATCACCGGCAAAATGACCGCCTCAGGAAAAGGTGAACTCTCTTTCTCTGAAAAAATTAAATACCAAATTGCCATCTGTCAGGGATATGTAATAATGGATTGTTGTATTGACAAGATAATTTTGACACTGTTATTTTTAAGCATTTATTTAACACAGAAACAGGCTGGATATATACTAATTTTAGCCATTCTGTTCTCATGTCCTAGTTATGATCTCCCAGATTCTCCACTTTAATTATATTAAACAAGCTATAACTAGTCACTCTCTTTGAAGGTATAGCTATTTTATTCCATCATTAAAATTACTCTTCTGCACAATTTCTATGGACAAGACTTGTGCTGTGATTCCTATTTCCATGATTCCAATCATGCTACCTACCTTCTTCATTTTGTGCAAAGTCTTACGAACAAACATTCCCCTGGCATAAGCCTGTATCACACACACAGCTTTCAGCTGTTCAGCAATTTTCTGGCGCATCAGGTAACCTCGGCACAATGCTTGAAACTTAATCATGTTGCCACGGGCTTCTTCGTACTTCTTCATAAGCTGTTTGCTCCGGAAAAGGGCTTGCAGGCGTTCAAATCCTAATATGAGCTATATGGGAGAAATAACAGCCTGACATTAATTGCGGTGCAAAACTTATTCTGTTGCTGGACCTCAGGGTTAAGGCAAATTCTTACCATTCTAAAATTTTTCCGAGCAAAGTATCCTCTCCAGGCTGCCTGTATAACTACAGCACTTTGTCTCTGCTTCAGAAACTGTTTCCTTTACAGAGAAAGAATAACAACAAACACAACTGTTATTCCACAAGGAAAAAAAATATTAAAGGAGTGTTTAGAGCACACCCAATGGAACAGGTGCTGTAGAAAAAACTGAGTTATCCCAAAAAAAACAAATCAGGAAAGCACCCTAATTATAGCAAGACCAAGTGATTTCATTTTCTAGATGAAAACAATGACATGTGAACTCCCTCTTCTATGAGGTACTGGAATTATCTTAAATAGACATGAACTATTCTAAGTGGGTTTTCCTAACACTTTAATGCTCAATGTACCATGAATTTAGAGACAAAAAAGTTCAACTGCCTAAATGGATTAAAGTGATTTAGTGTGTTTTAAAGGAGATTAGATATCTGCTGTGGCTCCATTATTGGGGGCAAGAAGGTTTGGAACAAACAGTAGTAAATGACCTGTTTAAAGGCAGCGATCCTGTTACTCCATGGATGGTGTTTCATTCATCACCATTTCCTATTTCTTTTCCAATTTTTCATGTTTATTAAGCATGCTCAGTCCTCTCTGGACTACTGTATTTCTTTGTTTCTGTGTTTTTTTTAATCACAAACCTTATCCCTTCTTTTCTTATTAGCCAGTGTAGTCTAAAACCTAGACAACACATTGATATGTTTGGTTATGGGAGGGTCGCATAACAGGAAGGGGTCAATAAAGTCAAAATGGCATCCAAAAAGCCCACTCTTTTTGCATGTGATGTGATGAACATAAAAATGGACTTCAATTGCCTGATAGTAGCTGTCATCTTGTCTTTTTGGACACCCCTCCCCCTATGGTCACTACTAGTTATGGGTTTTCCTCTTTCTGGAATGGAAGGCCAATATTTGCCTCCTAGGCTATAAACTACCATCTTCTGCTCATTTTTTCTCTTTGAGGATCTTACTGAATTCTAGACAGAGGTTTTCAAGCTTTTTCAGGCTGTCCAACTTATTGGTTTTTTAAAATATTGGAAATCACTGATCAAAAGTCAAGGCACCAATCATGGAAAACTGACTTCATTCAATTGAATTTGTTTGTTTCTCTTTTAGTCTGTCACAGAGCCTTATCATGTTCTTGAGGAACTCAAGGACTCCGTGGAACACAGTTTGAAAACCCTGATCTAAACAATGCACTACTGTGACTGTTAATAATTCATATTTGTCACTACCTTTAAACATGGTTACCTGTCTTTGAATCCCCTCAACACCTTCTGAATTAGAATGGCTTTTTCTCTGAGTGCCTTGTCACGCTGTACCTCCAAGACCGTATCATGATAATCCTATTAAAGAGGATTTAGAGAAATTATTTAGAGAAAATAATTTTCTCTAATTATTTGAGAAAAATAAAAATTTAAACTAAGGCTGAAGCAAAACAGATTAAATGGTTCTGTATACACAACAGTAGCTGGATTTAATTGTTCTTCTTAACAATTCAATTTATTACTAAACCCACTGGCAGTTCATCAATGGTCCCCTGATAAATATTTAAAAAACCACTTCTGCTGCTCTGTTGCTGCTGCCACATTACTCGCTATAGATCAGCCAATTTGCATGCCATGCATAGTGGCTCAGCTCACAAAATTCCAGAAACTTTTAACAGTCAGCTTTTGCCAACTGGTGTAATTCAATTCCACCGTATCACTGGGTTTGATTATATAGAAAGCATAAATCAGGATCAAGCTGCAAAACAAATATTTTGAAACAGAATAAATGTGGAAAAAAGAAAGACTTAGAAAGTCATGTTTGGAAAAGGTTTGAGGAGATCCTTAAAAAGGGAAGACTATTTCTTACTCTTCTGTGCCATTGCTGCTGCACATACCATTGCTTATCCAGAAAGGAATAAAGTAATAAAAATATATGTACATTGGAGTATTTCACCATTCAAGTGTTCAGATTTTTTTGTTTGTTCAGATTTATTAGTTATGAGCAGTTTATCTTAACTTGTAAGAAAAAAATTCAGAGTTAGGGATAAAAGTATATTTAAATGAGTTGTCTATATATTATTATTTCCAAATCCTTGTTTGGACATCAAGGGAGCATTTATTTGATCAGAATAGAATAATTATTTCATATCTTCAAAGTTAATTTATACCCTGCATTCTGACTCCACCTATCTCTATTTTCCACTTGGATACTCTTGCTTTCCAATACAGCCTTAGGTTTATTCCACAAAACAGAATGGGGCTCTGGAACCTGTTTTTACCAAGAATTATCTGAATACTTCAAGTAAAATGCTTAAGATTATACCATCAGCCTACATGCAAGTGGACATACCATACCATTGGATTTGTTCCAGAAACAGGTTTGCACAGTTAGTCATGAAAAGCATCTGCCTGTGAAAACTGTGTAACTTACTTTCAGGAAAACTTTGGTTTTTCCAATTTTCCAATCTTCATCTTCCATTACTTTCTTACAGATACAAATGCAACTCTGACGAACATCATTTTTCAGCTGGAATGGAAGGTAACAATCTCATTTAATTTAAAGTAAAAATACAAAGGCTACATAAGAAATAATTTTATTTATTGAGTCATCAAATTTATATGAATTTTTAAACATTTCAAACTGGCCATGCTTAGGAAGTATCTTTTTATACATGTTTCCTTTCTATTTGCAAATAATATCTCATAACATGAGAAATGAGATATCACCAAGCGCTGTCATTAAAACATAATAAATTACTACATGTAACACCAGCCCAAATTGGTAGTATTGTGGTTCTGCCTCTTTGGTTCCTGTTCCTGGAACCACCTGGTGGTTCCTGTTTCATTATTCTAAAATTATCTGCAATCTTCTCTAATAAGATGATTAAAGAAACCTTGTTAATTCATATCTTAATTGTTGATTATCTAAGATTTTCAAGTGTTAGCAATTACTATTTTTTTCAACAGATTTATGTTATTTCATACTTCACAATATTTGATAATTACTTTTAAACAAAAATAAAAGAAATCGATTGCTAGGTACTAAAGGAAAACTAAGAATATTTATAAATCTAATCTGGGTTGGTCACCAGGACTAGAGGTTTTGTATTCCGTACTTTTGGACTCATGCTGGAGCCCCAAGGAACTTCTCTTTAGCAGAGTGTGAGCTGTTCGAATTAAGGCTATAAAGCCTTAGTAAGACTACACCTAGAATACTGCATCCAGTTTTGGTCATCACAATATAAAAAAGACATTGAGATTCTAGAAAAAATGCAGAAAGGAGCAACCAAGATGATTAAAGGACTGGAGACTAAAACATACGAAGAACGGTTACAGGAACTGGGCATGGCTAGTCTAGTGAAGAGAAGGACCAGGGGAGACATCAGGAGTGGGTTCTAAAATTTTTTACTACCGGTTCTGTGGGTGTGGCTTATTTTGTGGGCACGGCTTATTTATTTATTTATTTATTTATTTATTTATTTATTTATTTAATTTGTATACCGCCCTTCTCCCCAAGGAACTCGGCTTGATGGTCATGTGACAATTCTTTAGGATTTAGCAGAGGTACTGGTCTACCAGGCTTTTAACTGCTTGCAGAGCTGTACCGATCTACCCATTTATTTTTGCAGGCACTGGTCTACTCATGTATTTTTGCAGGTACTGATCTACCCATTTATTTTTGCAGGCACTGGTGTACTCATTTGTTTTTGGAGGCACCAGTGTACCACCAAACTGCCTTTTACCACTGATCAGCTGTAGGGTGGCCCTTTGAAGCCCCGTGGCAAGAGTTTAAACAGTTTTTTTTCCTTAAAGCCTATCAGCTGGGATTCAGGAGGCAGCAATAGATGAGTGTGAGTCAAATAAAAGGTAAGAATAACATGGGGGACGGAATGGGGTGGGGCAGAATCAGTTTGGTGACGTCATATTGTCACCGCTACTGGCTCAGTGGAACCGGGCCAAACCGGGAGGAACCCATCACTGGGAGACATGATAGTAATGTTCCAATATTTGAGGGGCTGCCACAGAGAGAAGGGGGTCAAGCTATTTTCCAAGGCACCCAAAGGCCATACAAGGAATAATGGATGAAAATTGATCAAGGAGAGATTCAGCCTAGAAATGAGGAGAAATTTTCTGATAATGAGAACAATCAATCAATAGAACAGTTTGCCTTCGGAAGTTGTGGGAGCTTCATCATTGGAGACTTTCAAGAAGAGATTGGACTGCCATTTCTCAGAAATGGTGTAGGGTCTCCTGCTTGGGCGGGGGATTGAACTAGATGACCTACAGGGCCCTTTCCAACTCTGTTAATCTGTCATCAGTTAGAATTTATTTATAGTTATTTATAAAATTTAATATTGATGCTGATACTCCACATAATAAATGCTGTAGGAACATATTTTAGAACAAATCAATCTGCTTTATTACCACTTATTATTATAAAAGAATAATTTAAAATAATAACCAATCTTGAAAGTATATAACAGGATACCTGTTCTCTAGCTGGCACCGGCCGTAGGACTCTGTATCTCTGAAAGAAATCTGCAAAACTATAGCGAATTGGATAGCCAGCTTTCCTAATCCGTATGGTTTCCATCATACCAGAGTAGTACAGCTGTCGGATACAGAGTTCTCTATCAAATTGCTGAAAATGAAAGAAATGCCAAATTTACCACAGAAGCATAAACATTCTCTAACTAATCAAATCCAGAGTTGATTTAATGAAAAATATTGTTTTGTTCTTAAATCATATTTTCAGGTGGGTCTAAACCACCTGGTCGCACAAAGAAAAAAGCATAGTTCTGAAATAAAGCAGTCTTTGCATCAAATTTGGCTTCTGATGATTTAAGCAAGTCAGCCATCTTGTTTTCTTGGAAACAAAATGACAATGGTTTGTTTCTGTCATTTTTCCATACCCAGTTTGAACTATTGCCCTGCTATTGGTAGTCTCCCCTCTGAGTACTAACGAAGTCTCACCCTGCTTAGCTTTTGAGATCAGCCAAGCTCAACTAGATACTGCCACTCACGAGGGCTAGTTAGTGTATCTGTACATGTATCATCATTAAAGTAATGTAAACTGAAGCCTGGAAATTTCTGAATAAATGATCTTCTCCCCTGAAAATAATTTACAATTTGCAGGGTATGAACAATCCAGTGACAACAAGAAAAAGCACGTATTCATCATTATTTTTTCCTGAATATGTTATGTCTTGAAAATGCTGTGATATCTGACTTACTTACTTACTTACTTACTTACTTACATACATACATACATACATACATACATACATACATACATACATACATATATATATATATATTTAAATACTGCCCTTCTCCCTAGGAACTCATGGCGGTGAACAGCCACAATAAAACAATATACAAAATAGAAATTTAAAAAACACATTAAAATAATTAGATCACGGGCCAAATTTAAAATTTTCCTTTAAAACCAATTTTAAAACCCCATTAAAACCAAATTTAAAATCCTTTATCCCATCAGAGCGGCTTGTTGGAATAACAGGGTCTTCACTGCACGATGGAAGGTACGGAGGTCAGGGATCATTCGTATATCCAGGGGCAATTCATTTCAAAGGGCAGGGGCCCGCACAGAGAAGGCTCTCCCCCTGGGTCTACATTGTTTGGCTGACGGCACCCTGAGGAGGCCCTCTCTGTGTGAGCGTACTGGTCAGTAGGAGGCAGTCGATGGCAGAATGTGGTCTTGTAGATTACCAGGTCCTAAGTCATGGAGCACTTTGAAGGTGGTGACCAACACCTTGAAGCGCACCTGAAGACCACTGGGAGCCAGTACAGCTCACGCAAGAGGGGTGTTACATGGAAGCGACGGGTCGCCCCCATTATTACTCATGAGGATACATTCTGGACCAGTTGGAGCCTTCAGGTGCTGCTCAAGGGGAGCCCCATGTAGAGAGTGTTACAATAGTCCAGATGGGAAGTGACAAGGGCGTGAGTGACTGTGCATAAGGCATCCCGATCCAGAAAGGGACGCAACTGGGAAATCAGGTGAACCTGATAAAAAGCTGAACCTGATAAATATCATATGATATTTCAAAGACAGCCGTGAGTCCAGGAGGACGCCCAAGTTGCGAGCCCTCTGTGAGGGGGGTAAGATCTCATTCCTAATAGCCAGCAATGGTGTAAATTGGCTATATCAGGACATCGGAAACCACAGCCACTCAGTCTTCGAGGGGTTGAATCTGAGCCTGTTCTTCCCCATCCAGATCCGCATGGCCTCCAGGCAACAGGACATCACGGCAAGGGCATCACTGGGGTGGCCTGGGCTTGAAATGTACAACTGTGTGTCATTGGCATACAGTTGACATTTCACCCCAAAGCGGATGATCTCGCCCAGCGGCTTCACATAAATGTTAAACAGGAGGGGCAAGAGAACTGACCCTTGCGGCACCCCAAAAGTGAGGAACCTCGAGGTCGACCTCTGCCCCCCCGTCAACACAGACTGCGTACAGTCAGAGAGAGAGGAGAACCACCGTAAAACGGTGCCCCCCACTCCCAACCCCTCTAACCGACACAGCATGATACCATGATACTTAAACTAACCAAGAACGTTCCAAGTGCAGAATGAACATATTATATTTTTACTTACTTCAATTTGAAATTTTTATTATACATATTTTTATGTAGTAATATCCTTTATATAAGAAAAACTAAAAAGTACAATATATTCTACTTGTGGTTAGGCCAAACAGTATTTCTCAAACTTGGCAACTTTAAGATGTGTGGACTTCAGCTCCTGGAATTCTGGGAAATTTATCACAAGACATCTTCTGGGAGTATTTTTGGCATACAGACTATTAAACTATTAAAAATCTAAGAAATTAATTAATCAATTATATAATCCTTACAAAATTATTTCCCCCCTCCTGAAACCATATGACATTATGAGGAGCATAATGAAAGTTTACCATTGGTTTCTTTTGGTCATTGGGTTTAAGGCAGCGGATAAAATAAGGCTGACAGCTATTCAAGATTTTCATCAACTGCTCCAGAGACTGTTTGAATTGTCCTGCTAATGTAGGCAAGCGTTTGCCAGAATCTGATCCCTGGGGGCAAAAAGTACAGAAATGACATAAATGCCAAATGACAATCAGCAAATAATTTATAACAATGCTGTAAATTGTTTACAGGAAAAAAATATAAAACGTAGATGGTTGAATGCAAATATACAAAGCCATTATTTATTTTGCAAGTTTAATAGTTTGATTTTTTGTCAGTGTTGAAAGGAATTCAAAATGAACCTGATATCCATGCAGCAAAGATTTTTCTATCTTTCTTGAAATAACATTTCCATGTAAAATATTCTAGATATTTTGCTAATGAATGCGTATTTAAGGCTGCCCCTTTCTTTGTTTTGGTTTCATATAAGCTTGTTGTTTGTCCATTGTGTCTCATAATGATGCCATATAAATGCTCAGAGGAGAAGGAAACAGCATATATTTCAGCTTTGCAGTAACATCTTTGCAGATTATTGGATTTTACCAATAATTTGCATACACATATGGATCATACTTTGAAAATAAAAAAGGATATAAGTGCTAACAATATATTCCCTAGGAACATAGTTCCTAGGGAATATATAAGTCATTGTGATCATAAATTGAGGCATCAATAATTTTTCAGGTTTTTTTGCAGCAGTGGTTAAGCAAATACCAGAGTTGTTGAGTGAATATCATGATCTTTAAGTGAATGCATTATCCCCAATAGGTGTTTTTTGCTGGAAACCAGAAGTAAACACTGGAAATGACGTAAATTGCAATCATGTGACCATGAATGCTACAACTGGCTGTAAAAGTTGGCCCATTGCCAAGCGTCTAAAGCTCTGGGGATGTCCTTCTTAAATTTGAACTGTTCTTATGTGATCAGTTGTAAATTGAGGATTACCTGTACAAAATATTAAAACAATTAAAACTATGGAATACATTGATCAGTAGACCATAATAATTCACAAATGGTACAACCATTTTATGGGCTCTTCACCACTCTCTGATCCCCAAGGCCAGAAAATATTTTCATTTGTAATACAATTATAAACATGAACAATTAATTTTTAAAATCCTTATTAACCTTTTTTAGATTTGCTCTTTTTCAGATTTGTCCTTTGTTTTTTTTCAAGAAAATATGGTCACTGTAATTTACGCCTAAGATTGGAATATTCAAACAAGTGTTTATGGAAAAAATGTGAAAGAGGCAAAATAAAATTAAAGAAAAGTGGGAATGTTATACTGACACTCCATATGGGTGTGATTATAGAACAACAGAAATATTGTTGTGCAGAGAAGACACATAATAATAATATGTAGAGAAAATATAGTGCAGAGAAGAGCAACAAAGATGATTAGGGAACTGGAGGCTAAAACATACGAAGAATGGTTGCAGGAACTGGGTATGTCTAGTTTAATGAAGAGAAGGACTAGGGGAGACATGATAGCAGTGTTCCAATATCTCAGGGGCTGCCACAAAGAAGAGGGAGTCAAATTATTCTTCAAAGCACCTGAGGGTAGAATAAGAAGCAATGGGTGGAAACTAATCAAGGAGAGAAGCAATTTAGAACTAAGGAGAAATTTTCTGACAGTTAGAAAAATTAATAAGTGGAACAACTTGCCTAAAGAAGTTGTGAATGCCCCAACACTGGAAATTTTTAAGATGTTGGATAACCATATCTGAAGTGGTGTAGGGTTTCTTGCCTGGGCAGGGGGTTGGACTAGAAGACCTCCAAGGTCCCTTCCAACTCTGTTATTCTATTCTATTCTATTTGTAGAGACAGGATACATTCAGGAAATAACTTCACTAGATAGCAAGACAATAGATGAACTGTCGAAGAGGAAAGCACAAGGTACAAACAAAATAGCACTACATTGTTTAAATCTGCAGGAGATGAGACTATTAAATTTCTAACTATGCCCATAAATATGGGACAATATTGCCTAAAGTTTGGAAGAGTTTGGTTTATAAAGTTTATATTGTATTCAGTATAGGAAATGCAAGACAACACACAAAGTACCAAATCACCACTGAATTTATTATTTACTAATCTTTATTTGAAGATGTTATAAAGAACAGAGCTATATTCAGAAAAAGAAATGCCAAATGAATAAGCAGGCTTCAGAAAAGACAGAGGGACATAAGTTCTGATATAAAATTAGACTGATATTAGAGAGATCAAGAGAATGTATCCATATTCCTTTTCTTCATTTCCTACATCAAAGTCTTTGTGTGCTGGACTGTGAAGGTTGAGGAATCTTTACTATAAAAAAGTTACTGTAAGGACTGAATTTGGAGACTCAGAGTGATTTATAAAAGGGAATAGAGTGAGACAAGGATGTGTATTGTCCCCATATTGATTTAATTATATTGTGGTAGAGTTGAAAGAGATCACACAGCAGTAATTAAAACTGCAGTTAAACATTGAGATATGGAGATGACATCACTTTCTAGCTGAAAGTAAGAAAATAGTACTATAAGAAAAACAGACAATGAGTCCTGGACTTAATCAAGTTTTAACTTACTTTGAGGTTGTATTTAACAAGCAGTAACTCATACTGCTCAGTGATACAATTAGTATTGTAATAGAAAAAATAACTAAGTTAGACCAGAAAAAAGTATAAGGGGAAAGTGCATTTATTTATTCCATTGTCAGCAAGACTTATATGACAATCCAAATCTAAAGAAGATAAATACATGAGAAGATGCTGTGAAATCATTTTGCATGTGCAGAAAAAAAGATATGTATTATTTCTCCTTAAATTTTGTGACACAAAATGCTACATTATTATGTAATTTCATAGTGTGTGAACTCTACTATGAAAACCAAACAAAGAAATCAACATAAAGTTCAGCCACACAAAAACCAAAGCTAATTTTATTAACTTTGGCTATAATAACAGACTCTTGTAAATCTGATGGTGCTTTATGCTCTCCCTTATGAAAATTTGGCATTCATCTTTTGTTCATTCTTCCTTCTTACTATGCACTTAAGACATGTTTTTCCTGTCACTTTGGTCATAGATCTGGTCTATCTCTATGAAGGTCATCTTCCTTTCTTTCTACAGAATGACAGGAAAAAAATTCATAATAGCCAAGATAAAGTGCACAAATCTGCATCTATACAATGGGAATGACAATCCCAAACATCCAATGTGCCCAAGTGTCACCAATCCTAATATACCTTGCCACTAGAGCATGGGAAAACTGATGGTGTAATCCTTCTCTTTCCCTCTTTACCTTTTCCCACTTGCCTTCAATTGCTGGAGCCTAGGAGACTCAGCTTCTGGCATTTGTCATCCCGTCATCTGAAAGGTTTGCCTTGTGAACTAGAGACCTCAATTTATGCCCTGAGCACTAACTGGCTTCAATTTTATACATAAATCTATCAAACTAGGAGTAGAAAGTGTTGTCCATTCATCAGTCTAACCTTCAAGGAATCCTTTCCAAGGTGCTTAATGGTCCCACGGCCAAAAGGCAGAACATGCATGCTTGTGTCCACCTGGAAGATCTCTTTGAGAAATTTGTTTTTGGATGAATGAACAAGTTGTATTATGTCCGAGCTAAGCATATCACGATTTTTCTCAAGGAAACCTGTGGGGAAGAAACACAAGATGTGGTTTTTTTCCATTTGATTTAATTTTAATTGCATTTTCATGTTCACTTTATTGAGTTAAGCATTTTCCTTGCACAAATAGCTAGTACTTCATTTAAACTAATCCTTTGCAACTGAAAGAATTGTACAGTTCTTTCTCATGGGCAATTTGGAAGCACTAATTATCAGTCCCTGAGCTAGCAAAAAAAGTATAGAACTGATATAGGGTGTGTTGCCTATATTTTCACCAACCCATATTTTGCCACAGTTACAAGCTTTGAACATTGTTTTGTCCTCATTTATTATGGACCTTTTTTTAAAAAAAAATGATGATTTCCCCTGGTTTTGTTTCCCCTCTCACCAGATATCTAACAATGAAAAGAACAACACCAATTACTCTCCTTTATGGATGGGGCAGGTGAGTTTTGCTACCTGTCATCTACTGATAGCTGGGGAGGGAGGGGTACAGGATGAAATAGCAGAGAATGTGCTTAATGTTTTTGTTTTGAGAGAAACGCCTGTTACCTGACAAATTCTCAGATGAGACTGAACCATAATGTAAACTTTGATCAAATACTTTCCAATATCAAGGCCAAAAAGAGAGCAGTCAAATTTCCACTGAATAAAAAGGACTGGAGAAAAAGTCTTTAAATCTTGGAGCACATACATACATATATACATATATGGGCACATTTGATTTCTAAGTACTACTGAAAGCAGGTTTTCCTTCTCTATATGGCTTTTTTCTGAGCTGCAATAAAGAAACTTATCTAACCATATGAAGTTTGTCAGCTTCTGCCATAGACAGTTTCTAATTCCTAAATAGGGAGCTAAATGTCTGGAGAGTCAAGATTTACTGTTGTGTCTGGCATGAAGCCCTCACAGCATCCTATGCTGCCAACACCCGAACAGAGTGTCCAAATGGTCCCTGCCTTCTCCTTCACACTAAGGAAAATATAAGTAACTATGATACATTGTACAAACAGTGGGTTTAGAAACTGTAGTTGTATGAGACTCATTAATACAAGTAATAAAACCAGGAAAAAATAACAGCTACACAAAGCCCCTTTCAGCTGAAGCACCTTTAAGACAGAAGTAGTAATAGCATAACTTAGCTCTCCTTTCTGGTTTAAATCAATTTTCTGTGCAATGCAGAGACTGGCACTCTTTAAAAACCAATAAACCCATGTTGTTAAGTAGTAGCATGTGACCTGACAGGCGCTTTAGAAAGTGCCAGTCATGCACTACATGGGCAGATGCCCGTTTGCCATCCAGGTGTCCAGTCTGTTTGCATCTGCAGCCAAACGAGTTCTGGAAGACAACCACCAGCAATCAGAAGGAACAGAAATGCCCACAGCAGCCTCAAGAGGCCAACAGAAGCTATTTCAGAAGCAGATTCTGAAACCTGCCCACCTCAACAGCAAATAGTGAAGTATGCCAGATCCTATTTGCAAAAAGAAAAGTGTCAGGACAAGAGGAAAAACCTATTTTAAAACCAGCACAGCTAAGGGCTGTTTATACTCTTTCTGATATGGGCTAGTGAGGCAAAGAATATGTTATGAGGACATGACAGAAAAGTGAAGAACTTTTCTTCACTTTTGAAGAAAAGTGAAGAAACACCCACGTTTCTTGCATTTGCTAGAACATCAATCAAAAACAACAATATACACATCAGGCTTCACAACTGTTTAACAATGGCCTGAAAATCTACAAAGATGCTATAAATCACTAGTGAGAAAATGCCTTAAGTAACAATAAATAAAAGTATTTATAGTCACATACAGGTAGTCCTCCACTTACAACAGTTTGCTTAGTGATCGTTTGAAGTTACAACAGCACTGAAAAAAGTGACTTTTTTTTTTTAATTTGATGTATATGCCGCCCTTCTCCGGAGACTCAGAGCGACTTACAATGTGTTAAGCAATAGTCTTCATATTTTTGTATATTTTATACAAAGTCAGCTTATTGCCCCCACAAACTGGATCCTCAATTTACCTACCTTAGAAAGGATGGAAGGCTGAGTCAACCTTGAGCCTGGTGAGATTGAAACTTACAGTAATTGCAGACAACTGGAGTTAATCACAATGCACAATGCATTAGTCTGCTGAGCTATCCAGGCTCCTACCTTATGACTGTTTTTCACACTTATGACCACTGCAGCATCCCATGGTTACATGATTTACATTTGGATGATTGACAACTGACTCACATTTATGATGGTTGCAGTGTTCTGGGGTCATGTGATCACCTTTTGCAACCTACCGATAAGCAAAGTCAATGGGGAAACCAGATTCACTTAACAACCATGTTACTAATTTAACAACTGCAGTGATTCACTTAACAAATAGAAAAGTTGTAAAATGGGGCAAAACTTACTTAACAAATTTCTCGCTTAGCTACATAAATTTTGGGCTCAATTGTGGTCGTCGGTTGAGGACCACTTGTAATCTCCTTATTGGCCTTAATCAAAAGAAGCCTCTATTAACCAATGGAAAAATACTGAAACTCACCTTTTGACTGGTAATAAACAACTCCAGCAAAATGGTTAATAGCAAAAATTGTATCATGGACATTCTTTGGAGGAATGTAGATTTTGCTTCTGCCATGGTGTGAATTGATTTTGTTTAGCATAGTGGTGTCTGTCCCCTGGGAACATTCAAAAACATGAGTTGAAGCAAAATTGAGTCACTCTTTTTATGTTACTATGCTAAAATGTGCAACAACAATAATAACAACTTTGTAATAAAAATAACAAGGGCCAAATCTGATCTATTAAGAGGTATGGTGGGTTCAAACAACGTATCCTCACTTTTATTAATTATTAGACAAGCCATGATCCACTGGGTCTTTTCAAAGTTATTTCCTTACCTAAGCAGAAAAACAGAATGACCATGGTTAGGCAAAAAAAAAAAAAATAGTGGGGCAGGAATGACTTCCACTTCCTGCCAGTTTACTACAGGTAGTCCTTGGCTTACAACAATTCATTTAGTGATCATTTGTGATTACAATGGCAGTAAAAAAAGTGACCTAAGACTGTTTTTCACACTTACAACTGTTGCAGCATCCCCATGGTCATATGATCAAAATTCTAAAGCTTGGCAACTGGCATGTATTTATGACGGTTGCAGTGTCTTGGGGTCATGTGATCACCTTTTGCAACCTTCTGACAGGCAAAGTCAGTGGGCAAGCCAGATTCACTTAATAACTGTGTTACTAATTTAACAACTGCAATGATTCACTTAACAACTATGGCAAAACTCACTTAATAACTGTCTTGCTTTGCAACGGAAATTTTGAGCTCTGTGATAAGTCAAAGGCTACCTGTATAGTGCAAATATGTCACTCTTTTATAACACAGACATAGGAAGAAAGAACAGAATCTAGAAATAAAGCTAAAACTAGTCAAATAAAAATAAAAATATTTCTTTGTTGACAACAAGCCACTAGTTAGACTACAAAAGAAAGATGGGGTGACAGTTTCTCTTCTCTTTTCAGTTTTGAAATGCAATTGATTTCTGTTCTATCGATACCCTAGAATGAAAAACATGTAACTGTACACAAGACAATCAGTATTTTCAATGAAATACAGGCTATTTGCTACAACACCCAACAATCAGTAGTTTTATTCCCACAGAAGCCTTAAGAAAAAATGATGCTTACTTTGGGAAATCTGCTTTCCTCGTCAATCAGAGAAACAATGTTCATGGGTTTGAGTACAATGACTTCCAAAGCGGCACAGTTATCCTTGAAGTCTATATGGTTCCAGGAGATTTGCTCAGCTAAATATTCCTCCTGCTCCAATTTGAAGATGTGGAGCACAAAGAATTGCTGGAGATGTTCATTGGCAAAGTTGATGCAAAACTGCTCAAAACTGTAGGGAGAGTTTTCACTGAAAATATGTTTCAAAACCCTCCCACAAGAAATAAAAAAGCTACATAAATAAATATAAATATTAAATGCCAGGGGTCCATCAAAAAAGTAATTATATCAATAATACATAGTAGCAACTGATACTGCATGGATTAAACCATAACAAATAAATATATATTGTGTATTTCACGATTGCCCTATTTGTAAGATTGAATCTTGGACAATAGAAGATATCAATGAGTACTTATAGTGCTTTAATGGCCAATAATTCAGACTTCCACAATCTGATATAATCCAGATGCTTAAACTATCAAATCTGGCTAGCTGCCATTGGTTAACAGGATCTAGACTGAAAGGCTATGGATGATAACTGAAGGCTCTAGATCCGTGTTTCTCAAACTTGGTGATTTTAAGATATGTGGACTTCAAGTCTCAGAATTCCCCAGTTTGCTCTAGAAGCTAGCAGAAAGAAAAAGTGTTCTGTATTTCTTTGCTCTTATCTAGTGGTTATTACCGAGATTTGCAGCCCAGGTCAGGAAATTTTTGCTTGACTTCAGAATACAGATATCCTCCACTTATGACCACAATTGGGACTGGAATTTCCATCATAAATTGTTATATTCATAAGTGAAGTTGGCCCTGATTTTTATAACAATTTTTACAGTGGTCGTTAAGGGAATCCAGGTTTTGCAATGGGCCTTTTTTGCCACCGTAACTGGTTGTAAATGCAGTTGTCAACCACCCAAACTGTAGTCATGTGACCATGAAAACATTGTGATGGTAGTGTGAGTACAGGTTGTAAATCATTTTTTTCAAGACTCTCGTAACTTTGAATTATCATTAAACAAATGATCATATATCAAGGACTACCTGTATCCCTCTTGTAAAACTAATTATTCAGTCCTAGAGTTAACTTGAATTAGACAATTGCAGTATTTTAACATGCTATTTGTTATAAAGAAGGAATTATTATTATTATGGTTGGTTGGCTGCATAATTACCCAGATGTTTAGACTGGATTTGGTATTTTTGATCATTTATCAAGTCTTTCCCATAGGCAGACGTTGTTTAATAATATTAAAGAGATCAGTGCAGGATATATGCTGAAATAAAAGCTGTCTTTTGCAACTGACTAATGTTGATTTTGTCAGTGCTGACGGTGTTCAACTGGTGCTCCAGATGTTTTGCAACCACACCCAACCATATTACTATGGTTACTATATTTGCTTTCTTTTGCCACAGTCATTCTACTTCTATTTACAGGTTTTTATATTTTGTTGTTTCTAGTTCTTCTGTTCTACTGTTTCCAGGTTTGCAATGTTCACAATCCAGAGGAGGCTTATTTTGTCTTTCTTACAATTAAGATTAATTTATTATTATGGTTGGTTTCACAGTCAGCCAGATATTTAGATTTGATTTGGCATTTTTATCCATCTACTGAGTCCTTCCCAAGGATCTGGGATGGGAAAATGTTTTTGTTTAATAATATGAAAGATATTCTCATAAGATGTAAGATGTTCCAGTAAAAGCTGCCTTTTGCAAATGATGGATTGTGATTGTATGAATAATGATGATGATATCATTATTATTATATAGTGTCCAACAGACATAGCCATCACATACAGTCATTTTTTTCTTACGACAAAGAATCTATTTATTTATTTATTTATTTATTTATTTATATTTATTTATTTATTTATTTATTTTATTAAATTTATATACCGCCCTTCTCCTTGCGGACTCAGGGCAGTGAACAGCCAGAAATAAAAAACAAATCTTACAAAAGTTAAAAAATATTAAAAGTAACTAATATAAATTTGGCCCATTAGTTAAAAAATGATTCAGTTAAAATTAATATCAAAACTCTAAAAAGATTTTCCCATGGGATCAGGCCAGGCCGGCTAGTTGGAAAAAGTACATTTTTAAGGCCCGACGAAAACTCTGGAGGAAGATCGTTCCAGAGGGTGAGAGCTACCACAGCTATTTAGTGCTACCAACTATGTTTTTTGGTTGACAGCACTAAGAATTAGTTCTGAAATGCTACTTCCCTAAATTCCTCAAAAGAAGTAAAACTGGACTATACCTGTTAGTGTTAAAGTTTTCAAAGCCAAATATATCCAGGAGTCCAATGGAATTGTACATTTTTTTCTCATCTGGAGAAGAAGGACCACAAATTGCATCATTGATCTTATTCACTATCCAGATGAAGAGGAATCCATAGATCCCCTAGGTTTAGAAATGGAATAAAGATAAGTTAGGTTTTATATACAAATTATTAAAATGTACATTCATACATAGAGCTTAAAAAAAACAGCTATCCAATAAAAGCCTATTCATGCCTGTGCTAGATACATCTGGGGAACAGTGGTGAAATGCAGCTGACTCTATCCGGATCAGCCGATCCGATAGTGCCAGTGGTGGGAGGCTCCGCCCACCCACCCAGATGTCATAATGTCACATTTTTGACACTCCACGCACGTGCAGAAGGTTCTGCACTTGCGTGGAAGCACGTGCACTCACATTTGCGAATCAGTAGCGAAGGTAAGTAAATACGCCCCCTGCTGGGGAACCAATCAGGAGAATCAATCATATATAGAAACTGCTGTTACAGGGATGATACAAAATTTGTGTACAATTCTAATGACCGGCCATTTAGTATGGAGCACATGATTGCCATATGAGCAGGCTTAAAAGTTTGTAATTAGAGGTGACATTAACTCTGCCATTCAAAAGTAGCAAATAGGATATTTCCAAAGCACGAATGCTAACCTCTCCATTTTTAAAGCCAAAGCAAATACATGAATGTTCTTGATAGGTGCATTGTATCAACTTGATAGACTCATTGAGATGTTACTCAATTTGGTAGTTATTTTTCTGCCAAATAGGGGGTTGGTGAAAATAGCACTCTGCTTCATTAATACAAACATCTTGGTTTTCATGTGATTGATTTGTAGCATTTCGCATTGATAGTATGATGCTAAAGCATGAATGCAGTGTAACTACAATATTTACAATATTATAGCATCATCAGCATATAGCAGAATAGAGATTGGTTTATTGCCAGAGGAGGATGAAATTCAGCTTTGATAAGGGCTTGAATACTATTATTCACATTTATAAATTAAATAAATAAATAAATAAATTTATTACCCACTCATCTTACCTCAAGGTAACTCTGTGCAGTTTATCCCCAGCTGCCCAGTTGATATAAAAACTGAATAATAGAGAGGGCAGGATAGATCTCTGTTTAATTCCCTTCGAAGTTAGAATAGGGCCAGTCAATTTTCCACCATTTAACCTGCATTGCAGTCCCTTCATGTGACATTATACAAGTAGTCCTCGCTTAACAACAGTAATTGGAACCGGCAATTCCATCACTAGGTGACATGGCTATAAAGCACAATATCATATGACCCGCACTGATTTATGGCAGCAATTGAGGCAGTTCTGATTACTGTTGTTAGGTATATTCCGTTCAATTATTAAACATAATGTCATGTGATTGTCATTTCAACCTCCTGACTTCTCCGTTGACTTTACTTTTCAGAAGGTGGCAGTGAAGATTGCAATAATGATTGTGATTGTGAGGATACTGATAGCCAGTCATAAGTGTTCTCGTTCAGTGCTGTGCATTCAACTTTGCACACGACTGATTATTAACTGAGGACTACATGTAAGAAGTTACAAAAGCCAGAAATTGATGGAGAAGCTGCTAGTAGCAGGGACAACTGAATCTTTTTCTTTTGGTCTATATAGCTCTACATAGCTCTGAAGCAAGCATATTTGAGGCACATTTTTTAAACAAATCAAACAGAAGTTAAGAATCACATATATAATGACACTAAGAAGTCTTGCAGATCCCTGAATATTTATTAATTCATGATATTAACACGTTTTTACAGACCATAATCCATTTCATCACATGGAGATTGATATGAGAACAGCACTGTTCCCTTGTGCTTGAGGAGCAGTGGTTGGGTGGAAGAATCCTTGACTAACATGAGTGTCTTCTGGTAGCAGAATATTTTGGTTTTCTATCCTTAAGCTTTGAAAACAAACATATCCCTGAGAAACATCATTGAAAAAACAGAGCTGGTCTCTTTTACCTTGACAAAGGCATCTCTCACATCGGCTGCTTGAGTCACACTTAGGGGCGTAGAGACACTTTCCCCTCGGATGATGATGGAATGGTTTGTTAGGCTCTTGTGGAGTTCTTTGGAATCCACCTGTGAGAATTGATATTGTACTGGGTGATTTTATATAGACACAAAAGATTTATTAAAGAAGAATAGAGCTACCATATTTTTTGGACTATAAGACGCACCAGTGTATAAGATGCATCAAGATTTCGAAGAGGAAAGTAAGAGAAAAAAGGTTTTTGCCCTCCCCGGCCCCCAGAAGCACTCTGCAGGCCTTCCAAACCCTTTGTGCACCCTGTTTTTTGCAAAAATTGGCCCATTTTTTTGCCCATTTTTGTGAAAAATGGGGCACTCAGAGGGTTTGGGAGCCTTGCAGAGTGCTCCGGGGGCTGGAAGAGAGCAAAAAGTTTCCATTTTTGCAAAAAACAGGGTGCAGAGAGGATTTGGGAGGCCTGCAGAGTGCTTCTGGGGGCTGAGGGAGGGCAAAAATGCCCCAATTTTTGTGAAAAATGGCCAAAAAATGGGCCCTTTGTGCACCATTTTTGCGAAAAACAGGGCCATTTTTTGCAAAAATGGGACGAGCGGGGTGGGGCTTCGGGAGGCCAAAAAATGCTGTATTCAGTGTATAAGACACACCAATGTTTCCACCCTCTTTTTTGGGGGGGAGGGGAATGTGAAAAATACGATATATCTAATGAAGGAACAGAGAAATTTATTAATGGGACACAGAAACAATACCATCTCTCAGTCAAATTTACTGCAAAAAATTATTCGCAAGAGTAAATTGAGAAGGTATTATTTTAAATTCCTTGGAGTAATTGTAATAAATATAATAAATAAAGCCAATACCTCTAGTAGTTTGGTTGCAGTGGAAAAATGTACAGAATCAAGAATATGAGAGCAGTCCAAATTTTCATACACAACACCTAATTATAGAAAAACAGTAAGTCTTATTCAAAATAAGTAAAAAAAGGCAGCATTTGTCTGTTTTATTTCAATTTCAGGCAGTTTTTTGGCTAAAGGACAACATAAGAACAAAATTTCTAGTTTCTGGAAAACATTACAATGTTAGCCTACTCAATAATATTATGCATTATTCTTTTAATATAAAATTAACATTTAAATGTGGCAGTTAGTTAAACAATGGCATAACATTATAATACAGAGAATCTTTTGATTCTTCTCTCCAGCACTGTTTAAAGAAAAGGACAGAAATCACAGTCTAAGAGGTTCAGATATGAAAGAGGTAAAGGAAATAGCTATTCTATAAGCAAAGACAATTCAAGCCCAGGAAAACCAAAAGTAAAAAGCCATTGAGGAAACTGAAACATTTCCCTCTACAGGTGAGCTTTTAAAAAGCAGAAACAACTGCATGTTCTTGTATTTGATAGGAAGAAGGGCATCTTTCCCTAGATGGAAACCAGATAAGTAAACAAAGAAATCCAATCTGGAAGAAGACTGGAAATCAAGAAAAATGTAGCAATGAAAGAAACAGTGAAAATAGGTCCAGATCAGGATTTTTAAAATTTGCTTTATGAATAATCTTTGCCATACATTCGATTCTCTTGTTTCTATGTGTGAACCTGGCAGAGGAAGCAGTAGCCAAGAGAATCCGTATCAAATTGGCTGTTTAGGATTTTTCTTTTCCTTTATACCTTTGTCTAGTAGTTAATTTTCTACCCATGGTATACATAATAAAAGCTTGATTTTCTGAAAGGGCTTTAGTTTCTTTTGATCAATTAAGCTACAAAGGACAAGTTAGAGAGAGATGTATTATTTTCTTCAGGACAGTGATCTACTCAAGTAACTCAGGAGGAAGGCGAGGTCACTGTGTAGTAAAACTGTGAAGGTTTGAGAAACAATACATTAGCTGTGTGAAAATGTTGCATATGTCTGTAAATATACACATGTACTAGGCTTACCTTCAAATTTTACATTTCCTAGATGCAAAATGGCTGCCAATAATTTGCTTATATTCCACTGCTCAGAATCAGAGAACATGAGAATTTTCATAGCTGAGCATATATGAGCATATTCCTTGGCATCATTACGTCCTTCACACAAAGTGCATTTGCCCTGCAAATCAGCATAGCAGTAATGCAAGACTTCTCTTTCAAATACAACAGTACGCATAATATAAAGGTAAAGGTTTCCCTGTCAAATCGTTTCTGACTCTAGGGGGCAGTGCTCTTTTCTGTTTCTTAGTTGAGGGTGTCAGCGTTGTCCAAAGATATTTCTGTGGTCATACAGCCAGTATAACTACACATCAAGGTGCACGGAATGTGTTGCCTTCCCACCAAAGTGGTACCTATTTATCTTTTCACATTTGCATGGTTTCAAACTACTAAGTGAGCAGGAGCTGGGGCAAGTGAAGGGAGCTCACACGGTTGCATGCACTCAGGTCTTAAACTGGGCTGTCAGCTTTCCAGTTAATAAGCTCAATGTTTTTAACCACTGAGCCATCACACTCCTATATACTGTATATTATATACATACATACATACATACACACATACATACATATATACATACATACACACATTCATAATATAACTGAAAATGTCTACATCATGTACTTAAAATGAAAATATATACCATGAGAGGAAAAAATGAGTAAATACACATATACACACAAACATATACAAACACTTAAGACAAGGGGTCCTCATTTATCGACTGCAATTGGATTCTAACTAAAACACCAAGTGACTGCACCAATTTATAACATCCATTAAGCATAATATCACATGGCCATGACTTATGACTTCCTGCAACTTCCCTTTGTTAAAGTCAACTGCAAATGGTGATCATGTGACTGTTATGCAACAATCAGAAGTATGCACCAGTTGCCAAACACCCAGATTGTGATCATGTGGACAGAAGGATGCCATGACAACTGCAATTTCAAGGACTGGTTGTAATTCTCTTTTTCAGTGCTGTTATAATTTCAAATTATCACTGAATGAGCAGTTGATAAGCAAGGATTACCTATAATTAATTATCTTTATTCTCCATCACAAAATTTTAAAAGTCCTTTTAAAAATACATTGAACCACAGATACACAGTTCTGATGTAATGTTTAGGACCTTAGAAGGTGCCATTGCCACATATCCAGCTCTTATTTCCTTACCATAGTTAGGTAAGTATACTCTGAAGTAGTGCCAAGATTCAACACTTTTTTCTGTTCCAGATTCATCCCCGTTAACATGCAATAAAATATGTGATAGTTTCTTTCCTCCGGAGCCTAAAACAATAGAAAGACCACAAATATGTCAGTAATAGCAGAAATAGAAAAGCTGCCACAATGAAATAATATTTCTTTATATATATAAAGATATATATGTAGGTCTTACCTACATACAAACACCCGCGAAAACCTCAGAAAACATGTATATATATGTGTGTGTGTGTATGTGTACAGGTGATATCTCGGGTTTCTTCCCGTGTAATTGCAATCTTATCTTTAGAAGTATTGCAGCGACGTTTCGATGAAATCTCATTCATCATCTTCTGGCTGATGTTCTCGGTTTGGTGCCTATGGGCAAATATATATATATATATATATCTTTACCTGGCGACACACTCGAGACTTTTCCAGAAGGAACTGTTCTATTCGAGCTCCTTCTATTATACCATTTTGGTTGAAGTGAATGTCAATGTATTTCCCAAAGCGGCTTGAGTTATCATTTCGAATTGTTTTAGCATTACCAAAGGCTGCAAGAGAGACAAAATTGTGAAGCAAAAGGAGAAAAATGTAACCTATGTAACAATGCTGACGCTCAGAGGATAGAGACTAGGGGTCCCCAACATCCTTTCCCAGAAGCACTTACACCCTAGTCCCTCCTCCTGCTTCAGGATAGAAGCTTGTTAGTTCCTGCTGCCACCACACATCTTACAAGAGACATCACACCTGATGTCTATGTCCTCAACCCAGCAGGAAAAAGATATAGGGATTTCACAATTTGTGCTCTCTGTCTGGTATTTAAAACTGTAAAAATCAAAATATTTTACCATAGTTTTATTTTATTTTGCCAACAACATATTAGGTAATATATATAAGTTTAAGCATGAATTGAATACATAAAATAGATACAAATAGAGGAAACATTAGGACAGGGGCGCAAGCTGGTGCTCTTATGCACGCCACTTACAGACTTCTTAGGAAAGGGGAGAGGTCAACAGTAGACAGTCTTAGGTTAAAATTTTGGGAGTTTTGGGATGAAACCACAGAGTTCAGGTAGTGCATTCCAGGCATTAAACACTCTGTTGCTGAAGTCATATTTTCTGCAATCGAGTTTGGAGCGGTTCACTTTAAGTTTGTATCTAGCTCGTGTATTGTTGTGGTTGAAGCTGAAGTAATCATTGACAGGTACATTGACATTGTAGCAGATAACTTTATGAGCTATGCTTAGGTCATACTGAAGGCAGTGTAGTTCTAAGTTTTTTAAGCTCAGAATTTCAAGTCTGGTGGCATAAGGTATTTTGTCGCAAGCAAAGGAGTGGATGACTCTTCTCATGAAGTATTTCTGGACATGTTCAATTGTATTAATGTCCGATATGCAGTGCAGGTTCCAGACAGATGAGCTGTATTCGAGAACTGGTCTAGGAAATGTTTTGTATGCTCTGGTTAGTAGAGTGATATTACAGGAGAAGAAGCTACACAAGATTAGGTTTACAACTCTTAATGCCTTTTTGGCAATGTTGTTACAGTGGGCTTTGGCACTTAGATCATTAGATATGAGTACTCCAAGGTCCTTGACAGAGTGAGGGTCATCTACAAGGTCATGTCCATTCAGCTTGTATTTTGTGTTCTGGTTCTTTTTGCCAATGTGTAAGACAATGTGTAAGTACCAAGCTCCTGCCAATATAGCATAGAACCATGGTGGTTAGAAGCTTCAGCTCTTCTTTCCTTTCAGCACTTCGAAAATAAAACTAATTTAACAGGAGATCAACAGATTCAAAAGATTTTAAAGATATATGAATAAAGGCTTACATTAAAACCCAGCTCAATAATTTACACAGGGAAAGTTAGTGCAACACAGAAAAAAAGAAGCATTTAAAATAATTTAAGACACTGAGAGTTTTTCTTTATAAACTACTGGTAGCAAAAACAATAACAAAACCCTGATTTTATGCTGTAAGCAGAACTGCAGTTGGATTTCCATTTTGGTACTAAAGAATGCCCTTATCAACATGCAATGTTCAAGCAAGTTGTAAAATATTTCTGCATTTGAAAACCTAAACCCAAGGAGCAGAATTTTTAGTGGACTAAGGGCTACAGGGGAACATAACAGAAAAAGTGGGAGGGATCATCAAGTGAGGAAATTATGCACATATACCCATGCAGGTATACAAATTCAGACAGAACTCATAAGTAAGGAAGATGGCTTTGATAGAAATATGCAAGAACCATTACCTAGGCAAAAAGGGCCCAAACAATGAGATAACATTCAAAAACAACTCAGACAGATACCTCTCTAATTCACTGGAGTGTAAGAAGGTGGGGGAAGAAAAGCACAATCAGACTTGCAATTCTGTTTTTATAGCCAATCTCAGTAAAATAGTTTTAGTCGTTATATGGATTTCATTTCCTGATCTGGTATATCTAGTGTAAGGCCGACAACTATATACACATATAATACTTGCCATGCTTCCCAATACTATGTTAGTACTATTAGCTGTAGTTGATGTATTCATACTAATACTATTACAGAAGGAAGGAAAACTGGATCTGAGAGAGGGATTGGTAGGCAGAGAGAGACAGATAGAATACTACAGAACACTGAATTCTTTGCTGACATATCTGTAACGCATGGATGGGCAAGAGAAGACTGGTCTCTGGCTGAAAGGGGGTTGGGATAGATACAGAAAGGCTGGACCCATAGCAGATGAGGCAGGATGTACAAAGGCGCATTCTGAGGTAATATAGGAAGTTAGAACCCACCTCTCTCCTAGAAGAATCAAATATTTTAGGAAATATTAAAAAGGCAGAATATTATATTTCCCTGGATGAGAAATGGACAAACATATTTTTTTATACAGGAAGCAGACTCACTCTTAATAGCCCCCACCTTCCTCAGTAGCCCACAGCAGATGTCAGCATTTAAGAGATAAAGAGATGGCTTATTCATAAGCAAATACCCTCACCCAAGATCCAACAAAGATAGGATTAGCCCACAGCCATAATAGAAATTGCCCAAAGCAATTAATTGCATCACCCAGCACAGTTCAACCAAGCTTGAGTCAGAAAACCTACAAGGTTAGCTATGACCCCTTCAGCAGCCAATAGCTTGTCACAAGAACAGGAAGCTAAAATTCAAAACCCAAAAGAGGGTATAAATTCTCTCTCTCTCTTTCTCTCTCTCTCCCCCATGTGCTTGATTGCCCAGGATCTCAAACCATGTGATCCTGTCCATCATTAAACCATCTTTCCAAATAGCCTCCATGTTTCCAATGTCTTTCTGCCCACTTGGAACTGAACTCAGATAGACATTTCTTCCATCAGTAAAAAATGATTTTCTGGGATGGGATGGTTCAAAAGTATTTTCAAGTACTTCCCTGATAGCATAATTTCTGATTTGAATAGCTCTAAAGGAGGGGAAATCACCACCCTATCCCCAAATGTTCTAAATTGGCAACAACAAAAATAACTTTATCCTTGTTCCAAATAAAAAGAGAACCAGAACAACAGAGTCACTTTGTGGTGAGATGGCGACAAACAAAATAAATAATATAAAATAAATAAACAAAAACTGTAGCTTGGCAATGAAACTATCTGAAAATGACATTTCATTCCTCCTCCTTTTGTGTGCCCCCCCCCTTTTTCTTAACCTGGATTAAAAACAAGCAGATTGAAATGAGTACTCTTTGATGGAGAAATGGAGCCATAGTGTCTGAAAACCAGACCAAACCAAACCAAACCAAACCAAAGTTTTACAACATGTTCATTTTAGAATAAATCAGCTCAACCTTCCAACAATGTTGATGTCTGGAGTTACCGTATTTTAAATTGGCAAAAAACCCACAAAAAAGTCCTCCCAGGGAAGTGCCCTTATACAATTGAATTTCAAGCTAATGACTGAAAGCCAGAGTCACCTTTCTAATACCACTATTAGGAAAGTGAAATGTGCTATAAGAGTATTTTAAAATGATGTAAAGCAAAGTTCTCAATATTTCACCTTGCACATGTAACCTACCTTCCAAAATGGGATTGGCTTCTAGAATCTGTTGTTCAATCCAGGAATGTTGACCACTAATAACAGCTAAGAACTGCAACATTAATTTTGTGCTTTCAGTCTTCCCAGCTCCAGACTCTCCACTGGAATAAATTTTGTAAAACTTGTAAATCAGAAGTATAAATTTTTGAGAAAGAAAAGTGAGTTTTATTTTCTATTTCAGCTGCATACTCTTGAAATAATTAATAAGAAGTGTTTTGGTATATACGGGAATGCAATCACAGAACTTTGCTAAATACTCACATCTTTTTCAGGCTTCCCTACAAGCCATGTGAGGTGACTACTTTAAAGATGGCTCTGCTTGTGCTCCCAACTATTCCATAGTAACTTTTCAGAATCATTTTCAAAGTCTCTATAATATTTCCTCTGTTTCTTTTCCTCCAAGCTATTTAAATATTTCACAGTACTAACACATTTTTCCATTACATTATGTGCCCCTTACCTAATGACAGAGCATTGATCTCTCTTATTCCTCAGCATGTTGAAATAACAATTATCAGCAATGGCAAAGACGTGAGGAGGCAGTTCCCCAATCCTCTTGTTGCAGTAGAGCTGGATTTGTTCCATGGTATACAGTGGCAGCACTTGATATGGATTGATTGCTACAAGAATAGAACCTGTGTAGGTCTAAAAAAGTTTATGCCAATGAATACGAGAATCTTGGAATAAATTAGTGATGAGTTTTCAAATGAAATATCAAATATCAAATAAGTTACTGATAGGAATATTTACAATATCAAACAACATTCTTATCATTTTATTCCCCTTATAAATACATGAAATTATAGATGACTGTACTAGGAAAAGTAAAAACTGTAGAATGTAGAATGACTAAATATAAAGCATATAAAATTGGAAGATTTGAATATGAAATATGTGTGAAAGTCCTTAGAATACATTATATTTACAAAGCGTACATACAGAAGATTCTTGCAAATAAATTAGTCTGTAGACATTTTGCTTGTTTTTAAAGCCATTTCTCTGGATATGATTTTATTTCTAAGCAATAGAGAATATATAATTCTCTCATTATAAAGCATTTTAAAAAATGGGGCTTCAGAATCTGTACTTGACTACATATTATTAATAAAAAAAAATCAGTCTTACATAGATCTTATTCTCTTTGTAGCGGATATATAGGTTGTGTACCATGCCAGCTTCATTCATCTCTTCAAGATGTATCATATCTTCCACTCCTTGGATGGAGGCAGCATGCATTGGTCGCATTGCGCTAATATTTTGAGCTGTGATCCAGTGCTCCTTAAATACAAGTACATTTAACTGTCTGGATTTCATAAACTAGCTTAGTTTGCTCCTGAAAATAGCTCTTAAGATTCAGGCCATAGATAACATTAGTATGCTTATCTGAAAATGCAACAATTAAGAATGATACAGGGTTCTGGTTTCTCCTGTTACACTGCATAACACCTGTTTAATTTTGGCTATGTATCCCAGAGCTTTGCAAAATCCAAAGATTTGGCTCTGATTTCAAATTTATTTCCAGTTTTGGAATGCGTAAGTGTCAAATATGAACAATGCTCCAAAACACCACCTAAAGCTGTTGTCAAAGTGTAATTTTTTAAAAAATAAAGGAGAAGAAAATTATTAAATACATAGGAAGAATTCCTGTTAATCATTTTTAAATAAGTTGCATTACATTAATTGAAATATAAGTTTAGATTAAATCACATTTACATTTTTACAGGAATCCCACTAACTTTTTAAAATTGAGCATCAAAACATCCCACTAAGAATTCAAGTGTACTGTTGAGCCTTTACTAATTACAGATCCATCCAGCTCTTCAGTTGGATGCAGAAGATCATATATAAAAATTGGGTACAGATGAAACTATTAAGTAGCCTACCTTGCCTTCATCATCCTCCAGCAAGAATCGTCCCAAGTTAGATACTTTCACAACTGCCCCAATGGGCACATTAAACTCTTTGCCTGAATGGGATTCCAGCCATACATGATCACCCTAAGAGAAACAATATTCTGTAAAAGATCTTATGCTTTTCCTTGTTCTGACTTACCTTTTTTTTTGCTTTATACGCTGCCAAATCCAACAGATTCATAGTTTTCAATCACAATGAAAGCAGCTGCACATATAACTCATATACAAGCAACAAAACATTAAATAGAGTAGTTCTATTCATGCACGTTAAATTCTTACAGAATTTTGCAACACCTCCAAAAGTTATTTAATAATAAAAGCTAATGTTAGTATTTCAAAGAGTAAATATGCTGTCCCACCGATTCTTGTAGACAGAGAACTGGAAAACTGTTAGAGAATAACAGAAGGCAAACCCTGGATTCTCCAATGGTGTAGACTCTACACTGTAGAGAAAAACTGAAGTTTACTCTTTCTAGTCCATTGAGTTTCAGGAACTGGGTTTGAAAACAAACTCTTTGGAGTCAAACTAGGAATTCAAAGTAATATTCAAAATAAAGTACCTAACCAAATGAGTAAATACTTCTGGCAGAAGCTGTTAGAGGTTTCTTCTCCTAGTCTTGTATCAATAGTCTTAGTAAAGCTTCCAAATTCACCTGTGAGCATATAAGCAATTCCTTAGTTGACCTCTTCCTTCGCTCTGAGGATGACACTCCAGACTGAGGAATCAGCTATCTTCTCTATCTGGGCAATGATTTGAGTCACAGCCAAGGCAACGTAGAAGAGTGGCGTGTACGTAGAGGCCTGATAAGGGTAATCCAGCAAAGGCTTTCTCTGTAAGTTTCCCAGCGTTGTCCTCTGGCAACTGTCGACTTCCTTATCCTTTTTCTCCAATGCCCACACACACCTGCTCCTTCATTAGACCAGCCTTTACACTTAAGCAGGCACAGAGTCAGTTTTAAGACTCATTTCAAATCCTAGTCCATGGCAATGGATGCATTAAAAGAACTTACTTTTCTACATCCCTTGCATGTGCGCAGAAGAGGCAAGTAATGCTTTTCGGTACGATATGACATCTCTTTCATCAAGATGTTAGAGAAGAGCAGCCACGGCCCCACCATGAGCAATTCTCATCAATTTTACGATATGGTGATTACTGGAATGTAATTTTGGCAATCATTTCTTCTGACAATATGGATTTTTTGCCACTTATATAATTTATAACAGAGTCAATATGTGAAAAGATGAGAGTAACTATCTGCTTTGCTTGACACTTGCCCCATCTCACTGATTAAATCTGCCAGATTGTAAAGGAGGTGAAGGGAGGTGAACCTACTTGAGGATAGCATGTGATCTCTACCAGGTTATGACCTTTACTAAAAAAAGCCCTCCTTTGACTAGGAAGATTTTTGCAATTATAGGTCAGTGTCAAATATTCTAGGCGTGAGTAAAATGATCAAGAAACTAGTGGTTCAGCAGTTCCAAATACATGGATGAAATAGATTTTCTGGACCTAGTTCATTTGGAGTTTTATCCAGGTTATGATACTGCCTTTGATATATATTCCTTGTGTTGTAGGCGAGATTCACCATCTTGTTCTTACCTTATTTGTTTTTAACTCTTTTTTAATTGTATTACATTTTTTTTTCTTATTGTGATATTGTGAGCTGCCAGAATCATTCTAGACTAGAGTCTGGCTGTGCTTAAATTAAACTAAATTAAATTAAATCAACAACCTATTGGTTCACTGGGACGCCTTGGTGCTTTTGTTAATACCATCAACTATATTATCCTTCTGGCTCATCTGGTGGGGTTAGAACTTGGGGGCTCTGTTTTGTAGTGGTTGCAGTCCTTCCTGTAGGAATACATTGTTAGTTTATCATTGACCAATGGCTTTCCCAATGAGTTGTAGGAGAATGCAGCAGAAATTATATGAAAAGAAATTAAGTATTAATTATGGAAGCCAGAAAGAAAAGTCACTACATATCAGGCATATGCGTGTATAAGATCATTCAGAGGTATCATCAATATTAGATGGCTTCAAGTTATTATTTACAGTAACTATGAGGAAACTCATAGTTAAATAACATCCTTGAATACACCCCAATTTTGCTAATGAAGCAGATGAAAGATAAGGAATAAACTTAAATTTAATTTAATTAATTTAATTTAATTAATTTAATTTATATGCCACAACTCTCCAAAGACTTAGGGCGCTCCCAATACATTTTTAAAAATAATTATAAAAAACATTTAAAAATTAAAAACATTAAAAACATTAAAAACTCATTCATGCCATTCATGGCTGGATCTTGCCAGATCACAAGACTGAGATCAACGGCCCCAGGCCTGCCAGAAAAGTCAGGTCTTCACTGCTTTTCGGAAGGCCAATAGGATGGGGATGGTCTGGACCTCAGGAGGTAACTGATTCCAGAGAGCTGGGGCAGCCATGGGCCCGCCAGCCGGCATTGTTTAGCTGATAGGACCCGGAGGAGACCAACTCTGTGGGATCTTACTGGTCGCTGGGAGCTATGCGGCAGAAGGCGGTCTAGAAGATAACCTGGCCCTGAGCCATGTAGAGCTTTAAAGGTAATAACCAACACCTTGAATTGTGATTGGAGACCAATAGGGAACCAATGCAGCTCGCGGAGAATTGGTGTAATGTGAGTATATCTAGGTGCACCCACAATAGCTCGCGCAGCTGCATTCTGGACCAACTGTAGTCTCCAAACACTTTTCAAGGGTAGCCCCATGTAGAGCGCATTGCAATAATCTAAACGTGAGGTTACAAGGGTATGGGTGACTGTGATTAGAGCCTCCTGACCCAAGTAGGGTCGCAATTGGTGCACCAGGCGAACCTGTGCAAAGGTCCCCCTAGCCACAGCTGTCAGATGTTGCTCTAATCTTAGCTGTGAGTCTAGGAGGACCCCCGAATTGGGAGCCCATTCTGAGGGGGACAATTTCTCCCTCCCCCCCAGAACCAAGGATGGACAATCAACATAGTCTTTAGGAGGCAATACCCACAGCCACTCGGTCTTGTCTGGGTTCAGACAAGGATGAGGCTGCACTCTCCACAAAAGAGAAAGCTTGTTATTTCAGAGAGGTTCTTGATCCCCAGGTATCACTAAATTTAAAGAGATAACTACAATGAGAAAGGAGTTTGCACAGCTAAAATTACTCCACCAACAGCAGCCCTCCTTGAGTCAGGTAGACCTGCTGACAATTATCCATGTCTAGTTTCCATCATCTTCACTGCTACAACACATTCTATATGGGGCTATTTTTAAAAAATATACAGAATGTGAAATTAGTATAATATGGCTGCTAACCAGAGCAAGGCACAAGGAAGACATCATGTCTATAACAGGAAAAGCTACACTGAGTGCCCATTGCCTTTTGAGCACAATTTAAGATGTCTAAAGCTTTAAATGGCTTAGTACAGGACCAGTCCTCTCTTTAGGAATTACCCAATTACTTAGATCAGCAGCAGAGGCTATTTTGAAGATTCCCCCAACAGAAGCTTTTTGTTCTGCAGGGTATGAAACAAACTTTTCAGGGAGATGTGCTTGGACCCTCACTTCCAATATTTAGGTAAATGGCCAAAATATATTTTCTTCATGAAGTTTTTAATTGTACATTGAGTTTAAAATGTATTTATTGTAACTTTGATTTTACTGTTATTGTTTTGTTTTGTTTTGTTCTTTAAAGCAAACCAAAAAGTAAGTACTTTTATAAGCAAAGAGTGGAGTATTGTATGTGCATGTTTAAAATTAAAATCTTTTGTAAAAGGGAGGATCACTGTAGGTAACATTTGTTTTAAATCCAAATACTTAATGCTGAAAGAAAAAAAAATAGTCTAACCTAGGATAACAAGGTATCACCAGGGTCTAATACTGGGAAGAGGTACAGTATTTAGCTCCCAAGTGGGTGAAAGTTCTAAAAACTGAAAGCAATATAAAGGTTCAAATAGGAGAATAATGTTCTTTTTTCTGTGCTGGATTAATTGTTCTGGAAACTCTTTGTCCTATCAGGCAGTTGAACCGTAGTGTCTTATTTTAAAAAATATTTTCTAGCCTTCATTACAATACTTCTGGGGAGCACTGGATGAAGGGGGAAGGCCTATCTTCAATAAATACAGGTAGTTCTCAATTTACAACCGTTCATTTAGTGACCATTTAAAGTTGTCAACAGCATTAATTATTTTATTATTTGTTTTATTTATTTTATTAAATTTATATACCGCCCTACTCCCAAAGGACTCAGAGCGGGGAACAGTCAGATGAAGTGCATAATATAATGTTAAAAACATTTAGAATATAATAAATATTTTGGCCTAATAATTTAAAACATTCAATTTAGGACAGATTTGAAACAGTTTAAAAAGGGAAGATTAGGCCAGGTCCGCCTGTTTAAATAAGAATGTTTTAAGGGCAAGGGGGAAAGTGCGCAGATCCAGGATTCTTCGTAATTCCGATGGGAGCTCATTCCAGATGGTAGGTGCCCCCACAGAAAAGGCTCTCCCCCTGGGGGCCACCAGCCGACATTGTTTGACCGATGCCACCCCGAGAAGCCCCTCTCTATGGGAGCGTACTGGTCGGTGAGAGGTTACTGGAGGCAGAAGGCGGTCTCGTAAATACCCTGGTCCTATGCCATGGAGTGCTCTAAAGTGGTAACCAGAATCTTGAAGCGCACCCGGAAGACCACTGGGAGCAAGTGCAGCTCGCGCAAGAGGGGAGCCACATGGGAGCACCATGTCGCTCCCATAACCGCTCGTGCCGCCGCATTCTGGACCAGTTGGAGCCTCCGGGTGCTCCCCAAGGGGAGCCCCATGTAGAGAGCATTGCAGTAGTCCAGGCAGGAACAAGAGCATGAGTGATCATACTTAATGAGTCCCGATCCAGAAAGGGATGCAACTGGCAAATCAGGCGAACTTGATAAAAAGTCCTCCTGGCCACAGCCGTCAGGTGCTCTTCTAAAGACAACCGTGAATCCAGGAGGACACCTAAGTTGCAAGCCCTCTCTGTGGGGGCCAGCGATTCGCCCCCAATAGTCAGTGATGGCGCCAACTGACTATATCAGGATGTCAGAAACCACAGCCACTCGGTCTTGGAAGGGTTGAGCCTGAGTTTGTTTCTCCCCATCCAGATCCGTACAGCTTCCAGGCACCGGGACATCACTTCAAGGGCATCATTGGGGTGGTCCGGTATCATCAGCATACTGGTGGTACCCCGAAACCACGGATGATCTCACCCAGTGGCTTCACATAAATGTTGAACAGAAGGGGCGAGAGAACTGACCCGTGGCACCCCACACACAAGGGGTCTTGGGGTTGACCTCTGACCCCTTGTCAACACAGACTGCGATTGGTCAGAGAGAAAGGAGGAGAACCACCGCAACACGGTGCCCCCCACCCGTAACTCTTCCAAGCAGTGCAGCATGATACCATGGTCGATGGTATCAAAAGCCGCTGAGAGATCTAATAGGAGTAGGAGAGAGGAGCAACCCCTATCCCGAGCCCTCCAGAGATCATCAACCAATGTGACCAATGCCGTTTCCGTGCTGTGTCCAGGTCTGAAGCCCAACTGGAACAGATCTAGATAAGCCGATTCATCCAGGTACTGAGGGAGTTGTCGTGCTAACACACTCTCAACAACCTTCGCAACAAAGCGAATAAATAATGAATATTTTTTACACTTAAAATTGTTGTAGCATCCCCATGGTCACGTGATTAAAATTCAGATACATATGGCATATATTTATGATGGTTGCAGTGTCCCGGAGTCATATGATCACCTTTTGAGACCTCCTGACAAGCACAGTCAATGGGGAAGCCTGATTCACTTAACAACTGTGTTTCTAACAACTGCAGTGATTCACTTAACAACTTGGCAAGAAAGGTCATAAAATGGGGGCAAAGCTCATTTAACAACTGTCTTGCTTGGAATGGAAATTTTGGGATCAATCGTTTTCCCGAAAATAAGACCCTGACTTATATTTTTTTGAACTTTGAAATAAGCGCTTGGCCTTATTGCCATGCGCTCAAAAGCCTGATTGGGCTTATTATCAGGGAATATTTTATTTTGAGGGAAACGGGTAGTTGTAGGTCAAGGACTAAGACTAGCTATACCCGTGATGGCGAACCTGTGGCACGGGTGCCACAGGCGTTACACGGAGCTGTATTTGTGGGCACGCAAGTGTTGCCCTAGCTCAGCTCCAGCTCGCATGCACGCACTGGCCAACTGATTTTCAGACCTTCCAGTCCCACCGGAAGTCAGGAAACTGACTGTTTCTGGCTTCCGGAAGGCCTCCTGGGGAATGGGGAAGGCTGTTTTTGCCCTCCCCAGGCTCCTAGAAAGCCTCTGGAGCCTGGGGAGGGGGAAAAACGGGCCCACTGTGCTATCACGTGGCAAAAGCAGGGTAAGTATGGAGGGGGTCATGTGCGCATGCGCGGGAGGGCGGGGCGCATTGAATTATGGATATGGGCACACCCACCCATGACCCCCCACTCTCCCCCCACTTTTGGCACGCGACGACAAAAACCATCACTGACCTATATATATGGTATGAGTCTCAACTTCTTTCCCAATCAGCATTTAGTTAAACAAGTGATAATAAGATAGATAGATAGATAGCTTGATAGCTTCTTGTCAGGCCTAGTTTATATTTCAAACAGCATGTTATTCAATGGTGTCATACGAATGCAAATGTTTATAGACTTACAGCTTGAAGTACAACCATCTTGCTTTAGCAACGTGATTAGCTGCAGCCTGTTTGGAGAAAAAGCAGGAGATAGGAGTGAGGAATAGAATAAAAGGATAAAATATTTTAGCAAAATCTTGAACACAAATCTGGAATTCATGAGTAAGTTACACATTTAGAGATGGGACTAGTATGCATTTTTCCTAAGAAAGATCAGAGAGTGTTAAACAACCCTGAAATAATGCCTGGTAAATTTATGCAAATTAAAATTATTTTCCCCAATTTTAAATTACGTTATGTAACTAGATCAGGTTGAAAATGAAATACATTGATTTATCCTCTGCTTTAAAAACAACTTGAATCAAAAATCAGATATTGCAAGTCCTTCTGAAACAGCTGACAGAAGGACACTGACACTTTATTGATACTAATTCTTGGAGGTTCACTGAGTAGAATACTGGAACTGGAAGAGAACATTTCAGTTTTATTTTATTTTATTTTATTTTATTTTATTTTATTTTATTTTATTTTTTGCTAAATTAGAACATCTTTGGATGATTTGCTGCAGGTCTTTCTTTCACTTCAATTCAAGAAATGATAATAATAAACATGGAGAAAGATGACATGCTTTATTAAAATATTTAAGACAATTCAACGCTCTTGTACAGCCTAATGTGCTTGCCTCTTGTGCAGCTCTCACCTGTTCCTTAGGTCAGCTTTAGAAGTTCCAGTCCAGATTACAATGATTGGCAATGGGACCCAGCTGGTGCTCAGTCCAAGCTATAGCCATTGCAAGACCAATTGGTTGCCTGCTTTTCTGCTTCTTGTTCTTCCCAACTGTGCAACGAAAGCAAGCTTTGCAGGCAGTTCTTGTTTGAACTGATCTACCAATGCCTGTCTTTCCTTTTAGTGATTTTTAACTCACTAGTCTCTGTGCTATTCCTTTACTTTCTCAGATGCACACATGGATGCCTTCCCTCATCCCTTCTCTCATAATCTCCATTGACTCTAGTAACATTACAAACTGGGATTTATTTGTTTATTTTGCCTTTTGGTACCATCATAATTCTGCAACAACACCCAAAACAAAAGGGTTGGGTTTGTTCGTTTTGTTTTTAAGTTTCTCTGTAGCAACTTAATAAATTTATGGCAAGGAAGAATTCTTCATAGAAATAAAGTATTTCTATATTGCAACTAAAGATGTTTTTAGAAAACAAAGAAAAGGAAAGGGAAGTTTTGCAGTACAAAGGGCAAGGGGTGAGAGAGCACAAGGAACATTCTTTACTCACTTATTCTGTCTCTTTACTAGGGAGAAACATAAAGGGAACTGCAAGGAATGAATGGAACATGTGCTTCTACAGAGAACTAACTATTGTTGACCAGCAGAGAACGTAGCAGCCAAACAATCTAGAACAAGATGGCTGCCCAGAATGGAAACCAGCCACTACAAATGAAGAAATGTGCTAAACTCTGGGGCCAGTTGGAGTTGGAGTGCTCCTAAAAGAAATCAAGGGCTGGAGACTGTCTCCTCTGAAGGGCTTATGGTGGCTCAGATCACAAAACAGCAGTTTTGAAACGTGGCTGGAAAGCATGGGTGTGAAATGCATTTGCAATAGACTGGAGTGGGAGGAGAATATCATCCATTTCTGCACTGAGGAAGCGGCCAGTGGCTCGTACTGCAATTGGCCAAAAAGGAAGTCTGTACTTTCTGCCTTTCATGAAATACAAAGAGAAAACCTCACAACTGGAGAAAGAAGAAATCTGCTCTGTAGTGCCATCTATTCCTCAGAGGTTATCTGTTCAGTGTCATCTATTCTTTTTCAAGAAGCTGAATGTTCTTTTAAAACGTATTATATCATACTCTCCGATATTTGCTCTGTGAAGGCAAAATTATTGGACTTTTGCACCCAGCACAATCAAGTTTACTTCCCAAGCTATTTTAATTATACCCTTATCAAATTTTGTTTTTATGTGTTAAAGATTATTATGAGCAACATAAAAATATTTCCATCATCATTTTGATTACTATTGACATACGTTGGTGTGGGCTACATGTCTTAGGCTCTTCCAGAAAATGCAGTTCTTTGGCTCATCACACTCATCTTTGTTTAGCAAAATAACACAAGAATGCCTATTCTTCTCTTGCAAAGCATAAATTTTGTAATCACTTTTTGAGAATTGAGACTTCTGATATAATATCACCATGGTCGAAGTTACAACTTTAAATGAATTTATAGTCTGAGAGTCACAAATGTAAAACATTTTTCTAAAAAAGCTGCTATGTGTACCCCATGTTTAAACAGAGCACTCTTTTATCCTCTACATATTCTAAATCTTTGTGCTAATTTTAATGGGACTTTGCAGAGACAGAGATATATGGATATGTCAGGGGTGGGGCAGGCTTCACCTAAGGTCTTTGGATAAAATATAATTATGATAAAAATGCATTTCAGAAGCCATATGATAAAATATGGATATACACCAGTATGTTCAAACTTTTTTCTCATTATTTCACACTTTAAAGCTCTTATTTAGTGTAATAACTATTAACAAATAAATCAACAATGAGTAAAAAACTTGAAAGATTTTTTAAAATTTCTTTCTTGACTAGAGACTTCGAATTTGTTTTCCTCCAGGCCCATATATATTAAAACGTTATTTTTTTAAAAAAAATAGTAATATTCAATTAAATTCCTATATATTTTGGGTTACTGAAGCTCATGGCCTGATTATAAAGCCATAAATCATAAATATGTATTCATATTTGTATTATTTGTATTAAAAATTAACAAACTCCCAAATTTAGAGGATTCGGTTTTAACTCTTAGTGTTCCAGAAACCTTTATCCCAGCACTTATACTTATTCTCAAAGCAAGTAGTTGATTCTCTACAATTAATAGATGAATAAAATACTTGATAATAAAAGCATTTACAATGATGGTTTCCAAGTAAGAAATTATGTATTTCTGAAATCATATCTTCTACAAGACTAAGTGAAGAAAAGACCAAAATCATATTACCTTCCCTAGAAGAATAGTTATAGTTTAGTTCCAGTTCTCCATTTCAGAAAAATCATGTGTAAAAAACCCTGGAAATGAAACCCTGGAAGAATGCTGCCATGAAAAAATAATCCTTCTATTCCATGAGGAAGTCAGGAAGTGACTGAAGTTCCTTTCATAGTTATTTATTATAGGACTTTGCCCCAGGCCAGAGTATCTTCCATTTTTACAGTTGGCATTTTAATCAGGTGAGAGCAATCAATGACTGATTTTGTAGCGCTTAGGGATTATCTTTGCAATATTTAGCTTCTCATACAAACCAAGATTCATAATTATTTTAGAAGAAAATTTGAAGCCAAGTTCTTATATATTATGATTCAAATGTGAGGGGGAAGGAAGTTTTTATTAAAAAGCATGGAAGACGCTTTTTCTTCCCTTGTATATGGTACCTATATTGCAGTTTAGCTACAAAATGGTTAAAAAAAGAAAAAGGAGCAACTCCCCTTCCACACCTACACCTTCTGATATTTATTTAATTAAATTTTCCATCCCACCTTTATTACTTTATATGTAACTCAAGTCAGCAAACAAATAATGCTCCTTCATCTTCCTATTTTCCTCACAACAACTAACCTGTCAGGTGAGGAGCTGAGACAGAATGACTGGCCCAAAGTCTGCCAGCCAGTTTTTCAAGTCTAAGGCAAGACTAGAACTCACAGTCTCCTGGTTCCTAGATTAACAGTTTAACTATTACACCAAACTAGCTCTCTTTGGTAGAAGACAGAGGGAAGAGAAAACACCTTCAGGCTTTCAATATTCTCTTAGCATATAGCCTGTTTCAGTATTTCTTCTGGACTCCATTTCCTGTCACTCCAAACAATGAAAAATAAAGCGGGGGGGACTTGCAAAAGTGAAAAGTATTTCTATTCAATGCCTTGCTTGCATTTGTACCATCCAAAATAAATCTGTGATAATAATCAGTCCCAATCCAATACAGTGAATAAGCAGTATAGCAATGATTCCTGAATCACTAGTGCACTGCATGTACAATGGCAAAGTGAGTGGGTGGGAGTGGAATAAGTGTTGTGAGAATAGCCTGGCAGTTTTCAAAATACTACAAGCACATTTTCTTCAGTTATTTAGAATCTTCCTTTATTTTTTCTAGGGAATCAATATATTGTTAATACAAGATCAAGAAACCAATACAGGTGAATATTTGTAGCTCAAGGTTGAAATGAAGGGGTCCTTGCTGTTCTTCTTGGTTGTTTTCTTGCAGACATTTCATTATCCAAACTAGGCAACATAATCAGTGCTCAGGATGATTATCTAGTTTTGGAAATAAAATATATGCAAGAAAACAACCAAGCTCAGAGAGCAGCAAGGATCCTTTATGGTCAAGAAAGCTCCATCCTTACGAACTGTGAAATAAATTGGGTTTTAAAGTAAGCCTATTCAGTTACTCAGATTTTGTAACATAATTTTCTTTTCCCTTTCATTATATCTAGTTAAAGACAATTCCAAGATTCTAGTTTCTTGGTTGTACGAGATACTAAAATGTTGACAGCTAAAAATATTATGTTGGTCACCATTAGCACACCTGATATTTTGTAAGAGAAAACATTACAAAAAACTAGTTGAATATAATAGTTACAATAATTTCAATATTAAAAAACTCATTGATTAGAAACCTTATCAGTTATGTTTTTATTTACCAGTTAACTTTTTCAAACACTGATGAGATAATAAAAAATCCATAGTTAACAGTTGCCTTCCCCAAAGGGTCATTCATTCTTAATTTTCGTGAAGAAAGAAGGAGTACTTCTTTTGTGATGGTGCCTCCAAGGAATCACATGAAACACAAGAAAAAAGTCCTGGAATTAGCTCTATGCAATCATGAGCAGCATCAGATTACGCCTTAAGGTTTTCCCCCCCAGAAACATCATGAATAAGAACACATACACAGTATTAGCTATTTGGTAAAATTGAAATAATTAATCTCTTTCAATTTTTAGCCAATTGATAGCACCATTTAAAACCCATTTCAAATGCCATATTATAGTTTGCTTTTTATAATATTTGCCTTTCTACTCTTTGCTTTGTATATTTTCTACATGTTTTTCATTCCTTTTATGTGTATGAAAAACAGTAACCTCCTAGTATTAAATGGCAAAAATTCTAATTCAATTATTTCATTAGATTAATTGAAAAACAAACTTGTGTAGTAAAATATCATGTTGCAATGAAATCAGCCCACAGTTTTATTAGACAAATCTGTAGTAGATATATTTAAAAATGCAATTACATTATACCACCATAAATCAACTATATAATGCTGAACAACTTAATTATGCTGTTCTAAAGAACAAGTTTCTTTATGTCAATATCTATGGATCGACCTTTTCAGGTGCTTCTTAATTAATAGCCCACCCACTGGATTAAAGAATTAAAATAGCACAAAAGTCTTACACTGCTGTTCTTGCTTTTGAGAAAATTAATAACCTTGTAGTTATTCTTCTGTCACATAGGCTAAGAAAAGGTATCAAACTGTTCCAATCACACCTCTGTGAGCTCTGGAATTCTGCAGTCCTGGATATATTATTACTGCAGCTTAATACTAACTTCAGATAACTGGATATACCTTTTGCCTTCTGAAACTTCCCATTAATCATTACATCCAATCAGAGTTCTTTCTGACGTCATTGTCTGATACAGTTATATTTAAAAACTAATGGTAGGAGGTATCAAAAAGGGAAAGAGAAGAAGGGAGAGATTAAAATAAAGACCACAGCATTTTCCCTATAATCTCAAACATTATATCATTACCACATTCATGCATTTGTGAAAATAAAGTCAAAATAGGTTATCATCCAAGTACCTGGACATAAATACTACCAAGGTAGGGCTTCTTATTCTGGATGTTATAAGTTCATCCTTTCCTGCTGGGCAATCTTATTACAACCTACGTGATCCATCCATCCCTCTTTTTGGGACCCAGCCAACAAAGCATTAAATGCATATATTGAACCTATTTTGTGTCAAGTCCTGGCTCATCTAAGCCAAGCAAATATTTCTGAACATAGCTGAAAGAAGCAATAAAGCTATAAATATTCATAAGCTTATTAGATTGTGGTTTTTTTTGGAGTTAAATTATTGAAAAATATTTTTATTCTTACACATAATAAAATTATTGTAATACAGTTTCATTCTAGAATACATAATGTAATTGATTTACATGTTACATAAGAAATAATTCTTCAAAATAAAAATAATAATAATGCTTGTATTCGTGAGCATTTACGGTAATTTCTCTTTGCTTATACATTATTTTAAAATTTTAGGGTGCTACATCAGGTTATATATGTTAGAAAGTGAGTTGTAGTGGATGGGCAGATGATTCATTCCTAATAAGCTTTTGGGGCAATGGTTGAAATTCTAATAAAAAAAGGAATAGATCACTGGGGATGTAATGTTGCTTGCGCTAATTTCACTGCCAAATCCTCTGAAGCAGTACAGGCACAAACCTATCCTTGTTTCTACGAGAAGCTGTACAGAATACCACATATACCAGAAAGATGTAGCATAACGTGAAAAAACATATTTTCTTATTAACAGATGAATGTATTTGTCCATTTCCCAAATTAGATAGGGAAGAATATGAATTGAACTTTTCTGGCGTTTTGCCAAAATATAAAAGCTCTTTTTAGATTTGGATCTCAAAACTAACCATTTATATTAAAATGTAAACAAATTAGAGAAGCTGTAGCCTGAATGATTTGGCATATGAGACAGTAGAATTTCCATATTACCAAATATAATGCCTCTCCACAGTGCATTGTGAGAGTACTGTGTGGAGATAAAATCCTCCAAATTTAGCCACTGACATCACAATAAATTAGTTAACTGTAACCATTATTAATGGTTTGTTAAACAACCCCATACATACACATTTCTACTGGCTGGATTTATTCAGTATTCAGCAGGATGATGCCAAACATCTTTCTCCTTTCCACTAAATCCAGCATTTCAGCAGACATCTTGAATTACCAATTCAGATTAATAAATGTGGTTAATCTTGATCCAGAAAATTGCTTCAGGTATTAATCGATTATCTTCAGCTCAACAAAGACAAGTATATAATATGCATGTAATGAATATTCCTTGAATTTTTTTTGTTTTTCAAGGCTTTTCAAATTTTTTATTTATTTGCTAGATTATATCCCAAATATTATACAGGAGCAAGGCAGGGTACAAATTATTTTCTATTGTTCCTCACAACAATCCACACAATAGTGCAGTTAAGGGGGGTATGTGGCTGGAGTGATTCACTCCTGATGATGTAAGCGCAAGCTAAAATCCTTTAATACATCCTCCATCTGAACTATAACTTGTGGATGATGGCATGGATACACATATGGAAGAGGGAAGGTTTTTGATTTTGCATCATGAACACCATTTTGATTTTTTTTATTGGGAGCTTCCCAGAGTTCAATGTAAGATGGGTCGCTATGTAAATGTTTTAAAGAAATTCATATTTTGGCATATCATCCATGGGTACCCCTACCCCATCACTTGGAAGCACCAACATTGGAGCTATGTGGTAAATTACCACAGTACAATGGCTACCACCAGACAGAACTTTTTTTTTAAAATTAGATTTATATGCCGCCCTTCTCCGGAGACTCAGGGCGGCTTATAAGGCGTTAAGCAATAGCCTTCATACTTTTGTATATTTTTTATACAAAGTCAGCTTATTGCCCCCACAAACTGGGTCCTCAATTTACCTACCTTAGAAAGGATGGAAGGCTGACTCAACCTTGAGCCTCGAACTGGTGTAATTGCAGACAGCTGGATGTTAATAACAGGCTATTCAGCCGGTTGAGCTATCTGAGGCTCTCAAGCAAATTTATTGATATGTATTATGTAAAGTGTGTATTATGTAATACATTTTATTAGTTTCAGTTTACTTAGGGATTTAACTGAAATGTTCTATTTGATTAGGGCACCTAAATGTTTGCAAACAACTGCACATCTTTGACGCAGGGCGTACCACAAAGTTGAACAGTAAATACCATAGTATGTATAAGGCCAAACAAATGTATTATGAGAATTCTTTGGTAAGAGTCTGAAGTCAGAAAAGTTCTCTGAGAAAGCTTGGTTATAGTATATCAGGCTCTATCATACCTATGCATATCTTGGAAGCATAGGAAACTAGACCCATGGTTTTCCTCTAGAAAATTTGGTGTAACAGAATATAGAATTATGTCTTTTTTATTTCCAAGAGGCCTATCTAGCGTTGCCACCTGCTAGAAAATTATGCAGCACATTGAACATCCGGAAGTCTCCTTTCATACTCCACCAGGAGTTTGAAAAACATCAACTTGAGTTGTTTGAACTTGGAAAAGCATTATTGAACTCTTCCCCTCTTCCCAGTAGATTCCACTTCATTGGTAGTTTTGAGAATGAATTAGTAGGTGCAACATTAAATCATTCATATGAAGATCATCAGGAATTGGGTTAAAGGGAAACATCTGGCAGAAGGAATGGGATATTGATATTACTGGCTGGAAGGCTCATTCCTCGTTTACAGATTAGTGAGTTTCAGTTTTTTGCCATTTCTAGCAGAGCCCATCAGCTTTCATTTTTGAGAATTTTACCTGGACATTGCTCCGTGAGGGATACATTTATTGTTGGAAAGCTGGATAATTAATGTGCAGTTTGTGGAGTTGCTAAAACTACTAACTACTAATTGGGGGCCTATGTTCAATTTTTTCACAGAACAAGAGTTTCTTTTTATTGTTGCAGTACTGGCATTGGTCATTAGCTAGGAAGCACTACAGACAGTCCTCAATTTACGATTCATTCAGTGATGTTTGAAGTTAAAATGGCACTGAAAAAAGTAACGACTGGTCCTCACATTTACAACCATTGCAGCTTCCCCACGATCAAATGGTCAAAATTTGGGTGGTTGGCAACTGGCATATATTCATGAAGACATATGTTCACCATTTGTGACCTTTGAAGCCAGCTTCTGATAAGCAAAATCAATGTGTGAAGCAGATTGTCTAAATGATCACGACTCACTTAACAACTGCACTGATTCCCTTAACAATTATGGCAAAAAAGGCCATTAAATTGGGTGCAAGTCACTAGTAAGTGCCTTGCTTAGCAATAGAATTTATGGTCCCAATTATGGTGCTAAATCGGAGGTTGACCTGTATGAAAATTTCATTAATCATCCCACTTCCATGAGACATTGCAATATTTTCTGATTTTTTTTAGGGGAGTTAGTACAGTATGGTCTTCTGAGGCTAGCACGCTATAGCTTTTCATTAGGAGATGCCCTTGCAGTCTGCTTAAACTTTTATAAGACTTTTCCCTTCTTGAGATACAAGCCAGAGAGCTCTCTACTAGGGAAAGAAACAACGGATGAGAGGCAACTTTTTCGCACTCTGAAGAGTACTTCAAATATAGAAGGGACGTTATGACTGCAAATGGAAACTACTATTTTTATAACCTCAATTAATAACAACGGGCTACATTGTTAGGTGCTATCATTTCAAGGGTTAATCTAATCCGAAACCCGCACGACAGCTATACGTCATCAATAAGGTACAGGAAAATTAATCTGTTATCTAGTGGCTGGCCGGATGCTGGTAGCAAAGAACTTGTCCTCTTCGTTCAAGGGTGAAATGGGAATGGTTACCGCGGCTTTACTTAATGAAAACCGCCAAAGCGGAGGTTAAAGCAATAGGATTAAAGTTTTCGTTTAGAGAGAAACCATGGCCGCTCGGCTTAACTGCCTGCCTTTTCAAGATGCGTGCGGCTTTTAGAAGTCCGAGGCAAAAAATGGACTAAGCACAGGAAATCTGCAAAGGCCATTTTGTTGTTCTCCACACACGTGACAACAGTCTGAAAATAGAGTACTAACTCCCTGTTCTATACGGCCGTTTTTTCTTTGGGTATTAAAAAAAAACTCTCCCAGGAAGAATAAATGCTCATCAGTTTCCTCCTATCTACAGTAGTTCCTCAAAACGTTGTTCGATTCTCAGTCTCATAAGGCGCCGAAAATCTCCAAGGTACAATATACTCGAGGCGGTACTCCTGCCCGTTTCGTATCTCTCTGGTCCGAGAATCTCGAACCGACGGGCTCAGTGGAGCCAACGCCCTTCCTCTTGAAACGCTTCTGCGACAACACGGCCCTGCCAAACATCGCAAGCGGAAGAGCTCCTGGGTTCCGCTCTGGGAGGGGGGCGGGGGCGCCATTTCAGAGCTGCGGAACTGCCGAACTACGGCGCGAGGGTTGATGGGAAGATCGTGGATACTGTTGCTTCCGGCTTAGATACTGGAAGGTGATTCCCACCACCCCCCTTCCCTCCCTTCCTCCCTTCCACCCCCCCGCTTCGATCCGGTGTCTGAGCTCCTCTTTGGCTCCCGCCGTTTCCATCGGAGCGCTCCCCCCGCTCCGCTGTTCAGCCGGTTGTAGTGGGAGGCGGGGCTATGGAGACGGAGTATTACTGTGGGGAGCAGTCAGGTACAGTCGGAGGAGGCGGGAGGGTGAGCTCGGCTCGGCTGGTAGGACTTGGGACTGTAGGGCTGCATGTGAGAGAGAGCAAGAGGGTTCACGAGTTTCTTGCTGTATGATTGTTCCGGTGTCTGACCGTTGCCCGAGTTCCTCAGCCTTTCCTCAACCCGAAGAGCCTCTCGATCAGTTGGGCTACCGTTCCAGTCGGGACGAGGCTGATATATTTAATGAAAGTGACGCTGCCCGGCAGGGAGAGAGAAACTTGCCCAATGTGCTTAATTGGGTGTCACGTTGCTATGTTGTGTTTTGATAATTGGTAGGTTTCAAAAGAGAGTTTCAAAACAAGGAAGGAATACAGATTTTTGCCCTCCTGTGAACTATGATGCTTTTAGAGCTTCTGAGGAGGACAAAAGAGGGAAACGTTCTCCAGTCCACCAAACTCACTTCTTGAAGCTTCTGTTTAATTTTCTAATCAGTGAGGTGGGGAAAAGGAACAAAGATAAATTTGTATGGCTAGAGTAGTGTGTGGAGGTGTGTGTTATGGAGATGCCCGTTAAATCCAGATCTCTGCACAACCCAAATACTGAATTTTGAATGGTTATTGTTTGTAGTAGTAAATATACTATTGAAGTTTTTAATTAAGTATGGATAACAAATATAATTTTAAAAAGAATGGAGAGCCATTATTTATTAGATTTTTATCCCACCTTTACTACTATATAAGTAATTCAAGTGGTGAACTCCTTCCTCCACCTATTTTCCGCACATGTGAGAGATTAGTTAAGAGAGAGACTGCCACAAAATTGCCCAGTTGGCTTTTGTGCCTAAAGTGGGACTACAACTCTCAGTCTCTTGGTTTCTAGGCCAGAATATTTAACCACTACACCAAACTGGCTTTCAGTTGGCTGTATGTTTGAAAGGGATGCATGCATTTCACTTGATGAATAGGTTTATCTTTTTTGTGTTAGCTCATTTTTATTCTAGTGGAAAATTAGAATTAGCTTTGAGTTAGTAGCATTTCCCAAAAAAAAAAAAAAGGAAATGTTTTGTGGAGTCAATTTAAGAAAAGTTTCCTCTTCTTTGCCTAATGTACAAATTGATTCTGTATAGAATTATAGAATAGTGATGATGGCTTTTATTAATTTCCAGGTATTTTAAACTACAGCTTATGTCGGCTTTAAACACCATGACTAATGGTGAGAGATATTGTAGTCCAAAATCATGAAGACAGTATGTTAAGGAACCTACCCTATTTTCACTTCTATGTCTAGTGTAGAATAGAAATATACTGAAATGCAATTGAGAGAGAAATACATATTATTATTGTAGCCAGTGACCAGTCCATAAAGTACATCATGTACATAATACGAATAGTAATTAAGAAATTAATTAGGTAAGCAAATCAATCAAAGTGCTGTTCTTACATATTGCATGATATAATTTGGCCATGCTTAAAGAATTGAGTCTGGGATAAGAGTTTTAAATAAAACTGATGAAAATGATCAGGAAATTTAGTTAACAGCTCACGACAGGTGTCAGCATAAAACAGACAATATAAGTTTAGTGATTTGAGTGGTTCCTCTGCATGGGCATAATTTGGATTTGAATGGGTTGTATCTGTCCTTTAAAATTACTGATAGAAGTATACTGAATTTTGCCAACATTAAGGCAATCCTTAGTTTTGGGATAACAATTGGTTTAGATAACTAGCAGGTCTGAGAGGTATGCAAGAAATATTTAAAATATGTCATTAAGGAGAAATACCAGGTTGGGTTAAATAACAATGTTTTTATGGCATTCAGTTGCTTCTGTTGTATAATCATGCCCTAGAATACATAATTAAATTAAGGAAAACCCCAGGAGTTCCACTTCTCTGTTGCCTTAGTTCAAAGGGAAACAACATTATTGGAAAGAACCCAAGGAGTTAGATCTTCTGGGGAAAAGGACAATTTAGTTCACTACCTGACAATTCATATCCAACCACTGGATTCAATCTTACTGATACCATCCTCTCAATGTAGAATTACATATGGAACACTTGGAATATGCTCCTGAGGAACTTAGTCTGAACCCTTTTCAAGGGGGCAAAAGAGGTATGAATCTATCTGGGCACCAAATGATAATTGTGTTTGAACTTGTTCTGAGTGCACTCAAAATCCAGCAAGAATAAGAAATGTCTATTTACTGTAAAATTTTTGCAGGGATGTAGCTGATTTTTGGGCTTTTGAGCTACATATTAAACATACTTTACATGTAGGTATGGCATAAAATATAATACTAAGGTATTTAAATAATCATTCAATTGGATGATAGTTTAATTTCCAGACATATTTTTACGGTGTTTGGCAAACATCAGTGCCTTTGTCTTTCTATACTTGATTTCTAGGGTTACTGTTTTCAATATTCAGCCAAAACTCACAATGCTCTGTTTAGACCAATGTAGGTCTAGGAGAGCAGAACTACTTGATCTGCTTAAAAACAGATTACTCTATATTGCTCTGCCTATTTTGAGGGATAATGGGAGAAATTGTTCATCCTAGCAACTAAATAATTGATGTAATAATTGAATAATAATGGTTCCAAAATATATCTCTGCCAAACCCTTCTGTTAGCAGAATTTTTCTTGATGCAATGGACACATCTGACCTTTATAGTTGAGTTGTCCTATAATTTATAGATAAGGAGAAAGAACCTTATATCTATAGATAGAAAGGTTTTGAAGCTCATATACTAGATTAGGATGGGAAATGAAATCAATCAAGGCTGCATATAGCTTTGCACATTCATATAGCTTTGCACATGGTTTTTAAGTGGATTTTTTTCAGATGTTGCAGAATAAGAACATGGCAAAAGTAGAGTGAGCATTTCTAAATTCAGCTTGTTAATTGACTAATACTGTATTTTCTCTAGGTCTAGCCAATGCTGGAACTTAATGGTCTAGCCAATGCTGGAACTTAAAAAATAGATATCTGGCATGTTATTTACTGATAATGCTGAGGAGACGTGATAGGCCAGTAATCTGGCAGAATTTAGTGCCATTTTTGGTAAATGGGAACTATTAGGCCAAGGCCCAAAAACACAATTATATTGTTAACATTTTAACCCATATTAATTTCATTTTGATAAGCTTATTAGTTATGTCTCTCTTTTTAAATAGTCCAGAACATAAACTTTCTCAATGAACATTATATAAATAGTTGTTGCCCCACTCCTATACCTTTCTACATTATTTTTATGGAATGAACATCTGTTTCCATGGTTCACTGAATATCTTTACAGTATTTCAGGATTGGTAATCTTGACTATGTTGCATTTCTAGCTCCATGGTATTCCAGCCCTTGACTGAAATTGAATGTTTAAACAAACCTTAATTATGAAATATTTTATTTCAAAGTTTTGTTTCTGTTATTTATATTTTTATTTTATATTTATATTTTTATTTGTTTTAGCCATTTTCAAGGCTGCCCAATTTAAAATGATGCATACAGCATAAAAGGTCACAAAATGTAACCTTTTAAGCTGTACTGATTACCAACAGGTTTCAATGTACAGTTGAAAAAAATAACCAAGACAACATCCAATGCTGTAATAGAAGTTATAGTTAAAACACAAAAACTCAGGACTCAACACCACTCTAAGATCTAACGAAAAAGCCAAGTTTTCAGAATTCTAGAATACAATCAGTGTGTAAGGTAGATATACCTGAGGGGGAGATGGTATAGAACATAGAGGGTAGGCGCTACAGCAAAAAAAAGCCTGCTTTCTGGGTCCCATCAGTTGACATGCTTAAAGGATGGGGTCCAGAGTATACCAGCTTTGCTCGATTATACTGTCTGAGCAGAAGACAAATGGAAGACAGATAATGTTTTAGACATCCAGGCTCTATGTCATGAAAGGTTTTATAGGTACCAACCATCACTTTGAACTGTACATTGAAACCTGTTGGTAATCAGCATATCTTACAAGGTAAAGATGTTACACAGGCTTGACAAGATATATCCATAATTATCCATTGCTCTGCTTTTTACACCAGCTGTAGTTTGCAAGTGGTTTTCAAGAACAGCCCTTGTAGAGCACATTGCATAAGGTGACCAGAGTATGAGTGACCGTCGAAAAGGCTTCCTGGTCTAAGGAGTAATTGGCACATAAAATGGATTTATGCAAAGTATGTCTTAGCTGACGATGATGCAGTGCAGAAGTGTTAAGTCCACATGTGAAGACCTCCAAATTTTCCATCAATGCCGAAGGGGAAAGTGTGGTTTTACCCACGTATTGATTCCAAAGTGGTGAATTACCTCGCTCAGCAGTCTCATATAGATACTAAACAAAGGGCAAGAATATACAGATTATTAAAATTAGTACAATATTCATTTGCATTGATATAATTGTTTCTGTGTATTGAAAGTCGACATCAATTTTCAGTTTGATTTAAACAAATAATGTGTTACAGATGATGGTGGAGCCACACCAGTACAGGATGAGCGTGATTCAGGATCAGACATGGAAGATAACAGAAATGAACAACACTCTGGATCAGAGAATGGAAGCATAGGACAACATTCAGAGGTAGTCATGAAATATATATATTTTAAATTAACTGGAAATTATTCTACCTATAGTTCCTATCTGTTTAAACAAAAGATTTCTTAAAAGTTAATTGTTAATGAGGACCCAGTTTGTTGGGGGCAATAAGCTGACTTTGTATAAATATACAAAAGTATGAAGGCTATTGCTTAACGCATTGTAAGCCTCCCTGACTCTCTGGAGAAGGGCGGCATATAAATCAAATTTAAAAAAAAAATATTTAATTCATATGATCTTTAAAAGTAGCTGTAAATTATAGTATTTCACTATAAAGCAAAGGATAGTAATGCTTTGACACTACAGTTAACTTTTTCAAAATGTTGAAAAAGTTAACTGTAGTGTTAACTGTACAAGGAAATAATAAGCATTTTTGAAAATTTTGCATAGATTTCATGTACATATTTCAACAAGGTTTGCAATAACACTCTTTACTGTATAGCTATTAATAATGTTAACTATTTTGAAAAAGGGTCCAGGCTGAAAAAGTAATTTGGGATGGAGTAGAATGTTGCCTTTGAAACTATTTCACTTAATATTTTCCTATATTATTTTAGTGGAAATAAGTGTGTGCTGATTTTATGTTGTATGAATGGAAAATTTTAACATAGTTGATTGCTAATATGAATGAATGATTTAGTACATGCCTTTAAGTTGATGTCAACTCTTAGCAACCACGTAGTTAGATTTTTTTCATGCTGATCTGTCCCTAACCTAAACTTTTAAGGTCTTCCTACAGTGCACTCATCACTAGCCATCAGTTTTCTTAACAGACCGAGCCTAATGACAAAGCAAGTGGTGGCAAAGTGGTTAGAATGCAGTATTGTAGGCTAATTCTGCTGACTGCCAGCAGTTGATTCTCACTGGCTCAAGATTGATTCAGCTTTGATTCCAAGGTCGGTAAAATGAAGATTGAGATTGTTGAAGCAATATGCTAACTCAGTAAACTGCTTAGAAAGGGCTGTGAAGCACTATAAAACCATATATAATTCTAAGTGCTATAGTGGAGGTTCTTGTGAACCTTCACAAACAAATTGAGCCTCCTCTAAAAATGGAGTCTCCTTAAAACAAACAAATAAACAAAACCTTGTTGCAAAATAGCAGGAATTTGCCATCAGGCTGTGTCTGTAAGAAACTGATCCCGTATCAGGCTGGGTGCCTCTCTTAGAAGCTGCAAAAAACAAAAAGGTAAATTGGGTGTTACTGGAACCTAGAGCAGGGCAAGTCTTGCAAGTTCTTAGAATAGAATAGAATTTTTTATTGGCCAAGTGTGATTGGACACACAAGGAATTTGTCTTGGTGCATATGCTCTCAGTGTACACAAAAGAAAAGATACGTTCATCAAGAATCATAAGATACAACACTTAATTATAGTCATAGGGTACAAATAAGCAATCAGGAAACAATATCAATATAAATCGTAAGGATACAAGTAACAAAGTTACAGTCATAAGAGGAAGGAGATTGGTGGTGGGAATGATGAGAAGATTAACAGTAGTGCAGATTTAGTAAATAGTTTGACAGTGTTGAGGGAATTATTTGTTTAGCAGAGTGATGGTGTTCGGGAAAAAACTGTTCTTGTGTCTAGTTGTTTTGGTGTGCAGTGCATTATAGCATTTTGAGGGTAGAAGTTGAAACAGTTTATGTCCAGGATGTGAGGGGCCTGTAAATATTTTCACAGCCTTCTTTTTGACTCGTGCAGTATACAGGTCCTCAGTGGAAGGCAAGTTGGTAGCAATTGTTTTTTCTGCAGTTATAATTATCCTCTGAAGTCTGTGTCTGCCTTGTTGGGTTGCAGACCCAAACCAGACAGTTATAGAGGTGCAGATGACAAACTCAATAATTCCTCTGTAGAACTGTACCAGCAGCTCCTTGGGCAGTTTGAGCTTTCTGAGTTGGCACAGAAAAAACATTCTTTTTTTTTATGATGTTTTTGATATTAGCTGTCCATTTTAGATCTTGCGATATGGTAGAACCTAGAAATTTGAAGGTCTCTACTGTTGATACTGTGTTGTCTAGTATTGTGGGAGGTGGAAATATGGAAGGGTTTCTCCTAAAGCCTACTATCATTTCTACGGTTTTGAGTGTGTTCAGTTCCAGATTGTTCCGGTCATACCACGAGGCTAATTGTTCAATCTCCCATCTGTATGGGAGGGAGGGAGATCTCCACTTGTTTGCTTGAAGACTCCAGATTGCCTGATCTCCCCTTGCTTGCTGGAGTTTGGAAACTTCAACTGGCCTGACCTCCCTTTGCTTGCTAGGTGGGAAGACAGCTAGAGACTTGCAAGCTCCAGCTGGCTTGATCCTCCTTTCTAGCTGAGAAGGAAACTGAAGCATTACAGGGACCCTGCTGATAAGTGGGAGTACAAGGTGCCTCTAGCGGGCGGGGGGGTATGCTCAGATGAGAGGTCTGGAGCAGGTAATCTATGTAGGCCTTCCAAGGACTCCCCCATCCTTGAGGTACTCAGTATTCTGTTTAATGACCCTCACATTCGTTTAACCATTGTATCAGGGAGAACGGGGATGAGGTTTTTAAGTGAAGCCATTTTGCTTAACAACCATCACAGCATATAATGGGCAGACTCCATTACGGTCTTATTTCAAGGACTATCTGTACTTAATTTACAGTTAAATTCTATTCGAATGCTAAACATTTCATCTGTAATACCTGTGATCATTTTTGATTTAATTATATTATTTGAGTTGGCCTTCATTTACTTTCTACAGCTTCATTGATATTATTATTCTTATTTTTCCAGAATGAACTTAGTGATGGAGAAGATGACAGACAGACTCTAGAGCATCCCATGACAGACTCAGAAAATGAAGATACACCAAGAGAGAAACATAGTGATTCAGAAAATGAGGATGCCGTTAATCATAATGGCAGTGACTCAGAAAATGAAGGGGTTGATAGAGAGAAAGATAGTGATTCTGATATTGAAGACAATCCTGTTCAACATGCCAGTGACTCTGAGAATGAGGATGCTGTAAATAATCAGGCCAGTGATTCTGAGGCGGAAGAGCCTCCGAAGAGCCATGGCAGTGAATCTGAAAACGAGGAACCTCCAAAGCACACGGGCAGTGATTCTGAACATGAGAGTTTGCATAAAAGGCATGAAAGTGATTTAGAAAATGAAGAACCCCAGAAACATCAAGCCAGTGACTCAGAAATTGAGGAGCATCCAAAAAATCATGACACTGATTCAGAAAATGAGACAGTGCAAAAGCCTGTTGTCAGTGACTCTGAAAATGAGGAGCAAAAGGTTCAGTCCAGTGACTCTGAATCTGAAGATCCCTCCAGAAATAAAAAGAAAATAGAGGTAGGTGACAGTGATGGAGAAAATAAGAAAGAAGAGGAACTGGTGAATAGTGCTCAGCTTTCAGATAATGATATTGGAAAGAAACTTCATGGCTTTGACAGTGAAGAAGAAGGAAGTCCCAAAAAACAGAAGATAGATAGTGATGAAGAAGATGGAAAAGAGGAGGAGAAATTGGCCAAAAGGAAAGCTGTTGTGCTCTCTGATAGTGAAGATGAAGAAAGAACACGTAAGGAAAAATTAATTCAGAACTATTTTTCAATCTATATATGCTATGACTCCAAATTAAGTGTATGACATAAAGATTTGGCTCTGAACATTTATATGTGATGACTCTCACATCAGCTTATTATCATTTGCATCATCCAGGTGAAAAAAATGCATAAGCAATCCTGCCATTAGGCATTGCATATTCAACAGAAATAAACATAGTGTAGAACAGGTGATAAATGTGTAAACATATGTGTGAACGGTAATGCATTTTAATATGTCTAACCGTATCATCTTCTCGTACTTTAGAATAGATTAAATGTAACACATCTTTAAAAGCTGAATCCTCAAAAGTTGGAGGAAAGGATCTGAAAAAATTCTCAAATTCTGTTGATATCAGGATGCCCTTATTCTATCTGCTGAAACATTAAGCTACCCCAGTAAAAAGGACACTGGTGAACCCCAGCTGCTAGAAGTTGTCCTCAGTCTATGTCCAGTTTAGAAAAGTACACAAAAAGCAATTTAGTGTGTTTCCTTAATTGTAGAAAAAAGTACTGGAACTATTGCATGTGTTACAACTTCCCTATCTTCCCTAGATATATTTGATTATATATTTGTACTTTTCTGCTCCAACTTTAGCACTTTCTGTTCTATCCATTCTTTCCACATCAGTAATGAAATATTGGAGGAATATATTTTTTTCCATAAAGTGTGGGGGGAGCAATCAGAGATATCAAAGCAGAAAGTCCAGATTTCTTTTAATATTTGTGTGTGGCAAATCATGTTTAAAAGTGAAATTCTGTTCAATCTTCAGTATGTCGATGAAGATTCTCATTTATTCAGTATAGCTCTCCGGAAATTGAGTCAGAGCAATTGAACTTCTTTCCTTTTTTGGTTTGAAACCTTTCACTGCTTATCCAAGTGGTTCTTCACTCTATTCCTGACTGTATTACAAATACTGCAGCAGTCCAACATGAACTTTTTAAGGTGTGTGTGGTGGATGATTTCTCTTCATTAAAGGAGAATCGGCCATACAATAGCCCATTGTGCTCTACCCCCACCCACCCTCAAATAATAATAATAACAAGTTTCTTGTCCTTGTACATGTATACACAGTATACCCATACAACGAAATTCACTTAACTCCCAAAGACCAGGTCCAAAACACATAACAATCTCCAAACACACTCCAACCCACCACAATTGCCCACCCCTAAACCACCCAAACATCCACACAACAGACCAAGTAATGCTGTCCAACAGCTCACTGATGGTGGCCCTTTAATCCATTGTTGAATGGAATGATAGCTCTAGGATAAAAACTGTTCAGAAAACATGTTGCTGTTCGACATTACAGCATAGCAGGTTGAAAATTTTGCCTTGGTACAATTGATTAACAAGAAGTATGATAAAAATGAATTGGCAGAGATCTAAAATGATGTTTATGGGGGGAAATCATGCTGTTTTTACACAAACTATATACACAAAGGTGTTAAAATGGGACTTTATTTCTTCAGAGGAGTTACTGCAATTATTAATAAAGCTAGGGGGACTAGCTGTTACATATCTGCACTTGCAAATAATTCTTTTTGCTTATAATGTTAAGGAATTTTTTTTCTCAACTAGTTGATAATTGTGTTGCTCAAAGTTGGCTCAGTTTTTGATTCATTTATTTACTTATCTGTTGACAGCTGCAAAAAAGGGCCGCATTATCTCTGATGGTGATGAATCAGATAGTGATGCTACATCAGGGAAATATGAAAAGCAAAAGAAATCTATCGCTTCTGATAGTGAGGAAGATGATGACAAAGGTGACAGTGGAAAGAAGAAAGAAGAAAAAGATCTTTTTGGAAGTGACAGCGAGTCAGGAAATGAGCAAGAGTAAGTAATTTTAAGTTAAAAGATTAAGTTCTGGAACAATATTAAATAGATGGAATATATATTTGATTTTTTGTACACTATCCAGTGGTGGTTTAAGTTAGCTGGCCATATAAACTCTTTAAATAAATAAAAGTTGTAGTGTTAGATAGCATGCCCAGAAAATGGATATGAACAACAGCTTGTTTTTTCCCCCTAGAAACCTCATAGCAGATATATTTGGAGAATCTGGAGATGAGGAAGAAGAGGAATTTACGGTAAGTACGTCATGAATTTATATTTTGTTCTTCCCATACATCACTCCTTCCTGTACTTTGGAAGCTTCTTCCAATGCATGTTCCTTTAAGTAGCTTTCATTTTAGTTGAATAGATTTCTTAGACTGGTAACAAAATAGTATGCCTTTTTCAAGTTCACCACACTTCATTGGGAAAATATTTATTGTTTTTTTTCTGCTCCTGGATTTGAAAGACAACCCCCACTTTCTACCATAAAATATAAAAACACAATAAAAACATAAAAATAAATAAATAGTAATAAAGACAAAACAAACAGAAAAAGAGTAACTTAGCTAAACGTAAGTTGCTGATGTTGAAGCCATGCTATTTGCTTTAGTCCCAGAGATTAGCTGTATTTGCATCTAAAACCGTTAGCTAGCTACTTCCATAATGCCAAAAAACCTGCATAAGCTCGTCAGTTTTGCTTGAAGCCGGCTTATCTCTCTCTACCTTTTTATCATCTAGCCTGATGGAAATATTCTGGACACTTCCAAAATCCTGCATGCAGTTTTATCACCTTTGAATTGTATTAGTTTGTTAGATTTATCAGTTGCTGGATAGCACAATCAATAGCCTTGGCCAGCTGGAAATGTGATGTCGTGGATGAAATATTAGTATGAACCTTCAAAGCTTTAAATGCTATGATTGATCTCTGTTAAGTGTTCTTAAAAACATTATATTTAACCAACTCCTATTGTGTTTAACCCAAGGGATTTAACCAAGAGGATTTAGAAGAGGAGAAAGCAGAAAGAAAAGAAGTAGCAGATGAGTCAGATTCTGATGACAATATCAAAAGAGGAAAACAGTAAGTCTCTTATGATAGGTACAAGAAACCAAACAGATCTGATGTATATCAAATTATAGATCACATTTGAAAATCCTGCCATTTCTTTAGGCATTTCAACATAGCATACATATTTCTCTCCCCCTCCCCAGTTTAAATTTATCTTTTCCTAATCCTAATTCAAGTTTGAGGAGGAGCCACATACTAAACTTTAGTAAAAAGTTTTAATTAGGGCAAGTGTTTTTGCTTTTATTAGAATTCTATGTTGCCGCCTTCTACAAAGGAGGCAGAGCTAGTCAGATGAGAATGTCAATGTTTTTTCTAAATCAATCTATTTCTGATATTAATCAAACCCTCTAAAAAACCATCCATCCATGCTCCTATACCATATATTGTATACTTTCAAAGGTACCCTTTGAAAGCCAGGCACTTTTCCATTATTTGTATTTTTGGTTTCATAGCCAACTTGCTTTCACAAACGTTTGTTTAGATTCTGCTTATTTTTGTGTAGTCTTATCTATGCAGATCCATATCCCATGGGATTCAGGGTAAAGAATGGAACTCTAGTCCTAAGATGATAAAAATGTAAAAATCACTTTGCTGTTTCATGAACTCTGTACTGTGATTGATAGTAGATAACTTAAATCCTAATTTACAGTTTGAAACTCTTGTTTGTCATGAGTAACAAAACAAGACATTTCTATGCTTTTTGTGATTCTTAAGGCTGCTAGCTTATTCTTTTTCTTTAAATACAGTACATTTATAATTTCAGGATTGCGGCCAAAGTTCTAAATTCTACATCATAACTTTTAGAAGTAGATAAAGTGCTCTTTACTTTGTTGATTGACCTGTACCAAATATATCATATATTATATGTGTTCTTTAAATTTGTTTAAGCTATTGCTATATCCTGTTAATCTTTGAATTTTGTGAAAAACTCTTATCTTTCAGTATGGACTTCATGTCAGATTTTGATATGATGTTACAACGGAAAAAGAGCATGAGTGGCAAACGCCGGCGCAATCGGGATGGTGGGACATTCATTAGTGATGCTGACGATGTAGTCAGTGCCATGATTGTTAAGATGAACGAAGCTGCAGAGGTGTGTTTGTTGCTTTCCAAGGCTTGTAAAAATATAGTTCATGCAAATGAAATTATTTTAAACTGGATTGTGGGAAAGGATTATGTTTGTTTCACTGAATTGAGTACAGGAGTCCTCAATTTATGAACAAAATTGGGACCAAATGTCTGTCATTAAGCAATGCAGTCACTGAGCTGTGTTTGATTTTAAACCTCACCCCCCACCCCCTTTTTTTTCTGCAATCATTAAGCATATCCAGCTTTTCCCATTGAGTTTGTTTGTCAAAAGCCCACTGGGAAGGTCACAAATGGTGATCACATGACTGCAGGACACTGAAACTTCTGTAAATACATTAAATTGGATCACATAACCATGGAGATATACAACGGTCATAATGTGAGGACCGGTCACATCACTTTTTTCCATGCCGTCAACTTTCAATGGTCATTAAATAAATGGTTATAAATTGAGGATTACCTGTCGAGCCAAAGCCTACAGTAATCTAAATGCTGATGTCTGATCTGTAAATATTTTAAAAGAGGCTCATCACAATCTTTCTATTTACAAAGTACAGCATTGCTTGTTAAATTTGCCCTTTTTATTTTTCACTTAGTTCACATTCCTTAGGAGAGTATCAAGATGTTGAAAAAAAACTGTTACTCCTGCGTCTTCCTAATATCACAAAGAGTACAAGTGCTCTTGTGTGGCTGATAGGTACACTGAATGAAATTCTGTGAACTATCTGGATACAGAAATCTCATTGATTCAGTACATAAAAAACATCATATATAAATGGAAGAAATAGCAGGAAAATTTACACAGCTATAATTGCAATTTTTTTCTTAGTTTTATGGTTAAGGCTTAGGCTTCCTTTTTTAGTTATTTCTCTACAAAAGGTTGTAATTGATTTGATTTACAAGTGTTTTAAGCATTTTGCTTTTTTCGGCTAATTTTTTAATGACATGTATAATTTCTTGCAGGAGGACAGACAGTTGAACACACAGAAGAAACCAGCACTAAAGAAATTAACTTTGCTCCCAACTGTAGTCATGCATCTTAAAAAGTAAGGAAAACTCTAATTCTTTTTTCTGTACAATATTGGAAAAAAGATATGATATATTATAGATGGTCATATGCTAATCGGTATTACTTTTTATCTAGGTAAATAGATACTGTAATTCTCCTTTGTTTAAATAAATTTGATTTGTTATTTTAAAATGAGATGAATTTAAATTTTTGAAGATAACATTCTGTTGAAAATAACATGACTTTTAAAATTTTGTTATATTTGGAAGATTTTATTAAAAATCACTGAATTACTAAACGATTTTAAATAAGGTGAAACTTACCCTGATAAAAGTTTTTCAGATAACTTGTTTGAAGCATAACAAATCTAGCTACACATTTGTTGACAGTATCAGTGAATCACTTGCTTATAATAACTAGGTTCTACATATTCATGTGCATTCAAGCTATATAGCTATTTGCACCAAATTAGCTTATATCTTCTAAAAGTTGTTATTTAAGTGTTGCATAGAAACATGGGATTCAATGGAAACTTAGAAGTTATCTAGTCCAACTACCTGCTTAGAGTATGATCCATAAAACTGTCTCTGACAGATGACAATCCTGTCTCAATCCATATCTTTTGAAGACATCTAGCAAAGGAGAATTCAACACATCATATGGTAGACTGTTCCACTGGTTGACAGTTCATCTAGAAGGTTTTAACCAATTTAACCTATATTTTACTATGAAGCAATTTGTTATAAGTCTTTGCTAAGGTACAGGTTCAGTATACTGTATCTACACATTTCCCAAGCCACTAATAATTTTATCCAAGAAGATTATAAGATTAGTCTGGTATGGTTTGTTTGCAAAAAACCTTTGCCTGCTCCTGTTAATTGAATCAAGTGCTCATAGAGATGCTGCTTTATAGTCTGTTCAAAGATCTGCCCAATATAGAAATCAAATGGATAGATCAGCAGGGCAAAGAGTTGTACTCAGAAGGTGGCTACATAGACGATTTAAAATTCAAAAGAGCTTCCCATCCTGTCTTAATATTTTTGTCATTTTAAGCATGAACTGTTCAGTGGCAATAAAGAAAGAAATTGATGTATTTCCAACAAATACACCCTTTTCCTTACTTTTGAACTGCTAGCTTAACATTTTATTTTCAATTTTTAGGCAGGACTTGAAGGAAACTTTCATCGACAGTGGTGTGATGTCAGCCATCAAAGAGTGGCTTTCTCCATTACCAGATCGGAGTCTTCCTGCTCTGAAAATTCGAGAGGAGCTTTTGAAGATTCTGCAAGAGGTCAGCCTCCCATGCATGTAGAGTCAGCATAATTTATTTCGCAGACTTGCTTTGTATAACATTGATCTTTGAGAGATTAATAGGCACATAGCAGTAAGATGAATTGTGATACCTGCACAGTTTCAGTACCTACAGAAGTACTTTCATTTTAAAACCAATACAATAATGAAGTATAGCTGCTTTGTAAAACCAAATTGTATAAAAGTTAAGAAAGAAACTTTTGAAAATAGGAGAATTTCTGAATTTACTTAATTTACTTAGATGCTTAATTTCTTTCTGCGTCCCTGTCTGGAACTCCATAGCTCACCTGAGCACCTGTTTTCCTCCCTTGCTGCTCCTACATTCCACTAATTGGGTATTCCTCATTTCCATTGGATTGACTGGATGTCCTTCAAATTTCCTCTGCAGCTTGTCCACGCCCCCTTCTACTGCACATGTCCAGTCTTTTCACTCAGTCCAGGGTGATTAGACTGGTGTGTCTTGCAATCTGTTAAAATTGAGTGAATTAATAATAATTAACTTAGAAAATTGGCGCATTATGGTTTTTCATCATTCTTTTTTGTAGTTACCTAGCGTGAGCCAGGAGACCTTAAAACACAGTGGGATTGGAAGATCGGTGATGTATCTCTATAAACACCCAAAGGAATCGCGGTCCAACAAAGATATGGCAGGAAAGCTAATTAGTAAGTAAACTGTGATGTACTGTAGGCTACTAAAAAATAAAATTCATCTGACAAAAGTTAAGTCCATCATCTGACAAAAATTAAATTAAATAAATAAAAATAATCCATCTACCCCAGATCTTTGAAAAAGACTCAATAAATTTGGATAAAAATGCCAAATCCAGTCTGAACATCTGGTTGACTATAAACAAACTATAAAAATAATTTATAGACAAACCATAAAAATAATAATTAAAAAATTAATTAATGAATGAAAAAGAACAAAAAAACCTCAAACGGCAGACTTGATGGTTCACTAGGTCCTTTTTTTCTAATCTGTTTCTAAAATAGAAAATGATACTAAACTTCCCTATTGTAGAATGCATGATGCCCTGCTTATTTATTTTATTGCATTTTCAGTGTTAATTTTTTATAAAAATCCTTTTTATGTTTCATTTTGTTTGTGTTTGGAAATTCAAGTAAATTCAAGTAAAAATTTACAAGGTTACCATTGATAAATGCAGGCCTAAATATACATAAAGCTTCAGTTTTTTAAACTCATTAAGTGAGAGTCCTGAACTACAGCTGTCTTAAATATATGTCAAACTGGTATAGTACTTTTATACATGTGTTGAATTTAACAGTAATTATAATGCATATTTTTTGGTATTTATGATACTTCCAAATATATATATATTCAGATTTAGTTAAATGGGCTAAAATATCTGTTTAAAGTTAAGCGGTTCAAGTGACTGCCTGAGGTCAAGTTTCTTATTGAGTAGATACTGGATATGTGCTGCTTTGTTACTTTTACTTGATTCTGTTCTCTTTTTTAATAAAACTAAACAGATGAATGGTCCCGACCAATTTTTGGTTTAACATCAAACTATAAGGGAATGACCAGAGAAGAAAGAGAACAGAGAGATCTGGAGCAGATGCCTCAACGAAGGCGATTAAGCAGGTATCTTATACAAATGTATAAAGCCTTTAGTGTTTTGACTCCAAAAGCTATGTAGTGATTTCAGCTATGTAATAATTTAAAGGGTAATCCAAAAAGTTGGTTTATGTAGTTTAGAGTCCCTTCCCTGGAATCTTGAAACTTGTCGTTCAGTTTGTAAACGTTTTGATCTTATGAAAAGTCATGTTTATTTTCAAAAAATGTTTCCTTCTTCCTGAAGCATTCCTCCTTAGGAACATTCTTGTTCCTGTGAGTGCAATTTGCCAAACATGTTTTATCTATTATTATTTTTTTTTTAAATTTTGATTTGTAGGAAAGAGACTATTTGGATTATGATTTGTTTAATCATGTTTTGTAGTACTAACCACCTTCTAATGTTTTTGCAGCTCTGGTGGTCAGACACCCCGCAGGGACTTGGAGAAAGTATTAACAGGAGAGGAAAAGTATGTTTGACTGATTCCTCAAATATTTTGATACCTCACATTTTCATTCTGTGGTTTGTAATGAAAAATGTTGAGCTTTTGTAGACAAAAAAGCCAACTAAATGGTTTGAGGGAGAGATTGCAATACCCTTACATTATTTTGTTATTTATTTTTATTTTATTTATTTATTTATTTACTAAAAAAAATGATTATTTTTTTTAGAGCTCTCAGACCTGGTGATCCAGGATTTTGTGCTCGTGCCAGAGTTCCAATGCCCTCCAATAAGGATTATGTAGTGAGGCCAAAATGGAATGTGGAAATGGAGTCCTCTCGGGTAAGTGGCTAATGGAAAAGGAAGACATTTTGTAACATTGAAAATAGATCTGTTCTAAGTTAGACGTTGCACAGAATTCACTGAAATTCTTCTTCACAGCTGCTCTCCTTCGGTATCATTTCCATAGCTCCATCCATGTACTTCATGTGCTGCTATTCTTTCCAATGTGAAAATTTGTATATTTATTAACTGTTTTATATTGCTGCTATGGCTATGATCTTGAAATATTTGCACAAAGGGTTCTCCTCAGTCCAATCCCATAAATTATCCCACAGAGTTTGTAGGTATCTTTCTTTGCTTCACTGTTTCTGTTTGTCATGGTATGAAATGAAAGCCATTCATCTCTTCTGACTTTTATTTTTTATATGTGAAACAAGGCAGGGGTGAAATCCAGCAGGTTCTGACAGGTTCTGGAGAACTGGTAGTGGAAATTTTGAGTAGTTCGGAGAACTGGCAAATATCACCTCTGGCTGGTCCCAGAGTTGGGGGGGAATGAAAATTTTGCAATATGCTTCTCCCAGGAGTGAGGAGGGAATGGGAAGTTTGCAGTGTCCTTCCCCTGCCATGCCCATCAAACCACGGCCCAGAACCGATAGTAAAAAAAATTGAATTTCACCACTGAAACAAGGCAAAGAAAATGAGCGTTAAGTGATTGTGTTGTCTGTTATCAGTAGTCCGTTCTTTAATTTCTAGCCCGGGACTCTTAAAAAGGGTATTAATCGTCTGGAAAAACACAAGAGGCGGTTTGCTGAAGAGAAACGTCTCAGCAAAATGCATCGAGCTGTCAAGTTCAGCATTGAAGGCAACCGGATGCCCTTGTAGCCTTATATTTCTCTTGTCCCTGATCCAAGAGGTATCCCTGAAAGAGTGAGCTGTGCATGTGCTGCAATGCTTGCCATTGTTACCCATTTAGACAAAAGGGCATGTCTTCAGCAACTCTGAAGTTTCATTAAAGCTTTCTGGTCAGGGAAAATAACTAATACATTGGGGTTTTGTTGTTGTTGCTGTTTGTTTTTGAGATTTCCAGGGCTTTGTGACTGAAAAACTAAAAAGAGTTGACATTTAAAAACTGCATTTTTTTCCAGCAAGGATACTAACAGTAGTTTCATATACCATTATCTTGTGGTGGTGAACTTTCCACCCAACATGTTGCTTTCACTGTGTCCTAACAATTCTTACTAATTTAGCTCATACTAATTCCAGATGAGTATCAAGAATAATTTTATTGATTAGTCAGTTCACCTCATTATTGCAAATTGTAATTGTAACCCAAGTCTTCTGGAAAAATAAAAATATTATGCTAGAGAAAACCGCTATAGAAGGTTATTTGCCATGTATGAATTTAAATAGTTGAACAGAATTTCTTAATGAAAAAAGTTTTCAATACGGTATAAATAAATATAAGACATGTTCATCTCAACATTAGACAAAATTACCTTGCATGAAGTAGTTTATTATAAACATAATTCCTGAGAACATTTGTTTGAACTGATTTTGTACATTTTATAGAGTAAAAGAAGCAGCATGTTACCTAAAGTAGCTCTTTGGTACTCCACCATCCTAACACATTCCTTAGGCCTAATTATCCTGTAATTGAGAAATATGCCTTCATCAGGATAACACAAAGAACTATGAATTTAGGTTGCCATTTGTTTTTCTTCCCCAGGCCATTTCATTGCAGTAAGGCCCCATAGTCCTAACTCTTTTCATGACAATAGGCAAATTAAATAAATAACATCTTCTTCAATCCAGTTACCAGCAAAGATCCATTTCATAACTTTTTAACATTTAACATGTTATATATTAATGTATAATACTCAACGTTGCACATCTCATCTCTTAACTATAACAAAATTCCATTTAAAATTCATGAAATGGTGCAACATCTTAATACAATGAAAGTTTAAAAACTCAAGTTTAACATGACAAAAAGGGACCATTTCTTTCCTTTATAGAAAACAAGCCTCAAATGCACAATATTACAAATAATGTCTTACTTTCAGATACACATTCCATATCACCACTGCATAGGCACACATCTACATTTCATAAATGTACAATAATCCCATTATCCTAGTACAAACAATCCTCAACTAAACCACAGTTAAGTCCAAGATTTTTGTTGCTGAGCAAGACAGTTGTTAAGGGAGTTGCACCCTATTTTGCAAGCTTTTTGTCACAGTTCTTAAGCAAATCACTGCAGCTGTTAAATTAATCCTGCATTCCGCATTGACTTTGCTTGTTGAAAGCCAGCTGGAAAGTTACAGAAGATCACATGACCCTAGGACACTGCAACTGTGATAAATACATGCCAATTGCCAAGCCCCCAAATTTTGATCACATGACCATGGGAATACTGTAATGGTCATATGAAAACCAGCCTTATGTCATGCTTTTCAGTGCTGTTTTAACTTTTAATTAGTCACTAAACAAATGCCTATAAATCGAGAGCTGCTAAAAAAAAGCTAAAGGCAACAACAAAAAGAAATAATTTCTCCTTTTAAAAGAAAAAATCTCCAAATTTCTTTCTTTCACTAAAGAACAGTTAAAGTGTAAAACCAATTTAAGTAGTATGAAATGAGTATGGGAAGAAAGTGCTACATCATATCCATTTTGGGCAAATCCAATAAAATATCAATAATCCAGAAAATAACATAATCTGTTTTATCCCTCATCAAATAAGTCAACTTTATGGGGGTTTTTTTCCTTTTTTCCTTTTATGTAAGACAGTTTTTCTCTGTGATCCATTTAGCTAATTGTTGATCCTTATTATGAATTTCCTCGAAAAAATATCTGTGTCCTTGAAAGGCCCCAGTTTGCAGCTGGAGCAAAATGGTGAATTCCCTATCTCTTGACTCCTTCCCCCTGCTCCCACACTAGATTGCTGTCCTGTAGTGTCCTCATGAGGAGAAGGAATGGCCATAAAGAGAATCAGCTTGGGTAATCTGACATTGTTCTGTTTGATCCAGAAAAGATTAAAGGGAACCAGTCTGCTTTGGCTCCCGTGTACAAAGCTGTAGTGTCAGTTCAGCTTGTCTGTGGAGCTGTCTTGAGTCCTGTCTTTGGTCAGCTATCTTCCCCCAGAAGTCCTGGAAATTCACGTCAGAACTCAAGATCTTTTACATTATTTGGTAAAAGGTTTAACAAAGGTTTTGTCCTAATACAGATTTTGAGATATTTTCTACGAATAATGCAGCATTTTGCTTCTTGTTTTATTTTGTTGTACATGTTGCCATGAATACCACTGTGTAAGCTAAATTTGTAAAACATTCCTTGTGAAACTGTTTAATAATATTCTTCTTTGTTTTGTCATGCAGCTACCTCTTGTCTTGCTTTTTTGTCTTATACAAGATGTTATGCATACTAGGGACTGTAATAGTTTTGAATCCCATTCACATGCAGAGGTGGCTTAGGGATTCAGACACTTGCCTCACAATCAGGAAGTTGAGAGTTCAGTCCTAGGCAACAACAGATGTTTCTCTATCAGGGCATAAAGAGAAAATATCTGCTGTAAACTCTGCATAGGTGTCAGGAAGGGCATCCGACCAGTAAACACTCAGCTCCATTCAGCCACTCCAGGATTATAGCGTCACAAAAAGAAAAAAAATCCCATTCATATGCAGATTCTGATGTTTCTTATTACTAATTTCCTTAGAAATTTCCAAAGGGAAACAGAAGAGAAAAATATAGCCTCTTGGGAGAAAGATTGCTCAACAGATTCCTTCAAAGAGTTTCTAGTCATCTACTGTTGGACAGAAGATTGCCAGTTAAAAGAAATCCAATGGGGTTCAATGAATTAATACTCTAGATAGGAGTGGTGATGCATCAAACATTCCCTTTTTCTCGTCCTGAGTTATATTTTCCATATTGTAAAGTATTTACCAAGCCAATCTGCAAAATACTGCAGACATAATAATCTTTTAAAGTAGATTTTTATTTGCTTTAATATACAACAGAAGACCCAAAACATAATTATCCAATACAGGAAAAAAACTTTCATTTTTAAACATAGCATTAAACCTTGAGAACATAAGAGTAATTATGTCATTAGCCAATTGTTAAGCAGTGCATTTCTGAGAATAGTCAGAATTTTATTTATCAGAGAATCTTCTAAATATTTCATGCTACCTTTAGTGCTTAGAAATAAGACTTCTAAATTAGAAGAAGAAAATAAACCTGGCCTGAGATATCAGAGTTATTAATAGATTTCTTATAATGTCCTTAATGTTCCTGTGAACTCTCCCTTTTTCACACTCTAGTGATGTATGGATTGCTTGTTTCCTATCCGTCTCTCATGAATGAGGTCTGTCTGAATAGCTGAGCTAATGCTTATTATTTATTTATTTTTTATTTTATTGGTTTGATTTATATGCTGCCCTTCTCCGAAGACTCAGGGCGGCTTACAATGCATTAAGCTTAAATGATAAATTCATGGTTTAGATTCTGAACTTCAGCAGCATGTGAAAAATTGTGTCCAGAATTTTTTTTTCCTAAAAAGCTGTTGTATATCTGTAATATACAATACATCTCTAGACTGCATTTGAAAGTAAGCTACTGATGGTCCCTCACAGTGTTACCAGCTTCTGTAATGAAAGATAGCAGCTGCAACAAGGGATGGTATATGTATGTTCTTGTGATTTATAAACATCAAGATGTCATTGATGACTGTTCTAGTACTAAATGAAAGTTTTCTTTCAAGTTCCAGGCAAGTTCGAAGAAAGGGGTCAGTCGCCTGGACAAACAGATGCGAAAGTTCACAGACATCAGGAAAAAAAGCAGAACATCCCATGCTGTAAAAATCAGCATTGAAGGCAATAAAATGCCATTGTGACCTTCCCCAGAATCACCTTTGATAGTCTCCTGTATAGACTCAGAAGATGTCTACATTTTTAAAAAAAACAAACTTTGGGGGTTTTAAGTGCATCTTCAAATTGTTGGTTCAGCTGATTGTTATACATGTAGATTCAGGGTTACGAACCCTGGGACATTTGTTCATTATGGTTTTATTTAACCCTGACCTCTCGTCTCCTTTGTACAGACAAAACCTTGTATTGCTGCAAATCTCATACATTAAAATCTGTTTCTGAAGTGGGGTTTGTGTGATGTTTTGTGAATTGAATGTGTATACAGAAGTTTTACTATTCTGAAGCCTCAAAGAATAGAATAGCTTGCATTCTTATATTTTTATAATTAAAGGTAAAGTGTGTTTGTTTACATACTGTATATAGATTTCTGTTAACTAACCAAATACTATGATATTTTTCTTTTAAAAATACCGTTTTTACTTTGGAACTTTAAGATCAAATATATCACATTTTTGAAGAGAAAGAACATATTAAACATTTAACATGCTTATGTCGTGGGATTTAAGGATCTTCTAAACCATCTCTTCTGTAAATGCATTGTGATTTATTTTAATGCTTATCACAGATTGAGTGCATTTAAGCAACAATAGTTGGAAGTAATGAAATTCCACTTCTTACTATAGAGTCAGACAGATGTTCACACTGGATTTTATCAGATTTTTTTCAACGACCTGGAATGATTGACAGCTATTAATACTTGAAGGGGTTAGAGATATTGTCACAGGATGTAAGCTGTCCAAACAAATCTGCCTTTTCCAATGGCCTAATGCTGATTATTAAAGCAATTCATCTGGAGTCATTAATATGCTTAGGATCACAATAGGAATACATAGATTCATTGAAATTCCTGCAATGTTTTGCTGTCTGCTGGGTTAGGGTTAAATCACGGTCTCATCTGTTCAGTTGTAAAAATGCTCAAAAGCTTTATTTTTCCTTACATGCCATGACACATTCTGATCCAATCCTGGCTATATTTGGGAATATGATTTCTTGACATCTTTTGCTTAAATCATGTAAAAGAGAATGTTCTGTGGACCTGTTTTCCATATTAGAAGAAGAGCTTTTTCTTGTATTCAGTTACATGCAATAGATTGGGCTTGGGGCGTGGGGGAGCAAGTGGCAAAATCTGCCTGACAATGGTGTCATGCAAATGGCATGACTGGTGTGCATCCAGTGCCAAAATGCAAGCCCATAATGTCATCAAGCATCTGTCATTCTAGCCATCCTTGTGGTTTCCTGTTGGTGCTACTGTTCCAACCTTTCCTGCAAGATACAGTATTGATACTTTTACAACTATGAGGCATAAACGCATATCCTTAGGCATACTGCTTCAAAAGTTGGTTATGGATATGGTATTTGAACCATATCTCATTCATTAAAAAATTCATTAAATTTAATTAATGGAATGAAATCAAATTGTCTAATCTTTTCTTTCACTTGGCCCTACCCACTTTATGGAATGCATGCCACAGCACATCATTCAAGGATAATTCAGTTCTGTGCCGAGTCTCCCTCCACATTCAGTATGTCTCCAAATACTATTCATCAGAGAACAAGTGAGTGGGGAAGAACTATAATCGTGGGCATCGGGAGGGGAGTGGGAGAATATCCCTCATGTATTTACATTTTACCTCTGGGAGAGGTTTCAAGCGATTGGCATTCCTGTTGTAAATGTTCCTAGTAGGAAACACTGGATTGCATTCGCTGTTTCAGATAACATGCATTGCACAATTCAGAATCTGAAGCCTACGCCTTGTATAATCTTTAGGAGATAGCCTATATATAACTGGACTATCCTAAGTGTTTATATATAGGCTATATATAAGTGTTTTAAAACTACTGAATATTGACAAATTTATTTTCCATGTCCTGGAAACAAACCTGTCCGCCAATATCTACTGCTGAATGATCATGTTCTGGCACCAAAATTGCCAACACAATCTGGGGGTGGAAATGGAGACCTCAAATAGGGTAGTGTGCTTAGCTAAACATTGCAATTTTTACTTTCAAAAGCAATCCTACATATTCCTTTATTTTAAAGTTTTGTTGTTTAATTCAGCTTCATTGGCTGCTTATATTCCATTTTCCCCCTTGGACTGTTGCAATCCTTGACTTTGATCATTATTTAGATGCATGGATTGACAGAAGCAACTCCTGCATCCACCATTCTGAAAATAATGAGAAACGACTAACCAGATCAATTAAAAACCTGCAGCTATATGCTTTTATGGGGTCTTTTTTGGCCAACACAAAAAGCTATTCAAGAGTAACAGTAACTAAAATGACATTGTGCAGCTGCAGGTTTTTCATCTTTGGTTATTTTAGAGTTCAAATGTATTTTGTGAATCTATGACAATGGTTTGTTAGTCTGATCAGTCATCAAATTATACATGTTTGTATAAACACAAATTGAATGTTTGGCTCTTCCTTTTCCACCATAGCCTACTGCTCTCTGCAGGATCACAGAACCCCATGGCATTTGTGGAGGTGGGGGGTAGGGGGAAAGATTTCAAGGTAGGATCAGAATAATGAAAGCAGGGTTGTAGGATCACCTTGCAAGTCTCACCCTTTTTAACGCATATCTTGATCTTGTTCAAACATATGAAAGAAACAACTTGTGTCATGACACTGTGATGCTATATTGTATCCCTGTAGTCCTTTACAAGGGTTAAAAATCACTTTGGGAGGGAGGGACTGAGGCAGTATTTCTACCTATCCAGTTGCTTAATGCTTAAATCTGAACTGGATGCTGATACAGATTTATAGAACAATTCGGTTTCTGTACAAAGAAAAGGGCAACTTAATTGCTTATTTCAGTTAAGAACAGCTGTAGGAAGCAAACCTGCAATGTGACCTGGCTATTCAAGTTGTTAAATATTACCAAATGCACAAAAAATATATATTTTATACAGATTGGCCTTCATTGCAGGTTATGCAAAAAAACTTCAAGAATTAGTTTCGATTATTTCCTTTATCCATGAAATATAATTGGGTACGAGAGTATAAGCTCCGTATTTTCCCACTTCAGCACAACCTTCCCCCCAGCTGACAATCCCCAAGAGATACCAGGTATTGTGATAAGACACAGCAAAAGGCCCACCGCTATCTCCTTTGCAAGCATCCTGCCCTTCCTTATCATAGCCAGCACAAAACATGTTGTCCGTAATGAGCTTCTCGGTGGACTGCCGACAGGTCTCCATGCTCACAATGGGCAACCTAACTTTCATGAGAAAGCGAGTTAACCTACCCTTAGCATAAGTTGCACCCCATCCGCTAACTATCCCATGGGCTACGTTTTCAATCAGCAAAGTAGCTAGGTTAGGATGAGGAAGGCAAATAGGAAGTACATTCTGGGTAAAAGTCACATTGCTAGTCAATTGGACCAAAGCAATGTCATTGTTGTAGTTCTGTGAGTTATACTGAGGATGTCTCCAGTAGTGCTGTACTCTCACTTTTTGTTCATCTCGTTCTCGCTTATGTTTGTCAAAGTCTCCTGAAAAACAAACAAAAATGTGTGTGTGTGGGGGGGGGGAGATCTAAGCAGGTGCTGACAGTGGAAAACAAGGAAAGTGGAAAACAAAAAAATAAGAATAGCCTTAGATCCAAGTAGAAATAGGGTCATTTGGTTATTGAAATACTGATTCTGTACATTAAAATGCTTGTAATGTATGCAGATTTTTTTCTTAGGCACTTCAAAAACAAGGGAGCTTCTAGCTGAAGCTGTCATTGTACAGATGTCTTACCTTATTTAGAGAACTCTATGGAAATTGAAATGATATTGTCTTCTATTGGTAACATTATCATTGTTCTTCCACTGCTGCTTCCAATTTTTTACAATTTTTTTTAAGGAAGAATACAGTACATACTACCATTAGATTACTAGCCCAAAGGATTGTCTTAGAACCACCTAGGTGATGTTTCTGAAATAATATATGAAAACTGAAAAAGTAGAATTGCTGTGGCAAAAAAAGGCAAAGTTATTATCAATAGTAAGAGAAGCCTTGGGAACAATCCCAAAACGTTTGGAGCACCATTTGAACACCATCAGCATTGACAAAATTACCATCAGTCAATTGCAAAAGGCAGCTTTACTTATATAGCATAATATACTCAGGCCGGTAAATAATCAGGGTAGAATATCATTTTATAAAATTAATTAAAGTGTATCAATGTTTCTCAATCTCAGCTTTAAGATGTGACGACTTCCTGGATGGAGAATTCTGGGAGTTAGGTGCTGAGGCTGAGAAACGTTAAGGTGTATGTTTGCTTCTATAATTTCAAAGGTTAGAAATACATTTATTTTTTTACAACAGGAATGTGATATCAGAAAAGGAGAATCTACTGCTTCTTCAGGAATACATTGTGGGGAAAAGCAAGCATTAGAAGACTGTAATTTTGTCTCTCTACAATAACTTACCCACTGTAACTTGATGTGGAATAACGGCATCGAAACAGTGTGCTGCAGTAAGTACCCACCGACTTCTGATCAAGCTGCCCCCACAAAAACCGTAATCTCTACTATTTTGAATCAGTACCTAGGAAAAATAATAATAATAATTTGTTCTCTAACCCAGCTGCAAATCTGTATGAATTGTCCACACTCTCATTTCAATTATTTAGCATTGAATCAGAAGTCGATCGTCATACACAAAAATACAGGGATGTGAAGCAACACATTTCTTCATATGCCTACAACAATATTGCAAACCTCCTTTTTCCAATATTTATACAAAAGGACAGCATGTACAGTCAGTTGTCCTCCCTTGGGAGGCAAAGGTATCATTTAAGGACACGTCTGGATGATTTTTTAGAGGTCCTGTTGGTATTGTGCTTGTTGAAAGGCAACATGCATGACCTGAGGCTCCAAGTCTACATGCAGTTCTCCCCAGTCTTAAAGAGATCCAGATCTCTGCAAAAGATGCTGCTAAATATCTTGAATATAAGATAATTATGAGCTACTGAGACTTCTAACTTCTGGGTTCTGTCTCTCTTTGCTTTGTGGAATTCATCTCCTAACTTGCCACTCAGAATTAACTTCCATTGAAAAAGATTGTACCCTGCTGCTTCATAAAGGAATCTGACCCTGCAATTCTAACAATATAAAATGAGGCTATTTTATCAAACCCTTTAAGCGCGGTAGTGTTACCTGCCAAGGACATGCTCCTGGGCGGCATAAGGATCCCCCAACTATTCTGGGGTCTTCCTTATCTGTGTAGTTAATATTTGGCCATCTGAGTAAATCCTCAGTGAAATTTCCTTTCAGCTTTTCCATGTCATCTTCAGTTTCTGCTGTGAGATTCAACCATCCTGACGAAGCCCAACTTAACGTCTGATTCCAGTTGGTCATATTCTCATGAACATTCATTTCATTTTGTGTGATTCTTCCTCCCTCATAAGAACGTGTGGATCGTTTAATCAGCCCACAAGGAAAGCGATCTAAAATCAGGGAGATTAAACAGTGTGGATAACTGTGTTTAATTTACATTACGTCCTAATTTATTTTGCTGAAAGAAGAAAACAAGTTATATGATGATTTATAGGCTTGAGACAGTGGTGAAATTCTGCCAGTTCTGCCTGGCTTGTGTGAACCGGCAACGGCGGCAGCATGAGGCTCCACCCACTTGCCTGGACATCATTACTTCCTGGTTTTAACCAAATTTTATTCAACGTAATGCCTCATAGTCTGTGCATCTGAAGTAGACAATCTGTTGCTCTTCATGCTGACTGATTGGAAATTCTGGATCCATAACATCAACCCATTTAGGGAAAACCAGTCTGAAAAGGGCTTCTGGAATATTTAGTTTCTAAACCCGTATTTTTAAACCAGTAAGATGAATCATTACCTGACGGGGTACAACTCTTCCCATCTTCATTTAGCGTATATCCTGCTTCACAGGAGCAGATCACACGAACTGAATGTTCGGTATCTTGACAATATTGCCAACAATCTCCATTTTTGTACCAGCATTCAAATTTCTCTGCATTGGAGACAGAGGAGGTGGTTCTTGAATCATTACTACTTACTCTCTCCAACAGATTGTAATCCTCTAATAATAGGCTATCAGTAATGGGAACCCAGTTATTATTTTTAAAATTAGTAGAGGGATCTTCAAGTTAATATTTTGTGTGTGTGTGTATGCATGTACCTTTGAGTTAGTCCATGCAGTTTTTTGGCAGTGATTTGTGATTGCTACCTCCTAGGGATGAAAGAGACAGTGACCGCTCGGTATCAGCCAGCTGGCTTTATACTTAAGACAGGAGTAGTATTCATATCTCCTGGTTTCTAGCCCAGTGCCTTCAAGCACTAAACTAGACTAAACTGGGTCTCCAGATTCCACTGGATCACTAGTTTATGGCCCATTTAATATTATGACTTACTCCCTAAGAGAAAAGTTGGCATCTCACAACATCTCTCCCAGAATCCTTTGATCCCAGTCTTACCCTCTGCCTTAACATAGCAGCTTAGTTGCTACCACCACCTACTTTCCAGGAGGGCCCTCTATTTGATATTCTCTCCAAACCCAATGCATGTGAGATAAGACTCCTGCAACTACCATCTTACTAGCAAGTATAAGGGGAACACCAACCCATTTAGAGCAAAAGCAACCCACTTATATATATTAAAAAGAAATACATTTCTATAGTACCAACTTCTGACTCTGTGATATGCAGCTAAGGAATTCAGCCTGTCCTCCTTTGGGGTGGGGTGAGGGGGAGATAGATTAATCATACAATAAATAAATAGAAGTGAACATTATTAAAAAAATAAAATATAGAATATATATTTTATTTTTTTAAAGAATGTTATCACTCTTTTTAAACTTTAAGTAGTTACATGCAATACAGATAGTTCTTGACTTACAACAGTTCATTTAGTGACAGTTTCAACTTATGATGGTACTGAAAAAAGTGCCTTATGACCATTTTTCACACCATGACCATTGCAAGATCCCCATGGTCACGGGATTTACATTCAGATGCTTGACAACTAACTCACAGTTATGACAATTGCAATATCCTGGAGTCATGTGATCCCCTTTTGCGAACTTAACAAGTTGTAAAATGGAGCAAAACTCACTTAACAAATTTCTCAACTAGCAACATTAATTTTGGGCTCAATTGTGGTCATAAGTTGAGGGCTATCTGTACAGTTAATGTTGGAGAAACTAAAGATACTGAATTGGTTAAATTACAGAGAGTTCTTTAAGAGAACCTTCAACAGAAAAATGTAGAAGATAAAACTTTGAAAACATGTAAGACCTATTTTCCTTGATAACAGCTGATGCATCTTATATTTGAAGCGAAAGTTCTTTGACAAATTGGGGACAAGGCTATTATTTTGGTTCTCTGATCCTATCTATATGACTGTGTTTCCTGACATATGCCCTCTGAACTACCCTTTTATTTCCCTCACTAGTTGACTTTTGGCCAACGAAGTCTTGCCAGGTTAGAAAGCTACCCCCAAAGGTAGCTGATTCGTACAACAATAGCAGCTCAACTAATGTTATACCTCACTCACCTATTTCACACTGATTTCCTCCATACCTTGGAGGACATGTACAGGAATATGTATAGTGTTTGACCGTACATATTCCACCATTTTTACATGTATCTTCTTCTTTACAGGGGTTGAAATCTGTTTGGAAAAAGAGATTTGATGATACAAATCAAATCGAGATAAGTATTTAGAGTAATTTCTTATTTATGCATTAAAGTAGTTTCTTACCCACTTCAGTTTCAATAACACACTACACAATCTAAAATATTAAAATTAAAATAGTTAAAATAGTAATATCAATGAAATATGAAAATACAGCAGATTAATGAGCAAAGGAGGAAAACTGTAACAGTTCATTATATGAACAATACATTAAAATAATTTTATCACGTAAACAAAATTCTTGCCAGAACAAAAGCAAAATCTTCAATAGATTTCAAAATATATAAAAACTCAAGATTTATGGGGCCAAAGTTACCATAGGTATATATAAGCTATAATGAACAATTATTTATGCAGAATACACAGAAAATGAATAAAATGTTTACTTTTGTAATCGAACCAAAACTCCATCTGCAAGATAAATAAAAAATAAAAACAGATGTGATTAGGCCAAAGCACCCTTATAAATTAACTTAAACAATTCAATGTAAGTAATTAAGACACATATGATTTAAAATCGACCTGGTTCTATAGAAGTTTTGGACGCAAAATGGCTCTGACTCTTTGGGTGATTGCCATAGATTATGAGGATTTGCGTCATGAATATAAAACTTTTATTATTGACAAATACAAATATATATGGTACCTACTTCTGAATTATTCTAACCTTCACACATATACATAAAGAAGATTGTAAAGCTAAAAGCTCTAAAAGGCCTGGATTTTTTAAAAAAGATTTGTCGATTGTATTACGGAAAGGGCCTGTGGTAATTTAAACAGCAGTTTGCTCCAAAGTAAGAATCTACTTACTAGCTGTAATTATTATTTATTTATTAATGCTGTTAAATGTGCCTGTATCTGCAGGAGATGTCTCATTGAAATGATTCTCCTTCAGCCTCAATTATGTCATTGAAACTAAAAAGCGAGTGTAATCAAGCATGCCAAGATTAGTCTGAGCACTATACAGATTTGGCATTTGAAGCAAATTGCTGAGTGCAGAATTTTTTTTCTTAGTTAAGACTTTTGAACCAATCTTCTATTAAATATATAATAGTTTCCGCAACCTTGAAGCTAACCCAGACTGATGTGGATTATTATACACCATTGTGTTAATGCTTTGCCTCTTCATTTCCTCCTTATATAGCACAGCTGACCTGTTCAAACAGGTGAACTATAAGAAAAATGGCCAAAATATTCCCACACCTTAGTATGACATCCTGTAAGATCTGTATGAGGTGAAGGGCGAATGATAGGAAATCACAAATTCAGCTGGAAAAGAATATATACAACTCAATTTTAAATATGTGAGGATTTTTTGCTGGAAACTAGGAGCCTGTGAGTTCTAGTTCTGCCTTATCACAAAGTTGGCCGGATAACTTCAGGCCAGTCACTTTCTCTCAGCCCTAGGAAGAAGGCAATGGCAAACCATTTCTGAAAAACTCTTGCCAAGGAAACTAAAAGAACTTGTCCAGGCAGTTACCAGGTGTCAACACTGATTTGAAAGCACAAACAACAATAATAAAACAAGCAAAACAGTAGTTTCCACAAATGTGGCTATTTTGAGGAACCAGCAGTTTCTATGGGATATTTGGAGAGATGTACTTTCCTCTTACACTTGCAAGAAATAATCAGATGTCCCTCCAATTCCATTGCTCACCGTTTTCTCCTTTGACTTGAAAATCTCTTTCGCCTCCTCAAACGAACACTGTTCCTCTCTGCATTCTCGCTCCAAATTTCCTGGGAGAATTTCCTCCAAGAAAGTGTTAGCACGTTTCTGAATCCTCAGAACCTGGTTTGCCTTCTCTTTTTTCACAAATACTGTAGATAAAGAGTAAGGTATCACTAAGAATTCCAGTTTCTTCAATTCAGGGTAAATATATATTTATATTCACGCTGAACATACTGAACATATAGAATACTGCAGGGCTAAACTGGTGGATAAATGAAATATACCAGTATTTAAAAGCACGTGATTGAGTTTCATCTTCAAAATTCATCTCAAAGCAACACTTATGAAATTAAAATAGATAGCTTTGTTCTTAAAGTAACAATCAGAAACATATGGGCTTAAACATTAACTACGGTTGTTAATACATGATCCATATTGTGACTGCTGGTAATGAATAATAGGTACCTGATAACGAATGTGAAAAGATGATGAAGCAGCAGAATAAGAAAACCAAGGTTGGCCCCAAGGAAATTCTAGCCATTGTATATCCAAAGTGAATAATAGAATATACTGATTTGGAGACAGTCACCTACACATAGGAAACAAGACTAAACAAAATATTCCTCAAGTACTGAGACGAGAAAGAGATAACTGGACAATAAGGTTTAAGTGCATATGAAAAATAAAGATGGGGACTAGCAGAGAAGGCTACAGATCTAGAAATAAAGTGAACAGAAGTCATATCTCCTAAAAGCAGAAATTAAATATACTAGAATCAGGTATTTTGCTTTTTAAGGAAAGATTAACATGTTGAGGAAGATAGAAGATCTGATGCACTAGCAATGGCTATATATACAATGTGTCCAAGTGAGGAAACAACTGAAGAATAGTCGTGCAAGCAAATAAGGCCTATTTCCTTTTAATCTCCTGTTAGAACTGAAGTGTGTACGAGGTACCCTACAGGAACAGATTGTATTTCATTTTGTTCTGACAGTTGTTGATTATGCTCATTTCATCAAATAACAGTTGGCATCTAATAACAGAAACTTTGTCTCTCAGGAAACCCGGTACACATGAAGAGGAACAAAATAAAGGGGGGGAAAAACAGGCAGTTTTTAAAAAACAGTCTGCTTTTTTGCAGGAGATTAGAAATGTTGTGTTCTCTTACCTGATTAAGAAGGAAAAAGTGCTATTTAGAACCGCTACAAAAGCTAGGAAAGAAAGCTATTGGAAATTATATGTTGATGATTAAACTATTGCAAATATTGACATGGACGTTCTGGTCTCAGGATACTATGGCAAAAAACAAACAACAAAAAAAAACAACACCACTGCCGCCCAAACATTTTAAAATTAAACAGATTCTAAAAGCCTTTTCCTTACTTATGGCCTCTTTTTTTTTTAATCCTCACATTTTTATGGAATTTGGGGAGCGGGAGGGAGAATCCTTTCCTATCTTTTATTCGTCATTCCACAAATGACAGTTTGAAAGACACTTTCCCACAAAATCTTCTATTCCTCTGCTTTCAAATAGAATGTTTTCTGGATGTCTGCATTTTATCCCACTGAGCTGTAGTTATTCATGTATTTTGGTAATATTCTGCTTTTAGTATATGCAAATACTTTGAATTAAAAGTCTTCCTCAACAAGTTTTCTAGCTGGAAGATAATTCATATATCAATATGTGCATTTCTGAATATATACTGTATATCAGAGATTTGGGAGAGGGGAAATCCCCCATGACACAAACATGGAAAGGAGTCAATCTAAACTATTTAAAATAAAATAGACCAAAAAATTTTATTCCTAAAACATCTAAATTAAATATAATCTTCCCAAATATTAAAATATTGTATGTTTAATTGGTTATTGACATTAAGAGAACCAGAATAGGGGGCACCGTGCTTCGGTGGTTCTCCTCCTTTCTCTCTGACCGTTCGCAGTTTGTGTTGGCAGAGGGGCAAAGGTCGACCTCGAGGCACCTTATTTGTGGGGTGCCGCAAGGGTCGGTCCTCTCACCCCTTCTGTTCAACATTTATGTAAAACCGCTAGGCGAGATCATCCGTGGTTTCGGGATGAATGTTCATCAGTATGCTGATGACACTCAGCTATACATCTCCACTCCAGACCACCCCAACGATGCCCTTACTGTGATGTCCCGTTGCCTGGAGGCCGTACGGATCTGGATGGGGAGAAACAAACTCAGACTCATCCCCTCCAAGACTGAGTGGCTGTGGCTTCCAGCATCCTGGTATAGTCAGCTGGTACCATCACTGACAATTGGGGATGAAACCTTGCTCCCCACAGACAGGGCCCGCAATTTGGGTGTCCTCCTGGACTCACGGCTATCTTTAGAAGACCATTTGACGGCTGTGGCCAGGGGGGCTTTTTATCAGGTTTGCCTGACCAGCCAGTTGCGTCCCTTTCTGGATTGGGATGGCTTGCGCACAGTCACTCATGCCTTAGTCACCTCCCGTATGGACTACTGCAATGCTCTCTACATGGGGCTCCCCTTGAAAAGCACCCAGAAGCTCCAACTGGTCCAGAATGTAGCCACACGGGTGATTATGGGTGCATCTCGTTGTGCCCATGTAACACCTCTCCTTCGCGAGCTGCACTGGCTCCCGGTGGTCTTCCGGGTGCGATTCAAGGTGTTAGTTATCACCTTTAAAGCGCTCCATGGCTTAGGGCCTTGGTACTTACGAGACCGTCTTTTGCCACCAATAGCCTCCCACCGACCAGTTCGTTCTCACAGGGAGGGACTACTCAGGGTACCGTGAGTCAAATTGTGCTGACTGGCGACTCCCAGGGGGAGGGCCTTCTCTGTAAGGGCTCCAACCCTTTGGAATGAACTGCCCCCTGATATATGAAACATCCCTATCTCCGTGCTTTCCGCTGTGCCCTCAAGACCCTGATGTTCAATCAGGCAGGGCTAAGCACGTTAACTGGGAATGATTAAAATATTATATAATTCTGGGTTTTATTTATTTGGGCTAAACTAGGCTATAATTTTAATTATCAATTTTATAATGTTTATGTATCTTTTATTTTTTCTTGACTGTACACTGCCTTGAGTCCTGCGGGAGAAAGGCGGTATAGAAATATAATAAATAAATAAATAAATAAATAAATAAATAAATAAATAAGATGGAAAATCACTTTGACATAGGAGCCAATTAAAAGTGACACATGGTTTGGCAGGAGATCGATCTGAATCCTAAAAAGGTTCTAGGCAGGACAACCTGTCACACAAGGAGCTGCAGTATTGTGATAGCAGTGGTGTCCCATACACCATTAAGATGATTAGATTACAATATGGCCTCTTGCCTTCCTTCTGAGAAACAGATTTTGATATGTAGCCTTATATCATGGAAGGCAATTTATGCTACAGGAAAAGGAACAGGAAAGCATATGGAGAGTACATATGTATACTCCATATGAATATAGAAAACAAATAGAGTAACTGTTCTAAAAGAATACCATAGGAGTTATGTCAAATAGACATGGGTCTCATCGCACAAACATTCTATAGCTCTGTGACTGTTAACAAGGATAACACACATCAAAAAGAGAACTCTCACTAGCTTGCATTTAATTTGAGCTTGTTCTCTCCCATCCAGGCCTTCACAGGCTCCAGGCACTAAGACATAGTAATAGCAGCACCTCCGCATAACTCAGGGTAATGATTTATGCTTTGATATCATCAGCATACTAATGATATCCTGCTCTAAACTGTTCAATGACCTTCCCCAGTAGCTTCACATCAGTGGTGGGTTGCCCCCGGTTCGCACCGGTTTTATAGAACAGTTAGTAAAACCGGTGGGAGGCTCTGCCCACCGACCCTGACATCATGAAAACGTTTCTGCGCATGCCCTGCTGCGAACCGATAGTAAAGGAAAGTAGAACCCACCCCTGCATCACATACTGTAAATGTTAACAATCAAGGGGGTGGGGACTGATTCCTGTGGTACCTCATAAGTGAGCAGTCACTGGGCCAACCTTTTCTACAATAGATTGAAACTATTCATAGAGAATGGAGCAGAAGTACTGCAAAACTCTTCCCCAATCCCTAACTACAACAGGAGGTCCAGTAAGATAATATGATTGATGGTGTTAAAGTCTGTAATAAGGGAGAAGTATGTCTGTTTCACCTCCTTTACACCACACTATAGACGCAAACATGGACATAGACTCATTCATGGTTGAGTTAGTTTTTCATCTTTCTTCACTGGCACTCCAGACATCATCTTCCAGACGAACTCAGTAAACGAAGGCACCAATTGCAAATTGCATTCAGAAAGAAGCTACTAATGGACAATAGAATACAGTTCCAGTTTGCATCCTGATACCCAGTTTTGAGCTGAACTGTATGTCAAACTGTTGGGAAATTCCCCGATTGTCCCCTTGAAACCAAGATTGTTGTAAAACCAGGATTGTCATAGGAAACCTTTGCTGCATTTGATCAAAGTAAATTTGCCAACATTTTTTTGCAAAGAATCTGTGATACATCCCAGATGTATCACAGATTCTTGGTATATAAAATAGTGAGACCATTGAAGAAAAGTAACACAAAGCACAGAATCACTTGTATGTTCTGTTTTTATTGATCATTAGTGTAATAATTTTATGATTTCATTTTCTGGATGATCCAATCAAGGTATGAACTGATCTTAGTGTAGATTCCAAAATTATTAGGATCCCCACAGCCTTCTCCCCAACTCACTAGTCCAAGAAGGAACCAGGTGTTCTTGAATTTTACAACCATAGGACCACCACTATCTCCATGGCAAGAATCCCGTATATCTCCTGGTATCCCTGCACAGAACATGTTTTCTGTTAGAGAATTCCACATAGAATGGACACAGTCATTCCGTGGTGCTACAGGGATTTCAATAAAATTGAGAACAGAGGAGAAATTCTTCTTATGATTTGCACTCTGGCTTCCCCAGCCTGTTACTATTGTTTGAATCCCTTCGGTCATCAACTGTTGATTTGCCAGGTTTTGGGTAGGCAGGCAAATGGGTATAATATACTTATTGACAACAACTGGATGGGATAGATGTAGTATTGCAATGTCATTATCATAGGTGACTGAAGAGTAATTTTCATGAGAGAATATCTTGTCAGCAATGATAGTTATCTCACTTTCATCTATACGCCGTCGGTGGTATTTACCTGTAAGAGTGACATAAAAATTTGGAAATACTACTTCCTTGAAACAAAGTCAAGTCTATCTTCTCCAAACAGTTAAAAATACATTTAATAAAGGCTGTACTTTCTCCCTGAATGTTAGAATAAGCAAATTCCAAACTATAGTAGGAATAAATAGCAATTCAATGATAATATAGATTTGCATGCAATAGGAAAATTGCTTACTATATTGTTCTTGTTAACCCAAGAATCAGATGCAAAGGAAAAAGGAAAGAAAGGAGAAAATATGCATTTCATGGAATTGGATGGAGAACATTAAAACAGAAGTGGGCAGACAGAATTCCATTCATTCTGTATAGCTCATTGGTTGAAGAGAATAGGAGATGCAAGAAAACATTTTACACACTTTTCACTTTTTCAAACCAAAACATTAGCTACAGGCTTCTAGTCAAGATATAAAGTATGTAAATACCAAATATGTTTAAAAAATTAAGAAAACCCTGTGCAGAACAGATAATAGATTTCTCTAATCTAACCCAGCATTTTCTTCCTCTTGTGACCAAACAATGCCCTGGGTATTCCCCAGTCTCCTATTTGTGTTCCTCAACAGCTAGCAGTGAGTGACAGTCTGACTCCATAATAGCTGATTGCAATACATCGGCAACTTTGTTAAACTCCCTTCTTTCAAGCTATCAAAATTAATATGGACATTTGTGGTAGGAATTTCATAGTTTAAATAGAGGGTGTGTCAACAAGTCCTCTTTTATCAGTCTTTTATCTTTCACCACTGAGATTAATTAAATAATCTCTGTGAGAAAAGAAGAAAAATATCCCAGATTAGGTGCCTCAAGCATTAAACCTCTACCTTAAAACAGGATGATGACTAATAGAACAAATTTTGTGTTCTGGGAAATCTTGACTTCCCACCTTCTTACCTTTGAATATGCCTACTAGTAAGATACTTTTGTTTTTCTTAAATTTGAATGAGTCTGCAATCATAACTCTGATGTCAACTGTAAATCCTTGTGCCTATTCATGGCCTTGGATTGTTATTGTCAATTACCTTGCCTCGCAGGCAAGATTTTAAAAAGTTTACATTATAATATCTTGTTACTATTTCTGGAAAGATCAGTTCAGACATAGAGTCTTTTTAGGCGAACACTATTTTAGTTTGCTCTCAATATAACTCATGCTAACTTGCATCTCATGATGGCTGTATCTATCCAGAGTTAAGAATTGAGCAATCTCTGCAAAAACATGCAATATACCAATGTTTTTCAACCTCAACAAATTTAAGATGGAATTGACATCCACACATTTTAAGTTGCTGAGGTTGAGAAGCACCATATTATACAGGGTAAAAGAATTATTGATAAATGCCATATTAAAAAAGAATACAGGCCTTAGGATTTTCCTTACCTAAGGTCAGTTTGATTCTTGGTTCTCGAAACACACAATGTGCAGCTGTCAATACCCAAGCAGGATGAATGAGAACACCACCACACTTAAATTCTCCTGCACTATTGCCCAGCATAACCTGCAATGGAAAGGAGGAAGATGCTGTTAAATCTGTTTCCTTGCCCATGCCATACTGTATACTGCTCTGCTGGTGAGCATTCGGTAAATTCTGAATTTACCAAATTGTTAGGTCAAATACAATAGCCCTTGAATGTTTTGCTGGTCAGGATATTCTGAAAGGAAAACATTGGGACAAGTACTGTAGGAAGTGCATAAATTTACATATACATATCTTCTGATCTACTTATCTTTCCAATTGGTATTGAAGTTGCCACTTGTATGCTCAGCAAATCTTTGGGATATATTAAGGTAACTCCAAATGGAATTATTAATTTGCTCAGGCTAAAATCTTGTCATTGGCTCTGAAAATTCTTTACTGTCTTGAAATTGTTCTAAAATGGAGTTGCAGTTGAGCATTCAAAGTGCTGTCAGTCCTAATTTTAAATGACAATTGCTTCTGCATTGCCCAGTTTATGTCCTTTTATTAAAATGCAGCGACTGTATCTCCCAGTCCCAGGACAAGAGTCCTGAGAGTTTCATTCTTAGACATTTGTGTGCTTAGTGAAGCTGGTACGTTCTTCAACAATGCAATTTGGAAAATCAGGTCTCCTTAACTGGTTATAGTAACTAGAATCCATTATAAAATGCATCAGCTCCAAATCGTCTTTTTTGTAGACTTTCAGCCTTCAGCAATCCCTCTGACTACAGGTAGTCTCAATTTACTATCACAACTGAGCCCAAAATTTCTGTTGCTAAGTGAAATATTTGTTAAGTGAGTTGGGA